>CM060247.1:70102579-70702579 GCA_030684275.1 Acipenser oxyrinchus oxyrinchus | reverse complement strand
GAACTGGAAAAGGATACCGCAGGTAGAGTGAAATGGCATTTGCGCCGTCTTTATTGTAAATACCACAAAAATAAAAATAAAAGGTTTAAACAAAAACACTTTGCTCACAGAGCGAAAATAAAAGATTTAAACAAAACAAATCTCAAACACAAAACAATCCTTAAGGACCGGCTGGGCAGTAGCCTTCACGGAACCTATAGCTTTTTCGTTTCGTTTCGTTTCGTTTCGTTTTAGATTTCTCTCTTCTCGCTCTCCGTACTCTCCTCTGTACACCCACCACCTCGAGCTGCAGAGCTGCAGGCTTTTTATATTCAGGTGACCATCTCCCGATTAGCAACCAAATTAATCACTTAATTAATTCGGAGATGGCCACCTTCTGCACGAAGTTTAATTATGTTGTGGATGGGGCTACCCATCCACGCTAAACAAAACAAACAATCGGCCATGCCGTCCTAATACAAAACAATAACAAACGGCGCGCGTCATACATTAAATACTAAATCATAATAAACCAATACAAAATAACACAGGGCGGAGGGGACCCGCGTTCTAAACTAAAATAAACAAAACAATGTACAGGGCTGCTCGCCCTGTTACATATCCCCCTTGTGCAACGCACACATGGCCCTCGGCCACCTCCCCCTCAGTCTTAAAGTCCCGGAAGAGGGAGAAGCAAGGTGTTTCTGGGGGTGGCCATGGTGGAATGTCCTCCACCCCCACTTCTTGGTGGCTAACAGCTCCCTCTTCCGGGCTTCAGCCACACCATATCCTGCCGAAAGTGCGGCTGGGGAACTGGTCTCCTGACCTCCCCTCCTCTTCATGGCCGGCAGCTCCCTTCGTGGGGCTCCGACCACCACGATCTCCGGCCGAAAGTGCGGCTGGGGAAGCTGGTCTCCTGACCTCCCCCTTCTTCATGGCCGGCAGCTTCCTCCGTGGGGCTCCGACCACACGATCTCCGGCAGCGAAACTGCTGCGGGGAAGCTGGTCTCCTGACCTCCCCCTTCTTCATGGCCGGCAGCTCCCTCCGTGGGGCTCCGGCCACCGTGTTCCTGCCACGAAATGCGGCTGGGGAGCTGGTCTCCTGACCTCCCCTTTCTTCATGGCGGCAGCTCCCTTCATGGAGCTCCGGCCACAGTGTAGCGACCGAGGCAAAGCAGGACCCTCGGCGACCCCAGGCGAAGCAGGATCCCTGGCAACCCCAGGCGGCGGCAGCAGCAGCGGACCCTCGAGAGGCGGCGGCAGCAGCAGCGGACCCTCGAGAGCGACGGCAGCAGCAGCGGACCCTCGAGAGGCGGCGGCAGCAGCAGCGGACCCTCGAGAGGCGACGGCAGCAGCAGCGGACCCTCGAGGCGGCGGCAGCAGCAGCGGACCCTCGGGAGGCGGCGGCAGCAGCAGCGGACCCTCGGGAGGCGAACTTCGGGAGGGGAGCCCCTGGCCATAGAGGCGGCAGCGGAGCTCCACTTCTCCCTCGTACCCTGTACTCTGTGTGGAGCAAAAGGCAGCCCCAGGCGATGCGGGCGACAGGCAGCCCCAGGCGATGCGGAGCGACAGGCAGCCCCAGGCGTCGCGGAGCGACAGGCAGCCCCAGGCGTCGCGGGCGACAGGCAGCCCCAGGCGTCGCGGAGCGGCTGGCAGCCCCAGGCGATGCAAGGCAAGCATCCTTGGGCGGCGAGGCAGGCATCCTTGGGCGGCGAGGCAGGCATCCTTGGGCGGCGAGGCAGGCATCCTTGGGCGGCGAGGCAGGCATCCCTGGGCGGCGATGCAGGCATCCCTGGGCGGCGAGGCAGGCATCCTTGGCGCAGCGAGGCAGGGAGTCAGGACAAGCTGGGGTGCGGGTTTTGGCCCTCTTCTCGGCCACTGCGGCCGGGCGGTTCTTCCCCATGCTTTCCTCAGCAGCCTATGCAAGGGCTGCTGAGGACCGCCAGCATCTAGTCCTGGTTTCTCTGGTGAAGGGAGAGGCAGCTCCTGCTCCTCTCCTCGTGACGGTGGGGGAAGTGATACCAGCAGGCATTCATCCTCTGCTGGTGGGGAAAGTGATACCAGCAGGCATTCCTCCTCTGCTGGTTGGGGAAGTGTTACCAGCAGGCATTCATCCTCTGCTGGTGGGGAAAGTGATACCAGCAGGCATTCCTCCTCTGCTGGTGGGGTTGGCGGAGGCAGAGGCAGCTCCTGCTGCTCTGCTCCTGCCAGTGAAGGTGGCGGAGGCAGAGGCAGCTCCTGCTGCTCTGCTCCTGCCAATGGAGGTGGGAGCGGCGTGTAGTCTCCTGGCGGCGGAGGTGGGAGCAGCGTGTAGTCTACCCTTGTTTCAGGGGACTGGTGCGGCCCTCCCTCTCTTGCAGGGGACTGGTGCGGCTCCACCTCGGAAGGGGAGACCAGCAGGCATTCACCCTCTGCTGGTGGACAGGGACCCAGCAGGCATTCACCCTCTGCTGGTGGACAGGGACCCAGCAGGCATTCACCCTCTGCTGGTGGACAGGGACCCAGCAGGCATTCACCCTCTGCTGGTGGACAGGGACCCAGCAGGCATTCACGCTCTGCTGGTGGACAGGGACCCAGCAGGCATTCACGCTCTGCTGGTGGACAGGGACCCAGCAGGCATTCACCCTCTGCTGGTGGACAGGGACCCAGCAGGCATTCACCCTCTGCTGGTGGACAGGGACCCAGCAGGCATTCACCCAGGGACCCAGCAGGCATTCACCCTCTGCTGGTGGACAGGGACCCAGCAGGCATTCACCCTCTGCTGGTGGAGGAGGCAGAGGCAGCTCCTGCTGCTCTGCTCCTGGCGGTGGAGGTGGCGGAGGCAGAGACAGCTCCTGCTGCTCTGCTCCTGCCGATGGAGGTGGCGAGGCGGGACCAGCAGGAATTCACCCTCTGCTGGTGGAGGTGGGAGCTGCAAGCAGTCCTCCCATGGCAATGGAGGTGGAACCAGCAGGAATTCACCCTCTGCTAGTGGAGACTGGGGCTGTGGGCGCTCTACCTTCCCCTTTTGGGCTGTGGACGCACCGACTCCTCCCTTTTGGGCTGTGGACGCACCGACTCCTCCCTCTTGGGCTGTGGACGCACCGACTCCTCCCTCTTGGGCTGTGGGACGCACCGACTCCTCCCTCTTGGGCTGTGGGACGTACCGACTCCTCCCATTCAGGCGTAGGGACGTTCGGGCTCCTCCCACTCAGGCGTAGGGACGTTCGGGCTCCTCCCACTCAGGCGTAGGGACGTTCGGGCTCCTCCCATTCAGGCGTAGGACGTTCAGGCTCCTCCCACTCAGGCGTAGGACGTTCAGGCTCCTCCCACTCAGGCGTGGGACGTTCAGGCTCCTCCCACTCAGGCGTGGGACGTTCAGGCTCCTCCCACTCAGGTACTGGAGAGGGCAGCGACTGCTCCTCTCCTCTTGCTCACTGGAAGGCACCCCTCCCATGTCTGCAGCTAGGTACCCCAGCACCACGCGGCAAGGTCACGAACTGATGCGGGTTGTGCTGTTGCTCCCAGTCCTCCCATCGTTCCCCATCTCGCATCCGCAGTGTGTTAATAACCCAGGGAGGTCACTGGCGAAGTTCCCTCGGGTGCACCAGCCAGTCCCATATTTCCGGGACGGTGGGGAACCCGGTGGCAGTGGGGGTAGAGGGGTGGCTACTGATGCTTGGGGTGACAGCTGCTGCTTTCCCTGAGCCCACGTATACGGGCACCATGCCCCGTTGTGGCTGTCCTCCTCCCAGCCCGGCATGCAGGACGAGTGCTGCAGCCGTTGTTGTTGTTGTTGCTGCTGCTGCTTCCTGCAGCTCTTTCTCCCCATCCTCGCTTTACTGCAGCAACAAAAAAACAAAAACCCTACTGGCAAAACTGGAAAAAACTGCGGTACCCGCTCTGGCCTGAGTCCTGGAGGCGCTGTTATCCCACTTCTGACCACGTGTCACAAAGACGGCCGGAGTGGGCGGCATCAGACCAGAAGCAGGAACTGGAAAAGGATACCGCAGGTAGAGTGAAATGGCGTTTGCGCCGTCTTTATTGTAAATACCACAAAAATAAAAATAAAAGGTTTAAACAAAAACACTTTGCTCACAGAGCGAAAATAAAAGATTTAAACAAAACAAATCTCAAACACAAAACAATCCTTAAGGACCGGCTGGGCAGTAGCCTTCACGGAACCTATAGCTTTTTCGTTTCGTTTCGTTTCGTTTCGTTTTAGATTTCTCTCTTCTCGCTCTCCCGTACTCTCCTCTGTACACCCACCACCTCGAGCTGCAGAGCTGCAGGCTTTTTATATTCAGGTGACCATCTCCCGATTAGCAACCAAATTAATCACTTAATTAATTCGGGAGATGGCCACCTTCTTGCACAGTTTAATTATGTTGTGGATGGGGCTACCCATCCACGCTAAACAAAACAAACAATCGGCCATGCCGTCCTAATACAAAACAATAACATACGGCGCTTCGCTGTCATACATTTAAATACTAAATCATAATAAACCAATACAAAATAACACAGGGGCGGAGGGGGACCCCGCGTTCTAAACTAAAATAAACAAAACAATGTACAGGGCTGCTCGCCCTGTTACAGTCCTATAATCATCAAGAAGATGTATCGACAAAACACCAAGGATGGAAGGTGCCCACTTGACGCACCCTACTCAGCTCAGTCCAGACGGTTGTCATGCTGATGCGTTAGGGAGGCTGCACAGTGGTTGATCCCTGGAGCCAGCATTGTAGCCGTTGTGTGTGCTGATGCACCAGGGAGGCAAAATAGGCTGATCCCTGGAGCCAGCATTACACTTCAGCCATCAACACCAGGTAGAAGGATATCTACATCATCAGATGGAAGGAAACGCAGATGGATCACATTAGTTTACAGTAAGAGAAGCTATGTCTTAGTTGGTGCTTATCTTGGCGAGAGCTGAGTCAAATATCAGCATGAAGTTTTAACACCTACTCTCTTGTAATGAAAATCATCTTCATTCCGTACAGGAACTAATAAATGATACAAAGTTTTGAAAAAAAAAACTTTATTAACAAATATCCCAAAAATCAATGTAATTTCAAAGACCCCCAGAAATACATTCCCAATCTCGAATTAGATAATTCAGCTGAAATTCTCCCATTTGTGAAATGCTATTGGACTGTTTTACAGATGCAATTTCCAAATAATTTATCTGACTTTTCCACAACCTCTTCTCTTGGAGTAATATGTTCTTGAGTGGAGAATGCTGGCTTTCTTTGCTTTTTTCTTGTATACAATTTTGAATTCCACAAGCCATTGCCACAGCACAAACTTTACCATCAGCTCCATCATAAGAACTGGACAATTTCATTTTTGCCAATAATTTTCCGTCACCTATAACATGCCGGTACAACATGACCATCATTTTATTTATCCTGACGGTGGTTTTATGAATAATAATTTAAAAAAAAAACTTCACAGTGAATTAATGGGATGTTTTGGAAATATTGTCTATTTTTATGAATAACCCCCATAGTGGTGGATTTAATCCCAAAACACAGCACAGGAATAGCACATGA
Source organism: Acipenser oxyrinchus oxyrinchus (assembly GCA_030684275.1). Taxonomy (NCBI): domain Eukaryota; kingdom Metazoa; phylum Chordata; class Actinopteri; order Acipenseriformes; family Acipenseridae; genus Acipenser; species Acipenser oxyrinchus. The sequence goes on along the minus strand of CM060247.1, from coordinate 70,697,066 downwards.
GCTTTTGACACTTTTGCTAATTCAGTGTCCTTCTATGTCTTCAAGTTTGATTTGAATGGCGCCATAATAAAAGGGAAGTATAGCAGGTCGTAAGTGTTGTATTTTTTATTTATTTTTGCCTTTCCCATAGTAAGAAAGAAACTACACTCTATAGCTTAAGACCATTAGCAGTTATATCACAGAACTGAAGCACCTAAAACATATTTAATTACATTTGTTATTGTATAATAATATAAAGTAAAAATTCCATATCATTGCTAAAATCTCAAAACCTCTTATCTCAAGATGTCTTAAAGCTGCTAAATACACTTGGTCCCCCTGTACAATAAAATACAAAGATAATAAGATGGCCATGCCTATAATAAAGAACAAGGGTAGTAATTACAATGTCTTCATACATACTGTACATAGCTAGGTAGATGTAAGGAGACAAAAGTAAGATAATAAGGAATCTACTTAACATACCTGAATGTGCAGATCATTATTTTTTGCAATAAAACCTAGATCTTTCAACAGCTTGTCAGAGCAGGACAGCACAAATCGTGGTGTTATGATGGGTTTCACCTGTGGATACTGAAAAGGGAATCAGTGAGCAGCTGTTAGTACAGGCTAAAATGCAATTATTGTGCACATTTTATTTAACTGTAATTACAGATATACCGCACTTGTATAGTAACAATGTAATTAATATTTAATTACACATGAATTTACAAAATGAATTTTTTTTTTAAAGTTGTTAATGCTTCTTGTAATTGAAAATGTAATTACTAATATAGTTATGTAACTTATTACGCCAAGTTTCAGTTTACAAACAGTGGTGTAGTCGAGCCAGAGCGCGCCGGGACACCGTTCCTTTACTTTTCTCTAGAGGCAGAACCTTGAGTTAAGAATTAACTTAAGAATCTTTACCAATTTCTCGTAAAAATGCTTATATGGCGCCCGGCTGCTCTATTTTCGATGCCTGGGCACCAATTAAGCGATCTCGTTCGTGTGGGGAAGTCAAATTGGTCTTACTGCACCTTGCCACTAGGAACAAAAAAAATCAATGTCCGGTTCCTTACATACTAGTTTTGTTGGTACACTCTGAAACAAAAAAATGCTGACGAAGAAGACGGCAACTGGCTTAGTATGGCACTTTGTGCCCTGGGGGTAACATTGTAAATGTGCAGGAAAAAATGTGTACAAGCTATGATTTGGTGGGAGAGGAATGATGTGCCGGTGGGCTGGAATGTTTGTCCATGTTTTTCCTGTGTCTCTGACTTAGATAGGAGTGGTTAATCAAGTGCAAAAAGTTGCCAAATTGTGTTTACTAAACCAGCCAAAAAACACACTTAGATTTAATATATATTACAAAAGCCTAAATAAATGCTACACATTTCTTCCAAAAAAAAACAACACACAGGTAAGTAATAATGTTATAAATTATTTATTTATTTATCTGCTTTGCTTGTTTTTTTTCTCACAATTTTGAATGCAGAGCTCCAGAAAAAAAGATGGAGCGGGGAAGATGTGATATACTATATAGGACATCGTGGCGATTGAAGTGATGACCTCATAATCGAAAGGAATAGAAAAAAAAACATGCCTGATAAAAATAGCCAAAGAATAACCAAACCACCAAAGACAACATATACCCGCTTTGATGCTTTCAAAGCAAGCCACATTTGCTGGAAAAATGCCAATCTGGCAGCACTGATCAAAGGGGAGTAGCCTAAAAGTCGCATGCGAGACGCATGCATGGCCTATTGAATGTTACCTCAAGTTCAATGTACAAATAAAATGCAAATTCATATAATTTGTTTAAGAAAAATCTATATTTTAATTGGCGTTCCCATACTTTCAGATTTAGGACTACACCACTGTTTACAACATCTAATATATTTCCCGTCCAACTGTACATTTAAGGTTTTTAAAATTTCTCATTAGCAGTCTGTTGAAGATATTTTGGTTCCTTTCCTGTTTTTTTGCATGTAATTTAAATAATTTCTTATTATTAATTTAAAACTTCTTTGTAATTTTGTTTTAAGATTTATTCACAAATTGTTCATCAAGATGACACACTAGAACCAAAACAAAAGTGATTTCTGTTTCCAGTTTTATTTGGAAAGCATGTGTTTCTTTGGGAACCTACCTTTCTTTGTAAAAGTGTTGAAATAAACCTGCAACAGTCACAATGAGTCACAATTAGATATAAGGCTGTCAATTACTTTTGTTTAGATCAGTTCAATAGATAAGCTGTGCAATAAACAAGGTTTTAGATAAATGGGCCAATGTCATGGATTTAATTGAAACACAGACATCAAAATGTCCCTGTATTTTGTAGTGTATTTAACATATTATCAAACCATTAAATTATGATGCAAGTACGAAATTATGCAGCAGGCATATTCAGGGAACAAAATCAGCTATGTGGAAACTTTGTTGCAACAGGCTTGGAAACAGTGGTGTCCTGGCTCTCCATGGTTGCTCTATTGATGGTGTAATAGCTAATTTGTTGTCCAACGTGTGTACATACAATACTTACAGTACTTACAGTCTCTGTCTGGGCCTAAAATGATGGAAGAAGGTTTCCTGCTGCAGCAGGTCCTAGTTATACCTTTTAGTTTCCTCAACAGATTCCTCTGTGGTTTCTTTGTACTCCTCCACAGTATTATTAATATCCATACACACTTTTCCCACCAAAGCCCGCTGTCCAATCTTATCTGAAAAAATGACACCAACAATTACTTCTTAATGCTGAATCTTTCACAACAAGTTCTGTCAAAGTATGTGCTGTAAAAAATATGTGCTGTTTGAGTCAAGATTAAATGGTCTCTGCAGCACCATTAAAGTTTATGAATTGAAACTACTGTGAAGGCCTTATTATAAACTGTATCATGTTGAGTATGTTGTATTTTTTATTAGGTTTATTTGTTTTTATTTTGCTCAAAATGCCAGTAGATTAAACTGTTTCATGTTACTCTCTAAATTAAAGGTTTAGTGTCCCATATGATTTTACTGGTCTAAAAACAGGTGAAACTTCATGTAGTAGGTGAGCAAACCAGGGGTCTGGCGATTCTGCCTATGGAGAGTTCTGCTATGTGCTACTCATTAACTTCTCAGTTTTAAAGTCGTCATATTATTGAATACAAATCAGTGAAGCACAATCTTTCTTCATTTATACATTTTCAAGTATAAATACTCCGGTAAACATAAATAATATTCACAATACTTTTAAATAAATAATAATCACAATACATTCTTTGTTTTATTTCCTTTAAAAAAAATAGCCATTTTTGAAAACCATCATATGAAGCATTTTGAAACGGGTAAAAATGTAATAAAAATATTAATTTAGCATCAAAACGTTTTCTGTCCTTTCAGAGTACCCGTCTGTAACCCTTTCCCAAATAATGTATTAGAAGGTAAATGTATCAATATTTCCTGCACTAAAGCAGGAAGCGATCAGGGAAGAGTCAGCTGACTAAGCAGTGTTCTCGCTTGTTTGATATGTTGCAAGATCCTTTTATCACGTCTGCTTGGCGGTACTAAAAAGTGAATGTAAATAATGAACAGGACTATGTAAAAGCCCCAGACAGCTCAAATGCAGCCATTCAGGGGCCAGAACCAGAGCTGCAAGTTCGATGGGTCGGGATGCCATAGGGCCCACTGGTGCCTGACTGAGCTGGTCGCGGCGCTTGGGCAGTCTCCACAGCTGGCCGGTCAGGAGCTGCATCACGTTTGAAAATCAGAGTCTCATGGACCAATAAGGGCCTACTAGGAGCACCTTGGCCCGGTCCTGCCTGATTTTCTCCAGACACAGCGGGAGCAAGGAGAGCGGTGGGAAGACATGTAACAGTTGCCTTGGCCACTGGTGTGCCAAGGGATTTATTGCCAGCGGGTCCCGCCTCCTATTATGGAGAACCAGAGGGGACAGTGGGTTGACACTCCTGGAGAGGAGGTCTGCTGCCCAGTTTGTCACCGCCAGGCTAGACGCGTCCGTGGTGATGACCTCTCTTCTGGTGACACTGCCCAGTGCTACGCCGAGGCGTAGATGGGCTGGTTGTTTCCACTAAGAGAGTGCCTTCAGACAGTGATGAGACACTGTCAGTAAGAAGTTGTGATTAAATGTGGGATGAACAACCCTGCTGTTGAACCAGGCCTGCAGAGGGCGCATGCGCAGGAAACCCAATGGAAGACTCTGGGAAGCTGCTGCCATCAAGCCCAAAAGTTTCTGGAACGTTACTACCGTGAGCGCTCTTTTGAGCTGAAAGAGCTCCAAACAGGTGACTATTCTGTGCACTGCCGTCTGACAGAGTGGCCAGCATGGACCCGGAGACCAAGCACACTCCGAGATAGGAGGCTGTCTGAGATGTGAAAATAGGCGTCTTTGAGGTCCACTGCCTGGCTTGATTGACTGCAATGGCTGTTGCATCGTCAACATTTTGAACCTCCTCCTTCGGCTCAGATACAGGTTGACCTGTCTGAGGTCGAGGATCAGTCTGAGGCCACCATCCCGCTTGGGCACTAGGAAATACCTGGAGTAGAACCCTTCCTCCAACATGCGATACCTTAGTGGCGTTCTTTGAGTCTGTGACTGATGTAAATAACGAGAAATAAATAACTCCAGCCAGAGCTATTGCAGCCTGGGGGGGAGAGCACAAAGTCAGCTGACTTATGTTGCTTGATCCCTGGGAATGAGCAGCTCAAGCCGCTGGCTTCATGCGGGGCACAAGGCCGCAGTGGCACGTAACAAACAACAGGCTGTAATGTACAAATACACGTCATTAGTAAAACTAATACAGCGATTACTTTTAATATCACATAATTTGTGTAAAAACACAATAAATGCGAAATACACTCACCTCCAAAATGATTGGCACCCTTGATAAAGATGAGCAAAAAAGAGAGTATAAAATAAATAATAGCAGTACTGAGCTATATTGTAATTTTCCAACATGTGGAATATATTTGACTTTATTAATGATTCAATGGAATCAACCAAAATTACGCATTTCTCAAATTATACATTTATTTCCAATAAAAATGAAGTGTCACAATTATTGGCACCCTTGTTTTCAGTACTTTGTGCACCCTCCCCTTGCAAGGATAACGGCACTGAGTCTTTTTCTATAATGTTTAATGAGACTGGAGAACACATTGGGAGGGATCTTAGACCATTCCTCCATATAGAATCTTTCCAGATCCTTGATATCCTTCGGTCTGCGCTTATGGACTGCCCTCTTCAATTGAAACCACAGGTTTTCAATGGGGTTCAAGTCCGGAGACTGAGATGGCCATTGCAAAATATTGATTTTGTGATCAATTAACCATTTCCTTGTGGATTTTGATGTGCGCTTGGGGTCGTTGTCTTGCTGGAAGATCCACTTGCGGCCAAGTTTCAGCCTCCTGGCAGAGGCAACCAGGAGGCAAGGAGGCTGTATGGTTCAGTGGTTAAAGAGAAGGGCTGGTAACCAGGAGGTCCCCGGTTCAAATCCCACCTCAGCCACTGACTCATTGTGTGACCCTGAGCAAGTCACTTAACCTCCTTGTGCGCCGTCTTTCGGGTGAGACGTAATTGTAAGTGACTCTGCAGCTGATGCATAGTTCACACACCCTAGTCTCTGTAAGTCGCCTTGGATAAAGACGTCTGCTAAATAAATAAATAAACAAAAACCAGGTTTTTGGCTAAAATGTCCTGGTACTGGGTAGAGGTCATGATGCCGTTGACCTTAACAAGGGCCCCAGGACCAGTGGAAGTAAAACAGCCCCATAACAAAGATCCACCACCATATTTTACAGTAGGTATGTGGTTCTTTTCTGCACATGCATCCTTCTTTCGACGCCAAACCCAACCCTGGTGTGCGAGGCCAAAGAGCTCTATTTTCGTCTCATCTGACCATAGCACCCGGTTCCAATCGAAGTGCCAATGCCGTTTAGCAAACTCCAGGTGCTTACGTTTGTTGGTTGCTCTCAATAAAGGCTTTTTTTCTGGCAACCCGGAAGTGGTGTCTAATTGTATATTTGGAGACTTGGTGACGCCAAGATGCAACCAAGTTCTGTAATTCTCCAACTGTGGCCCTTGGATTTCCCTTTGCCTCCCGAACCATCTGCCTCACTGTGTGTGGGGGCAAGATACTCTTGCATCCTCTACCAGGCAAGTTTACCACTGTTCCAGTGGTTTTGAACTTCTTAATTATTGCCCTAATAGTGGTAAGTGGTATATTTAGTTTTTTAGCTATTGTTTTGTACCCATTGTCTGATTTATGAAGGTCAACAACCATTTGTTTCTTTTCATTTGTGAGTTCTTTGCCTTTCCCCATGGTGATGGATGACAAATGGATTTCATATGCATGTTACCTCATTTTTATACCCCAGTGAAACAGGAAGCCATGGAAGGCCACAATACAGTTCCTTAAGACTGAGATGAACTTAAAGAAGTAGAATGTTAATGCAGATTTAATTTTGTTTTATTTTATTTATAAGAATCTTTAGGGGTGCCAATAATTCTGACCCCTAACTTTTTGAGAAAATAAAAAACTTTTTCCCTGAGCAATTGTATTAGAATAAAAGAATATGGTTTTCCCATATATTTGAGCATAAAATATAGCTCATTACTTGTGTTGTTTATTTTAAACAGTCTTTTTTGCTCATCTTTATCAAGGGTGCCAATAATTTTGGAGGTGACTGTATATAGCAGAAAAAGTAGCAAGTACTTATCTGAACTAGCTCTCCTGTCAGGTCAGTGACCACTTTTGTGCCCTTGGGTCAGGCCATGATTGTGTAACAGGCTCTAAGAGCAGCTTTGATATATCTTATTCAGGTTTCTGATCTTTAAGAGGTAAATACCCATACGGTAATGGTTACATTTCATACTTTAATTTAAAACTACTATCAAGCTTAGAATATTTTTTTATTGGTAAAGTGTTGATATTTTTGTGTACATGTTATATTTTTTTTAAATTATGAAGGCACAAAGTCAGTAGAGGACAGAACTCAAATCCGCCTGGTGAAAAAGTAGCTACAACTACATTTTACATGATTAAAACACAATTTTTGGGCATTTTGATTTCACATCTGTTTAACTTAAGTAAAAACTAAATGTAATAATCTATTTTGTATTTTGTTTCTGTACCTGTAGGGAATTAGCACAAACTAAATGTTGACACAGCAGCAACCACAGGATGCCAGACTTTAGAAGAACACAGTAAACAGACTAACATAGTATTTGACACTGCAGTTACCTACCTGCAATTTCTCCAAGTAGCAAAGTAGAATCTGTGTGAATAGTTGCAAAGTAGCATGCAGTTGTTGTGCCATTTTTCAGTGTTCTTTTCTAAATTGAAGAAAAGTTGTTAGTTTTTTATTTATTATAATTAAATTCACCGTGGGCATAAGGGAGACCAGGGTTGGTATAAAGCAGGTTGTTGTCACAAGCTTTATATAAAAAAGGATTGAAATAGCAGAAAAAGACAGCGATTGTTTAAGTACATGAGAGGGATGGGTGTTGCCTACAAACACTTCTGTCAGAGAGACACTGAAGGTATTATCATTACATATAATATACACCTCATACGTACACACTGTGACATCCTGACCCAATACTGCTTGTGAATAAAAACATTCTGTTAATGGAACTATTGAGCCAAACAAGTCTATTGTTAACATTTCACACTGATTCCGTACAAAATGAATCAACAATTTGGTGACACAGAGAAACAGATTTTGAAAATACAAAAAGGTTGGTATTTTGGTATAAAATCTGCAGTATACTTTTAGATTGTTACACATGACATAACCTTTTCTAAATGGATATACTTAATGAAATACACATTGTGACAGGCTGACCAAGGTAAGGAGACTCAGAGTCAGGATGTGCAGGGAAAATAAGACTTTTAATTAAACAAAATTCACAAAACAAAAAGCATGATGGCCAACCAAAAAGACAAACACAAAAACAGGCTTTAAACAAACTATACCAAAAAGAACCACGCACTCTCTAACACAGGTCCACTCACTCTCACAAACACTCACTAACATACCCAACCACTCCCTTTTATACAGGTTCCCGGGCTAATTGGGCAATTCGCACCTCATTAGCCCAGGCACATTCCACACATTCCTCACACAAACTCACTCACTGAACCACACCCCAAACTCACTCATATCCACTCTAAACAATACAAAAAACACAAAACCACCACAAAATAGGCTGCACCCCATCACACACCTCCCCTCATTGTGCGCAGCACAACATGGCCTAAATGGCCACCTCCCCCCTTAAAGTCCCAAAATTGTTTCTTCTGGTGCTGGGTCAGAGGCTTCCCCTGGCCCACAAGCAGTCCGGTGGTCCCAAGCAAAGGTAGTCCGGCAGCCCCGGGCCATAACAGCGGACCCTCGGGAGGCGACAGCGGCAGCAGACCCTCAGGAGGGAAACTCGGGAGGGGAGCCCCTGGCCATGAAGGCGGTAGCGGGAGCTCCACTTCTCCCTCGTACTTTGTAACTGGTGACTCCCCAGGCGATGAGGAGCACCAGGCAACCCCAGGCGAAGCAGGACTCTCGGCGACCCCAGGCGAAGCAGGACCCTCGGCGACCCCAGGCGAAGCAGGACCCTCGGCGACCCTATGAGAAACAAAAGCGGAGCAGCAGGCAACCCCAGGCGATGCGGAGCAGCAGGCAACCCCAGGTGATCCAGACGTGGTATCCCTGAGCAGAGTGGCTGTGGCATCCTTGGGCGGTGAGAGGCAGGCATCCTTGGGCGTGGCCAACAGTGCAGGAACCTCCGGCCAGGGTGGCAGCGGCCAGAGTTCCTCTTCCCTGTTGGCAACAGGAGGTAGAGCCCGCTCCAGCTCCTCTGATGGCGGAAGCGGGAACAGCAGCTCGTCTCCCTCTGGTGGCAGAGGCGGGAACCGCAGCTCGTCTCCCTCTGGTGGCGGAGGCGGGAACAGCAGCTCGTCTCCCTCTGGTGGCGGAGGCGGGAACAGCAGCTCGTCTCCCTCTGGTGGCGGAGGCGGGAACAGCAGCTCGTCTCCCTCTGGTGGCGGAGGCGGGAACAGCAGCTCGTCTCCCTCTGGTGGCTGTGGCGGCGCTGCCGTCTCCTCCGACAGCGGGGTTAGGGCTGGTGGTGCTGCCGGCTCCTCTGACAGCAGGGTTAGGGCTGATGGCGCTGCCGGCTCCTCCGACAGCGGGGGTAGGGCTGGTGGCGGGCGTCTCCGCTGGGCCTTCAGCTTCTCCCCTCCGGACACAGGACGCACTGGCTCCTCCCCTCCGGACACAGGATGCACTGGCTCCTCCCCTCCAGACACAGGACGCACTGGCTCCTCCCCACCAGACACAGGACGCACTGGCTCCTCCCCTCCAGACACAGGACGCACTGGCTCCTCCCCTCCAGACACAGGACGCACTGTCTCCTCCCCTCCGGACACAGGACACACTGGCTCCTCCCCTCTGGACACAGGATGCACTGGCTCCTCCCCTCCAGACACAGGACGGCAGCTCCTCCTCCTCCTCATACTGGGTGGGACAGCTGGCCACTGTGTGTCCATATGCCCCACAGCCGGGGCACAACTCTGCCGTGAGCCCTTTTAAAAACAGCTCCCAGTTGTCATCTGCCTCCTCCTGGGCCAGCTCCATTTTCTTTTTTTTTTTTTTTTTTTTTTTAAACAAAATAAACGAAAAAATCCTGCACTCCTGCTCCGAGTCTCCAGAGGCGCTCTCCCTCTTCTGACACCAACTGTGACAGGCTGACCAAGGTAAGGAAACTCAGAGTCAGGATGTGCAGGGAAAATAAGACTTTTAATTAAACAAAATTCACAAAGCAAAAGGCACAATGGCCAACCAAAAAGACAAACACAAAAACAGGCTTTAAACAAACTATACCAAAAAGAACCACTCACTCTCTCCTCTCTCTCTCTCTCTCTCTCTCTCTCTCTCTCTCTCTCTCTCTCTCTCTCTCTCTCTCTCTCTCTCTCTCTCTCTCTCTCTCTCTCTCTCTCTCTCTCTCACACAGGTCCACTCACTCTCACAAACACTCACCCACTAACATAACCAACCACTCCCTTTTATACAGGTGCCTGGGCTAATAGGGCAATTCGCACCTCATTAGCCCAGGCACATTCCACACATTCCTCACACAAACTCACTCACTGAACCACACCCCAAACTCACTCATATCCACTCTAAACAATACAAAAAACACAAAACCACCACAAAATAGGCTGCACCCCATCACAACATCTTGTAACCATTATGCAATATTATTGTGTTTGAAACAGTTAATGAGGAAAATTCACAAAGTGTAGTTTAATTGTTTCTTTACAAGTTTTGTAGGGGCTTTTCTACTTTTCTGTTAAAAATGCTTACCACAACTTTGTTGTAGACCTCTTCCGCAAACTCAGTTTTTTTGTACTTCAGTTCAGCTGGGAATGTGTACGTGTTTAACCACTGTAGAAGGGGCATATCAAGACCTGTTCCCATATAGCTGTACTGGGATGCATGGATATGAGTATCAACCATACCTGGGATGAAAAATTCCCTGCAACAAAGAATATATACAGTCAACCTTGGTTAACTTGACTGGTGGAAAACTTGACACCTTCACTTAATTCGACAGACAGTCTTGGTCCTGGATTTTCTCCATATAAAATATATGCATCCTGCCACTTTTAATTCAATACCACGCTTTACTCGTAACTCGACACTTATTAACAGTACCAAAGGGATAAAAACTATTAAAAAGATTAGTGGATAACTCGACACTGTCGTTTCACTTGACTGAACTCTGACTGGCAACGGATCATTCATTCATTCATTCATTCATTCATTCATTCATTCATTCGCAACTACCAAGTGCAGCTGGTTACAGTATCTTGTTCAATTGGCTCAGGTTATTCAGGATAACAGGCTTGACAGTAGACCTTTCAAAGCACATGTTTTTGCATGCAAAACAATCATCAGTGCTTGATTTCTGTGTGAAACTCTCAGTTGATTATTATTGTTTCTGTCCACAGAGTTAATTATGTATAATGTACATTTGTTAACTTTTGCTATTTACGGTAAGCAGTCAAATTAGACAGTACAAGCCAATAACTATAAATGTATAGCCAATTGTTTGTGCACAGTTTGTGGTTGGATTGTTTTCGTAAAAATAACACAGCAGTTATTTTATTAATTCTTATTTCAATCGAACTATACAAGTTGTACTGAGTGTAATTGATTCATTCACTGCAGTTCTTTCAACCATTTTCATAAGGACATTTAACTAAAAATAAACTTGTAAATACTTACGTGTGAGTTCTGTTACTTATATGCATGTTAATGCCATGGCTCATGTGCACCTGTGGTTAACTAGACACCTTGGATAAGTCGACACTAAATGGCATCCCCGTGGGGTGTCGAGGTTGACTGTATATATATAGGAGGCTGTGTGGTCCAGTGGTTAAAGAAAAGGGCTTGTAACCAGAAAGTCCCCAGTTCAAATCCCACCTCAACCACTGACTCATTGTGTGACCCTGAGCAAGTCACTTAACCTCCTTATGCTCTGTCTTTCGGGTGAGACGTAATTGTAAGTGACTCTGCAGCTGATGCATAGCTCACACACCCTAGTCTCTGTAAGTCGCCTTGGATAAAGGTGTCTGCTAAATAAACAAATAATAACAGCAAGGAAACTTAAAATGTCTTTTAACATGCAAATTACTCTAAACTGAAAATAATTACTGACCAGTCTTTGAGATGTGTGATGTCTGTATTTCTGAATCCCCACCTCTTGGCAAGATTCTCCTGCTCATAAGCACCTTCAATAAACACAATCTGAAAACACAGAACAATAAAGAATAGAATAAGCAATGTGCTGGATTGTTTCAAGGCATTGACAGAAATGTCCTATATGAAGATCCCATATAAAATACATGATCTGTTTAGAATAAGTGTCCAATAGCTGGCAAAACAATCCATTCTTCCTTCAATTCTAAGATTGTGCTGTATTGCATCTCTTGATTTTGTTGTTGTATACACAGCAAATGGAATTTCAATGTGAGACTACAGTCTGTTTTTTTTTTAAAGGGTAGGCCAGGGGCATACCCAGTTAGCACACAGGCTCACCCAAATCTTTGCCTATGTGAATGCCAAGTTGAAGTACATTTACATATTTATTATTATTATTATTATTATTAAACTGTGCACCCTGAAGGTGGGAGCTCAAGTTTAGGACAAAAAAGCTATTTTTAAAAATGTCACAGGCTTTAGCCAATCAAAGCAAAGTAGCCATTGTAATGCTATGTTTGGGTGGGATCTTCCTCTCACACAACGAATCATGTGCAACACACGTTTGATTGACAGCTTGTGAGGCAGCTGGCACAAATCTTTTGAAAGTCCCAGACATTTACATATTCCAACTTGTTTTACAGCGTCGGAGGACAAAGCAGCTCTGAGGAGCTTACAGGCAAGCCTGCAGGTGCCTGGCCAGACTACAGGGGTCGCTGGTGCGCGGTGAGCCGAGGACACCGTGGCCGACCTAATTCTCTGGAGTATGACTTTAATTGCAATATTCAACAACAAGCCTAATGCCTTATCCTGTAAGGTGGAGCGGAGACGAGAGGATACTAATTATGCTAGACAATGGTAAGTCATTGCGACAGAGACAGAATGATTATTAGTGATAAATCTCTCTCCCGACCTGTGAGGGTGCTGTGTAAAGGGAACAGAGTGCCCTGGACTGGATGGCCAGACAATTCATTCCCAGGGTTAGAAGGAAGTCAGCCATCTAGAAAGGGGGCGGAACTGCAATACACTAAATCATCAATCTAGAAGGGAAACAACGTGGCAGCCGCGGAATGGAGGAGTGGTTGCACTAGTTAACCAAGGGGTCATGACTGACCGTGCAAAAGGGGGCGTAGCAAAGTGATCTGTTCCTTGTTATGGTTAAGCTGAACCGGAAAGAAAGACATGCTATTATCGTGAGTGTCTTGTTTGTTTTGTCGTTATTAAACATACTGTTTGTTGTTATTTAGCCGACTAACACGATCCAGAGCTGTCGCCAGAGGCCATCACAAACCCGGGCTACACTGCACTTTGTTTCACGAATAAGTGTATTTACACCACAAGCACTTTAGCACACACTGTGTATGCGTTTTGTGTTACATGTGGGTGTTTAAGAACAGGACTGTTATAATTTTGGGACCAACCCATGGATTACAATAAAGCAATACACGCTGCATTGCTTGTTACCATTATTATTTACTGTCTTTCGGTGTCAACAGACCATTGGTTTTAAAAATAAAATAACATTGCACCTAGATTATCGTTGTCTGTCTTTTCATTGATCACTGCTGCATTCCTGCACCTGCACACAGTTAACCACTTTGCCACACGTGGTGTCAGATAAAAAGGGATGGATCACATTTCACTAGCAGCTCTGCTGGAGGCGCTGGACAGCAGACGGGAAATCGCAGAAAGACGAGAGAGGGGAATGGTACACTGTGCTAATCGAGAGGGTCGGGCTGGCGATACCAGCCAATACACCAGCAGGACCTGTGATGACAGCCCCAAAAGCAAGGGCACAAAAGATGATGGCGGAGGATGACCCAGAGGCTTACATGGTTGCTTTTGAGTGGCTGGCTACCACAGTGTCATGGCCCAAGGAATTCTGGACAAGCCAGCTGGACCCTGCCTGATCAGGGAGGCAGCCTACAAGGCCATGACGGACGCCGAAGCCACCCAGTACGACCTGGTAAAGCAAGCCATTCTGCGCCGTCTCAACATCACAGTGGAAACACACAGAGTACGGCTCCGGGAGTACAAGAGATCTCCGGATACACGCCCCAGGGTTGTCGCACAGAAGTTGTGTGACCACTAGCAGAGACTACTCCAGGCCCGCTCAATATAAAGGGCATGTGGCTCTCAAGCGCGGACAGAGTGTGGGGCCAAAGCAACGACCCCTCATTAGTGCACACTTGGGGACAGGTCTGGTCTATTGAAGGTAAGGATGTTGAAGGCGCTGAGGTGCTAGTATTTCCGATCTTCATTATTAAGGGGCAATTATTGTATAGGGTAAACCTTGCCACGGGCACAGGACAGCATGTAACCCAATTGATGGTAACCCCATCTTGTCAGCTTGAGGTTATGAGGCTGACGCATGATATCCCTTTTGCGGGGCACCTCAGAGTTGATAAAACGAGGGAACGGATATTGACTGAATTTTATTGGGTAGGTCTTCATAATAAAGTGACGTGCCAGAGAGTAGTGCTGGGTCGAGTGCGCCCTGCCCTTTTGGTCCCACTGCCGATTATTTCCACCTTCTTTGAACGCATTGCAATGGACATAGTGGACTCTTTGCTACCTTCTGATTCTGAGTATACGCATATATTAGTGGTGGTAGATTATGCAACGTGATACCTAGAAGCAGTTCCATTGAGATCCACTAGTGCACCTGCAATAGCCAAATAGTGCAGATTATGGCTAGAGTAGGGATCCCCAAGGAAATCTTGACTAATCATGGAACTAACTTTCTGTCTAACACGTTACAGCAAGTTTACAAAATACTAAAAAAACATCCCATCAGGATGTCTGTTTATCATCCACAGACAGATGGTTTGGTGGAACGTTTTTAATCAGACCCTAAAGCAGATGCTGAGACGATTTGTGAATCAAGAGCAAAAACATTGGGCATCGCTTCTCACCTACCTCCTTTTTGCAGTGAGAGAGGTGCCACAGAGTTCGAGCTCTTGTACGGCAGACAGCCTCGCGGCATCCTCGATCTGTTGAGAGAGGGGTGGGAAGAGCACAAAGGCTCATTCAAAAATGTAGTGCCGCATGTGAGAGATCGCCTGAATTTGGTCAGTCATTTGGCACAGGACAATCTCAAATCGGCTCAGCACCGGCAACAGCAGCATTACAATCAAAATGCAAGAATTCAAACATTTCGACAACGAGACAAAGTAATGCTGCTTCTTCACTCGTCACAATTGAAATTATGTGCTAAATGGCAGGGGCCATATGAGGTGATACGGGCTATAGGGAAGGTGAATTATAAAATTAGACAGCCCGATCGCCATAATGAACGAGAAATTTATCACGCAAATTTATTAAAGCCCTGGCAGGCAAGGGAAGACTTATTTATAGACTCAGGCGAAGTAGAGGATGATTTAGGCCTCCATCTACAGACCTCTAGCACTAAAGATATTTCGATGGGGGAACAGTTACTTCCAGATCAGCAAAGAGAGCTGCGTAAGTTAATTGAGGAGTTACATGATGTTTTTTCTGACTTGCCCGACAGAACTAACCTTGTTGAATATGCCATTATCTCTCCCCAGGTGTCATTGTGCAAGAGAAACCTTACGGGATCCCAGAAAGTCAATGAAGTGGCGTTAGTAAAGAGGAATGGCTGATGCTCGAACTTGGGGTGATTGAGCCTTCCAGAAGCGAGTGGTGCATTCCAGTTGTGATAGTGGCCAAAAAGGACGGCACCAACCACTTCTGCGTTGATCTCCGTAAGGTAAGCACTATTGCCAAGTTCGATGCCTACCCCATGCCTTGGGTCGATGAGCTTCTCGATAGACTGGGAATGGTTAGGTTTATCTTCACTCTGGACCTGACGAAGGGACACTGGCAGATCCCCTTCATACGCAGTTCTAGAGAGAAAACCGCATTTTCAACTCCTGAAGGGTTGTTCCATTTCACAACCATGATGTTTGGGCTACATGGTGCACCCGCTGCCTTTCAGAGACTGATGGACTAGGTCTTACACCCACATCGTCAATATGCGGCAGCTATTTACAGCTCCACATGGAGAGAGCATTTGGCTAGGATCACGGCCAAATGTGCATTTGCCAAAACAAAGACACTATATTTGGGATTTGTAATGGGGAATGGAAGGGTGAAACCCATTGTCACCAAGGTCCAGGCTTTGATGGACGCGGCAATCCCCAAAACCAAGGCTCAGGTGAGGACTCTACTGGGGTTAGCCGGTTATTACCGTCGATTTATCCCCGAGTATGCCACAGTGGTCAGTCCCTTAGTTGACCTCACCAAAAAGAGCGCACCAAATTTGATTAAGTGGTCAGTAGAATGTCAGTGGGCATTTGATACTATTAAGAAGAGACTGCCAGGCCCCTACTCTCATCACACCAGATTTCACCAAGAGATTCATCCTCCACACCGATGCGTCGGATGTTGGTTTAGGCGTGGTTTTGTTCAAAAAAGGCAGACGGAGTAGAACACCCGATACTGTACCTCAGCAAAAAGATGCGCAACTGCTACGTGGTCGAAAAGGAGTGTTTGGCCATTAAATGGGCTAGTCACTCTTTAAGATATTACCTGCTGGGACATTTACTCGATCTTGTCACAGACCACGCCCCACTCAAGTGGTTAAGCACAATGAAGGACAGCTATGCCCGGATAACTAAGTTGTATCTGGTATTGCAGCCCTTCATGTCTCATATGATTCACCGTGCAGAGAAAGAACACCAAAATGCAGATCATTTGTCCTGGGAGAGGGGAGTTATGGGAAAGATAGATTCAGCTGAGTGTCCCTTGGCTCCACTCTGTGTGGTGGGATATCCAATTATTTTTAGGCTCAGCTGTCCTCCAAAGCGCGTGCCATCAGCGAACAGCTTTTTCACACTGCAGACTCAGGCGCTCAGCGTTTTATTAAATAATAAAACAAAACAAAAGGTTTAAACCAACAACAAACAAAAAGGCACAAGGGCCAAACAAATAAACAAATAAGGTTTAGCAGTTGTTTTTAAGTTTCGTTTTCTCTATCCTCGCTCTCTCCGCTCTCACTCCTAATACACTCCCACCCGAGGGTAGAGAGCTGCAGGTTTATATACAGTGACCATCTCTCGATTAGCAACAATTAATCAATGAATTAACTCGAGAGATGGTCACCGTCTGCACGAGTTTAATAAGGATGTGTGACTGTCAGCTAGCTAAATAAATCACTAGCTGATCAGTCACACATCCTCACAAGGTTTTTAAAATATAAAAACAATAACAAATACGCTGTGCTTTTATCCGCACCGCAAACAATAATACAAATAATAATAAACAGTGTACATATATATATATAATATATATATATATATATATATATATATATATATATATATATATATATATATATAGGGCGGGACACTCCGCCACAATACCAGTGAAGGAGAATCCAGCGACACTGACACTAAGACGATTCATGATTTTATTTTTGTTCATTTCTTTTATTTATGTTGTTGCTCACCTATCGTCTACTAATGTGCCATTACATTAGTATATTTATGAAATGTTATCGTGTTTGCCGGTTTCATTGCAAGTTTGATCATTTATTGTGTTTATTGCCTGTCAGATTGATCACTTATCAATTATTTAGGTAGATGATTTACTTTATACAGCAGCATCATTTTATGTCTGCATGGGTTTGTGTTTCCATGTACCATCTGGAGGGTGCATGACAACCCCATTTTAGTAACGTTAGTAATGTTTGCACAACTGACATTTTAGGCGTGGTTGATATTTATTAGTCCAGTTATAAGGGTGTCTGCTAATAAATAAATAAATAAATAAATAGACATTTTATTTTCATGATTACAACTTAGTTGTAGTTTGTTGCGGTTCCGCTTTATTTAGACGCAAATAACATTACCCTTATAAAAGCTGAACATAAATTTGCACGGTGATTTTACAGTTTATCGTCTCTTTCCCATGATTATATTACGCATTTACAATGCTTTACTTGTTTGTTTGGGTTTTTTTGCCGATTGACAATGTGGCTTTACCATGCTTCTCTGTTTACCGTGCTTCTCTGTTTACCGTGCTTCTCTGTTTACCGTGCTTGTCTTTGCTTTACCATGCTTCTCTGTTTACCATGCTTCTCTGTTTACCGTGCTTGCCTTTGCTTTACCATGCTTCTCGGTTTACCGTGCTTGTCTTTGCTTTACCATGCTTCTCTGTTTACCGTGCTTGTCTTTGCTTTACCATGCTTCTCTGTTTACCGTGCTTCTCTGTATACCGTGCTTGCCTTTGCTTTACCATGCTTCTCGGTTTACTGTGCTTGTCTTTGCTTTACCATGCTTCTCTGTTTACCATGCTTCTCGGTTTACCGTGCTTGTCTTTGCTTTACCATGCTTCTCTGTTTACCGTGCTTGCCTTTGCTTTGCCATGCTTCTCTGTTTACCGTGCTTGTCTTTGCTTTACCATGCTTCTCTGTTTACCGTGCTTGCCTTTGCTTTACCATGCTTCTCGGTTTACTGTGCTTGTCTTTGCTTTACCATGCTTCTCTGTTTACCATGCTTGTTTTTGCTTTACCATGCTTCTCTGTTTACCGTGCTTCTCTGTTTACCGTGCTTGCCTTTGCTTTACCATGCTTCTCGGTTTACCGTGCTTGTCTTTGCTTTACCATGCTTCTCTATTTACCGTGCTTGCCTTTGCTTTACCATGCTTCTCGGTTTACTGTGCTTGTCTTTGCTTTACCATGCTTCTCTGTTTACCATGCTTCTCGGTTTACCGTGCTTGTCTTTGCTTTACCATGCTTCTCTGTTTACCGTGCTTCTCCGTTTACCGTGCTTGCCTTTGCTTTACCATGCTTCTCGGTTTACTGTGCTTGTCTTTGCTTTACCATGCTTCTCTGTTTACCATGCTTCTCGGTTTACCGTGCTTGTCTTTGCTTTACCATGCTTCTCTGTTTACCGTGCTTCTCTGTTTACCGTGCTTGCCTTTGCTTTACCATGCTTCTCGGTTTACTGTGCTTGTCTTTGCTTTACCATGCTTCTCTGTTTACCATGCTTCTCGGTTTACCGTGCTTGTCTTTGCTTTACCATGCTTCTCTGTTTACCGTGTTTCTCTGTTTACCGTGCTTGCCTTTGCTTTACCATGCTTCTCGGTTTACCGTGCTTGTCTTTGCTTTACCATGCTTCTCTGTTTACCGTGCTTGTCTTTGCTTTATCATGCTTCTCTGTTTACTGTGCTTGCCTTTGCTTTACCATGCTTCTCGGTTTACCGTGCTTGTCTTTGCTTTACCATGCTTCTCTGTTTACCATGCTTCTCTGTTTACCGTGCTTGTCTTTGCTTTACCATGCTTCTCTGTTTACCGTGCTTGTCTTTGCTTTACCATGTTTCTGTTTACCGTGCTTCTCTGTTTACCGTGCTTGTCTTTGCTTTACCATGCTTCTTCTGTTTACCGTGCTTCTCTGTTTACCGTGCTTGTCTTTGCTTTACCATGCTTCTCTGTTTACCATGCTTCTCTGTTTACCGTGCTTGTCTTTGCTTTACCATGTTTCTCTGTTTACCGTGCTTCTCTGTTTACCGTGCTTGTCTTTGCTTTACCATGCTTCTCGGTTTACCGTGTCTTTGCTTTACCATGTTTCTCTGTTTACCGTTCTTCTCTGTTTACCGTGCTTGCCTTTGCTTTACCGTGCTTCTCTGTTTACCGTGCTTGTCTTTGCTTTACCATGCTTCTCGGTTTACCGTGCTTCTCTGTTTACCGTGCTTGCCTTTGCTTTACCGTGCTTCTCTGTTTACCGTGCTTGTCTTTGCTTTACCATGCTTCTCGGTTTACCGTGTCTTTGCTTTACCATGTTTCTCTGTTTATCGTGCTTCTCTGTTTACTGTGCTTGTCTTTGCTTTACCATGCTTCTCTGTTTACCGTGCTTGCCTTTGCTTTACCATGCTTCTCTGTTTACCGTGCTTCTCTGTTTACCGTGTTTGCCTTTGCTTTACCATGATTTTCCTGTGCTTTTACTAATGCTTCCACACACTTTTTCATACACCAAAGATGAATGTTTATCTTTGAAGTTTCTATATGTATGGACATTTACTAAACATGACTATTGTGATCCTGTCAGGAAAAATATAAAATGTAGAATAACATTAGTATCCTTATGAAAATGTAATGTGGTACAAGCATACTTGTCATTTTATGACTGTCTTCTCCTCACAAAGCTAATATGACTTCATCCCATGAAGGTCCTTAGATAGCTAGAAACTAGATAAAATCAACAAAAGAAAAAAGTGGAATAATTTATTTTTTTATAGCGGAACTTTTGAAAGCTAAAAGATTTCTTTACACATTTTACTAGGAATTCTGTAACTGTACATCACTGCAGTTAAGGATTTGTTGTTGTACTTTATAAAATTGTATTATTGATTATGATTACTGTATTGTACATCACTGCAGTTCTTGTATAAAATGTAATGTATTACTATTGATTGTTATTGCACACCTGTTGTGGAATGGTGGTGGGTAATTCACTGACACAGGGGAGACAGAAAGGTGAACTTGAAACACCACACAGGTGCCCAGTTTTATTGTTTGTGGGTGCTACCACGTTTTAGCCCACAGAGGACGCTGTTGACCGTGGTCTGCCTACCAACGATGGTAGACAGGACCACAGTAATACCAGAGGCAGTACAGAGTACAAGTGCAGGTGCACTCACAGGTGCTCAACAAAAATAAACAAAAGGAAAAAGGAAAAAGGAAAATAAAACACAGTAATCAAACTACAAATAAAAGGTGCTGCACTCGGCAGCGTCACTCTGACATCCTCCTCCTCAGAATGGCACCACCGGTTAATTGGAAAATCCTACACCCCGGTGCCTTCCCGAGAGAAAAAATCTGCATTTTGTTGCAGTTTTCCAGCTTGGTGGACAAAACCCTGAAGGCATAGGGCTGCAGGGCCAAGTACCACCATGTGATTCTGACATTGCTATCCTTCATTCGCTGAAGCCATGCTAAGGGAGCATGATCCGTAACTAGGGTGAAGTGTTGCCCCAGGAGGTAGTACCAGAGTGACTCCACTGCCCATTTTACCGCGAGACACTCCTTCTCAATGGTACTATAGTTTTTCTCACGGGGAAGGAGCTTCTTGCTGATGTACAGGACCGGGTGCTCGCTTCCCCAGACCTCCTGAGACAACGCTGCCCCGAGACCTGTCTCTGACGCATACGTCTGCAGGGTGAACCTCCTACTGAAATCAGGACTGCATAGCACTGGCTTGCTACACAGTCTCCACTTCAGAGCGAGAAAGGCCCTTTGGTAGCCCTCCGGAGTCGCAACCACGCGGTTGAGGATGGCAGCTTTCAGTGTGAGGTACTCCATCATTGCCACCGGATCCAGGGTCCTCTCCGCCACCTGCGCCTCCCCCGTCAGCTGGGGCAGGAGGTAGCTAGCCCACTGTGCCTAGGCCCACCCGGCAGAGATCGCCATAGCCTTGAAGATCTCAAGATAGGCTTCAGGTCGATCCTCTGCCGTCATTTTCGTCGGCAGTAGTAATCGTGGGTCCGGTCCTGCAGGTCGGCCACTCCCGTGTACTACCTCTATTAGGGTTTGGCGCAGGATGTCCATCATAGCGGTGAATTGCTGCGGGTCCATTCTGCCTCCATCTGCTTTTGTACTGCTTTGGTTGGGCAGTGCCGGTGAATCCCACTGCTAACACCACGTGTGGAAGGGTGGTGGGCAATTCACTGACACACACGGGAGACAGAGGTTTTATTTGAAAACACCGCACTGGTGCCCAGTTTTTATTATTTTAGATGTTTTTTCTTTTAGCCCGCAGAGGGCACTGTTGTCCGTGGCCTGAGTACCGGCAAGGGTACACAGGACCACAGGAATACCAATACTGGTAAACAGTTAAAAGCTGGCGCACTCACAGGTGCTCAAAATAATAATGAAAACAAAAGGCGAAATGAAAAGGGAAAATTAAATACAGTAATAAAACTACAAAATAAAAGTGCTGCTTACGCAGTGCCCCCACTGCCGCTAAGCCGGTCAGCTCAGGATCTCGTCCTACGCTGTTATGCACTATTCCCCTATCACTACACACGTCCCCTTGGGTATGTAACAATATATTTTAATAAATTGTTTATTTATTGATGCTTGTCTTCATCAGGCGTGCTTGCCTGTTTTGGTCACTCGCTCCAACCACTGGAGTTCTTGCCTGGTCTATGTTTACACTGGCCTTCTCAGCCAGCATCTCCCAATCATGGCCACCCGAATGCATAACCAAGCGCAGTACTTATGGGCCAAGCAATCCCCCAAGGCCCGCCTCTCAGCCACTCAGAGAGAGGGAAAGCCCACACACCCTCTCTCCTACCTCTCCGTGTCATTGCCATGACCAACAGGCGGATGTTGAACAGCTGCTGCCCTCTTCCTGCAGCACTATGAATACACCAGAAGAGTCAGCACAGATCTCCCCCTGTTACACCTGTCTACAGGGCAAGTAAGAGGGGGAGAGTTGTGTCCTCCAGCTCTCAGGGCTGAATTTTTGTATACGACACCTGGTGCACTGATGAAAAGCAGCCACATGCATTCCCATTCACTGGTGTTCCTGGCATCAATAAGAGAATGAGGGATGATGCCATGGAACTGGATTATTTGAAGCTGTTTCTGACCGATGATGTTATGGATAACATTCAGAAGCAGACAAATTCATTTTCCCAGGAGCAGATGGAGAAAATACCAGCTGATAAACCCCATGCAAGAATGAGGAGCTGGAAAAATGTCAATTTAGATGGCCTATGGCAGTTTTTGGGGGGGATAGTGATAAAGGCATGTCTCGACAGCTACTGGTCCGGGGACCCCACCATCAACATTCCCTTCTTTGGTAGGAGCACTCCCTTCATGAGCCGGAAATCGCTACCACTGCACTTACAGGAGAACAAAGCTGACAGGCCTGAAAATGATCGCCTTTGGAAAATCTGCCCCTTCTTCGACCGCATTACAGCCTTATTCACCAGCGTCTATACACCTCATCAGTGGATGAGTCTTGTTTACTGTATAAAGGAAGGCTTAATTTCAAGCAGTACATCCCAAACAAACGGGCATGCTTTGGGATGAAGTCATATGAGCTTTGTGAGGCGAAGACCGGCTACACCAACATCAGCTGGGTGAGGCAAGAAGACGAGTGGAGACGAAATACCAGTGCATACCTTGCGGGAACATTCCACTTTGCGCTGCACCATGTTTTGATAAATGGCACACAACTTAACTAATTTTTGGCATAACTATTCATTTATTTATTCATTTATTTACAGTCATGGTCAAACATTGACCGAAACATTTGCATTGTTATTGGGCAACTTTAAAAAAACAAAACGTTTTGAACCTTTTTTCTGCCAATCTTTACCATTTGACATTTTGCCATGTTCTGAATTCTGTAAATAATATTCTTCATATTCTTTTAATTGATTTAAATCATTTTTGAAATGTAAACTATGTCCTTTGATGTCAGACCTTTGGTCATTGCCTGTCCAACCTAAATTGGGGCCCATCCAAATTTCCAAGCCTACTTTTGCCACTGGAGTAGGCTTCGTTGCTGCTTTTTTTTTTGACTGTAGTATATAAAGCCTACCAATTTTTCTTGTTAGTTTGCAATTTTTGGATATGATGACAAACTTTTTTTTTATGTTCTGTTCACAATTAACAGTTCATTTCCTAGAAGTGCTTACTGTAGCTACATATTTATAATTTTATTTTAAAAAAAGAAACAAAAATTATTTCAGTCCACAATCACATTTAAAAATAGATATCCTAGTTATTCTCGGATCTCTGTATGCTGCTGATCAAGCCTGAAAAACACATTTTACTGTGTTGGTTGTATTTGTAATTTCTAAATTATTGCCCCTAGTAAATTTTGGCCACGGTCTAAATGGGTACATATCCTGGTTAAATACATAAATAAATACATTTAAATGATTTTATTTACAGTTAAGGATAATAGCATCAGAATCAAAACATTTAAATTAGATGGATGTAGTAATTGTATCAATTTAATATGCGATTAAAACCGCAAATATGAGATTAACTAAGATACATTTTTTTAATCGCTTGACAGCCTAGCTAGTTACCATTGTAATTACTATTAGAAATATATACATTTGTTTGGTCTATCTGGATGACATAATAATATTTTGGATATTCAAACAAGAATATAGCAATCAAAACAAACACCTTCATGTTACAACAGGAAGGAACTAGTCTTATTTGTAATGTGAAAGAGTAGCGTCACTGGCAAGGCACATGTTTATTCAACAAAAACAAAAAGTTTTAACTAGCAAAACAACTATACAAACAAAAGAAAACTCACGCCCAAGCAGTGCTATCACAGTGTGCTAGCTGAGAGTACAGCCTGCTACTCCCAGCTCCTCTCCTAACTACCTTTCTCCTCATTGCTCTACAGCGACCCCTGCTGGTCAGGCGCCCAGTAAGCTCAGAGTGGACAGCTGCAGGGCTGGCCTTTGTCCTCCAGGGGTCAGTAGCTCAATGACATCTGCTCTCGAGTTCCTGGGTGAAAAGGGAAGCTGGCTTGGTCGTGGGATCAGAGGACGACCACTGACTCTTCGGGTCTCCTGAGCCATGTGGGGAATTGCTGTGTTGAGGAGAAAAGCGATTGGGCATTCCAAATTGGGAGAAAATCGGGGGGGAAATTCTAATTGGATACACTACATTGTAAAATAAAAAAATAAATAAAAAAAGACCCATCCACATTCAACACGTCTATTTTTGTAAGGATGGAATTAACCCCATCCCTGCCAAACTTAATAAATTACACTATTTACAAGTGCAGGGTTTCTGCCCTGTCACAGTAATCAAACAACAGGTCTTGCATTTTACATGATAACTGTAACTATGTACTTAACTAACTCCAAAAAAAACATTGTTTTAGAAAACTGCTCATGTTGACAACCTAAAAGCTGTTAGCTATTAACACAATCTGTCATTCTCTTTATTCACTCGTCCAGGAAACAAACGCCATACCTACAGAGTGTTATACACAGAGAACAATAATAAATCTGCTGATGTTGTTAAATATTGACTGCGGCGAGAATGTAATTGTCTAACCCATCACTGTCGGTATAACTTCTAATGGCCTTTAATCCATTAAGTACCACTTAAGCTGAATTAATGGAATTTGATACTGTCACATTATGGCTGGGTGGACAGAGACTCGGAGACAGTAAAACTGTAATTTAAGCGCTGCCGTGCATTTTTAATAAACACAAAATAAAAAGGTTTAACAAAAACAATCATGTACCACAAAAATGAAAAACAAAAGAACCCTCACCCAAGCAGTGCTATCACAGTGAGGTTTTTAAACAAACATTTCAGGAGCATGTGTCTCTCTCGCAGGCTCTCTCTCATGGAGCTGTGTAGCTCCCTTATATACCATGTGGCCAGGGTTGATTGAGAACTAATAATTCAATCAACACCTGGCTACATTCTGCACATGTATTTGGCATGGATAGGAATTAACCCTATTCCTGCCACAAACACACCCAAGACAACCAGGGCTGGAATCTTAATTTCCAGCCCTGCCATATCTAACACACACTTCCATATTTACACATTAGTTACACGTTCAGGGCTTCTGCCCTGCCACAGAGCCATTACATTTAGACTTTACTTTTGCGATTAACAAAATTAGAGTAAGTTATCTTAACAATACAATTAAAATAACAGGTAGATGCCAGTTAAAAATACTCCAAAAAAGTACAAAGTAGCCTGTCCTCAAATGAGGACAGCCACACTTAATGAGATAAGGAAAATTAGATAATATCTAATGAGGGTTATTCGTGGAACAGGTGCAAGGGCTGCGTGGAGTAACAACAAGGAATTGAAATAGGAATTATGTGCTCGTGACTTAAGAAAGAGTACAGTATTTCGCCTTGGCTCGCGGAGGGCCACCCTCGTGGAGGTGAGACTGCACCGATCGGACTCCAAGGCTGGGAAGCAAGCGTAACTTTCCCCAAGGGGAAATGAAGAGAAGGATAGTGCATAGATCAAAGGGAAGTCTAGAAGTCTCCCTGGCTTACAAAGATCGCCTCTGCTAAGGGGGGTCGGCGAGGCCAGACTTCCGAGGCAGCCACGAGAGGAACGCTGAAAGAGTGAAAGAAATAAACATGCAAAGAAGGGATCTCCAGAGAGGGAGATTGGCACAGAAGAACGTAGATAGTTAACCCTTTGTGGTCCTATGTCGGACCAGGTCCGACATTACAATTTTCCCTTTCTGGTCCGATGTCGGACCCCTGTCCAACATCATCAAAAAGACATAAAGTACAGGTCTCTAGTCGTTTTTTTCTCTGGAAAAAGCAGAGAAAACTATTCAATGGCCGAGTGAGACCGATAGGAGCCGGGAAAAAAAAATCTGATCAAAGAAACTACGGATATGAGCAATACACATAGCCCCGGCACCACAGAAATAACACGGCCATAAACAAACAAGACAGCTGCTTCAGCATCCAGCGCTCAAAGAATATCACAGACATTTGCAGAGCTTTTTGAGATGTTACAGTAATAAAATAATGACTTGGATCGCATTATGGAGGAGTTTGGTGATAAAATGAGTGTTCAGGAGATGATTTCAGTATGCATAACACTGAAGAGGTATGTGAAAAATACAGCGAAAAAGAGGTCGGGCGGGGCTGGAGATGCAGTACTGAGTGTCCTGTTGATATGCAGTGCCTTTTAAACCTTTTACTGTGAAAAAAATACTTTTTAACAGCACGTCTAAAATAAACTGCACGTGTGAAAATAAATTGGACCTGACGTGCCTGAGACGCGCTGAATAAATAGACCGCAAAATGTTAAGAGTACAGGGTTTTCCCTAGGCTCATGGAGATCCGCCTTCGTGGAGGTGGGACCAAACCAATTGGCTTCCGAGGCTGGGAAGCACAAAGTGTTGGCGTGGCCGACCTCTAAGGTTGGGAAGTGAGCTTCACATGCCCCTAAAAGAGGACCCCCGGCTGGTAATTGTTTATCAATAATACAATAAATAATAATAAAAATCTCACCGCTCAACGGAGAGGAACCAATACCCCCATGGGAGGAAACCTCTTGTGGTCCTGGCGGAGAGATGGCTCCCAAGTTGGGTCTACTGCAATATTCAGATTTTTTTACTGTAATGTACAGAGCGAGGAGACAAGATATGAATGTCCTAGCTTGAGGAATAATACAAATGGCAAAATTGCCCCTGGAGAAAAGAAGTTCCAGTCTTGACATGGTTTTGTTGATCTAGAAGGATTGAGTGAGTAAGTGAGTGGATACGATCCAGTTTACTGGCCGTGTAGAAGCAATTAGGACTGACGATTGTCATTTAGAGAAAAGCAGGCATATGGAACAGGAATGGGTGTCACTGTTTGTTTGCTGAATAAGTATTGATTGAGGTTAAGGTGGTAGGTTCAGAGGAGGAAAGGGGAGAAGGGCCACCAGCATTGTCAGATGGAGGAGAAGCGACAGGACAGTTAAATGATGTCCAGCGAGAGGAAAAATTCAGTAACCATCAGCTTCCAAAGTAGCCATTTTATAACTAAATTGATCATCTTCCGAGAGGAAACGAAAAGTAGGCTTTAACAGGTGGGACCGTGGGAATCAGGAAGTGTTAGTCTGCACATCACAGACCAGAAAGAGGGCAGCTGTTGTGGGTCTTTGTAGAATGCGGACTTCCTGTGCTGTGCAGGTGTGTACCAGAGTTCCTGTGGTCTACCTGGTACGAAGTAAGCGGGTTGCACCACCATTTCCCATTTAATTTTATGTCTGCAGTGCTGCATTCTGTCTTGTTATTTACTGTCTGTGTCTATACGGTATATTGTAGGGCAAGTTCGGACAATATGCAGTATTGGTAAAGCCAGTGTTCCAGACTCTCCTAAGGTAACACAGACCGCAATGTTATTGTTTATTTTTGTATTATAGTTTGCTTTGTGGCTGTGTGCCGTAACTTGTTGTTTTGTTTCAGGAAGCAGAATGACTGTCAGCCACTATTTCTGTTTCTTGTTGTTTTGTAGCTTGTTATTTATTTTCCCTTGTTGTTTTAGTCATTTTTGTGTTTACGCACAGGCTAATTTGTCTTTATAGTTTTAATATAATCGTGTGCTGTTTTATTGTTTGTTTTTTAGTAATTGTTAGGGGAGCTGCGACGAGACAGCATCACTATTGTGCATCAAGGCTTTAATATTTTCCCATAGTAAAAGTACAACAAAGAGCAGCAATGCATAGAGCACAGCAATGCATAGGCAAGCACTGTGAAGCTGAGAGAGGTTTGGCAAAACACACCAAAACAAACCACATATAAAAACAAACCAGGCCAAGCCCTATAAAAGTTATCCATAACAAAAGCACAGAAAAGTGTAACAGCGCACAACGAAAGCCTGGCAAAGCACATGGAAACACAGACAGCAGAAAATGGAAATGAAAAGTAGGGGTTTGCACAGCTAACACAAACGAAAAAGCAAGACAGAGAACAGGGATGCATTCCAGAGTATAACCAGGCTAATTAATTTATAATTTTGGTGGGACATAATGGGGGTGCAGCCCTAGCTTGTACCCCCTGAATCACACATAAGGTTATAATAACATACTTAAATAAGATAATTACTTTCTATATCTGAATATAGGTTGTGCTCAAAAGCAATTTATCCCACTGTTTTTTACCATATGACAGTGTAAGTTCTCTGGTCTAAAAATACACCACTTCCAACTCTCCCTGTCGACAACAGATGTCACTGGCCCCAGGAAGCTAAATATTTTTTTTCTTTTCTTTTTTCTGTTTGAGGCTTCCTTTGCATTTTTAATGTTTGAGTTTTTTGACTGTATATGTACAAGTGTCTGTCTGTGCCCTGCACGGGGTCACTCTTGTAATAAATAAACAAAAAGCTGATTTTAAACTTTAGTGCTGACAACGTCTTTGTGGGGTTTCATAGTGGCAGTAGAATTTGTACTGGTACCTGTATGTAATAATTGCAACGTTACCATCCTAACAGTAAAATCACTATGTTTAATGTGCATTCCTAAGTAAGGATGGCATTTTAATTAATACATTAAAAAATAGTGGAGAAAGTTGCACACACTGCAGCACTCTGCCCTATATTTTTAAGAAAAGTGGATGGCGCGTGGCATGACAGAGTTTTTTTCTCTACCGATATTTTTTAAACAGGCCAAGTGAGACAGAATATAAAGGCAGAGTTTTAAAGGCAGAGTTTTAGTAGTTTAAAAAAAAGAAGAGGGAGAGAATGGAGTTACTGTCTGTATACTCGTTTGAAGATAGTTGGCAACAATTTAAAGAATGTTTTTTAGCAGGGGGCAGCTTTTTTGTCTGATGATTATGAAGATTAAATGGCCAAAAGAGTAAGAAATAGAGTACAGGCAGAAGAAGAAAGTCTTCGAGATTATGTTTTCACTTTTCAAGCTTTGTGTAAAAGATGGAAGTCAAATATCGCTGAAGCAAAAATTCTTAAACTTCTTCACAAGAATGTTAATCCCCATTTGACCAGCCAACTGAGAGGCAGAGTGAATGCAGTTGATGAAATGGTGAGCCTTGGAAGGCAACTTGAAAGTTAACAAAAGCACCATTAAAGGGCATAGGGCAGCAGTGTGGAGTAGTGGTTAGGGCTCTGGACTCTTGACTGGAGGGTCGTGGGTTCAATCCCAGGTGGGGGACACTGCTGCTGTACCCTTGAGCAAGGTACTTTACCTAGATTGCTCCAGTAAAAAACCCAACTGTATAAATGGGTAAAATAATATCTTGTAACAATTGTAAGTCGCCCTGGATAAGAGTGTCTGCTAAGAAATAAATAGTAGTAAAGGGTCCAGATGCTGGAAAGGGTCCTGCTTCAAGCATGCCAGCAGGGAAGCAGAATACATCTTCCTTTAAAGATAACTTTGCTGTATTTTGTTGGAGGTGTAATGGAACACATCCACCTTGATCATGTCCACAGTACAGAGGGCCATCTAAAAATGTGCACAAAGGACCGTATAGTTCAACCCAAGGTGCCGGTGCAAGCAAGGCAGATGAAAGAGGCAATGTAAGAACTAAGAGGAGAACATTGTCACAGTTGTTTCTAGTAATCTTTCACAAAGTAAAATAGAAATGGCACCTGACCCTGATAGTAATAAATGTTTACAGCAAATAAATTCAAGTGAATTTGCTCTTCAGCAATTGGTTGTACCAGTCAAATTTCTCCCAAATAGCTGAGCCCTTGAATGCTTTGAAGAAAAAAGGAATGACGTTTTGAATGTGAAACACCTGAATGTCAAAACACTATGGATATTTTAAAGAAATGTTTGGTGTCTCCACCTGTTCTTGGCCAACCAGATTCCACATTGCATTTACTGATGCCAGTGCACATGGGTTAGGTGCAGTATTGTCCCAAGGAACTCCAACAAATAGTGAAGAAGTGCTGGCATATGCCAGTCATACTTTAACTGCTCCGGAACACAATTATTCTACAACAGAACGAGAATGCCTTGCTCTTGTATGGGCCTTGGAGAAGTGGCAATATTATTTGGAAGGTAGACTTTTCATTGTGATAACAGACCACTCTTCTCTGGGTATTTAATACTAGCAAACCCAACTCTCATTTGATATGTTGGGTTCTGCGGCTACAGGAGTTTAATTTTCATGTGGAGTATCGAAAAGGAAAATTGTATGTTGTACATGATGCTCTGTCAAGAGCACCACTGGATATGATGGAGAACACATTGCTGTGAGTCCAGACACGAAGTCAACAGGCTGTAGGTATAAGGCTTTTCCTTTAACTGATCCTGACATTTGGAAAGCTCAACAAGAAGATCCCAAATGCCAGAGACTTTATGATGAAACCTTGGCTGCTGAAGAACTGGCCATCGACTCTCCAGTTTTGTGATTTTGGAGGACAAAGTGTACCGAAAGGTTAAATTATCAGGATAAGGCTACAAATACCAGGTTTTTATACCACAGAAACATCGCAGGGATGATTTGTTAGCCTATCATAATAACAATGACCTCTACCTAGGAGTTCAATGGGTAAATCTCAAATTTTAGTTGTTGTAGACTACTATACAAAATGGGTAGAACTATTCCCCCTGCATATGGCTAAAACTGAGACCACTGCTCGTATTTTGAACTTTTTACAAGATGGGGTACTACCGACTTCATTTTATCAGATCGTGTGCCTCAATGTTTCTGAACTCGTGCAATGGCAAGTAGTGAGACAACTTAAAACAGCTTATCATCCACATACTAATTTTACAGAAAGAATCAATAAGATTCTGAAACCCATGATTGCTTCCTATCTTGCTGACCAACATAAAAATTGGGATAAATAATTAGCAGAGTTCAGATTTGCAATCAACTCAGCCAAACAAGAGTCCACAGGATTTACAAGCTCAATTTGGGACGTCCATTGGAGCAGGCCTTCAAGAGAACTCCTGCACAGCCAGCAACTCTGGCCTATGAAACAATGACCCAGTTGAAAGACATGCTGGTGAAAATACAGGAAAATCTGGGAAAAGCAAGAACACGTCAACAACGGAATTACAACAAAAATCATAGAGAAGTACCCTACCAGCTAAAAGATGTGGATGAGAACACACCCTTTATTCAAAAGTCAAGAGTGCTATACAGCCAAATTTGCCCCACGCTGGAAGGGACCATATAGGATTGTGAAGCAACTTGGTCCTGTGAATTACCGCATTGTCTTGGAAGAAACAGGCCAAGATCTTTGAACCGTTCATGTGGCAAATTTGAAAGAAAAAAAGTACTGGATTTGTTTCAGGATGGTGGCTCTGATGACGAATTTCATGGTTTTACCTTGGATGATACAGCTACAAGTTCTTGAGACTACTTGGAGGAGGGGGGGGGGGGGATAGCACTCTGCCTAATATTGCACATCCCTTTAAGAAAAGTGGGCGGAGTGTGGCATGACAGGGTTTTGTTCTCTACCAATATTTTTTGAACATGCCAGGTAAGACAGAATATAAAAAGCGGATTGTTAGTAGTTTAAAAAAAGAGAGGAGGGACAGAATGGAGTTACTAACACCACGGCAAGTGTAGGTTATTTAAAAATAGCTCTTTTGTTTGTTTTCTGTATTCTCGTTTGAACATAATTCAAAATGTTACGGCTTACCTGTCTGTTTAATGAAATAGCTGGAGATGCAGGGAATATGGATCAAACTCTTTTGGTTGGTGAGTGCTGACCAGAGGAACCAAGGAAACTTCTTCTGGAAACAGGTTGGGCTATTTATTTCCTTGCTTTATGCTTCAAGTTTGGAATTGTTTGGAGCATGTGCTAAAACTGAAGTCCTTTGAGCTATAAAGAATGGACATTATTACTGCCGTGGTGTTTTGTGCAAATACGCTGTTTAGCAAGCACCTGCTATATTGTGTATTGTTTTGCATTATTCTAATAGTAAATAGTAATTGATTTGAGAAGTGTATCTTATTTGTGTGTGGGGGGTGGGGTGCGTACACATATGTTGCATATGGATGTATTAGTAACCAGTGCTAGGTCTCTGTCATAGAACTCCGGAGTTCAGGATTGGTTGATTTGTATGCATTATGTTTATTTGTTTTTGTGTAGGTAAGTCTTTTTTTGTTGTTCTTACCTATTAAAACTATCATTATTCTAATATTATATAAAAGAAAGCTAACTTGTCATATGTGATGAACATTAATCTATTCCTTTCTGTAAATTATTGTTTTTGATAAACTGATACTAGTTTAACTTTCTATTATTTTATGTCGTTTTTATGTTGAAACTAAACATTCCTTAGTGGGTAACATGCCTGGGATCAGCGGCTGGATTAAGAAGTTATGGGCTGGATTTTCAAAAAACAGTGTTATTGTATCGAACTCGTGGTACAGTAACAAGAGCTTTAGAAGCAAGTGATTTTCACATGAAATGTGTTAATTAAATCAATCTGTTAATGCTTTGAAATTGAGTCCATGAGGTCATTAATGAACGCATTAATGAAAGTTTAATTGTCGCAGGTCACGTACATTACTTTGTGTCTGAACGACTAAATAAGGGGAACTCATTAATAAAAATACATGTTAACGAGATCAAGAAAAATGAATGGAAGCATAATTCGCTGTTATGGAAACTACTAGCATACAGCGAGACGGCACTCCCAGCAGCCAAATGGAAATCAAAAATAATGGGAATATCTATTTTGTGAGCTGTAGACAGTCTTCCTCTAGCCATATGAAGGTGCAGGAGGGCATGGTTCCCCCCGCTCGGATGTGGACCTGTTGGGGCAGTCCCATCTCGGCAGCCAAGTAGTTGATCAATATGGCTGCCATGTCAGAGAAGGACGCTGGGTGTTGTTGTTGCTCCCAGCATTCCCACTGCTCCCCATCTCGGGCCCACAACTGGTCGACTGCCATCGGGAGGTCCTCCCCGTTCCAGTCCGGGTCCACCAGCCATTCGAGCATTTCTCCCATCTCCTCCCTCAGGGCCGCTAGATGCTCTGGCTGCCGTGGAGGTTGTTGTTGCTGCCTTCTGCAGCTGTGCTTTCCCATTTAAAAAAAAAAGGTTTGCTCAACAATAACAATAAATAAATAAATAAATAAATAAATAAATAAATAAATGAATAAAACATCTGCAGTATCTCTGGTCTGAGTCCTGGAGGCACTGCTATCCCACGATCACACCATATGTGTCAAGGTTGACTTTGAGTGGCGTATGTGGTGACGTCAGACCAGAAACAGGACACCACAGACAGAGGTACAGTGGGGTGAAAATGCGCAGTGCTGCACTGTTTTTATTCAACACAAAAATAAATAAAAAGGTTGCACAAAACCACTGCTCACAGAGCAAAATAAAAGTTTTAACAAAACAAATCTCGAACACAAACAACACATAACAAAACTCTGACCAGGCTGGGCAATCGCCTTCACTGATCCTGTAGTTTTATCTTTCTTACTTTTGTTTTGCTTTGTTTCTTGCCCGTCTCACACTCTCGGGGGTATGAGTCCTTCTCCATCACATCGTTCAGATGTAGTCGATGCAGAAGCGCCACTTGCCATCCTTCTTGGGGACAAGGACCATTGGGGATGTCCAGGGGCTGTTCGAGGGCTCAATAATGCAGGCTTCCCTGATCTCCTAGACAACCTGTTCTGTAGCCTCCTGACGTGCCAGTGGTTGGTGGTGGGGGTGCAGCTTGATGGGACGGGCCTCCTCTGTCTCGAGCTGGTGTTGGACCAGGTGTGTCCGGCCCAAGTTCTCCGAAGCAGTAGTGAAGCTGGACCGTTAAGCAAATAACAGGTCCCAGCTGGGCCTGTTGTTCCGGACAAAGCACCTTGCAGTTCTGACGCCAGACTGTGGTCACTGTAGACAGAAAGGTGAGAGGGGGGAGGGAGTCGATTCCTCTGAGCTCGTCTGGGCAGGGCCAAAGTCCTCTGGACAAGGGGATCGCAGGTCGAAGACTGAAAGCCTTGGCAGTGGCGGGCGGCTGCATGTTTTAGCAGTGGCGGAGCGTTGGCCAAGAGTTCCGACACAGGTTGTTGGACCGCCCGGTGGCGGGCTGAGGTCCCCCGGGGGTGTGCAGGAGGTTGTGGTGTTGTGGGTTGGAGCCCCGGCGTGAACACACACACACACCCCCCTTCCCTACTCTAAAGGCATGACCTGTTCCCTCACAATACATGAAACAGATAGGACAAAACAGGACTAGACAAACACATAACAGACAAAGAGTCCTGCAATGATGCCATTGCCTGGGTGTTACAATGTGATACAAATAGTTTAAAACAATAAAAAAACAGGATGTAGAGTGAGTAATATATTGAATGAGATTAGAGCAACAATAGTTGATCCTGTCATCAACCATGGCCTGAGCATGAGCGAGGCTGGGCAGCGGGTGCAGCCAAATCTCAGTGGATCAACAGTGTCATCAATCATATGTATTTTCAGGAGGGAGAACAGGTAAGGCCTTACAAAGTGTGCACATTTGTAAAGTACTTCAGGATATGCATAGTTTTATTATACTTATACTGTAAGATGCTATATGTAAATACTGTAATTCAATCATTGTATCTATTGTACAGAGTTAATAGAAGACCTTATTCTGGTGGCTGTGGACGTATTTTCACTGAACAACAGGAGACGTCTATTGTAAACATGGTAATTGAAAACAACGGCATCTGCCTAAAAGACATTCCTGATAAGAAATGACATCAAGACAAAACAAGTGTACAGGGTGCCATACAAGAGGAACAGTGACAGGGTGAAGGAGATGCAGTATCAGTATGTAAAAGTAAGTCATTTTCTGTGGTGTGTTCTTATCCTTACAACTGGGCAATGTGATTATGATGCCGTCGATATTGGATTGTATGATACATTTCTATCCCCCTAGAGAATTCTGGCGCTTGATGCCAGTATTGCACTCCAGGAATATACAGTACTGTGCAAAAGTTTTAGGCAGGTGTGAAAAAATGCTGTAAGGTAAGAATGCTTTCAAAAATAGACATGTTAATAGATTATATTTATCAATTAACTAAATGCAAAGTGAGTGAACAGAAGAAAAATCTAAATCAAATCCATATTTGGTGTGACAACCCTTTGCCTTCAAAACAGCATCAATTCTTCTAGGTACACTTGCACAAAGTCAGGGATTTTGTAGGCATATAGTCAGGTGTATGATTAAACAATTATACCAAACAGGTGCTAATGATCATCAATTCAATATGTAGGTTGAAACACAATCATTAACTGAAACAGAAACAGCTGTGTAGGAGGAATGAAACTGCGTGAGGAACAGCCAAACTCAGCTAACAAGGTGAGGTTGCTGAAGACAGTTTACTGTCAAAAGTCATACACCATGGCAAGACTGAGCACAGCAACAAGACACAAGGTAGTTATACTGCATCAGCAAGGTCTCTCCCAGGCAGAAATTTCAAGGCAGACAGGGGTTTCCAGATGTGCTGTCCAAGCTCTTTTGAAGAAGCACAAAGAAACGGGCAACGTTGAGGACCGTAGACGCAGTGGTCGGCCAAGGAAACTTACTGCAGCAGATGAAAGACACATCATGCTTACTTCCCTTTGCAATCGGAAGATGTCCAGCAGTGCCATCAGCTCAGAACTGGCAGAAAACAGTGGGACCCTGGTACACCCATCTACTGTCTGGAGAAGTCTGGTCAGAAGTGGCTTTCATGGAAGACTTGCGGCCAAAAGCCATACCTCCGGCGTGGAAACAAGACCAAGCGACTCAACTATGCACGAAAACACAGGAACTGGGGTGCAGAAAAATGGCAGCAGGTGCTCTGGACTGATGAGTCAAAATTTGAAATATTTGGCTGTAGCAGAAGGCAGTTTGTTCGCCGAAGGGCTGGAGAGCGTACACGAATGAGTGTCTGCAGGCAACAGTGAAGCATGGTGGAGGTTTGTGACAGGATGGCTGCAGGGAGGAACTCAGACCAGAACTAGAAACACACAGAGCAGACAGAGACTTGGGGTTTTGGTGAAGCTGAGCGCGTGATCGCGCTCAGCATTTAATAAACAAAATAACAG
The DNA here is from genome assembly GCA_030684275.1 of Acipenser oxyrinchus oxyrinchus. Classification (NCBI taxonomy): domain Eukaryota; kingdom Metazoa; phylum Chordata; class Actinopteri; order Acipenseriformes; family Acipenseridae; genus Acipenser; species Acipenser oxyrinchus. The sequence continues at coordinate 70,660,847 of CM060247.1, read as the reverse complement.
AACACAAAAAACAGGACACGGCACTTGCGCCAAAATAAATAGACGAACAAAAACGGACTATCAATTAAACAAACGGTGGACGGACAGACACACAAACACGGTGAGTAAATAAATAAACAAGTATCGTGCTGGTCCTACAGCACGCGATAGCAATTGTTAAATATTACTCTCCTTCTCTCTCTCCGTTCTCCACTCAACGAACACACCACCCCGAGTGAGTGAAAACATACAGCTTTTATGCAGTTGTACCGAGACTCGATTGCTAGTCAATCATTCAATTGGAATCTCGGTACAACTGCACGTGAATTAATTAAAGTGCAATTCCCGTGCTCACATATTATTACTTTTACTTGCACGTGATGTGATTTGTGCCCTCCTCGTGCCTAAATACAAATCTACAATTTAAACACATGTGAAACACAGACCCGCTTATATCCCGTGGTACCAATGCCTATACACCAACATTTACACACAACACGTAACACAAAATACACACAGGGGGCACTTTGCCACATATACCCCCTTGTGCAAAGCACACATGGCCTCAATGGCCACCTCCCCTCAGTCCCAAAGTCCCGAAGAGGGGAAGCAAGTTGTTTCTGGGGTGGCCATGGTGGAATGTCCGGCACCCCCAATTCTTCGTGGCCGGCAGCTCCCTCTTCCGGGCTTCAGCCACACTATCTCCTGCCGAAAGTGCAGCTGGGGAGCTGGTCTCCTGACCTCCCCCTTCTTCATGGCCGGCAGTTCCCTTCGTGGGGCTCCGACCACACAATCTCCGGCAGCGAAACTGCTGCGGGGAAGCTGGTCTCCTGACCTCCCCCTTCTTCATGGCCGGCAGTTCCCCTCCGTGGGGCTCCGGCCACCCACTTCCGCAGCGAAACTGCTGCAGGGGAGCTGGTCTCCTGACCTCCCCCTTCTTTGTGGCCGCCAGCTCCCTCCGTGGGGCTCCGGCCACCGTGTTTCCTGCCACGAAATGCGGCTGGGGAGCTGGTCTCCTGACCTCCCCCTTCTTCATGGCCGGCAGCTCCCTTCATGGAGCTCCGCCACAGTGTAGCGACCGAGGCAAAGCAGAGGCCCCGGCGACCCCAGGCGGCAGGATCCCTGGCGACCCCAGGTGACGGCAGCAGCAGCGGACCCTCGGGAGGCGACGGCAGCAGCAGCGGACCCTCGGGAGGCGACGGCAGCAGCAGCGGACCCTCGGGAGGCGACGGCAGCAGCAGCGGACCCTCGGGAGGCGACGGCAGCAGCAGCGGACCCTCGGGAGGCTAACTCGGGAGGGGAGCCCCTGGCCATAGAGGCGGCAGCGGGAGCTCCACTTCTCCCTCGCACCCTGCACCCTGTGTGGAGCAAAAGGCAGCCCCAGGCGATGCGGAGCGACAGGCAGCCCCAGGCGATGCGGAGCGGCTGGCAACCCCAGGCGATGCGGAGCGGCTGGCAACCCCAGGCGATGCGGAGCGGCTGGCAACCCCAGGCGATGCGGAGCGGCTGGCAACCCCAGGCGATGCGGAGCGGCTGGCAACCCCAGGCGATGCGGAGCGGCTGGCAACCCCAGGCGATGCGAGGCAAGCATCCTTGGGCGATGCGAGGCAAGCATCCTTGGGCGAAGCGAGGCAAGCATCCTTGGGCGAAGCGAGGCAAGCATCCTTGGGCGAAGCGAGGCAGGCATCCTTGGGCGAAGCGAGGCAGGCATCCTTGGGCGAAGCGAGGCAGGCATCCTTGGGCGCAGTGAGGCAGGCATCCTTGGGCGAAGCGAGGCAGGCATCCTTGGGCGCAGCGAGGCAGGCAGTCAGGACAAGCTGGGGTGCGGGTTTTGGCCCTCTTCTCGGCCACTGCGCCGGGCGGTTCTTCCTCATGCTTTCCTCAGCAGCCTATGCAAGGGCTGCTGAGGACCGCCAGCATCTAGTCCTGGTCCTTCTGTGACGGGAGAGGCAGCTCCTGCTCCTCTCCTCGTGACGGTGGGGAAGTGATACCAGCAGGCATTCATCCTCTGCTGGTGGGGAAGTGATACCAGCAGGCATTCATCCTCTGCTGGTGGGGGAAGTGATACCAGCAGACATTCCTCCTCTGCTGGTGGGGTTGGCGGAGGCAGAGGCAGCTCCTGCTGCTCTGCTCCTGCCGATGGAGGTGGCGGAGGCAGAGGCAGCTCCTGCTGCTCTGCTCCTGCCAGTGAAGGTGGCGGAGGCAGAGGCGGCTCCTGCTGCTCTGCTCCTGCCAGTGAAGGTGGCGGAGGCAGAGGCAGCTCCTGCTGCTCTGCTCCTGCCAGTGAAGGTGGCGGAGGCAGAGGCAGCTCCTGCTGCTCTGCTCCTGCCGGTGGAGGTGGCAGAGGCAGAGGCAGCTCCTGCTGCTCTGCTCCTGCCAGTGGAGGTGGGAGCGGCGTGTAGTCTCCTGGCGGCGGAGGTGGGAGCAGCGTGTAATCTACCCTTGTTTCAGGGGACTGGTGCGGCCCTCCCACTCTTGCAGGGGACTGGTGCGGCTCCGCCTCGGAAGGGGAGACCAGCAGGCATTCACCCTCTGCTGGTGGACAGGGACCCAGCAGGCATTCACCCTCTGCTGGTGGACAGGGACCCAGCAGGCATTCACCCTCTGCTGGTGGACAGGGACCCAGCAGGCATTCACCCTCTGCTGGTGGAGGAGGCAGAGGCAGCTCCTGCTGCTCTGCTCCTGGCGGTGGAGGTGGCGGAGGCAGAGACAGCTCCTGCTGCTCTGCTCCTGGCGGTGGAAGTGGCGGAGGCGGGACCAGCAGGAATTCACCCTCTGCTGGTGGAGGTGGGAGCTGCAAGCAGTCCTCCCATGGCAATGGAGGTGGAACCAGCAGGAATTCACCCTCTGCTAGTGGAGACTGGGGCGGTGGACGCTCTACCTTCCCCTTTTTGGGCCGTGGACGCACCAACTCCTCCCTCTTGGGCTGTGGACGCACCGACTCCTCCCTCTTGGGCTGTGGACGCACCACTCCTCCCATTCAGGCGTAGGGACGTTCGGGCTCCTCCCACTCAGGCGTAGGGACGTTCGGGCTCCTCCCACTCAGGCGTAGGACGTTCGGGCTCCTCCCACTCAGGCGTAGGGACGTTCGGGCTCCTCCCACTCAGGCGTAGGACGTTCGAGCTCCTCCCACTCAGGCGTAGGGACGCTCGAGCTCCTCCCACTCAGGCTGTGGAGGCAAAACCAGCAGGCATTCTTCCTCTGCTGGTGGAGACTCTGGGCGGTGGACACCCGCCTTCCTCTTCCCCTTCCCCTTCTCTGCCTCCTCCTCACCTTCCTCTCCTGGGCCAGTTCCTCCTCTCCCTCTTGGTAGGGGCAGTGCACCACTGGGTGCCCGAACTCCCACAGGCAAGGCACCAGCCTTGGTCCTCTAGACCACCGAGGAGGACCTCCAGATCCTGGCAGCCATCTCTCCAGTTCCAGCCTTCCATTTTTCCCCTTTTATTTTTCAAAAAACAAAACAAACAAACAAAAAAACTGCGGTTCCCGCTCTGGCCTGAGTCCTGAGGCGCTGTTTTCCCGGTCCTGACACCACGTGTGACAGGATGGCTGCAGGGAGGAACTCAGACCAGAACTAGAAACACACAGAGCAGACAGAGACTTGGGGTTTTAGTGAAGCTGAGCGCGTGATCGCTCAGCATTTAATAAACAAAATAACAGAACACAAAAACAGGACACGGCACTTGCCAAAATAAATAGACGAACAAAACGGACTATCAATTAAACAAACGGTGGACGGACAGACACACAAACACGGTGAGTAAATAAATAAACAAGTATCGTGCTGGTCCTACAGCACGCGATAGCAATTGTTAAATATTACTCTCCTTCTCTCTCTCCCGTTCTCCACTCAACGAACACACCACCCCGAGTGAGTGAAAACATACAGCTTTTATGCAGTTGTACCGAGACTCGATTGCTAGTCAATCATTCAATTGGAATCTCGGTACAACTGCACGTGAATTAATTAAAGTGCAATTCCCCGTGCTCACATATTATTACTTTTTACTTGCACGTGATGTGATTTGTGCCCTCCTCGTGCCTAAATACAAATCTACAATTTAAACACATGTGAAACACAGACCCGCTTATATCCCGTGTACCAATGCCTATACACCAACATTTACACACAACACGTAACACAAAATACACACAGGGGGCACTTTGCCACAAGGTTCCTTGCAAGTTTGGGGCTGCATTTCTGCAAATGGAGTTGGGGATTTGGTCAGAATTAATGGTCTCCTCAATGCTGAGAAGTACAGGCAGATACTTATCCATCATGCAATACCATCAGGGAGGCATCTGATTGGCCCCAAATTTATTCTGCAGCATGACAACGACCCCAAACATACAGCGAAAGTCATTAAGAACTATCTTCAGCGTAAAGAAGAACAAGGAGTCCTGGAAGTGATGGTATGGCCCCACAGAGCCCTGATCTCAACATCATCAAGTCTGTCTGGGATTACATGAAGAGAGAGAATCAACTGAGGCTGCCTAAATCCACAGAAGAACTGTGGTTAGTTCTCCAAGATGTTTGGGCCAACCAACCTGCCGAGTTCCTTCAAAAACTGTGTGCAAGTGTACCTAGAAGAATTGATGCTTGATGCTGTCTTGAAGGCAAAGGGTGGTCACACCAAATATGGATTTGATTTAGATTTTTCTTCTGTTCACTCACTTTGCATTTAGTTAATTGATAAATATAATCTATTAACATGTCTATTTTTGAAAGCATTCTTACTTTACAGCATTTTTTCAAACCTGCCTAAAACTTTTGCACAGTACTGTATCTTTGTGGATGAGGCTGGATTCAGTCTGTCCAAAAGAAGGAGACATGAACGAAATGTGATTGGTCATCGTACCACTGTTCAAGTCTCTGGTTAACGAGGTGGTAACATCACAATGTGTGCGGCTATATCTCAACATGGAGTAATTTTCCATAGAGCAGTGATAGGCCCATACAACACTGCACGACTGCTGAGTATCCTGGATCAACTGCTTTTGATTCTTTTTTTTCTTTTGAGCATTTGATTCCTGATGGAGATGTTGGAGTAGAGGGCAACACCAAACAGAATTCATCATAATTTGAGACAATGTTCCATTCCATCACAGTGCACTTGTCCGAGAGTGGTTTCAAGCAGACGCTAGATGTGCAATGGAGATGGACGGTTTATGACCACAATCCCCAAGAGCAGGCTACCCTTATCCAGGCCATGGAGGCTGTCTGTGAAGACATCACAGTTGAGGCCTGTCATGGGTGGATCCACCATGCAAGGCTTTTTTTCCCCAGGTGTATGGCAAGAGACAATGTGTTGTGTGATCTGTTTTATTCCCAGTTCCGCCCACAAAAGACACGCCGTGAGCGTAGGGCGGAGCGTCATGAAGGTACATTAACATGTCTAAGGGAGGGGACTGATGGGTTTGTAAGCCAAAGTACTAAACGGTCTAGCGAGGGAATGGCCATTCAGTGTGACCTGGGGGGTGGAGTTACTGGTAACGGAGGCATGGTAGAGACTCCTCCTCTCAATGTACCAGAATTGTGGAATAGAGATATTGATTTGACATTGGAACAACAGAATGATTCCACTTTAAAATTTTCTAGGGAGCAAGTCAGGTCCATCGAGGGGAAGGATTTAAATGATAGTCAATCTGAGACGCTTCTGCACTTTATTGTGGCCGGGCACTTACTCTATAGAGTAACCCGGGCAGCCGGAACCGGAGAGCACATAACCCAGTTTGTTTGTTCCTGGGCCCTTTCGGGCCGAAGTTATGTGATTAGCGTATGACTTATCCTTTGCAGGCCACCTAGGAGTCGAAAAGACCCAGAAGCACATCCTGGTCTGGTTTTATTGGCCTGGGCTCTACACTCATGTTCGGAGATATGTCTCAGAATGTCCTGACTTTCAGTTAGCAGCCCCGAAACGTCCCTGTCCCCTTGGTACCACTGCCGATTATTTCTACACCGTTTGAGCGCATTGGTGTAGATCTTGTGGGACCTCTGGAAGGAAGTGAAACTGGGTACCGGTATATATTAGTGGTGGTACCCGATACCCAGAGGCAGTCCCTTTACGCACGATGCACTCTAGAACAATAGTGGAAGAATTGGCAAAAATGTTTGAGGGTGGGAATCCCAAAAGAAATTCTCACTGATCAGGGCACCAGTTTTATGTTTGATTGCGTACAGCAGCTCTGCAAATTGCTTAAAATTTGCTCTATTAAAACCCCAATTTATCATCCACAGACGGATGGGCTAGTAGAGCGATTTAATCAGACCTTTAAGCAGATGCTGCGTCGCTTTGTAGATTGGGCTAAGCTTCTTCCTTATCTCCTTTTTGCAGTTGGAGAGGTTCCCCAATCCTCAACGGGGTTTTCCCCGTTTGAGTTATTGTATGGCCGTCAACCACAGGGAATCCTCGACTTAATAAGAGAAGGTTGGGAAGAATCTTTAAAATCATCCAAAAATGTAGTAAAGTATGTATTACAACTACGAGACCGTATAGAATTGATCGGTCGATTGGCTCAAGAAAATCTCAAAATGGCACAGCAAAAGCAAGAGCAACACGATAACAAAAAGGCTAGAATGCGGACCTTTCGGCCAGGAGACAAGGTGTTGTTTTTGCTCCCCATGTCAGAATCAAAGCTGTTTGCTAAATGGCAGAGCCCATTTGAGATAATTTGAGCAATTGGGTCGGTTAATTATGAAATACGGCAGCCTGGGCACTGCAAAGAAAACCAAATTTATCATGTCAATCTACTCAAACCCTGGATAGAACGGGAAGTCCATTTTATTTCAGAGAATGTTGAGGAGGACTTTGGGCCCTCAATTGAGCCACTAGAGGCCGCTGATGTTCCGATGGGGGAGCAGTTAACGGCTGAAAGGCAGGGAGAATTAAGGCATCTCATTCAAACAGTTTGGTGATGTGTTTTCTAGGGTGCCTGGTAGAACTCACGTGATTAAACATGCTATTGTCACTCCTCCAGGTACCAGGGTCAGAGTCCAAGCCTACCGGATCCCGGAGAGCCAGAGGGAGGCCGTCCGGGCAGAGGTGGAGAGTATGCTCAGGCTTGGAGTTATAGAGCCTCCTAGAAGCGAATGGTGCAGCCCTATTGTGCCTGTTAAAAAACCTGATGGCTCTTTGAGGCTGTGCATAGACTTCAGGAGGGTGGATGAACTCTTGGACCGTTTGGGGCAGGCTCTCTTCATCTCGACCCTGGACCTGACGAAGGGATACTGGCAGATCCTGGAATCTAAGGAAAAAATGGCATTCGTCTCCCCTGAAGGTCTTTTCCAATTCCGCACTATGCCATTTGGTCTTCACGGTGCCCCCGCGACTTTCCAAAGATTGATGGACCGGGTGTTACTTCCACATCGAGAGTATGCTGCGGCATACATCGATGACATAGTCATATACAGCTCTACCTGGGGAGAGCACCTTGATAGGTTGGGGGCCGTCCTTCAGTCCTTGAGAGAGGCCGGGCTCACTGCAAACATGGCTAAGTGCGCCTTTGGAAAAGAGGAAACCAAATATTTAGGGTTTATCATGGGCAAAGGTAGGATTAAGCCGCTTGTCTCTAAAGTCCAGGCTTTGTTAGACACCCCGGTCCCTACCACAAAAGCCCAGGTGAGGTCATTGTTAGGCTTGGCGGGTTACTAGCGCAAGTTTATAAAATACCTTTCCACCATAGCCACGCCCCTCACTGACCTTACTAAAAAGAACGTCCCAAACAGAGTAAAATGGAGTGCAGAGTGTCAAAGGGCCTTTCAATCTATTAAGACAAGCCTTAGTCAGGCCCCAGCACTTATAGCGCCGGATTTCAGTCGGGAGTTCATCCTCCAAACTGACGCCTCTGAGGTAGGTTTGGGGGTGGTTCTGTCTCAGGAGAAAGATAGAACACATAGAACACCCCATTTTATATCTTATATTTTATATCTCTCCCTAGAGAAACTAGATATTCTGTGATTGAAAAAGAATGCTTAGCGGTAAAATGGGCCATGGAAACATTAAAATATTATCTCCTGGGATGTCACTTTACGCTCGTCACAGATCACTCCCCTTTACAGTGGTTGAACACTATGAAGGACAAGAACGCCAGGGTAACACGGTGGTACCTGGCGTTGCAGCCCTTCTCTTTTGATGTCCAACATCGAGCAGGTAAGTTACACCAAAATGCAGATTATTTTTCTCATGAGGGTGGTCAATTGGGGGGGAGGGTGTTAGATAGGTCCGAGTGTTCCTTCCGTGTCACTCTGAAGGGGGTATGTGATGAGGTAAAGCGATCCCGTGCTGTAATCCACCCTCCCAGCCGCCAGGGGGCTGTGAGCCAGCCTAGAAGGCCCCAACAGAGATGGTGTGATGTGGCAGTTCCACCTTTGGGGCGGAAGTCCCGAAAGGACGGTCGCCATCTTTGTGGAGGGCAACAACACGGAATGTGCTGGAAAGTCCCAGAATTGGGAGGTGATTAAAATGCCGATCGCTGATTGGTGTTCCGCTGATTAGGGGGCGTTCCGCGGCACATAAAAGGGGGTCGTGTTGTAGCAGTCGGGGCAGTTATCTGAAAGCACGAAGGAGTGTGGGAGAGGTACTGAGGGTTATATAAAAAAATGCTAACTGTGATTCTTTGGCAGACCTAAACACACTACTTTAAAGGAGAGACCACCAACCATGAGGGTGAACACCAGAACGGCCAGAAAGGCGAGGACAGCCACCCAGAGCCTGGATAATTTTACCTTGTTGTTTTTTTTTTTTTGTCTCTCCACATTTCAGTTAGCATTTTTCCTTTGTTTGGACATTTGGACATTTTCTTTTGTTTATTGTCCTGTCCTGATTGCCATTGTTAGTGGACAATAATAAAGGAAAAGAAAATAACTTGTGGAATATCACACCATTGTCTGGTTTTATTATTTTTACACCTCCACCCAACTCAGCTATCTGTGCCACTGTGTTACTCTGTTTTTCAGAGAATACTGGAGCTTGATGGCAGCGTTGCTCCACATGAATATGTATTTCTGGATGAGGCTGGTTTAAATGTGACCAAAAAAAGGAGACATGGACGAAATCTCATTGGTCATCGTGCCACAGTTGATGTCCCGGGTCAGCGTGGAGGAAATATAACCATGTGTGCTGCCATTTCTAGAAATGGTGTAATCTCCCATAATGCCACCATAGGTCAGTATAACACAGCACACCTGCTGGTGTTCCTAGATTCAATGTATTAAAGTCTTATCCCCCCAGAAGGGCCAGAGCTGGCCAACTTTGTCACTGTACGGGACAATGTCAGCTTCCACCATTCTGCGCTTGTCCGAGGGTGGTTTGAAGCTCATGCACGCTTCTCAATGGTGTTCCTCCCACCCTACTCTCCCTTTCTGAACCCCATTGAGGAGTTTTTCTCCGCCTGGCGCTGGAAAGTGTATGACCGTAATCCCCATAAGCAGGCAACACTTCTCCAGGCCATGGAGGAAGCATGTCAACGGTGGCTCCGCCATGCAAGGTGCTTTTTTCTGAGATGTATGGCCAAAGAAAACATTCTCTGTGATGCTGATGAGAACATGTGGCCTGACAGAAATCAGAGGCTGGATATTGAATACCTGTAAAATCCCTTTTTTGTTAAAAAAAAGTTTTTGTTTTCTGTTATAATTTAAGCAAACTATGATTTTATGTACAAGTTTTCAGTGATGTCTGGGTCATCTGGGACTAAGTCTACTGAAAAAAAGATATACACTTATCAGTAACATGTATGGTCACATTACACAATTTCCAATAAAGTAAGAAGAGTAAACAGGCAGAAATGGTATGAGGAAAAAATTAATAAAAAGGGCTGAACATTTTGATGTTTATATTTTGAATTTATTGCACCTTTGTGAAATGGTTGATAATGTGATCTTTTCATTTGATGACAAATGTATTATTTTGAGACACGTATTTTGAGATTTTAAAGCATTATTGTTTTGTGTGTTAACTGTTTTGGTAACGTAGGATATTGTTTCAGGAAATGTGTTTAAGCGATCGAGAAAAACATGTTAATTGTATGATGACATTTCCTACCTTGTCTGCAGTTTTTCAGTACCAATCAATGATATGGTTTTCAGTACAATAAATGATAATGAGAAAGCGTCTCCTGACAATCTGAAAACTTCTCTGCACATTTCAAAAAGGCTAATGTGTATGCTTATGATAAGGAAGATTAAATAATATTGCTTTCGTAAGTAAAGAAGTGACAACATTTCATTTGATCAGAAAAAGGAATACGATGTAATCTTATTACAGCTTGATCCATGTCTCAGCCTATACCGTTGACTCAAAAAAATAAACTCCAGCCAAGATCAGCAAAGAAATCAGCCTTCATAAAATGGGTAGTTATCTTATTCAAATTGTCAGAAGACACTTTCTCATGATCATTGATTGGTACCGAAAAACTGCGTAGATTGACAATAATGGAATAGGCAGGACATTTCATCAAGTTTAACATGTTTTTAACAGGTTCCTTTCCATTTTAAGTGATACCTGTCAGCTTACATACGATGGCCCTGAAGTGCAAAACACAAATACAAATCAAAACACAAATACAACTCAAAACACAAATACAAAAAGCCCACAACACAACTGAAGTAATTTCACAACGGAAATACATCACGATTGAGGCCACTCCTCCAAATAACCCAGCACAGTCTCCACATGTTTCTGGAGAAGTTGAAGCTGTTTAGAAAGTGTAAGCTGAGTCTTTAGTAACTTAGTTTGCCATGGTATATTTGTCAGTGTTATAATTGGTATCACAGCGGTAAGTATCATGTTTACCATGAGTTTTGTGTACAGTAATACTAGCATTTAAAAACTATTATTTTAGATAGACAACATTTTACTTGATTTTTGTAGCTCAAAAAAGTTAGGCTTCGGAGTCAAATGTCTAACTAAAATAGTACAATACCAATTATAACACTGAAAGAAATATACCACAGCCAACCAACTTATAACACTAGTCGTACACTACTCTTTCAAATAAACTTGTAATGATTTTGAATGTGAGGTTCTAAAGAATGATATTGTCACTGTTTGTGCCCCGGCACCTCTCTCTGTGCAAACTAAAAACTGCTAAATTTCATACATTTTAATTAAATTATAGCTTTGTAAAAAAAAAAAAAAAGTACAAGAAGATATTTGGGTTTAAAAACGTAAAAAAAGGCCTGGAACAGAAAAAGGTTCAACAGGTGTTGATAGATCAACATAAGATGTAATACTAATAGTCTACTTGATGCGAGAGTTGTGCGACATTTTTTCAAATAAAATAGCGGCAGTTGAGTTGGTTTGCCCGAAGGATAACGTCTATAGACTTAAGAAAAATGGTTCTTTACCATATGGCTGTGGTGGAGCCGCAAGAGACTACACCTCCCAGAAGGTCACTGGCTGAAAAGCCTTAATTTCTGTAATTGTTTAATTACATTTGTTAATTGTTTTATTAGTAATTATCCCCTGCACCTGGCTATCATTGTAAATTAGAGCCAGGTGCAGGGTATTTAAAGAAAGCAGCCAGTCTGTTCTGGGCTGCTGAAGAGTGAAGAGCCCGGTTGGGAGTGTGTTCAATCGTAAAGAAAAAAAGAAATGTAGTGTGAAACTTATTGGTGGGAAAAGTGAAGCCTCTGAACCATTTGCTTCATAAAAGATTCACTGAGCCGAATCACTTGAAGCGCTTCGTGCTCCATAGTGACATCTATTGGTAGAGCCGCGTCATTGAACATACTTGAATTTGAACATATGAGTTGCACACAGGCTGCTATTGCCTGGAACTTGGCATTTAGAAATTATGATCTGTAGCCTAATGTACACGAAAGACACAGTAAAGTATGCTTTTTACGGGCTCTGTCAGTGTTATTTGTGACTTACAAAATGAAGTTACATTTTTTTATTTCTCTGCTATCTGTTTATATATCAACCACACGTGATTACCCAACGCATTATCATACTTGAAATTTAAAATTGTTGTACAATCGAGAACACGATAATGTTGCTTTAGAAAGGGAGGCACATCTGACCTCAGGAAATGTACTCGGCTGGGAAATTAGTGTTGAAACAAGTAAGATATTTGATATTTCATTTGTTAGCCAGTTTCCCGGTGGCGCAACAAGTTAGTAAGTCGTATAATTAGAAATGCTTGTCAAGCGCAGGATCGAATCGCTGCTCCTGTGAGGAAGTGTGCGTGTAGAGAACTTGTTTTAGATTTTAAAAAAATAATAAAAATTACTTTTTCCAAAATGCAAAACTAAAAGAATCATATTTGCTGATATTTTTAAAAATAAACTAATTGAAAAAAGAGAGAAATAATAAATGATTCCTTCCAGGAGTAAACTAGGCTATATTTCAACAAAGTATTGTATTGATTCTGGTTCAGTCATATCACGTGATGTGTTGCTTCATGCGGAACACTGTTTGCTCTCGATGGTTCGAGGCGGATTACGTCATTTGTTTGCTTCATATGAAGCAGTGGTCATTTGAATCACCTGAAGTACTGAATCACTGAGTCATGTGACTGATCCGAAGCCTCAATTACCTCCTGTGAGCGATTTGAAGCCTCATTGAGGCAATGAACCGCGTGTATGATTTGAAGCCTCAATGAAGCAATGAACCGCGTGTATGAACCCGGCCCTCTGGATTGAGGCTGATTACTTCATCTCACTAAACTCATAGAGCCACCACGGATCCCACAGCCATAATACAAACATCAACAAGATATGGTGCTTTAAGGTGTAATAGTGTTTTTTTCAATAGCATAACAATTTGATATTTATAAATTATATTTATTTTGTTGATGTATCATAATGAAATAATATTGAATTCAAGACTTCTTTGACAAAGGTTTGAAAAGACATTTTATTAGCAATTATTTCTGGAAAACATCTCAAATAATCATTACATTTATTTTTATAATAATTAACAATAATTAAACTCCCCCAATTTGACATAGTATTTTACATAGTAGTAGCCAGCATATATATATATATATATATATATATATATATATATATATATATATATATATATATATATATATATATATATATATATATTTTAATTTAACAAAGATGAATTGAAATTCATTTAAAATGTAATCTGGCAAACAGTATATTCTTCCTTCCAGTTCTAACCTACATCAACAAAGCATTAATGATTCGAAGTAAAGCGTTGTATTGGTGGTTTGTGTCTTCTTTTGTAAATATACCGTCAAAACGTTTCGATAGTGCACCTACGACACCGTCAGCAAGATTTTACTCTGTGAGCGTGCATGCCTGAATACCCCGAGCGTCTGCAGCTTCAGAGGATCCATAGAACTGCTGGCGTTTGTGTCACGTGATGTATTGCTTCATGTGAACCAATTGAACCTTCGATTCACAACACTGTTTGCTTCTAATGGTTCGAGACGAGTCGAAGCGGGTGAGGCTTTGTGCCCATCACTAGTGAAACCTGTTATAGCGTTTTGTGTTAAAACTGTGTTTATTTTGTTTTGCTTTGTGTTACAGGTAAACAGCTTAGCTGTCCTGTTTTATAGTTAGGTTCCTGTGTTGTATTTAGTTAGTGCTCATTAGAGCTAGGTGTTTATTTTGTTTGTGTTATTATTAAAAAAATAAGCAAAAGCACTTTAAAACCTCCATTCCTGTGTGTTGGGTCTATTTTTAAAGGGGCAAAGAACCTGAGTGGTGCAAGCTCGGTTAGATATGGTGGCAGTGAGTGTGGAAGCCCCTCGTCCCAGGAAATGGATGCAGAATTAAAAGAGTTGATCACCATGATCAACAGAAACACCGCTGCTCAAGTGGAGCAGAACGAGAGATGGAGAGTGGAGGTAAGGCTGCCGGAGCAGGAGCCTACAGAGCTGGATCTGCTGCTCCAGAAGTGGGAGCTGGAGTCGGCGAGAGAAGCCTCTTGGTCTCCTGCACCAGAGGAGCTTGTGCTGGGTGAAGAACAGGAGGAAGAGTCCATCCCGGAGCCAGAGGAAGTGGAGCCGTGGCCATCTCTGGAGCCATGGGCTGCAAGCAAGGGGGAGGAGGTGAGACACCTACCTCCATCACAGCCCCAGAAACCACCCCTGCAAGCCAGTCCAGCGCTGCTGAGTGTGGTTCCTTGTACCGGTGTTGTGTTTAGTTAGTGCTCATTAGAGCTCGGTGTTTGTGTTATTATTAAAAAAATGCACAAAAGTGTTTTAAAACCTCCATTCCTGTGTGTTGGGTCTATTTTTAAAGGGGCAAAGAACCAGAGTGGTGCAAGCTCGGTTAGATATATATAAAAAATGAAAGACAATTTACTCCCATCAGATTTAATAGTGGGGCCCCAACCCTCACCCACAAAAAGTTTTTCATAATCATACTGGACATGTTTGTCACACATAAGGAGGTGTCGGGTTTAAAAATCGCACACACATACATTTACAGTTCTCGATGTATTTTAAATATAAATCAATGAAATAACACTAATGTGTTTTGGGTAGGCTACACCTTACATTATGTAAAAATATAAATCTATACAGTACAGTAGTAAAATCAAATGAATACCTAGCACACTTTTTTGTACTTTAGCCTACTGGTAACACAAAATAAATCATGCTGCTACATTGTACACATTGGTGTACAATGCGAATAAAAGTTTTAATGATTTTAGGTTTTTTTTATTTTATTTTAGTTATTATTATTTTTAACTTGTCTACTTAGTAGCCTAGAGAATTAACACATTAACACACAATAGTGTAAGGTACTGCACGAGACAATAAAAATATGCATTATAAACATCATATGGGAGATACTGAAATTGAAGAAGGAATCTATGAAAAAGACCTAGGAGTTTATGTTGATTCAGAAATGCCTTCATCTAGACAATATGGGGAAGCTATAAAAAAAAAGGCCAACAAGATGCTCAGATATATTGTGAAAAGTGTTGAATTTAAATCAAGGGAAGTACTGTTAAAACTGTACAATGCATTAGTAAGACATCTAGAATATTGTGTTCAGTTCTGGTCACCTCGTTACAAAAAGGATATTGCTGCTCTAGAAAGAGTGCAAAGAAGAGCGACCAGGATTATCCCGGGTTATGCAGACAGACTAAAATAATTTAATCTATTCAGTCTTGAACAAAGAAGACTATGCGGTGATCTGATTCAAGCATTCCAAATTCTAAAAGGTATTGACAATGGGGCAGTTTACAAGTAAAAACTGAAAAGCGTGACAACAGATCTCTCCCGCTTTTTTGATCATGACATTTCTGCTTCCACGTTTACATGAGAATTTATTTTAGAGAGAGAATGTAGTCGTCCAAATGCAAAGGACCTCATTAATAATAAAATAATGGGAGGTTTTATTTAAATATCACCAAACGCGCTGAAAAGAGATGCTGCGCTATAAAGGATATCGTTCAAATAATGCACAGGGGTTTACATGAGGCTTTACGCGCTAGGCAGAGATGAAGAGAAGGTTACCCCCCATCTGTCCAGAATGCAAAAGGCTTGCAGTTAAAACGGTTCATGCTGCCAATATATATATATATATATATATATATATATATATATATATATATATATATATATATATATATATATATATATATATATATATCCTTAAATAAACACCCCGGCGTTTATTTATAATATTTGCCAGTAGCCCCGGCGCTTATTGGAGACTGGCGACTATTTGAGACTCTGCGTTTATGTAAGATCACTAACGTCTGCAAATACGTCAGATGCAATAATGAAAAACCTGCCTGCACACAACGTTATATAGAAACGACATAAGTAAATTACAACATTCCAGCAACGTCATTAAAGGTTGTGCCAGTTGTTAATAACAGTTTGTATTGTACACTCTCAAGTATAAACGAAAGTATGTGTGTGTGTGTGTGTGTGTGTGTGTGTGTAAGGATATGCAAAACGTTGGAAAATGAACAAGCAGAAGCACGAATCTGTATTGAAAAGCGCAATTGCATCTACCACTGTTATTATTAATAATAATAATAATAATAATAATAATAATAATAATAATAATAATAATAATAATAACAGTAAAATCCACTAAAGACAGCCTATAAATATCTGAACACAAGCGTGTAATGAAGTACGCTTGCATCACAATAAAAAACAAACATGGTTTTAAAATTAATAAAAGCAATAAGTAGCATCTTTATTAACACATATTAAATTTATTGTTCACCCTCAAAACGTATACATTTGAAAGTAAAAATATTCCACTGAATATCACCACGAGTCACTCCATTCATTTTCAATATGGTATTAGATCAAACATTGCCAAAGTGAAAATAAAAACCCGATAGCTTCCCCATAGCTTGGATGTTATTCACAATATCTCCATACTGTCCCAGTTAAAGACTTAAAAACCCACCATACTCATCGACATGACTTCTTTTCTTTTCGTTTTTTTTTTAATATGATTTGTGACTTACTATTTTTTTTAACCATTAAGGTAGTTTTTTTTAAATGCACTTAGTTACAGTATCTAAAACTAAAATGGGTTCTTACTAATAAAATACTTTGGTACAGATTTGCTTCTCTAACTCACAATCTCCCAAATCTTAATATAATATACTTAATATACTGTCCTTCTCTTTTTTTCTTTTACCATCAGATTTATAAAAGCTGAATCCCTAGGTATCAAAAAATAAATACATTTAAAATAAAATCCATTCATAACATTACCGCATTATCTCATTGCTGACAGCAGGTTTGTTGTTAGTTAAAAGGCAGTTAATTTGGTAGCCTAATTTAATTTCGGTAAAACGTGACATGGCATTTACGCCTGGTTTCACAGACCAACATGAGCACGCTCTTGGATTACTTTACCCAAAGTAACATGTACTGCTAACATGTGTCTATGAAGCAGCCATTAAAACGTTAAGTAAATAGGTAATTAATATATTTTGGGGAATAATTACCTCAATACTGAAACTCACCTTTCCAGCTTCACTAACACCCAAAATAAAATTTTCCAAAATGTCCATTGGGGAAGTGTGTGTGGAGTGGACAAATGCCCCCTTAAACACGCTGGTGATACCTATAACAGACTCGTTGCAGCTTGTCATCTTGAAAGCAGTCTGACAATATAGTGGAGAAAATAAATCCTTTATACCAAGCTGCAACTCAAGAAACCCACGTATTCTCCTTTTGCGTGTGGGTGACGACAGCCTCAGTTTATCACAAGAGGGCGTTGGACTCCACCTGCCTAATGAGTTCTACCCAATGGTATTGCGCTATTACACAAACAAGGTTAGATTTTCACAATTCATTTTTCAAAATGACAATGATAAAAGTGACGCCAAAGTCTGTGGATTATGTATGAATATAAAAATGTTATACAGTAGTTGTTTATTGTCAGCTATCACATCACTATATTGTAAATCATTTCCTTCTTTCGATCTCTAGTTTATAACAGATGGAATTTATTCTTAAACTGTTTTATTAGGGCATTTTGTATGGTAACTGTAAATCAAACCATATTTTATTTGTCAATAAACTTTCGTCATCAGTTTATCAAGCTTTACAGAGCATAGGTTTAATATGGGCTTAATTAATTTGACATTGTGTATCTCTACATTTATGTTGGGTCAGTTATGCAGTGGTATGAAATGGTTTACAAGCAGGATCATACAATAATTGTCAAAACTAACAAAGTCTTTATTGTGGAAACAGCAGGCAGGGGAACAAATAGTTCCCTTTCAATTCGAAGATGACCGCCAATGATACTTTTGGGATATGCCTGCTTGTCAGGTATTCTCTGAGCATTTTGTATCAAAGCTGCCAATAGCCCCCTCCATGGAGTGACGTTCTCGGTCCCGCCTCACCGAGGTAATAAATAGACACGCTTTTTTTGCTTCTCCAGGTCTGCAGGCTGGGTCACCCCACTGCAAACTTCGCGCTGCACTGTTCCTGTGACTGCACGGCAACTGTCTGCAGGCTACGCTCCACACCGTTGCAAGCTACGCGCTGTTCCTGGTTGTGTGACTGCAAGTAGCCCAGACACAGACACACTGCCCAGTACCTTGGTGCTTTGCCCTCGGTACTTGATGCTCGGTGCTTCGGCACCCCCTGTGTCTAGGCCTCGACACCCACGGTACCCTTGGGTCCTCGGTGCCTGAGAGCCTTGGTGCTTCAGTGCTTTGATGCCCTCGGTGCACTAAAGCCTCAACGCCTTGGTGCCTCGGTGCCCTCAGTGTTCAAGCATTTCCCGACATCGGTGGCTTCGTGCCTCGGTGTTCCATAGCCTTGGTGCCTCGGTGCTTCAGCATCTTCGGTGCCTCGAGAGCTACACGCCTCGGCGCTTCGACGTCTCGAGGCCTTTCGAGCCCTGAGCAGTGGCGCCTTCGGTGCCACGCTGCCCCTGAGCCTCGGTATCTCGGTGTCTCGACACCCTCAGTGCCTCAATGACTCTACGCCTCGGTGCTTCGACACCTTCTAGGCTTATGAGCTCTGCGCATTGCACCCTCGGTGGCCTCGGTGCTCCTGCACTCCATAGCCTCGGTACCTCGACACCCTCATACTTCGAAGATCATACACCTCAGCGCTTCGATGCTTCAAGGCTTTTAAGCCTTGTGCCTGCGGCGTTTCACCCAGCACACTCAATCCCTTCTGGGCTTTTCGGTGCCTCTGTGATCTATAGCCTCAACACCTCGGTGCTTCGGCTCCATCGACGCTCTAGAGCTCAACACCTCGATTGAGGATGTCTAACTTCCATTTGTGCACGTCCTGCAGGCGCAAATTACCTCCGCAGGACAAACACACCCTGTGTGTGAAGTGCTTGGGATCCCAGGCCTCCCCTCCCAGCCCTTTGAGCCCTACGCAAAGCATTCCTTGTGCACAGGCTCCACAGCGCCCCCGCAATCACTCTAGATCTCCCTCGAGGGGCAGAAAGAGAGGGAGAAACACAGACCAGGCGAGGGACATTGCCAAGTTAAAGGGTCAAATGGCCCAGATACTCGAGCACTTAAGCCTGTCTCTCAATACAGCACACTGTTCTTAGGTGTAAATATGTTACTCAGCCATATCACAAAATGCTTAAGAAAAATTACAGAACATTTGCTTTACTCCTTAACAAAGGTGAGAGAATATTTGGAATTAAAAAACCTGCCTGTATAGTTAAACAATTAACTTCTTGGTTACCTTACAATACTTTTAATACCAAGATACCATTGCAGAATTTTATTTAGATCTTAATTATTATTATTTTTCCCCTTTCAGAAACTACACTGAGGTATTTGCACCGATCCCTCTCAGTGATGACAGCAGTGTTGAAGACACAGAAGAAACTGTGATAGTTGAAAGGTAGTGCTTTATTTTTTTGTTTGCATAAGTTTTTCCTTATCTGTTACTTTCATGTTTACTAGTGTTTTACTAAAAAAGAATGATGTTAACACTACCCAGTTCATAAGAGGATTAAAAAACTACTCATTGAATACTTAAAGGACATTCGCTGCCTCCTCCAACTAATTCGTGTTTTCAACAACCTGGACAGGTCCAGGTTCCGGGGTCTACCTTCCTCGTGTTTCGTCTCCACTTCAGGGTACAAAAGACATGTCTTTGCAAAGAACAAGAGTCATTAACTATTTAGGTATGCCACTGCAGCAATGTGCCCCACCACTGTGTGTATTTTTGTGTTTTATGTTGTATGTAGTGTGTAAATGTTGGTGTATTGTAGTTGGTACACGGGATATAATGTGGGTAATGAGCACAAGTGTTTAAAATGTATAATTGTATTTAGGCATGGGGATTGCACTTCACTTCACATGCATTTAAAGTATGCAATAATATGTGAGCACAGGGTTGCACAGAATTAGTTCACATTCTGGGATTCAAGTGAATAATTAATTTGTAATTGAATCCCGGCACTCTGGGTTGTGTGTTCGGTGAGTGGAGAACGGGTGTGGAGAGGTGAGAATTTCAAAAACTAAAAACTAAGGAAAAAGTAATTTAAGTTTCTTTGACTCACCGTGTTTCTTTGTCTGTTCGTCCACTGTTTGTTTTAGTGTTAATCCGTTTTGTTTGTCTATTTATTTTGGCCTGAAGTGCCGTGTCCTGTGTTGTGTTATACCTTTTTATTTTTGTTTGTTTATTAAACACACTGAGCACAGCCATTGTGTCTCAGTTTCACCTTCTACTACTGTCTGTCTGTGTACTCCTTTCTGGTCTGACGTCAGAAAGAGTACTGCGAGGGGGGGTGGGGGGAATGGGAAAACACGGCCGAAGACAGCAACAGCAGGAATGGAGAGAGGCCCCGGAGCATCCACAGCCCAGGAGGGAGGAGACAGTGCCTTTCCCATCCTCTGAGGAGATGCTGGACTGGGTGTTGGACCCAGAGTGGAACTGGGAGGACCTCCTGAAGGTTGTTGACCTGCTGTGGGCCAGAGATGGGGAACATTGGGAACGCTGGGTACAACACTACTCCCCAGTGCCCTTTGTGAACCCGGCAGCCGTGGTGATCAACTACTTGGCTGCCGATATAGAACTGCCTCAGCAGGTTGCATGCCAAGTAGGAGGAGCCACACCTACCTGCACCCTCACTGGGCTAAAGGGAGACTACTTGCAGCTCCAATCTCCATCAGCAGAGGAAGAATGCCTGCTGTCCCCATCTCCACCAGCAGAGGAAGAATGCCTGCTGATTTCGCCTCCAGAGCCAGAGGGAGAGGAGCCATCTCCAGCGCCAGAGGGAGAGGAGCCATCACTGCCGTCTCCAGTGCCAGAGGGAGGGGTCCCACCGCTGTCTCCAGAGCGAGAGGGAGAGCCGCACCAGTCCCCTGCAAGAGAGGGAGACCCGCACCAGTCCCCTGCAAGTGAGGCAGAGCCGCACCCATCCCCTGCAAGTGAGGCAGAGTTAGAGATTTGATTACAAGTGCTTTAGGATTTTAGACGTCTTACGCAGCGGACTCCCACACCAAGGCAAACACTGGAATAGTTATCTCATATTAGAGTGTCCGAAAACGGTATCTCTGTTCCAGCTGGTCGCAGGCTGGATCTTCAGATTGTCACAGTTCAAAGGCTGGTTTGTGTATCAGAACTTTGGATTTCGTGTCGGGGAGCCCTGTTTGAGTGTCCCGCCAAGCATTTGTAAGGTTCACTTTACCCCTGTGATTAGATAGTTTGGTTATTTTGGGCGGTGCCTGAGTCCACATAGAGTGTTTCTCATTGGTTGTTCTCATTCTGATGCAACCCTTTGTTCTCCATTGGTCCGCTATTCCTCCCCTGTCAGCTGTGTTTATGAGATGGACTGTTAAAATCCCCCTCTGTATATTTCAATTCTGTTACTTTCATACACAGAATGATTATGACCCACCCTGACGCTACAGTGTCCACAAACATAACAATACTACTTTTGGCCAATGTACTGCTATTTTAAGTATTGTAATGTTTTATTAGTCATAATAGAAGCCTGCACAAGAATGGAAATAAACAAAATGGTAATCAAGAATGCAAGTTACAAAGAATGTTATGGACATTAAAATCAATAGTCCCTTAACTGCAATATGTTGCATTTGTAAGTAAGAATATATATATATATATATATATATATATATATATATATATATATATATATATATATATATATATATATACAGTACTATGTGCAAAAGTTTTAGGCAGGTGTGAAAAAATGCTGTAAAGTAAGAATGCTTTCAAAAATAGACATGTTAATAGATTATATTTATCAATTAACTAAATGCAAAGTGAGTGAACATAAGAAAAATCTAAATCAAATCCATATTTGGTGTGACCACCCTTTGCCTTCAAAACAGCATCAAGCATCAATTCTTCTAGGTACACTTGCACACAGTTTTTGAAGGAACTTCGGCAGGTAGGTTGGCCCAAACATCTTGGAGAACTAACCACAGTTCTTCTGTGGATTTAGGCAGCCTCAGTTGCTTCTCTCTCTTCATGTAATCCCAGACAGACTCGATGATGTTGAGATCAGGGCTCTGTGGGGGCCATACCATCACTTCCAGGACTCCTTGTTCTTCTTTACGCTGAAGATAGTTCTTAATGACTTTCGCTGTATGTTTGGGGTCGTTGTCATGCTGCAGAATAAATTTAGGGCCAATCAGATGCCTCCCTGATGGTATTGCATGATGGATAAGTATCTGCCTGTACTTCTCAGCATTGAGGAGACCATTAATTCTGACCAAATCCCCAACTCCATTTGCAGAAATGCAGCCCCAAACTTGCAAGGAACCTCCACCATGCTTCACTGTTGCCTGCAGACACTCATTTGTGTACACTCTCCAGCCCTTCGGCGAACAAACTGCCTTCTGCTACAGCCAAATATTTCAAATTTTGACTCATCAGTCCAGAGCACCTGCTGCCATTTTTCTGCACCCCAGTTCCTGTGTTTCCGTGCATAGTTGAGTCGCTTGGCCTTGTTTCCACGTCGGAGGTATGGCTTTTTGGCTGCAAGTCTTCCATGAAGGCCACTTCTGACCAGACTTCTCCGGACAGTAGATGGGTGTACCAGGGTCCTACTGTTTTCTGCCAGTTCTGAGCTGATGGCACTGCTGGACATCTTCCGATTGCGAAGGGAAGTAAGCATGATGTGTCTTTCATCTGCTGCAGTAAGTTTCCTTGACCGACCACTGCGTCTACGGTCCTCAACGTTGCCCGTTTCTTTGTGCTTCTTCAAAGAGCTTGGACAGCACATCTGGAAACCCCTGTCTGCCTTGAAATTTCTGCCTGGGAGAGACCTTGCTGATGCAGTATAACTACCTTGTGTCTTGTTGCTGTGCTCAGTCTTGCCATGGTGTATGACTTTTGACAGTAAACTGTCTTCAGCAACCTCACCTTGTTAGCTGAGTTTGGCTGTTCCTCACCCAGTTTTATTCCTCCTACACATCTGTTTCTGTTTCAGTTAATGATTGTGTTTCAACCTACATATTGAATTGATGATCATTAGCACCTGTTTGGTATAATTGTTTAATCATACACCTGACTATATGCCTACAAAATCCCTGACTTTGTGCAAGTGTACCTAGAAGAATTGATGCTGTTTTGAAGGCAAAGGGTTGTCACACCAAATATGGATTTGATTTAGATTTTTTTTCTGTTCACTCACTTTGCATTTAGTTAATTGATAAATATAATCTATTAACATGTCTATTTTTGAAAGCATTCTTACTTTACAGCATTTTTTCACACCTGCCTAAAACTTTTGCACGGTACTGTATATATATATATATATATATATATATATATATATATATATATATATATTATTGAGATAGCAGGGAGGGGTTAAACCCTCCCTGAAGAAGAAAAAAAACATGTGAAAATGCACGTTGGTTTATTGTTTAATTGTTTTGTGTTTTGTTAATCAGTTTTGTTAATTGTTTTATTATGAATCATTCCCTGCACCTGGTGCTTATTATTAAATTAGAGCCAGGTGCAGGGTATTTAAAGGAAGCAGCCAGTCTGTTAGGGGCTGCTGAGGAGAAGGAGGCAGAAAGGAGTGCTCTGCTTCCTGGCAGTCGTGAGGTAAAAAGTGCTGTATTAAACCTGTGTGGTTTTTTGTTTATTGTTTGGTGGGGAAACGGCTTAGCCGTCCTACTTAGCTTAGCGTTCATATGCATACATTATGAAACACACAAATTTAAAAAGCTTATTGAATATTAAATTTAAAATCTACAGGTAGTATAAATTGGTTTTAGCTAAAACTCATGTTAAAACTCATGTTGCTCATGTAACGGATTCCTTTTTCCTGTTAAATCATATAAGAGCCTTTGAAATCTAGGGTATTAAAGCACTTTGCACAGTCCTTGCACAGCACAAGATCATGTAGTAAATAATTCATAGTGCTTTAATGGTAATGGTGTAATGAGTTTTATGTAATTATATGTATAATACCAGTACAGTATACAAGATTTTTAACATACGTAATCATTTTTAAATACAATATAATTACCTTGATGAGCGCTATTGTCTGTCTCTGTCTATCAATATAAATCTATCTATATGAATCAATGAGGGAAAAAAATATCAGTCAACTATACATTGCACTTAAATTATGGTTTGAAAAAAGTAAGCTGAGCAGGTCAATTAATCACCTGCTTCTCTTCTGAAAACTTCCTGATTTGAACTGGAAGGGCTTTTATGTAATTTCTGGCACAGGTTTTTCTTGGCATGCAGCTAAAAAGGTTTCACATACTGATTTTTAATTCACCCTCGTTTTTCTTGGCACACGTTTAAAAAGATTCACACCCTTTTGCAAATTACACACACTTTATAAAAAATGTGCCCCTTTATTTTTTGCTAGCCTTGTTTTTAAATTTCCACAAAAATGTGGAACACTACATATACAGCATAAATTAGATAGAACATGGGGAGTTAGGTCACTTAAACCTGTAGTCATATGACCTGGCTTGCTGCTTTTCGATATTAATCGGGAAAGCATGTTAAACGTTGAAATTCCAAAAAAACAAAGTTCAATTGAAATACATTTACATAGGATAAACATCAGCAAAACCACTCGCTAGTTTTTTTTAATTTTCTTACTAAAAATAATAATTTAGATACCATCTCTAGTTTGTGTAGTTTTTATACTTGTCCAGTCTCTGTTCTGCTCTGAATGACTAGGGGTCACTGTCAGTCATCTCAGTGGCCCCTTAGTAGGCTACTATAGTTTCACTGTCAGTCATTTCATCCCGTTCTGACAGGTCTCGTTGACTGAAGCAGCGCTAGAATGCTCTCATTCGTTTATAGGACTGTCAATCATCTGCACCGACTATGCACTTTCATTTGCCAGCTACAGCGCCTGTCATTCAAAGCGCCGTCTTTGAAATTAGCTGGTTAAGGTGTAGGTAAGCATTTGCTATTATAGGTATATACGGTGACAGTTACTATTTTGATTTGAAAATGGGGTGCAAGAGGAAAACACTTAATGAGTATTGTGCACAATACCCTGACCGATGGCTGCAGTCTCCGCGGCAGGACTTAGCGGGCCCGTCTGCCTTACTTTCCAGTAACTCGGAGTCCAGCTGTGCTGAAGCAGGAGAGGGTGGAGCTCAGACTTCGAATAAATAAGTGCAAGATAGTTTTGTTCAACTATCTAATGCTTTGTTCTGTGCATGTTATTTGTAAATACGCATGTTATTCGTAAATTTATTAGATGAAAGTATGTGTAATTCACTTTTATATGCTGTGTTTTCTACGGTTTATTTTAGACAATTTTTTAATTTGTGTAGGATCTTTATCTTTACAGCTCCTCTGGACCAAACATTATTTCAATTAGAATTTTGGTAAAGGGGTTTTGCAAAATGAAACGTTTTTAAATGGCATAAAAAGTTTTTTTAAAGGTACAAAGCTAATAGATCGAAAAAAACCTGGTAAATTCTTTGTAAAATAAATGTTGATATTAATCGTCAATTTGACAAAAAATACAAATCGAATAGTAGCAAGCCAACATATGACTAATGATTACGCAAGTGTGATTTCAATGACCATTCAAAATACATTCCTTGTGTTGCGTGGTTCATGTATTTTCAGACATGGCTAGTCTTCCTGTCGTATTGAAATCAATTTGACTGGAATATAGAAACAGGTGATAACTGATGGAGATTGCAAGTGATAACTGATGGAGATTGCAGGTGATAACTGGTCACACTATAGAAACGAGGCTCCCATAGACAGAAGGCAGAGGAATTTAGAGACTACGATTCCCATAATTCCCTAGGAAGGAAAATTATCTGATTGACTCCCAGACTGGTATAAAAAGGGCCCAGTACTCTAGTCATGGGTTGGGGAGACGGAAAGAGACTTGGGCGGCGATCCGGGGTGGGAGGAAACGGAAGAGGCATCACAGAGGTTGTGGGATAGGAGCGCGAAGTGTTTGATTCAGAGGAGTTTCTAACAGGGAGGGAGAGACCAGAAGGATTGAAAGGAATTTGGACGGATTAAGAAAGGAAAAGGAGTGTTTGCAGAAGAAAATCGAGGAGGGACAGGTTGAGGTTGGGGGGAGGTTGGGGGGGGTTGACTTTAGATTAAGAAAAATGACAGAAAAAAGGAGTAAAGGAGAGGAAGAAATGGAAAGTATATATATGGGAAGTAAAAGAAAAAATGATTCAGGTGGTGAAAGGGAAGAAGGTTGGCATGAGTCAGGAAAGAAAAACAAAAGGGAAACTAAGGAAGTTGAAGACAATAAAGAAGAGTTAGGGGTGATTATAAAATCAAAAATAAAAGATAAAAATGTTAACAATGTTAACCCGTTAAAAATAGCGGAATGGATTAAGGTGGCTGTAGGGAGAGTAAAGGAAGTGAAAAGAGTAAATGGTGGAGGTTTATTAATTGAGTGTATGAGTAAGTCTCAGAAGAAAAAAATGCTGGGGTTAGAGGAGCTAGGCCAAATCCCGATTGAGAGTTACAAGAGGCAGGAAAAGAAAATATGTAAAGGAGTGATATATGGGGTGATGATGGATATTACAGTAGAGGAGTTAGAGGAAGAGTTGGAGAAGGATCAGGTGGTAGAGGTAAGGAGTATTGGGAAAAGGGATGAAAAGGGGGAGGATCAAATTTTTCCGTTAAAGCAGGATGGAATAATTATAACAGATGATGAGAAGAAAGCCTCTATGCTGGGGTTAGCATTTGCTAAGGTGGGGCAAGGAAGTGTTATTAGCCCGTTACTATTTAATATAATGATAAATGATCTAGCTGAGGATATTTTAGTAGGATCAAAAGTATCTGTGGGTCTGTTTGCTGATGATGGGGTTATTTATAAAAGGAATAAACATATTGAAATAGTTAGGAGGGAATTGCAGGAGGCATTAAATAAATTGGAAAAGTGGTCAAATAAATGGGGCTTTAAAATATCAGTAACAAAAACAGAGGTGCTATTATTTTCACGAAGAAGAAGAGAGCAGGAGAAGTTAAATTTATTATACCAAGATAAGATTCTTAAAGAGGTAGAGGAATTTAAATACTTGGGAGTGTGGTTTGATAAAAAAAATGAACTTGGGGAAAACAAATAAATTCTATAATAGATAAATGTAAAGAAAGGATGAATATTCTAAGTATTTCAGGGACGAGTTGGGGAGCAAATAAAACTTGAATGATGATGATATACAAAGGGTTAATTAGCAGTGTAATAGATTATGGAAGTCAGATTCTAGTGGGAACTTGTAAAAGTAAGATGGAAAAATTGGATAATTTGCAAGCTAAAGCAATAAGGGTATGTATAAAAGCTATGAAATCTGCTCCAATAAATGCTATGCAGGTTTCAGTAAATGAGATGCCATTGGAACTAAGGAGGAAATGGTTAAGTATAAAATATTGGATAAAGGCTAACTCTATGCATTCAGAATTTCCTCCTCGAAAAAGCATGGAAGATAGGTGGATTAATCATTATAAAAACAAGAGGTGGGAAACAAATGGGGGCACGTTGGGGTATTGGATGCAAAAATGGATAAAGGAATTGGGAATGGAAAATTTGAAATTGGTAAAGAATGTTAATATAAATGTGTTTCCAGAATGGATGATGGAAAAACCAAACTGTTGTATAGAATTGAGTGAGCAAGTGAAGAAAGGAGGGGAAAAAATGGAACTGAAAAGAAAGAGTCAAGCTTATGTAGAGGAGAAAAGTATGGAGGCACTATGTATATATACAGATGGATCCAAGGATCCAAAAACAGGAAGAGTGGCGATGGCATATTATATCCCAGAATTAGATATATGTAAAATAGCGAGGATATCTGACTATCTATCGGTATTTGTTGCAGAAATGGTAGCTATACTATTTGCAATAGTTAAAATAGCTGAAATAAAGCCTAAAAAAGTGGTCATATTTTCAGATTCATTGAGTGTTCTTATGGCATTAAAAGGGGAGGTTAATGATAGAAGAGATCTCATGTTTGAAATAATGCAACAATATAGGGAATGTACAATAATGGGGAGCGAAGTGATTTTAGTTTGGATTCCTGGTCACTCTGGCATTCTGGGCAACGAGATGGTAGATCTGGCAGCAAAAAATGGATTAAAAAGAGAGGAAATTGATGTGGTGATTCCTCTGGGATTGCAGGAAATGGGAGGCAATGTGAAAAAAATGATAGTAAAAGAATGGCAGAAGAGATGGGATGAAAGCACAAAAGGAAGGTTTTATCATAATATCCAGAAAGAGGTGAATAACAGTTGGGTGAACAAAGAGTTGGGAAGGAAAGAGGAAAGAGCGTTGGATAGGTTAAGGATTGGGCATAGTTCTTTAAATGAACATCTTTTAAGACTGGGGAATGAGGATGAGGATGGAAAGTGTGAAAAATGTAAAGTAGCTGAAACAGTAGAACATTATTTATTAAAATGTGAGAAATATGAGGAGCAGAGAAGGAAAATGGAGAGGAGGCTGAGAGAAATGGAGGTATATAAAGTCAATATAAAGAACTTGCTGGGAATAGGGAAAGAGGAAGGGAGACTGAATAGAGAAAGGATACTGACGAAATATATAAAGGAAACAGGAAAAGAAGGGAAGTTATAATAAATAAAGATGACAGAAAAATAAAGTAAAACAAAGACAGACAAAGGACTACAGATAGAGATAAAATAAAAGATGGAATGCGCCCTATATATTAACCAGAAGAAGAAGAAGAAGTCATGGGTTGGGTGTAGAGATGAGAAATGCAAACCAAACCAAGGCAAGTGTATGGAGAGAAGTGCAACATGGAAAGAAGACAGTGTTGCTTGTGAATCTTTAATGACAAAGAAAGTTTGTGGTAAAGACAAAGGAATCTGTGTGTGTGTGTGTGTGTGTGGAACTTACTTACCAGAAATAAAAGAAGAATGAGGCTCCTGCTGAAACAAAAATACACCTGTGACCTACCTTCTCCAGGAATGGAGGAGACCTTTTGGATTTGACGTAGATGAGAAAATGCTACACCCAAACAGTGATTTCCATTACATGAGAGTAGATGTTAAAACTTCATGCTGATTTGAACTTGGCTCTCGCCAAGATAAGCACCAACTAAGACGTAGCTTCACAGTAAACTAATGTGATCCATATGTGTCTCCATCCATTTGCGCTTCCTTCCATATGATGATGTAGATATCCTTCTGTCTGGTGTTGATGGCTGAAGTGTAATGCTGGCTCCAGGGATCAGCTTATTTTGCCTCCCTAGCGCATCAGCACACACAACGGCTGCGATGCTGGCTCCGGGGATCAACCATAGTGCGGTCTCCCCAGCGCATCAGCATGACAACCGTCTGGATTGAGCTAAGTAGGGTACATCTCTGGGGTCTTCAAGTGGGCACCTTCCATCCTCGGTGTTTCGCCGACTAGCCCACGACACCTCAAGAGGGCTCGACGGTGATTCTGGCGCCCCAGCATCACCCCCTCCGCCCCCACTCAACTCAGCCCAGCTTGCTTACCTGTATATCAGCCTTTCTTTCTTTCTATTGTGCTTGAGATCCCCAGCCAGAATCTTTCCGTCTCAACCACAGCCAGTTGCTGCTCCTCTCTGCTGCTTCAGATAAGTTCTTCACTGTGCGACGCAACTCTTGGCCATTGAATCCGACATCTCTGAGAAACCGGGTTGTAGAGTGTGCCACAAATCCTCGACATCCCACTTCCACTGGGTAAACCCAGACTCTCCATCCTCGCTGTTCCGCTTCAGTGGCTAGTTGAGCATACCGCAGTTTCTTCCTCTCATACGCCTCATCTACAGCATCCTCCCATGTCACTGTTAACTCCACCAGGTGAACAAGGCGTGCTGATCCAGACCACAAGACAATATCTGGTCGAAGGTTTGTGGTGGCAATCTCAGGTGGAAAAATAAGCCGTTGACCAACATCCGCCAGCATTTTCCAGTCTCTAGCAGCTTCCAGTTGTCCTGGGCGAGGATTGGTTTTAACACCTTTTCTTGGTGGTTGCTCTCCTGGGCGGAGGATTGTTGTCTTTTGTGTGTAATGTTTTGATGGAACAGGTGGCAACTTATTGGTCATGTTTCGCTTGTCTTCCAATGCTAAGGCCAAACATCGCAGCACCTGGTCATGGCGCCAAGTAAACCGTCCTTGGCTAAGAGCCACCTTACATCCTGTCAAAATGTGCCTTAATGTTGCAGGTGATGAACACAAAGGACATGAGGGATCCTCTCCTGCCCAGAGGTTTAGGTTCTGTGGTGATGGGAGAACATCATATGTTGACCTTATAAGGAAACTGATCCTGCTCTGTTCCATTGACCATAGGTCTTGCCAGCCAATCTTGCGTTGTTCCACACTCTCCCATCTCATCCATTCTCCCTGCTTGCCCTGGGAAATGGCCTTTATACACCTCATCCTCTCCTCCTGCTTTTGCACCTCGTTGACTACAAGCTTCCTCCGTTGCGCTGGGGCTGCCTTGTGCCATGTAGGAGGAGCTGAACTGAGACCAAGACCCCTCTTCCATGCTGAACTTGCCCCATGATATCACCAATTCGAAGGGCAGCCTTTGCATCCTCCACAGCTTTCTTTGCCACCCACTTTCTTCCAGTTTTCAACACAGGTGCTGCCTCCCTTACGCATTTGTCGCGTGACTCTACTAATGTCATTTCCAGTCGGACCTTGGCGCACTTAAACTCCTCGGTTAGAGCGGAGACAGGTAGCTGCAGTATTCCTTTACCATAAAGTCCCACTCTGCTGAGGCAGCGTGGAACTCCCAACCATTTCCTGATGTGTGAACTGATTAAAGCTTCCAGCTTCTCTACTGTTGTCAAAGAAACCTCGTACACAGTCAGTGGCCACAGCAACCTTGGCAGTAGGCCAAACTGAAAGCACCAGAGTTTTAGTTTGCCTGGTAAAGCGCTGCTGTCTATGCTCTTCAACCCTTCCACAGCTTGTTGTCTAACTTCTCCCACACGAACTGTGTCCTTTAGATCCCCGTCGTACCATCTCCCAAGGCTCTTCACTGGCTTCTCAGACACTGTTGGTATTGCCTCACCATTAATGAAGAACGTTTTATCTACTACTTTACCTTTAATTATAGAGATGCTCCTTGATTTAGTGGGCTTGAATTGCATTCGTGCCCATTCAATGTTATTGGTTAATTTGCCCAATAACCGATTAGTGCAGGCTACTGTTGTAGTCATGGTTGTCATGTCATCCATGTATGCTCGAATTGGTGGTAGTTGTATTCCAGAAGCCAAGCGCTCTCCTCCCACTACTCATTTTGATGCCCTAATGATTACTTCCATTGCCATGGTAAAAGCCAGTGGAGAAATGGTGCATCCTGCCATTATTCCAACTTCTAGGCATTGCCATGTAGTGCTGAATTCTGAAGTTGAAAAACTAAATTGCAAATCTCCAAAGTAGGCTTTGACTAGATTTGTTATTGTCATTGGTACACTGAAAAATCAAATGCTGCCCAAAGAAGTTCATGTGGCACTGAACCATATGCATTAGCCAAATCCAGGAATGTCACATGGAGCTCCTTCCTCTCCTTTTTAGCTGATTGAATTTGTTGCCAGATCACATTGATGTGTTCTAAGCATCCTGGGAAACCTGGAATGCCCGCTTTTTGTATTGAAGTGTCAATGAAGCAGTTCTTTAATAGGTAAGTTGACAATCTCTGAGCAATAATGCTGAAGAAAATCTTGCCTTCTACGTTTAATAGGAAATAGGTGAAACTGACTGATGCTTGTAGAATCTTTTTCTTTAGGTATAAAGACTCCACCTGCTCGGCGCCATGCTCTTGGTACAACCTGTTTTTCCCATGCTACTTTCATCAGTTTCCACAGGATTCGTAGAACTCCTGAAGCACTCTTGTACACTCTGTACGGAACTCCATTAGGCCCTGGAGATGATGAAGCCCTTGCTTTTTTCACAGCTTGCTCTACTTCTTTCCACTTAGGTGAGTACACCTACGCTTGTGCTTTGTTTACTTGGTGTATTAAACCAAGTGCCTTTGCTGAAAGAACGTCAATACTGCAGTGGATATTGTGTGTTATAGAAAGAGCCTGTTTGATTACATGGACTGTATTATTAATACTCAGTATCATTCAGACCTGAAGGAACACACGCTGGGATAAACAAACGGGCCTAGTTTTCTTTTAAGCTTCCCCCGCAGTAACTGCCCTACAAACGACTGTGTTATTTTAAAAAGGGGACACTGCAGCCAAAATAAAAAGGAACAGAAATCAAGGGGTTGATTTCAATATTTTATTTAAATATTGTGACAAACATTTCGAAGGGCTGTAGGGCCTAAGAACCAGAGGCCGCTGGACTGCTGGGCTTCCACACGAGGGCGCTGGCCTGTAAACAAAAAAAAATAGTAATGAAAACGTGGAAAATAAATACTGTTGTGCAGTAGTTGGTGATACTTACCTTGTGTGTGAGTGCATCTTCTTCAGGGCCTCTGGATCCGCTCTGTGTGGGAAACTCTGGTGGCCAACTCTGGAAACAGCAAAATGCCTGTGGAAGGAGAAAACCAAACACCTGAGATGAGTACGGATCCCTCGGGAATACTTACCAGGAGAAGCATACTTGTCCTCAATGCTCCAAAGAAGCTCAGGACTGAGATTCACTTGACAAGCCCTCACCATAGGAATTCCCGTTACTGTGGTATAATTACCACAGTCAACCTCACCCTACTGTTTGTCATGTGTAGTACTTCTTTTTACCTGGTGAAGGCCAGCTTCAGCAGGGCTAGACAGGGAAAAAGAAGTTTAGTTAGTGCCCAGTGGGCAGGTTTTTGTTTTGATGTATTGTTTAATTGCCAAACTGAACTGTGTAATAAATAAAATTTACCTTTGGTTCAGTACTTACCTTTGGTTCAGTACTTCTGGCGTTCTGACTCCTCTGTGCGAAGGCAAAAATTTGGCTACCACAACAAATACAGAATGCATCGTTCACAGTATATAAATATTTAGAATGTATATAAAACCTTACAATGCCCCACACACACTTGTAACTGTCACGTGCGAGCACCTTTTTTAAGTGAAAGGTGTATGCGGCAGAGATGGTTGGCTCTGATAGAACCAGCTTAATTTCTTTGAAGTTTCCCCACTGATGAGGGAGAAAAATGCAGAGATGGGAGCCCAGCTAACAAGATTTAAGGTTTTTGCAGGTATCAGGCTTTTAAAGACTGACACCCACACCTGTGAGGTCCAGAAAGGGAATTTGAATCTCGCTGGAAGAGATGATCTGCTTGACATGGACTGGATGTTGTAAACAAATTGTTAAAACACACTGTTTATGATAATGTTATGATATACTCTTTGTTAGCTTATGAGTAATGCTGTAGGGTTCTGTATTTGAATATTCTATTATAACAGTAAAACATTATTATTGGATCTTTGTAAGTCTGAGCAAAAAGGGAGCTGGGCTAAGCTCGTTGACCAGTAACACCTGTGAAATTAACTAAGTTTTCCCTTGTCTGAGAGCTGCCGGAGCAGAAGACTGTGTAACCTTGAGAGAAAAGCAGAAGCGAGCATTTCATTTAATTAAATTAGAAAAGTGTTCACAGTGAAAGTTCTTATCAGGAAAGCAGTAACTTTTAATTGGGAAGAAGTTTGTAAGCCAAAAACACGGAGCCTCTTAGGCATTGCAAAGAAAAAGCAACCTTTGGACAGAATTACATTTGAAACTAAAAACGTTTGAGTAATAGAAAACAGAAGTATTTATTACAGGGAAAATGTTAAGTTTAAAAGTGAGACAATTTAATGCAAAGCTGTGACCAGATTTAATAAGTTACTGTGGGGTACCCCTCGGCTCTGCTTGCCTGAGTAAAGCAGTATTAGACATTCAAAGTTGGTTTGCTGCTTAGCCGTGTTTCCCATTCAAGGCCATTGGCTATGTATAAACTGTTTATATTTTACTAACAAGAAGCATGAGCAAGGCAGCATTAGGAATTTTGACGTCCAAAGCGGGACTTGGCTGGTTAGACGCTGTCTCCAAGGTTCCTTTGCTGTGTATAATCTTCTATATTATCTAATGGAAGGTACTTTATGGTACAAGAAAACAAAGTGATCCTCTCCTGCTGAGCGTGTGTCGGTGAGGAGGTCTCCGTCTGTTTGATCCCATGTTATGGCCCGCAAGCAGCATTTATTTTATTTGCAATGTTCAGTCCATTTAATCCTATTTGAGGAAAACATTACATGACTGTTAATTTAAAAAATAATATCTCCTAGTATAATGTTTTGTTTTTGTTGCTGTTTCGGCAGATGCCTTTACTGATTTTCCTGTCTGGTTTGTCTCCTAACACAACCCATAATTCCCCTTAATAATGAGGCTCATTATATTTTGTTTTTTAAATGTCTTAGGTGTTCCAACAATAAATGTGAAACTTTTGCAGCTTTATAATATGGGTATTTTAAATACTCTATCGTGATTGGTCAAAACACATTGACTTTTGTTCCTGTAAAAACAACTTCAGCGAGTGACAGCTAAACAGTTAAGCTCACCCATACGAAAATGTTCTATAAAGATTCTATAGAAAATCTATAGTAGTTTGATAGAGTTCATGTGGTGGTTCTACAGAAAGGGCTTGTATAGAATATATATATATATATATATATATATATATATATATATATATATATATATATATATATATATATATATATAGTGCCGTGAAAAAGTATTTGCCCCTGCCTGATTTTCTGCATTTTTGCACATTTTCACATTGTATTTGGTTAGATTTTTTGTGGGTTGTAGTAGTATATAGAGTCTGAGAGAAAAAAATGACACCAAAGTTTGGTGCTTCTTTCATTTGTTTGGTGTGCAAGGTAATCTAACATGCAATCTTCAGGTGTGAAAAAGTTATTGCCCCCCTGTGACGGAAATATTAATGAGTTCTGGTTGTAAATCTCCCTCTCGACCTGTGAGGGTACTAAGTAGCGACAGAGAAAGGCTTTGGACAGGTTGTCCTGACAGTTCATTTCCTGGGTCGGGAAGACAGTCAGCCTGGAAAAAGACGAGACTCTGGTGAGGGATGTATGTTCACCTGGAAGGTAAACGAGGTAGCAGCTGGCTGCAGGCAATAGAGTCAGCTGAAATCGTTTACCAAGGGATCATGCATAATCGCATAAAAGGGGCCGGAGAATTATAAATCTTTTCCTTCGCTTTTGGTTTTGAAATAGACCCGGAAGGACCCATGCACTATGTAAGAGTATTGTGAGTGTTTGTTTGTTTGTCTTGACTATAATTGTTACTTGTGTGTTTATATACGGCAAACACGTTCTGGAGCTGTCGCTAAGAGCCAGCACTGAACCCGGAACAGCACTGCACTATTTGTCACTCTTTAAACTGAATCACCCACCACAAGCACTACAGCACGCACCCAGGACTGGTGACCGTGGCTGTATATTGTGGGAGAGATACTGTGTTTATTGTTTAGGGCTGCAATCCCTCTTACTGTTCTCCGTGTTTTACGCATCGCTGTGTATAACCAGAGTTTATTATTCGGTCACCAGACCTGGATTATAATGAAAATAAAACGTATATTTTTCCATTCCGGATTAAAAATCTCTGTCTGTTTATTCCTGCACTGCATCACCTCTGCACCTGTACATAATCAGCAACCACTTTGCCACACCCCCCTAGTTAACTCAACCCAATTAAAGGCATAATTAGGGTCAGCTGTACTGACTTGGGCCAGCCCTGCCCAATATAAATCTGACTAACTTTGGCCCTTACCATCAGAGTGAAGTTGTCAGCACACAGGTTCTAGAGGCACATCATGCCACAAACAAAAGAAATTCCTGAAGACCTCCGGAAAAAAAGTTGTTGATGCCTATCAGTCTGGAAAGGGTTACAAAGCCATTTCTAAGGCTCTGGGGCTCCACCGAACCACAGTCAGAGCCATATTGTCCAAATGGAGAAAGTTTGGGACAGTAGTGATTCTTCCCAGGAGTGGCCGTCCTGCCAAAATCTCTCCAAGAGCAAGGCGTAAAATCGTCCAGGAAGTCACAAAGAACCCTAGAACAACATCCAGGGATCTGCAGGCCTCTCCCGCCTCGGCTAAGGTCAGTGTTCATGACTCCACCATCAGAAAGACACTGGGCAAAAATGGGATTCATGGCAGAGTTTTGGAACAATGTTCTATGGAAAGATGAGTCAAAAGTGGAACTTTTTGGCCAACATGGGCCCTGTTATGTCTGGCGAAAACCAAACACTGCATTCCACAGTAAGAACCTCATACCAACGGTCAAGCATGGTGGTGGTAGTGTCATGGTTTGGGGATGCTTTGCTGCATCAGAACCTGGACGCCTTGCCATCATTGAAGGAACCATGAATTCTGCTCTGTACCAGAGAATTCTACCAGGCCATCTGTCCGTGAGCTGAAGCTCATGCAGCAAGACAATGATCCAAAACACACAAGCAAGTCTACATCAGAACGGTTGAAGAACAAGAAATTTAAAGTTTTGGAATGGCCTAGTCAATGTCCAGACCTAAACCCCATTGAGATGTCGTGGCAGGACCTGAAAGGATCAGTTCATGCTCAAAAACCCACAAATGTTATTGAGTTGAAGCAGTTCTGCATGGAGGAGTGGGCCAAAATTCCTCCACGGCGCTGTGAGAGATTAATCAATAACTACAGGAAGCGTTTGGTTGCAGTTATTGCTGCTAAAGGTGGCATAACCAGTTATTGAGTCTAAGGGGGTGATTACTTTTTCACACGGGGGCATTGGGTGTTGCATAACTTTCTTTAATAAATAAATGAAATATGTTTCAATTTTTTGTGTTATTTGTTCACCCAGGGTTCATTTTATCTAAAATTAGGTTTTGGTTGAAGATCTGATAACATTCAGTGTCAAAAATATGCAAAAATACAGAAAATCAGACAGGGGACAAATACTTTTTCACAGCACTGTATATATATATTCTATACAAGCCCTTTCTGTAGAACCACCACATGAACTCTATCAAACTACTATAGTTTTCTATAGAATCTTTGATTTCTTTGATATATATATATATATATATATATATATATATATATATATATATATATATATATATTCTATAAACATTTTATAGAAACCCTATGGAACAAAATAAAATGGTAAATTCAATTGTTTATAGTCACATTATTTAAAAAAAAAGCACAGTTAGGCCTGAGTAGGCTGATATTGCAGCCTCTTTTTTGTATCAATGCAGTATTCTGTGCAGTAACTTTCCTTACAAAAAAAAAGAAACCCATTAAGATTCAATTTGTGTGAGATGACTGTACTAAGGACTATGCTGTGCCAAAATAACCACAGCATTAACAATATGTAAGGTAGGTGCATAGCGATTTCTGATCAGTTTTCATGTAGCTTAAAATTACATGTAGATCAATGTAGTTTTCATTTTTGTGCATTTAAATATGCTATAAATGACGATGGTTCCGTGATTTCATATTGAAGTTTCATAAAATAATTAATATAACACAATGCATTCTGTGAACGGTAAAGTAATATTTTATGTAAGGACTGGGAATCACCAACCCACTTAAGTGTAATCTCTGTTTAAGTGTATAAATATTTCTGAAAAATCGGTTATCGTTATTATTATTGTTATTATTAGTAGTAGTATTACGTATAACACGCTTAATTGTATAACCGATTTTTCTGAACTATTTACATGAAATCACAGAACCATCAGTTTATAACATGAAAATGCACAATACATTTTTTAATGAAAAAATCTACATGTAATTTTAGGCTACTTGAAAACTGAATTGAATTTGATTGCAAGTTCGACTGCTAGAAATATCAAGAGCACAATATTGTATATCCTGCATGATTATTGATTTGTACAGAGATCTGGTGGTATTGTTAAACTGTATTACATTATACTGCAGGTTTGGTAGACCAAGGCTGACTGAGAAATATGTCTGGGTTTGGTCTGTGGAACCCTATGCAGAGTTCTGTAGCGCTGATGCTGCTGATTTGTAAGGCAATGTGGGAATGGACCTGATTATGGACTGGGGAAAGGGATGGGAGTACTCTGTAAATAACTGTAAATAATGTTTGTTTGTAAACTGTATTTCTTGTTCAGAGTTGTTAGCGCTCTCTGTGTGTTTTTGGTGCTTGTGTGACTGAGTGCGAGAAACTGCCTGTGTGTAAGCACGTCACTGAGGGGGGTGGGAGCAGGTCTGACACGACCAGTCAGACATAGGGAGTGTTGGACCAATGTGAGAAATGGGGAGGGACTCTGGGGTGACAGCGAAAAGAGCGGGAGCTGTGACGGGAGAGAGCTGATTGAGAGTGAGAGGAAAGGAGTGCGAGCCACTATTAAAAAAAACAAAAAAACAAGATAAAATAAATAATTAATACAACGGTTTACGACTGCATTGAACTGCAACCTATCTCTGTCTCATTGTATCCTGGAACCCCGCAGTTCAGCATTACACTGGTGCCAGAAGTGCAGGATATAATGGAGTGGACTGAGGACACACTGCGGGACAGACAGAGAGTCGAAGCACCTGAGGGGAGCGGAAACTGGGCAATTAATTGGTTGAGGACACCGGGCCTGAAGGCACTCTGGGGAAATGAAGAAACGGGATCCACTGCACACTCACCCCCCCAGCATGACACATCCTTACCCTCACCCTAACCCGGACCACGAGGTTGGAACCGAGAACAGCACTAGCAGGCCCGCTGGCAACCCACAGTTTGTCCACAGTTTGATGCCCCCTGCCCTGCGTCAACATGTCAGGCTAGCTGGTCCCCTCACCCTGGACGAAGTATTACATTATGCCATGGTTGCATAGAGTGTGTTACAGGACAGCAACCCAGTTCAACCCGTGAGTGAGCCGAATCTTGGGTGCGCGAGACCGAGAAGAGGAGCCCTTCACCCTTCCCCCACCACGAGTACAGGCAGGTACCCCTATGTGTAGGAGAGAGAGAGAGTATGCTGGCAATGTGGAAATCGCCGACTGGAAACCCCCACTGTGTCTCAGTCATCGGGAAATGGTTTCGGGTCTGTCTAAGGAGGGAACCACTGACCCAGCTGCCAACCGCAACCACAGAGCACGCTCCCCCTTCACTCAGTAGTTGTCAGACGGATGGGAGAGGGCACCTTCCTCCACACCACTATTCGAGTAGAAGGTGTCCCCTGTGCCACATTTATAGACACAGGATCCTCCATCACAATCATGAGACCAGACGTGCTACAGATATAAATATTCAGAACAAAGAAATATTTAGAATGTATATAAAACCTTACAATCCCCCCTTTTGAACCTTCAACAACCAAACAAAGGTTCAAACATAAATCTAAAACACAGATTATTATAATTGATGCTTTTTTTCTCAGTTGCTCTTTCTCTTTTTAAGTTTCCAATATCTTACACACTAAATAAAATATAACCTAGCCCCAATCACTTCTTACATACATTCCTCAAATAAAAAATAAATATACTTAAAGAACAGATGTAACTACATACAAATTCCATTGTCCCTCAGTAAATCCACATGATAACCAAATGTGGGTGGCTGGTATAACATGTGAATGCTTGCTGATCACATGTGATTATAGGATTCACATATGTGAACCACATGTGGGCACCTACAACAACATGAAAGTTGGCTAGGTCCACATGTGGTTGGCTAGTATAACATGTGAATGCTTCCTGATAACATGTGATTATAGGATTCACACATGAGAACCACATGTGAGAACCCCTATAAGGTATAGATTGCATTACACAAAAGCAAAAAATGATGAAAAAATCTGGTGGGAAGCATTGACAGAACAAGAGCAGCATAGAAAAGAAGAAATCCAGAATTTCGCCAAATGTTGAGTGAAGCAGTAATGGTTACCCTGGACACTGCATCAACCACAGAAGCGAGCTTAATTAGCATGCCTCTCATTAGTGTGGGTGTATTCTCCCATAGAGTTCAGAACAATGAATTCTGCATGAGGGAGATAACAAAGGTTTGTCTCATATGGGCAGAGCAGGAAAGTTAACCTGATTTATGACCAAAAGAAATACACATTACACTATTTAACTATAATATACAATAAATACAATTGTGTTAATAACAATATATATATATATATATATATATATATATATATATATATATATATATATATATATATATATATAATGTTATTGCAGTTTACTGGTAATTTTGTAGTGATTATAAGTAAAGCCTGACAAGGTTTTATTTTGTTTGATGACATGACTTAACAAATAATGCAAAACAGTAAAAGAAAAAAGAAAAAAGTGATTTAAGAGAGGAGTTTGGAAGGTACAAAATACTTATGAATGTTTATTGAGAAAGTGTGTTAAAAAACACATTCTTGAAATAGAGCAGGCAGCTTGTATATTGCAAAACTATTTTTAAAAAAGGAAACAAGAAAAGGGGAGATTGCAATGAGTGTTTTTTTTTTCTTTTAACACTTTTTAAATTCAATTTTGATGTGTTCTAAGTGTTTTGACAACGAGAGAGAAAAGGAGTTTAGTCTGTATTGAATCTTTCAAGTTTCTAACAAGGATAAACTTGGAGGAGGGAGCAAGCCAGCTGGAAGCCAACTTTGACTCCTTAGGTACAGGTACAGTGGAAGCAGCTAACTGGGTATCCTATTGCACACAGTAAGAGAAGTTACAAGTTTGAAGAAAAAATTAACTTCAAGGACAGCTGAATCTGTCTTGTGATTATATACAGTTGGTTAGGAATTAGGAATTTTGACATCCAAAGTGGGGCTTGGCTGGTTAGACAGTGTTTCCAATTCAAGGTTCCTGCGCTGTATAT
This sequence comes from Acipenser oxyrinchus oxyrinchus, assembly GCA_030684275.1. Lineage (NCBI taxonomy): Eukaryota > Metazoa > Chordata > Actinopteri > Acipenseriformes > Acipenseridae > Acipenser > Acipenser oxyrinchus. The sequence continues at coordinate 70,620,222 of CM060247.1, read as the reverse complement.
AATCTTCTATATTAACTAATGGAAGGTACTTTATGGTACAAGAAAACAAAGCGATCTTCTTGTGCTGCAAGCAGCATTTATTTTATTTGCAATGTTCAGTCCATTTAATCCTCTTTGAGGAAAACATTACACGGCTGTTAATTTAAAAAATAAACTCTCCTTATTAATTTGTACTACTTCTAGCAGTAGGACTAGGGGCTCTGCTAGTATAATGTTTTCTTATTGTTGCTGTTTTGACAGATGCCTTTACTAATTTTCCTGTCTGGTTTGTCACCTAACACAACCCACAATTCCCCTTAATAATTAGGCTCACTATATTTTTTTATAGTTTTTTAAATGTGTCACATGTGTTCTAACATATTTCATAATTATTACGTTCCAACAATAAAATGTTGCGAAACTTTTGCAGCTTTATAATATGGGTATTTTAAATAATCCTGATTGGTCAAAACATGTCACATGGGGTGTTGATATGACAGCATATCACCATGGGTCGGCACTTCTTTTCAAAAAAGGGCATATCACTGGCAGATATCCTGTAATAGAATTTATGAAAAAAAATAAAATAAAATAAGACCAACAGCTGTTTTATTGCAAAAAAATAACTAACCAGCTTTATGTAAATGTGACCTTTTGGGAAATCGAAGTGTAGGTAAGATTTTGAATGAGTCTGAATCGGACATCATTGACTCTAATTCAAGCAGTGAAAAAAAAAATAGGAGGCTGTGTGGTCCAGTGGTTAAAGAAAAGGGCTTGTAACCAGGAGGTCCCCGGTTCAAATCCCGGCTCAGCCACTGATTCATTGTGTGACCCTGAGCAAGTCACTTAACCTCCTTGTGCTTCGTCTTTCTGGTGAGATGTAATTGTAAGTGACTTTGAAGCTGATGCATAGTTCACACACCCTAGTCTCTGTAAGTCGCCTTGGATAAAGGCGTCTGCTAAATAAACATATAAAAAAAGCAAAAGTGTTCAAATGAATGTAGGAGGGAGCAAGCCAGCTGGAAGCCAACTTTGACTCCTTAGGTACAGGTACATGAATTCAAAACTCATTTGAACAGAGCTGTGTGATCTGTGATGCAGATAGGGTTGCCAAAAATGCTCTCCATTCAGAGGCTTTCCAGTACGCTCTTACTTTCAAAGATCTAGGGCAGTGGTCCTCAAAGTAATTTGGGCACGGGCATAAATTGATCTTACTTGACTGTTTGCGGGCACACTGACTACTGCATAGGTTCCCTTTCAAGTCGAAAATAACCATCAAGGTATGGGATATTGCCGTCAGGCAGTAGGGATTGGCTGAGCTTTATAGCAAAGCTGCCGATAGGCCTATCTTGTGACTGCCGTGTAAGCCAGCCCCTTGGGATCTTACTATCACATGGCGCACAGAGACTGTCTTCCTCTTTTGTCTTCAGCATCGGTAGCGGTAGGTAATAGAGCTTGTTAACTGATAGTACTCGCTAAGCTTAGGCTTGAGAAGCTCGCTATTGCCCCTTCTCCGAGTTTATTTCAGTTGCACTCTTCTGAGTAATTATTATTATTGTTAGGATTATATATTTTGTATTTTTACATTTATATATTTCCTTCACGCTTTGCTTTGGCATCACGTTTTGTTTATTTTTGTGGTTTTCGTTTCCCTGTGTTTAATTATTTATAATTATTTTATAATTATTATTGTTGTGTTTTGGGGTTTTTTTGAAAATAAAAATTATATATTGTGTATATATATTGCTTAAGGACGCGCGTTGCATTGGCCTTGGCCAGGCATGTATCTGCAGCCTTGGCTAGACCATGTGTGTGGAGCCTGCACTGCAGTCTCCCATATACTACCACTGCGGCGTGTTCTAAAAATACCGCGTGGTAGCTGTACTGCCTGCTTACAGTCACCAAATCACTATATAGTGTTGCTGCAGCATCCCAAAAAAACTTTCCCTTTTCACTATTGAGGAAGACAACCACCAAGCACATACTCCCTTAAGCACCTAAGGTAAGTATTGACAGCATCAGACACCGTTCCAGCACTAGCATCTCCGCTGTGCAGGTCAGCTGGCAGCAGGCGTCTCATGCTAAGCGTCTCAACACTTGGTACCTGCGCCGGCGCACAGTGCTCCGTCGCTTTTGGTGTCAGCACCGGCAGCGGTGTAGAGCTTCTACGCTTTGTGCAGCACTTCCGTGCTTGGTGTTTAGTGCGTCTGTGCTTGGGACTCGTCGCTCGATGCTTGGCTCGATGCTTGGCTCGATGCTTCGGCTTCGATGCTTCGGCGGTGCTCAGCACTCGACGCACGCACCTTCGGTGCTCAGCGCTCGACTCTCGGCGCTCGATGCTCGGCGCCTCGGTGCTCGACGCATGCACCTTCGGCGCTCGACGCTCAGTGCTTGACGCTTCAGCGCTCGACGCTCGGTGCTCGACACCTCGGTGCTTGGTGCTCGACGTACGCATCTTCGGTGCTCGAAGTTTGAAGCTTGGTGCTCGACGCTCGGTGCTCGACGCACGCACCTTCGGTGCTCGGTGCTCCACACTCAACGCCTTGGTAGCAATGTCAGGCTTTCATCGTTGCGTGACCTGTCAGGCGAAGTTGCCTGCCATGATGAACGTGTAGCGTGTCTGGGGCCAAAGCATGCCGGATAGGGCATCTTGTCACCTCTGTGTTGGCTTCCAGACACGCACCCTTCGCCACAGGACGAAGAAGGCGGTTGGGGGGCACTCTCCCTCCTCGGGATCATCCCATACCGTCTCTGCCCCGCCATCATCTACGGCGACGCCGCCAGTGCGGCTACAGCTCTCCAGGAGCCCGTCCTCCCAGCTAACAGCTGGTCAGAGGTCCCCCAATAGACGTGTTCGGGAACGCTCCCGCAGCCCCTCCCCTCGTAAGGTACGCCCCCGTCGGGAGTCTAGATCACGCTCCAGATTGCCTCGCCAGAGGGGACGCTCTCGTTCCCCTCGTCGGGACAGGCGATACAGAGACAGATCGGGGGTGGCGGAACTCACATCTAAGATGTCGGAGTTCATGGAGGTCACGATAGGGCAGCAGTCCCTTCTCATGTCATTAGCAAATGTGGCACCCTGGGTCTCAAAACAACCAACCGGGCCCATTGCTAGCCAGCCAGTGGCTCCTCCACAACCGGCACCTGTCCCCATCCCTCAAATACAACCTTAAAGGGTGTGGGATGTCGATGCAGTCTCCAGAGACGCATCTGACGTGGAGCCTCTTTTGGAAGAGGAGAGTATAGAGGCTGAGGTAGCCTCCCAGCACTCTGAGCAGGACGAGCTCGAGGTGCTGGATACCAATGACCCTATGTGGTCGGTGGTTGAGAGAGCAACCCGCCACAGGCATTGAGTGGCCTATGGTGGAGCTACATGGCGCTCCCTGTTTGAGTCGCCTTCAGCCCAGCCCCATCAGTCCAGGGTGCTCCCGGCATTCCCAGACTTTATTAAGGAGGTGCAGTCCACCTGGGGAGCTCCAGCCTCTGCCCAAGGCCTCGGCCTTTAATATGCAAGGGGCAAGCGAAGCTGGGTTGGCATCCTTCCCACCGGTGGACGCTGCGTTCGCGTTGGTGAAGACGCCACCGCTATCAGGGCTGACAAGGGATCCTGCATGCTCCAATAAGCAATGCAGGATCACAGAGTTACACCTCAAGAAGGGGTACGCTGCGGCCACAGAGGTGGTCAGGCTATCAAATGTGGCCAGCCTGCTGACGGTCTACCAAGCAGAGACCTACCTGAGTGCCCTTCCGCGGCCCTCAGGACTAAGTTGGGGACGGTCACTCAGCTGCTGGTAAAGCTTGCCCAGCTGAATGCGCGGGCTCAGGGCAGGAGCATCGCATCTCTGGTGGTGGCCAGAAGGCAGCTCTGGCTCTCGCAGGCGAGAGTGCAGGAGCCTGACAAGGCCCCATTGCTGGATGCCCCAATCACACCGGGGCACACATTTGGCCCAGCGGTGGAGGAGATGCGGCCACACTCCGCCAAGGCACGTGAGGCGTCGCAGCAGATGGCTAGGATGTGGCCGAGTAAGCCTTTCCAGCCGAAGCGGCCACAGGAACACCAGTGGCGCAGAACACCGCCACAGCAGCAGGCGCACCCACGGGGTAATAAAAAAACATCCCCTTCAAGTGCATCAGCGCGCGGCCAACCCGCGTTTGTAAGACTGCAGCGCAGAGGGTGGTGCCCTAGAGGAGGTGGCAGGCCACACCCTCGTGGCTCTGGCCAGGCCCCTCGCGAACATGTAGCCAAAACAGCCCTGAAAACTCCAGGCAGCTGTTATCCCACCCCTACACTGTCCCACAGCTCCAGTACTGGCAACATTGCACCGACGACATCTGGGTGCACAAAACTATACTCACCGGGTACACCCTTAAGTTCAAGTTAAGCCCCACCCCCACCCCCTTTTGGGGAGTGGTGGTAACTGCAGTGAAGGACTCGGTTCAGTCCTCAGCTCTGAATGTGGAAATACAGGTATTGCTCAGGAAGCGTGCCATTCAACAAGTAGACCCTGCTCTGATCGACCAGGGGTTCTATTCCAAATACTTCCTGGTGCCCAAGAAGGATGGCGGGCTCCGTCCAAATACCTGCGGGTGTTATCGTTCAGGATGCTTACGCACAGGCACATCATCCAGTCAGTCCGACACGGTGACTGGTTCACCACCGTGGAACTGACAGATGCGTACTTTCACGTTCCCATCTGCCCGGGTCACAGGAAGTATCTGCGGTTCGCATTTCAGAGCAGGGTATACGAGTTTTGTGTCCTTCCATTCGGCCTGTCACTAGCTCCTCCAACCTTTTCGAAATGTATGGATGCCATTCTAGCTCCTTTGCGGGCTGCTGAACTATCTGGACGACTGGCTCGTCTGCGCGCAGTCGAAGGAGCAGCTGCCACAGCACACAGTGATGGTTACAGACCATCTTCAGCGGCTAGGTCTGAAGGTCAGTTCAGAAAAGAGCCGCCTCCTTCATGGACCATGGAAGCGACCCTGTCGACACAAAGAGTTGCCTCGATGGAGCGGTGTCTCTCCCTATTCAGGCTGAGAAAAACAGTCAGCATGGAGCTGTGTCAGCGCATGCTGGGGTTGATGGCTGCTGCCTCGCAAGCCCTTCCTTTACACCAGAGACCTCTGCAGGCCTGGTTCAATGCCTTCGCGTTGCATCCAAGGAGAGACAAACACCGCAGGTTGAGGGTATCCCGAACCTGCAGGGTTGCGCTATGCCGGTGGAAAGTTCTGTCGAACATCCGCCTTGGGTCCCATCTTCACGACCGACGCTTCCAACCAAGGTTGGGGAGCAGTCTGGAATGGGACAGGGACCCGTGGAGTGTGGTCAAGACCCTGGAGGTCAGCCCACATCAGTGCTCTGGAACTCAGAGCGGTGGACCTCGCCCTTCGGCACTTCTTGCCAGTGCTTCTAGGCAAGCACGTGTTAGTGCGGTCAGACAACACTACAGTTGTGGCGTATATCAACCACCAGGGTGGCTTGCGGTCCCCCGGTCTTTACCGGATGGTAACACAGATGTTGCTATGGGCACAACAGCGTTTAACCTCTCTGAGTGCGGTTCACCTACCGGGCAGAGTCAATTACGCAACGGATCTCCTATCCAGAGGAGGCCCTCTTACGGGCGAATGGCGTCTTCACCCTCAGGTGGTAGAGCGCATCTGGGAATGGTTCGGCAAAGCGGAAGTAGATCTCTTCACTTCGCGGGAGACCACGCACTGCCTCCTATGGTTCTCAGTGAAGGACCTCGACAGCCCCCTAGGAGTCGATGGACTGGCTCACGAATGGCCGCCAGGCCTTCTATATGCATTTCCACTGATTCCGATGCTCCCCGCCTTCTTAGAGAAGGTCAGGGTAGAGCAAGCGACAGTGATTCTGATCGCTCCTTGGTGGCCTCGGAGAATATGGTTCCCGAGTCTGATGCAGTTGTTGCACGGTCACCCAAGGGAGCTCCCTCTGCGAGTGGTACCTGTTGTCCCAAGCCCAAGTAGGGCTATGGCAACCGAGCCCCAAGCTCAAGCAGCTATGGGCTTGGCCCTGGCGGGGCGCCAGTCAGCCTTTCGGCGGCGGTGATTTCGACCATTCAGAGTGCCAGAGCGCCCTCTACTAGGTCGCAATATAGGTACAAATGGCAGTTGTTTCAAGGTTGGTGTCTGGCTGAGGGCCATGACCCAATATCCTGCCCTATGGCAGTGATATTACAGTTTCTACAGAAACTGTTAGATGAAGGGAAATCTCCCTCTACACTTAAGGTGTATTTAGCCGCCATATCGGCTTACCATGTACGCATTGACGGTTTGTCACCAGGTTGCCATTTTCTGTCATCACAGTTCCTAAAGGGCGCAAGACACTTGCGACCTCTAAGGACGACCAGTTTACCGTCATGGAGCCTTGACGTGGTGTTAGAAGCCCTTACCAAGGCACCGTTCAAGCCTCTCCTCACTGTGTCTATAAAAACCGCGTTTTTGCTATCAGTGGTAGCCAAACGCGTGGACGAGTTACATGCACTTTCAGTGCATTCATCATGTACTCGTTTCGCAGGAGACAGTTCTAAGGTCTCCATGCGTCCAAACCCGGCCTTTTTACCCAAGGTCATATCCCCGCTTCATATGAACCAACCACTTGAGTTGATGGCGTTCCATCCTCCTCCTTTTTCTTCCCCAGAGGAAGAACGGTTACACATGCTCTGCCCTGTGCGGGCATTGAGGTGTTATATTGACCGTACAATGACTGTGAGGCAAACAGAACATTTGTTCATATGCCATGGTTCTAGGACTTTGGGTCAGCCGTTGTCTAAACAACGCCTTTCCCATTGGATAGTGGATGCTATTAAATTAGCATATGAATCTGCAGGCCTTCCGCCACCAGGGCAGTTGAAGGCGCATTCCACTAGGGGTATGGCGACATCCTGGGCCCTCTTTAGAGGGGTGCCGGTGTCTGACATTTGCGCTGCAGCCAGTTGGGCTACACCGCATACTTTTATGAGGTTCTACCGTTTAAATGTACTGAAATGTATTTTTGTTTACGACTGTAAGTCACCCTGGACAAGGGCGTCTGCTAAGAAATAAATAATAATAATAATAATAATAATAATAATAATAATAATAATAATAATAATAATAATAATACTGGAATCCTCTGCTCCGTCATTTGGAGCATCCGTGTTACACTCTATGACGCCCTAGTTAGTGATCATATTGAATATTGTCACGATATGGTGTTGATTTCTACCTTAGGACAGGTGTCATTGCGAGCGTAGACACTTAGGAGCTGCTCCGCATATGCGTAGATGTGTTGCCTACGCAGTTGCGTTATGACATAAGTCTGTCCTACTGCCAAGAATCCTGCCTCATGATGGCTTGGGCACACTGTTCCCATACCTTGATGGTTATTTTCGACTTGAAAGGGAACGATAGGTTGCGGATAACCATCAAGCCGCGAGGTCGCTCCGGAAGCCTTCACGGCCTGAAGAGCAAAGAGGAAGTGAGTCTCTGCGGCTGCGTATAGTAAGCTCCCAAGGGCGGGCTTACCGGCAGTTCGTGCAGAGGCCTATCGGCAGCTTTGCTATAAAAGCTCAGCCAATCCCCACTGCCTGACGGCAATATCCCATACCTTGACGGTTATTTTCTCTTTCAGGGAACCGGGGTTGCATCCGCAACCTATCGTTCTTATCCTTCCCGCGACATATACAGTGTATGTGTATGTGTGTGTGTGTGTGTGTGTGTGTGTATATATAAGTGTATATACAGTACTGTGCAAAAGTTTTAGGCAGGTGTGAAAAAATGCTGTAAAGTAAGAATGCTTTCAAAAATAGACATGTTAATAGATTATATTTATCAATTAACTAAATGCAAAGTGAGTGAACAGAAGAAAAATCTAAATCAAATCCATATTTGGTGTGACAACCCTTTGCCTTCAAAACAGCATCAATTCTTCTAGGTACACTTGCACAAAGTCAGGGATTTTGTAGGCATATAGTCAGGTGTATGATTAAACAATTATATCAAACAGGTGCTAATGATCATCAATTCAATATGTAGGTTGAAACACAATCACTAACTGAAACAGAAACAGCTGTGTAGGAATAAAACTGGGTGAGGAACAGCCAAACTCAGCTAACTCAAGGTGAGGTTGCTGAAGACAGTTTACTGTCAAAAGTCATACACCATGGCAAGACTGAGCACAGCAACAAGACACAAGGTAGTTATACTGCATCAGCAAAGGTCTCTCCCAGGCAGAAATTTCAAGGCAGACAGGGTTTCCAGATGTGCTGTTCAAGCTCTTTTGAAGAAGCACAAAGAAGCGGACGCGTTGAGGACCGTGAAGCGCAGTGGTCGGCCAAGGAAACTTTCTGCAGCAGATGAAAGACACATCATGCTTACTTCCCTTCCAATCGGAAGATGTCCAGCAGTGCCATCAGCTCAGAACTGGCAGAAAACAGTGGGACCCTGGTACACCCATCTACTGTCCGGAGAAGTCTGGTCAGAAGTGGCCTTCATGGAAGACTTGCGGCCAAAAAGCCATACCTCCGACATGGAAACAAGGCCAAGCGACTCAACTATGCATGAAAACACAGGAACTGGGGTGCAGAAAAATCAGCAGGTGCTCTGGACTGATGAGTCAAAATTTGAAATATTTGGCTGTAGCAGAAGGCAGTTTGTTCGCCGAAGGGCTGGAGAGCGGTACACGAATGAGTGTCTGCAGGCAACAGTGAAGCATGGTGGAGGTTCCTTGCAAGTTTGGGGCTGCATTTCTGCAAATGGAGTTGGGGATTTGGTCAGAATTAATGGTCTCCTCAATGCTGAGAAGTACAGGCAGATACTTATCCATCATGCAATACCATCAGGGAGGCATCTGATTGGCCCCAAATTTATTCTGCAGCATGACAACAACCCCAAACATACAGCGAAAGTCATTAAGAACTATCTTCAGCGTAAAGAAGAACAAGGAGTCCTGGAAGTGATGGTATGGCCCCACAGAGCCCTGATCTCAACATCATCGAGTCTGTCTGGGATTACATGAAGAGAGAGAAGCAACTGAGGCTGCCTAAATCCACAGAAGAACTGTGGTTGGTTCTCCAAGATGTTTGGGCCAACCTACCTGCCGAGTTCCTTCAAAAACTTTGTGCAAGTGTACCTAGAAGAATTGATGCTTGATGCTGTTTTGAAGGCAAAGGGTGGTCACACCAAATATGGATTTGATTTAGATTTTTCTTCTGTTCACTCACTTTGCATTTAGTTAATTGATAAATATAATCTATTAACATGTCTATTTTTTTAAAGCATTCTTACTTTACAGCATTTTTTCACACCTGCCTAAAACTTTTGCACAGTACTGTATATATATGAGAAAATAATACATTTTAGCCAGAGTTTTAGTGCGAGTTATTCTTGGCTCAGGCAGTAATTGTGAGTGCTGCACTTATTCTTTAAATAATTTAGGCTATATAAAATATGCAATGCAAATATTTGTAAATAGCATGTTTACACAGATAACCATGAGTAAACTAAAATAAAAGAGGATAGATAGTGTCTCGCTTTGTTTCAATTTGGCAAAATTCTGTTTAAAGATCGCTCATAAAGATCGTTGGTAACTAAATCTACTACAGCGTTTCCCTTGTCTGTTGAAATGAAAAAATATATCGAGAGAAAATTAAATTCTAAATACTGAAATATTATCAATAACAGTCGGCAAAATTCAGTGCTTAGCTGGCTTATTAATAACTACCTCTGTTCAAGAATGATTGGACAGCTGTCATATCTTTCACTTTCCCGTTGGCCACTTACTTGCCAATTTTCATTCAGTGCTTGTGCTTGCTTATTATTGGACAGCAGCATAAAACTCAGATATTTGACTCTCCTATTGGTTAAACTTACTGTCAGTACCTGCAACGGAAACAGACACAGTTTATGCCCCACCCAGCTAACTTATGTTTGGGCTACCGCAGAGAAAATGCAGATATTCAGTTGGTTGATCGTATCGCAGATGCCCTTCAGGAAAAAAAATATATATATGTGGACTACGTACAAGCACAGCATAAGCGAGCACCACTGTCAACAGACTGCTGTGACGCTTTTGTTGGAAAACGTGTTTAAAGCTTTATTTATTTTCCAATGCTACGACCCGCCAGAAATGTGTTCACGACCCATAATTTAATAACACCACTTTGAGGACCACTGATCTAGGGAGTTGCGTGATGTTTTTGATGGTGGACTGTCACAAAGACTGCAGCAGTGAGTGACGTCAGACCAGAGACCGGGAGCAACACAGAACAGACAGAGACATGGGGTTTTGGTGAATATGAGCGCGTGATCGCGCTCAGCATTTAATAAATCAAACAGAACAGAAAATAAAAAAAGGTTGTAAGACAAAAACCACACAGGACACGGCACTTACGCCAAAAAATAAATATATAAACAAAACGGACTAAACAGTAAACGAACAAACACGGTGAGTGACAATAGTTATTATTATTATTATTATTATTATTATTATTATTATTATTCCTCTTATTATATTTTATTTTACCTCCTTCTCAACACCCGTTATCCACACACGAACACCCAACCCCGAGTGAGTGAAAACATGCAGCTTTTATGCAGCTGTACCAAGACTCGATTGCTAATCAATCATTCAATTGGAGTCTCGGTACAACTGCACGTGAATTAATAAAGTGCAACCTCGTGCTCACATATTACATATTTTATCTGCACGTGAAGTGATGTGCAATCCTCGTGCCTAACTACAATTATACATTTTTAAACACACGTGAAACACAGACCCGCTTATATCCCGTGTACCAATACCTATACACCAACATTTACACACAACACGTAACATACAACACAAACTACGCACAAGGGCGTGGCCACATTGCCACATGGACTTAGAATCAATGTCGTTTATTCTTGTTCCAATATACCAGAGCTCTGCATGATAAATACGATCAAACCACAAGGTTGTAAGTTGCCTCATTACACCAAGTTCAATGCAATGCATGTAGTCAACAATAAATCCAGAGACTACGTTGAAATAAAGAATTAGCATGAAAAGTAGGTTCTTTCATTCCATAAATGTCTGATTGAACAGTATGAGCACTCCGTGAATGGCTTATCATTTCCTTATGCTTTGTTCTGTTACTTCTTGGTATAGATATACTTGCACAGGGCCTGTCCCTTTTCCATACAGTGTCCAGGATGAACACACCAATTGCAACCACATTTTCCATTGAACTGTTGTATTTTGGAACACAGCTCTCGCCACACTATCACAGGAACATATCAAACAGAAAACAAATGATAGAATTATGGTACCAATGAAATCCTGAAGATGACAAAACGTTAATTTCATCAAGGAAAGGTTTTAAAAAATGTAGTGATCACAGGTTCCTTTTCCCCAAACCATAAGCCTGACAATAGCTTTTGCTTTTTTCGATCCTGGGGAGGCAATTCATTTATAAAGGAGGGTATACCCCCATGTGACTCTATTCTGACCAATCAGGATAGAGTATTTAAAATACCCATTTTATAGCATAATATATTGACAATACCATGGTCAATATTTAATGGAAAAGAAAGCTACTTCAAGAGATTTCTAAGGATTGTCTGAAACTAAATTACTACCAGGTAATATTAAGTATGGCTCGAAACATTGCAACGATACATCTCTCTCTCCTTTCCTATTTCGATTACATATCTAAGATAAAACATGTAAAAAAGTGAATAACACAACACAGAAAAAGAAAGTGTTATTGTGACATTAATATACATAAAAGCTGTGTCTCAGTTTAAAGCCTTTTAAGTAACTTTATTCCATTGTAATTTATTAACTCCATACATCTACTCTAATGACAGACTTTGCGAACAAAATTTCAGTATTTAGCTTACACCAATGCGTTCACATTCATCTCCAGAGACATCCAATTCCATCAGGTCACCCAACTGTAAGTCACCTCACAGGTCGCCCCCACCTTGTGATACGATCCAGACTGCGGGGGGCAATGTAACGGCCTGGCAGCTGCAAAGCAAGCGCACGGCAAAAATATGGGCTTAATAATGCACTGGAGTCAGGGTTGGGAAATTGCTGTGTTGGTGTGATGTTTGTGTGCTGTTGTTTCATTCTGCACTGTTGTGAATGTGTTTTGCCATCTAATTGTTCTCTCGCTTTCCTTGAGTAGCCTGCCTGCCTGTCAGTTTCTGTGTGCGTGTGTGTGTGTGTGTGTGTGTGTGAGAGGGGATACCGATGGGCATATAGGTGATGAGTGGGCAGAGTCAGCGTCCATGAAAAGGAATGCTGCGCACCAATTGAGGAGAGTTGAGTTGGGAGTATGGTACGTGAGAGAGCAATAGAGAACACGATAAGAAAAGAGCGCAAAAGCCATTGAGTAAAAGGAGCTAAATAAAATAGCAGTTTTCACTGCTTTGACCACCAGAACCCCCGTATAGCCGGGCGCTACAATATAAAACAAATTATATAAAAATTATCCAAAGGGATTAGGTATAACTTTCTGTTTTCTTCCTTCAATTTTTCTTTTGTAAGTAAGAAACGTATCCATTTCAAACATCGAAAACAAGTTCAACCAGCAGCCTAATTAATAAAACAAAGTGACTCATTTAGAGTGTGGGGTGGTATATAATTTATACTCATTGTGTGTAGGTGTGTGTTTTGTTTAAATTGTTATTATTATTTAAGATATTGTTTGAATTTTGCTGTGTGATTTATTTTGTTTACTGTACTGTTTTGAATATGTGTGTGTATTGTTTTTCTTTTTGTTTGTTCCACAAATTAATAATTGAGCACAATCAGCCACGTACCATTCCCAGGAGCCAGACTTTAATTGCCACAGGTGCGTGCGATTCTGCATCAATTGACAGACTGCTATAAAATCAGAACCAAAAAAACAGAGCGGAGTCGAGTTGGGCAGTTGGACTTCAGCAAAGGGACTGCAGGAGCAAACAACACGGTCACGGAACTGAACTGAAACACGGGAACCATTCAGAAGTGGATAAAGAATCGCTTGAAAACAAGGGAAGTGTTATGCATTGAACAGATTAAAAGAAAGATGGAGACAGTTTGAAATTTCAAAGGAATTAGCTTCTTTTTATTTTGAGGACTTCAGGCTGGAGTGTAGCATATCCTGTACACAGCTTCCATTTTACTACACTGCTGTTTCCAGAAACTTCCACAGCTTAATTAACATAACTGTTCTAAAATGTATCATTCTATTACATAAACAGCCAATAGAATCAATATGCATATCACCCAAATTAGGTGAACACCCAATAGTAGACTCAGTGCTTAACACTTTTTCAAAGAAATAGCTTTCAGCTTTTTACACTACAGCTCCTCCCTGTAACTCTCAAAAACACCTTTGAGACTTATTTTTTTAAAATCTTTTACAAAACATAATTCTGTATTTTCAAAACACACACAAAAGAAAAAAATGAGAAATTCAATCTTTGAGGAGCACGGACATTCCGTATGCGATTTCTCTCTAATGCCCACAGTAGCTGACCCTGGCACAGTACCACTGTTGCTTCGTACCTGTTCAATCTCTGTTTCAACCACAGTTTCACTCAAGTCCATTTCAAGTCCAACCACAGTTTCACTCAAGTCCATTTCAAGTCCTCTGTTCTCAGGTGTCTCAAAATCACATCAGTGTTTACCTCCTCAGAAACATTTTCGTTACTCACTTCCATTTTCAGATTTATTACCTTTTTCAGTGTCAGATTTTGTGTCAAGCATCTGGTTAACATACCTTTTTACCCATTTCCCATTTATCTCTACCATGTAATTGACAGGACCCAGAACTGTTTCAAAGTCAGGTTTCAGCAGAGACAGATGAGTAGAATCTGTCTCTTAAGGAACAACTGTGTTGATTTACACCCTGACTGTTTGTTCTTTACAAGAGCTTGTTTGAAATTCTGCACTAGCCTTTCTGCCAGACCATTTGAATGGTATTCAGCCGACATGGTGTGTTTTACTGCATTCATTTTCAGGAACTCCTTTCAGGAACTCATTATCTGTTACAATCTCCTCCGGCAGACAATATGAAGCAAAGAGGTCTTTAAGCACTTCAATGGTCTTAGTAGTCGTAGTAGTAGTCGTAGTAGTTGGCATGTACACTACATCTGGCCATCTAGAATAGGCATCAATCAGCAAAATAAACATTTGCTTGTCTTTTTCTGCAAAATCTCAATGTACTCTCTTGGCATGGTCCTGATGCCCATTTCCATGTATGGAACTGTGCCTGGGCAGGCATTCTGCGTTGACTTTGGCAGATACCACACCAACTGACGTCAGTTTGAATGTTTTCATCTAGGTTAGGCCACCAAAAATAACTCCTGTCCAGTTCACTATTCCCTCATGTAGCTCTACTAATAATTTTCATGGTATCACTACTCTATACCCCCCAGTAATTTTCAACAGAGAGCTCAAATTTCTGTGTTTCAGATGGTTTCAGCATGTCATCAGTTACATATTTTGGCCACCCAGGGGATCATTCTCAGTTTCTTTAGCAATGTCTGTTGCTGTGAGAGGCAGTTGGTCCATGAATGACATTCTATACACTGAATTTGGTTCAGAATTTTTACAGTCAGAGACAGTGAAAGTCTTGACAATGCATCTGCGTTGAAGGCTTGTACTGAATTCCATATTGGTAAGCTGCCAATATCAAGGACCGTCTTTGCATTCTCGCAGCAGCAAGGGGTGGAACACCAATTTTTGGCCACAACATTTTTAACAAAGGTTTATGGACAGTAAGCAACACGAACTTCATGACACCAAACACTAAACACTAAACCCAATGTCTCTTTTTCTATCTGAGCATAATTTTTTTCTGTCTTAGTTAACATTCTAGAGGCAAAGGCAATAGGCTTCTCACTGCCATACTCCATTCTATGGGACATTACAGACCCCACTCCTACAGAAGAAGCGTCATGCAAGTATCAAAGGTAAGTTTGGATTGGAATGCACCAGTACCTTAAATTAAACTAATTTCCTTTTTGCCTCCTCAAATGCTTTCCTACTTTGCATTTTTTTGAAGCAAATCTGTCATGGGCTGAATTACTGTGGAAAGGTTGTAGATGAGCTTGCCATAGTAATTCAGTAAGACCAAGAATGACCTGAGCTTAGTAACATTTGTAGGGAGCCTTCTCTATGGCTTCTGTTTTCTCCTTCATAGGAAGAATATCTTCAGAGTCAATTATATGTCCTAAGTAAGGCAGGCTATCCTGAAAAAACGCACATTTGTCTTTTCAGACTTTTAGCTTGTATTTCTGTAGCCTAGTTAGCACTGCTTTGAGATTTTCTAAGTGCTCTTCAGTAGTACCATCTGTTACTAGGATATCGTCTAGGTAGCAAATTATACCATCCAGACCTTGTAAAACCTGGTCCATAATCTTTTGGAAAATTGCAGGTGCGGTGGCTGGCTACTCCATAAGGTAACCTATTATACCTAAATAAGCCCTTGTGTGTGTTGATAGTAAGATAGGGTTTTGAGCTTTCGTCTTGCTCCACCTGCGGGTATGCTTGCAATAAATCAAGCTCGGTAAATTCAATACCGCCAGACAATATAGTAAGTCAGTCCTGTGTTCTTGGAATTGGGTACTGATCAACCTCACGTCATGGATTTATTGTGATATTGCAGTCTCCGTAGATTCTTATACTACCATCTGATTTAGGTATACACACAATCAGAGCACCCCATTCACTGTAATTAACAGGAGAGATAATGCTTCCAACTCCAGTTTCTTGAATTGTTGTTCTACCTTCTAATTGCATACGGCACGGTTCTAGGTTTAGAGACTTTTGGCACAGCGTCTTTTGATACATGCAGACTGGCTTTAATTCCTGGCACTAAACCCTACTCTGGCTCAAAACTGAGCTAGCAGTCTGAGAGGGAACATAAGTAGCCGACTTAGGGATATTTGCTCCCGGGGAATAAGATAAATATTAAGATTGACAAATATGTTTATAATAAATGCTTATAAGTATAGTATAGTATAGTACTATTAAGTAAAATAAGTATATAATAGAAATAAACAGAAGAAAAAAACATATTTTGTGTTTGCAGAATTTGAAATATTGTGTGCATTTTGGTAGAAAAACAGTAAAAAAAATTGGAGAAAGTTGACATTTTATACACGTCCTTTATAAGTCTGAGGTTCAGCAGTCACAAAACTGAAAGAACATCAAGAAAAATCAGAATTGCACAAAGCAGCAGAAATGGTTGGCAATAGATTTGTGTCTGTGATGCAACAAACTAAAACACCTGTACAACAGAAGTTGAATTCAGCTTATAGAGAAAGAGTGGAAAAAACAGGCAGAAGCTATTTCTTTATTTGAATATTATACAGTGGCTCTCAAAAGTATTCACCCCCTTGGATTTTTCCACATTTTATTGAGTTACAACATGGAGTCAAAATGGATTTAATTTGGAGTTTTTGCCACTGATCAACACAAAAAGTCCATAATGTCAAAGTGAAAAATAAAATCTACAAATTGTTCTAAATTAATTACAAATACAAAACAGAAAATAATTTATTGCATAAGTATTCACTCCCTTGAGTCAATATTTGGTAGAGGCACCTTTGGCAGCAATTACAGCCATGAATCTATTTGGATAAGTCTCTACCAGCTTTGCACATCTGGACACTGCAATCTTTGCCCATTCTTCTTTGCAAAAATTGCTCAAGCTCCGTCAAGTTGGATGGGAACCTTTGGTGAACAGAAATTTTCAACTCTTTCCACATATTCTCAATTGGATTGAGGTCTGGGTTTTGACTGGGCCACTCCAGGACATTGACCTTTTTGTTTTTAAGCCACTCCAGTGTGGCTTTGGCTGTATGTTTGGGGTCATTGTCCTGCTGGAAGATGAATCTTCTCCCAAGTCCCAGGTCTCTTGCAGACTTCAGCCGGTTTTCCTCCAGGATTTCTCTGTACTTTGCTGCATCCATTTTGCCCTCTATCTTCACGAGCTTTCCAGGCCCTGATGCAGAGAAGCATCCCCATAGCATGATGCTGCCACCACCATGCTTCTCGGTAGGGATGGTGTTCTCAGGATGATGTGCGGTGTTAGGCTTGCGCCAAACATAGCGCATAGCTTTGAGGCCAAAAAGCTCTATTTTGGTCTCATCAGACGATAGAATCTTCTTCCACTTGGTCTCCGTGTCTCCCACATGCCTTCTGGCAAACTCTAGCCGAGATTTGATGTGAGTTTTTTTCAACAATGGCTTTCTTTTTGCCACTCTCCCATAAAGGCCAGTTCTGTGAAGCACCTGGGCTATTGTTGCCGTATGCACAGTATCTCCCAGCTCAGCCGTGAAAGACTGTAACTCCTTTAGAGTTGCCGTAGGCCTCTTGGTGGCCTCCCTGACTAGTGCCCTTCTCACCCGGATACTCAGTTTTTAAGCAAGGCCTGTTCTAGACAGATTCACAGTAGTGCCATATTCTCTCCATTTCTTAATAATGGACTTTACTGTGCTCTGGGGGATATTCAGTGCCTTGGAAATGTTCACCTGGGCGGAGCTTGGCAAATTGAGCGCCGTCCCCCTGGAAGCTCCCATCCTCGGTCGGCAAAGGAATAGCCTGGACTCGAACTCGCGACGTCCAGACTATAGAGTGCATCCTGCACTCTACGTGGAGCGCCTTTACTGGATGCGCCACTCGAGAGTCCCCTGTATGTTACAAATTTATTGGAAATGTGTTCCAAACTGCACTGAAAGAAACATTTCCTTAAAGTATGTTATAAATTTGTTGAGGTGAGGTCGGGTCACAGGGAACCTCTTGTCTATCTTTAAGAATTTTGTGAACCCGTCAAGCTACAAGGTAGATCCACCCCTGTTAATCACTAATGGATTGATTGTGTTCACTGTTAAATAAAACCAAAATCTAAGTTATATTATAGTTTTAAAGTTAAATTCTACTTTTTGTGTGTGTGTTTTGTGCGACTAGGAAGGCACGTATTTTTAAGGACAAGTAGATTTTTAAGAAGGACAAGTAGATTTTTCTAGCATTTTGGGGTGAAAAAACAAATCAATTAAAAATAAAAACCTGAAAAGTCTTCATTAGATAAGTATTCACCCCCTTTGCTATGACACTCCTAAATAAGCTCAGGTGCAACCAATTGCCTTCAGAATTCACACAATAAGTTAAATGGACTACTTCTGTGTGCAATAAAAGTGGTTCACATGATTTCAGATTAAATACGCCTGTCTCTGTAAGGTCCCACAGTTGGGGAGTGCATTCAAAGCAAAGATACTACCATGAAGACCAAGGAGCTTTCAAAATAACTCCGGGATAAAGTTGTGGAAAGGCACAGATCAGGGAAGGGGTATAAAGATTTCAAAGGCATGGATTATCCCTTGGAGCACAGTCAAGTCGATCATCAAGAAGTGGAAGGTATACAGCACCACCCAGAAATTGGTTAGAGAAGGCCGTCCTCCCAAACTGAGCAGCTGGGCAAGACGGGCATTGGTCAGAAAAGTCAGCAAGAGGCCAATGACAACTCTGAAAGACCTACAGTGTTCCATGGCTGATATGGAAGAAACTGTCCATGTGTCAACAATAGCTCAGGTACTCCACAAATCTGGCCTGTATGGAAGAGTGGCAAGAAGGAAGCCATTTCTGCCCATGTAAAATCCTGCTTGGAATTTGCAAAAAGGCATGTGGGAGATTGAAAAGATGTGGCAAAAGACTCTGTGGTCCGATGAAACAAAAATTGATGAAACAAAACTATTTGGCCTAAATGCAAAGCATGATGTCTGGTGCAAACCCAACACAGCACATCATCCAGGTAACACCTTCCCTACTGTGAAGCATGGTGGTGGCAGCATCATGCTATGGGGAAGCTTTTCATCGGCAGGGACCTGGAAGCTTGTCAGGGTAGAGGGCAAAATGTATGGAGCTAAAATACAGGAAAATCCTTGAGGAAAAACTGAGAAAGACCTAAGATTGGGACGGAGATTCACCTTTCAGCAGGACAATGACCCCAAGCACACAGACAAAGCGACACTGGAGTGGCTTAAAAACAAGAAAGTGAATGTCCTAGAGTGGCCCAGTCAAAGCCCGGACATGAATCCAATTGAGAATCTGTGGCAAGACTTTAAGACTGCTGTCCACCAACGATCCTCATCCAACTTGACAGAGCTTGAACAATTTTGCCAAGAAGAATGGGCGAATATTGCATGATCCAGATATGCAAACCTGGTAGAGACTTACCCCAAAAGACTCACAGCAGTAATTGCTGCCAAAGGTGGTTCTATTGACTCAGCAGGGTGAATACTTATCTAACCAAGATATTTCAGCTGTTTTTTTACTTTTCATTAACTGTTTCACAATAAAAATTCTTTTGCCTCTTCAAAGTGTTGAGTTGGTTGTGTAAATCAAAGGAAAGAAAATCCCATTTAAATGCATCAAGATTTCAGGTTGTAACACAACAAACTGAAAATGTGCAAGGGGGTGAATACTTACTATAGGCACTGTATATATGTCCTGAGGGGAAAAATACATTAACCATCAAAGGACTGTGAGTTTTAGAGGCAAGATACACAAATAACCTCTTCTCAGCAGAGTGAAAACACTATATTCAAGCAAAAGTAAACATTTTGCACTCCAGATCGATTGTTAAACAAGGTGCTGTCACTCTGCTAAACAAAGCTGTAACTCCGGCACTGTGCCTGAGAACAGGACCCAAGAAGAGAAAGCAAGCTGCAAGCAAGTCAACGACCAAATGCTACAAGATTGAGGCCCAGGTGGTGGACTTTTATCAGACAAACCAGCGTAGCTAAGGATTCAGTGAAGAGGACAGAGTGGACGGGCGCTATTGTGGATCCTATCGGGAGTGAAGACTTTGCAGCTGTTTGTTGATCCTACTGGGGATTGAAGATTTTGTTGCCGAGTTTGTTAATTCTATTGTGGACTGAAGACCGTTGCTGAGAGGAGAGCCTTTTATACTGGACACTTCAACAGATTGAGTTTCCAAACCAGCCGACCAAAAGCCTAAGCTTCAACAACTGTTAAGTATAATTCCAGTTGCATTTTCCTTTGATGGAATTAATTGCAACACATTCACATAGAATTGAATTGTTAATTATTTAGTTTGCACACCTTGCTTATAGAACAACTTTTAATGAAACTCGATGAAATAACTAGAAGTAATCTACCTCATATTGTTGAATTTATTTTAAAAGTAAACTTGCTTTATCCTTAATCTATATACCATTAGTAAGCTTAAATGGAATATATTCTAAGATGTCGGCACCATTTCAGTTTAGGTTGTGTGTGTGGGTGTATATTAGCAAGAGTGCTGCTGCTGAGTTTGAGTGCGCAAGCCAGATCAGATTTCACTGGCCTGCCAGCTGCTTAGCATAGTATGAAAGCTTGTGTTTCTGTGCAGACACTAAGATTTACTGTCTGACTTTTCTGATTTCTGTTTAATATTTATGTACTTAATAAAATACCACTATTAATTAAACATTCCTTGTGTCCAGTGTGTGTATGTGTGTTCATAGTAAATCCTTGTCAATTAAATACTAATCAACAAAGATAAACTCTATATTATTAATTATAGAATTGTTCTTACAGCACCAATCTTTCTTTACATCATTTGTGGTGAGACTATGTATATGGTTAGATGTTTGTTTCCATGAAAACTTGTGACTCTTATCACTTGATGTAAATACATCTCCCCCAAAGGATAAGACAATTGTTTGCAGTCACTGAGGTATGCCATTTCCTAAAACACAACACATGGGGTTACTCTTGTATTAAATATGATGGTCTGAGAAAATATAACAAATACAGTCTGGAAATATTTATTTGCATTACTTTAAGCAATGTTCTATACAGTACATACTTTAGAGAAATTTACCTATTGAATGGATTGAGCTGATATTATGTATTTCCTCCTTCAAATGTTGTGTGCAATACTCAGACATTCATTTTCTGGGTCTATATTCCACTCACTTTGCATTTGTATTTACATAGTGGATTCAGCTATAAAAGAAAAGCTTATGAGAATGGCACCACCTGGAGGCTACACATTGCAAGTATGATATTTGTCTTGTAGGGAATTCAGATATGAATATAAAATCACTAGGGCCTTCTAGGGGGAGCATTCAAAAGATAAAGGTGAGTGATGTACTGTAAAAAAGCACAGTACTCTCATCTTCTCTGTTACTGCTTTGTAGGGTTCAGTATTTTAACTGAAGAGATGTCAGGGAGCTCTCCATTCCCTGTTTCTGATACTCGTTCTTCCTGCTCAGACTCCCCTGTTCTCTTATTAGGCCTAGGTGATTCAGTTGGCTTTTCTTTGACATCTGGCTTATCTTCCAAATCACTGTCAGAATCATCAGGGTCACTGTCGAAATCAAAGTCCTCTTCATAATCATCTTTTCTTTTTCTGTGGCTCCCTTTTTGACCAGATTCCTCAGAATTGTCCTCTCCTACCTTTGGTTCAGTGTTCAGGCTAAAAAAGAGGAAAGAACATTTTAAATGTTGAGGAAAAAAATAATACAAAATAAATAAATAATAAATAAATAATACTTAAAGCTGAATATTAATATTTAAGGTTAGTACATTGGGTTTATTCATATTAAATATTTATCGTCCCTTTATTTGAATCTCCCGCTATTATACTAAAGAGAAAAAAATGCAAAACAGAAATTAATTTTCCACTGTGTGCTTTACTTCCTTATGTCACCTGGCTTCTTGACAGAAAGAAACAAATCGATCAAGCCCGAGTCCTGCGCGGGGCCGACCCAGACCCGCTGCAGCACCATCTTCTTACCTACAACCTGACCCGCTTTGATAAGACCTGCAACCCGACTCGAACCTGCAAGGGTTTGTCCTTTACCTACTGCCTGCGTCGACTGACTCTCTCACATTCACACAGATATCTCTACCATTCTCCACAGATTGAGTTCATACAATAGGCTATACAGCGTGGTAGCTTTCTCTAGTGGTCTGGATATATTTAAACTTTGTAACATATTAACTATCTCTACTTACTTTACTATAAAATACCTGTCTATTCCTTTCGTGCCACCAGTTAAAAGGGAGCTACATTTGTGCTTTCGTAGGGATGATGTACCAGTTTTGTACACAAAAACATAATGACAGGTCTTACAAGCAAAGAATCCAGTCACATGTTCATTTTTTTCATTCACTATGATTTAAAAAGAATTCCACACTTCTGATTTACCTCTCAAACTATTATCCACCACATGATAAACCCTTCGCGATTTTTTGTTTAACCTCGTGCACATACACTTTTAATATCACCAAGCAGACGTTATAAAAGAATCTTGCGACGTATCAAACAAGCAGCAGTACAAACTGCTTGTTTGAGCACTGCTTAGTCAGCTGACTCCTCCCTAATCTCCTCCGGCTTTAATGCCAGTACATTTACCTTTTAATACGTTATTTGGGAAAGGGTTACAGATGAGTACACTGAAAGGACAGAAAACATTTTTGGCGATTCAGACCCGACCCTGACCCGAAAATGACATTTTTTGAACCGCACCCGAACTGCAAACTGTGAAAGTTCACATTCCGACCTGAAACCATCCTGCTTTTACAGGTCAGCCGTGGACACCTGTGGGTGCCCGGCCTGATGCAAGAGTCTAAATCAAGCATTGCGACTGGAGCGGAAAATCTGGTAAATGGAAGAGTTTCTTTAAAACACTTACTTATTAACAGAACCGCTATGTAACTCTACAGAAGTATGTTTTTCCATTGCTTGTACAAACTTTGCAAATAAAATATGAGGACTACTAGCTGTTCATGAAACGTACCATGTTATTGCACTCTTGTGTTGGATCAAAATAATCTTGCATGCATCTATTTATCAAATTTTAGAATATTGCAGTGGCCATGTTTGTACATCTCCATATACCTTTGGCCGGCCTTAAGGCAAGACGAGCAACACGGCCACCTAGGGCCCCTACCGTTTAGGGGGCCCCGTACTCAACCGGACTGCCCTGAGATTTAGTGTGTTTGTTACGATGCGCCAAAACGCTCAGGGTGCAAGTCTGGCGCTATGGTACTAGATTCTAGCGCTAGGGTACCTTACATATCACCAGCAACATTAAATTCAGGCGCCAGTAAATATGTTTGCATTTTTTTATTGATGTTTTATTCCTTGGCAATCATAGATGACGATAGTTTCTCAGTGGGTCTGGACTACTCACATGACCCCCCAGCACTCATCCACATACATAAGAGAGAAGGTTTGTGTCGTGTGGGAAAGTGATAGGAAACATGTTGAATCACACTTTTACACAGTTATCAATTAAATCTTTGTTCAGCAAATCAAAAAACTGTGGACAATTAGTAGATAACAAGTAACAATACATTGTAAAATAATGTTTTGTGTTCGTAAGCCTCTTCATTTTACTGTGAAAGTTAAGGTTGTTAAGTTTATAAACACATTTAGTTGATTAAAAATACCCACGCTTTGGTTAGATGCATAGAATCACAGATTTATGTTGTTGCAGCCAATGTAAATCTAATCCATTAATACAATTCAATGTAGCTGAATTCATGAGCTATTTCGTTAATGTGTCGAACATTTGGGTTACTCAGGTCTGCCGTCTTAGATTTCTTAATATAGTAATTTTATATATATATATATATATATATATATATATATATATATATATATATATATATATATATATATATATATAAACTAGGGCTGTTCCGATTAACAGATTAAAATCAGACCGATTAATCAACTAAAGATTTGATCGCAGATTAATTTTTTTTTTTTTTTTTTTTTTTTTAACAATTGAATTGTGCAGTCTTTGTAGAAAGAGAAATGCATGCTGCTACATAGGGAAGTGCTGATTTGAAGTGTGCGCTCTCTCTTCTTGGAAGTGGTAGGACACTGGTTTTAAGCTTGTATAAAAAGGGGTTAAAGTGGTGGAAAAATCAATAATTGTCTTGTTTTGTACAAGGATTGCTGACAGTGTGCTACAGATGTACATATGCATTTGGAACTAGAATGTTTATCTATGTTGATTTAAATGATTGCCAAACGTGTGTATGCAACTTTTCTCGTGTGCACTGTAATCAGAGCTGTTGAGCTCTGTGGTAAAATCCAGCGTGGTGCATTTATCCTGAATAACATAATAAACTGTTTAGTTATAAACCTCTGAGTGTTTGTGCATTGCTAATAATTTTACTGTTCAAGGGTTACCCCAGAGTGGTTAAACAGTACGCGTAACTGAGCTTGCCCTTGGGACTTGTGACTGGTTATCAGGTCCCTAAATCTAAAAACACTTCTGCACATTATCCACCCCTCTCCGACACAGACCTTGACAAATTACTGAAATACGAGACATCACTAATTTTATTCTGCTGAAACAGCATCTTCTGTGCCGTCTCAACTCCGCCTCCTGGTAGATCTTTTCAATGACGCGTTATCAGACTAGAAAGGAGGCGGATGAAAAGCCTCAAGTTCCACCGTCTGGTTAATGTGGAATGCTGAGATGGTTTTCGGAAAAAAAAAGCAGGATTGGTGCGAAGTGTAACTTTCGCCCTGGCTTCTGCAAGAATTAAGCAGGCTTTAGCAATTGAAAAAGCTTGCATCTCACCCACCTGCTTAGTGGATGTGATTGCAAGCAAGAAAGCTGCTTTCATTGATAAATACTTTAGCTCTGCTGAATGCAATAGCTCAAAAGGGGGTCTTCGCGAGTGCTTCAAGCACCACATTAAGCCTCCAGTGAGGGACAATGTCCTTCATAGGCGGCCGAAGCTGCCGAGCTCCCTTTATAAATTGCCCCGCCAGGAAATTAATTCCTGGGGAGACTGAATCAATCATAATATGACAAGCTGAAATGGCTGCAAAATAGACCTTTAAATGTAGGAGGGGATTTCCTTCATCAAATAGGTCTTAAAAAGGTAAAATTGCAGGCATAACTGCCATGGGACACACCCCACTTCAAACCCATAGGCAGGCACCACGCTTGGAACACACTGTAAGTTGATAACCCCAGATGGCTCAAATGTTGCTGTTCAGAGGCCAGACCCAGAACTGTAGGCTCGATGGGTCAGGATGCCACAATGTCCTCCGCGCCTCACTGAGCAAGTCGCGGCGTTTCAGCAAAACTGCACGTCTGGCCGCTCAGGGGTTGCATCAGGGTTGAAAACCAGTGTCTCCTGGGCCAATAAAGGGCTACTAATTGCACCCTGGCCCAGTCCTGTCTGATCTTTTCCAGGCACAGCGGAAGCAAGAAGAGTGGGGGAAATGTACAAAAATTCTGCAAGGCTAGAAACACCAGGGTTTGCATATTCCTTGCGCTCCCGTCGTTCCAAATGGCGCCCCAGCCAAGGCTGGACACATCCATGGTAATAACCTCCCTTCTGGTAACGCTGCCCAGCGCTATGTCTAAGTGCAGGTGGGCAGGCTGTGTCCACCAGGATAGTGCCTGCAGACAGTGCCAGGTTCAGGCCCAGGTTCAATGTGGGCTGAAAAAACCCTGCTGTTGAACCAGGCTTAGAGAGAACAGATCTGCAGAAGATTCAAAGGAAGGGTCTGGGAAGCTGCTGCTATCAAGCCCAGAAGCCTCTAAAACATCACAACTGTGAGCTCTTTGTTGAGCTGAAAAAGCTTCAGACAAGCGGCTATTCTCTGTACTCTGTTCTCCGACAGAGTGGACAGCGTGGACCTGGAATCCAGACACACTCCTAAATAGGAGGCTGTTGTGAATTATATAATGATAAAGTATAAGAAACTGAAACAACTATTTATTAACCTTTTAATATCATTAATATTATTTACCATATCTCAACATTAGTATATGTAGGTGCATATGATTACACAATGCACCTATATACTAACTTTAAGATAGGGTTGCTACTGTAACAGTCATTTGATGTTCTGGACCCCGCACTTAGTCATCACTGCACAGGGCCCCGCACAGCCTAAGGTCGGCCCTGCATACACCTATACTTTAAGTGTAAAATCAAAGTAAAATCCTGGTTTCTCTGGACTAGTCTACTGATTGTTGAAGCAGAACATCTCATTCTCCAGGCAACTTCTCGCACAGACAGGCTGCCTTCAATCATACCGATAGCAACTAGGTGATCTTCATTACTCAAGCTTGGCGTGGTCGTATCTTTCACTGTTCTTGTGTCAATTGTCTTTTCGAATGGCTATTTATACAGATTCTTAAATCAACTCATTTTGGCAATTCTAACTCAACTCAAATAACAAACACTGAGCATCTGGTGTTTTTATGAAATCACATGACTTGAGCTCAGTATTGTTATCCCAAGGAACAATACTACTCAAACAATTAACAAACCTACCTGCTCACTATTTAAAATGTAAATAACATTATGTATGTGTCCAATGAGCTACTGCTGTAAAACTTAGACTGTTGCGTTTTCATTGTGCATCAGTACATATTAAGTTAACAGACTCTTGCTTGGACTCCAGCAGCTTACGGTTAGTCTCAATTATCTCTCAAATTTGACAATCTTATTTTTCGCTATTTAAAAAAAAAAAAAAAAAATGGACAGTTGAAAACAAACAAATACAGCCCTCTAATTTGTAAATTAAAGTTAAACAGAATAAAATTAGCACATCTGCGGTTTGTGTTCACGTCAGTCTGTGAACAAAATTAAGCACTATAACCCAAAAGAAAACTAGTGCTGCTGGTTTTATGCAGCACTAGTTTTTGTTACTAACAAATACAAACATTTTCCTCAAGAGTAATTTCTGTGATTCAGTATTTAAGCTACCGAAGTTGTTAGCAAAAAAAACATTTTAGTGATTAAAAATATCTAGTAATCTGCGTGCTAATGCTATCATGCTGCTTGTTCAGTAACTTGTTTCTGTTCATAAATTTTCAAAAACTCCTTCCTGGCTTTGTTAGAGAAGAGCACACAGTGCCTGTGTTATTATGCTGATATGCTGAAAAAGTTGTTGAAAGTAAATCAAACTGCATCCAGTTGTTTGATTTCTTCAACTCGTCATTGAAACTGGAGGCTTGTTGCTATTGTGGTTACTGTATTGCCGCTGACAGCAAACACTATTCTCGATTTCATTTAAGTCTACATTGAGGGTGTGTAAAACAGAGATTTTCTTTCATCAAGCAGAAAAAAGGTAATACACACAAATACTGTATTTACCAGCGGATTGATTTGGAACAGTGATTAAACCTAGTTTGAAAGGTAACAGTCAAGGTTCCTTTACCAGAGATTAAGGCCCTTGTTAGGGGTGGGCAATATGCGCTACGTTTTAGATATATATATAGATATATATATATAGATATATATATATAGATATATATATATAGATATATATATATATATATGATATATATATATATATATAGATATATATATATATATATATATATATATATATATATATATATATATATATATACACACACATACATACAGTACTGTGCAAAAGTTTTAGGCAGGTGTGAAAAAATGCTGTAAAGTAAGAATGCTTTCAAAAATAGACATGTTAATAGATTATATTTATCAATTAACTAAATGCAAAGTGAGTGAACAGAAGAAAATCTAAATCAAATCCATATTTGGTGTGACCACCCTTTGCCTTCAAAACAGCATCAAGCATCAATTCTTCTAGGTACACTTGCACACAGTTTTTGAAGGAACTCGGCAGGTAGGTTGGCCCAAACATCTTGGAGAACTAACCACAGTTCTTCTGTGGATTTAGGCAGCCTCAGTTGCTTCTCTCTCTTCATGTAATCCCAGACAGACTCGATGATGTTGAGATCAGGGCTCTGTGGGGGCCATACCATCACTTCAGGACTCCTTGTTCTTCTTTATGCTGAAGATAGTTCTTAATGACTTTTGCTGTATGTTTGGGGTCGTGGTCATGCTGCAGAATAAATTTGGGGCCAATCAGATGCCTCCCTGATGGTATTGCATGATGGATAAGTATCTGCCTGTACTTCTCAGCATTGAGGAGACCATTAATTCTGACCAAATCCCCAACTCCATTTGCAGAAATGCAGCCCCAAACTTGCAAAGGAACCTCCACCATGCTTCACTGTTGCCTGCAGACACTCATTCGTATGCGCTCTCCAGCCCTTCGGCGAACAAACTGCCTTCTGCTACAGCCAAATATTTCAAATTTTGACTCATCAGTCCAGAGCACCTGCTGCCATTTTCTGCACCCCAGTTCCTGTGTTTTCGTGCATAGTTGAGTCGCTTGGCCTTGTTTCCACGTCGGAGGTATGGCTTTTGGCGCAAGTCTTCCATGAAGGCCACTTCTGACCAGACTTCTCCGGACAGTAGATGGGTGTACCAGGGTCCCACTGTTTTCTGCCAGTTCTGAGCTGATGGCACTGCTGGACATCTTCCGATTGCGAAGGGAAGTAAGCATGATGTGTCTTTCATCTGCTGCAGTAAGTTTCCTTGGCCAACCACTGCGTCTACGGTCCTCAACGTTGCCCGTTTCTTTGTGCTTCTTCAAAAGAGCTTGGACAGCACATCTGGAAACCCCTGTCTGCCTTGAAATTTCTGCCTGGGAGACACCTTGCTGATGCAGTATAACTACCTTGTGTCTTGTTGCTGTGCTCAGTCTTGCCATGGTGTATGACTTTTTGACAGTAAACTGTCTTCAGCAACCTCACCTTGTTAGCTGAGTTTGGCTGTTCCTCACCCAGTTTTATTCCTCCTACACAGCTGTTTCTGTTTCAGTTAATGATTGTGTTTCAACCTACATATTGAATTGATGATCATTAGCACCTGTTTGGTATAATTGTTTAATCATACACCTGACTATATGCCTACAAAATCCCTGACTTTGTGCAAGTGTACCTAGAAGAATTGATGCTGTTTTGAAGGCAAAGGGTTGTCACACAAATATGGATTTGATTTAGATTTTTCTTCTGTTCACTCACTTTGCATTTAGTTAATTGATAAATATAATCTATTAACATGTCTATTTTTGAAAGCATTCTTACTTTACAGCATTTTTCACACCTGCCTAAAACTTTTGCACAGTATATATATATATATATATATATATATATATATATATATATATATATATATATATATATACATACATACAAGTACTGTGCAAAAGTTTTAGGCAGTAAGTGCTGTAGAAGAATGCTTTCAAAAATAGACACGTTAATAGATTATATTTATCAATTAACTAAAAGCAAAGTGAGTGAAGCAGAAGAAAAATCAAATCAAATCGCTTACTTTGGTCTGACAACCGCAGTTGTCCAGAACAGCATCAATTCTTCTAGGTACACTTGCACAAAGTCAGGGATTTGTAGGCACATAGTCAGGTGTACGATTAAATAATCATACCGAACAGGTGCTAATGATCTGATCAGAATTCAATATGTAGGTTGAAACACAATCATTAACTGAAACAGAAACAGCTGTAGTAGGATGGAATAAAACTGGGCGAGGAACAGCCAAACTCAGCTAGCAAGGTGAGGTTGCTGAAGACAGTTTACTGTCAAAAGTCATACACCATGGCAAGACTGAGCACAGCAACAAGACACAAGGTAGTTATACTGCATCAGCAAGGTCTCTCATGCAGAAATTTCGGGCAGACAGGGGTTTCCAGATGTGCTGTCCAAGCTCTTTTGAAGAAGCACAAACGGCAACGTTGAGGACTGTAGCGCAGTGGTCGGACGGAACTACTGCAGCAGATGAAAAGACATCATCATACTTCCGCCGCAATCGAAGATGTCCAGCAGGCCATCAGCTCAGAGACTGGCAGAAAACAGTGAGGCCTGGTACACACTCTGACCGGAGAAGTCTGGTCAGAAGTGGCCTTCATGGAAGACTTGCGCCCAAAAGCCATACCTCCGGCGTGGAAACAAGGCCAGCGACTCAACTGTGCGCAACACAGGAACTGGGGTGCAGAAAATGGCAGCAGGTGCTGGACTGATGAGTCAAAATTTGAAATATTTGGCTGTAGCAGAAGGCAGTTTGTTCAGCGGAAGGGCTGGAGAGCGTGCACGAATGAGTGTCTGCAGGCAACAGTGAAGCATGGTGGAGGTTCCTTGCAAGTTTGGGGCTGCATTTTCTGCAAATGGAGTTGGGGATTTGGTCAGAATTAATGGTCTCCTCAATGTTGAGAAGTACAGGCAGATACTTATCCATCATGCAATACCATCAGGGAGGCATCTGATTGGCCCCAAATTTATTCTGCAGCATGACAACGACCCCAAACATACAGCGAAAGTCATTAAGAACTATCTTCAGCGTAAAGAAGAACAAGGAGTCCTGGAAGTGATGGTATGGCCCCCACAGAGCCCTGATCTCAACATCATCGAAGTCTGTCTGGGATTACATGAAGAGAGAGAAGCAACTGAGGCTGCCTAAATCCACGGAAGAACTGTGGTTAGTTCTCCAAAATGTTTGGGCCAACCTACCTGCCGAAGTTCCTTCAAAACTGTGTGCAAGTGTACCTAGAAGAATTGATGCTTGATGCTGTTTTGAAGGCAAAATGTGGTCACACCAAATATGGATTTGATTTAGATTTTTCTTCTGTTCACTCACTTTGCATTTAGTTAATTGATAAATATAATCTATTAACATGTCTATTTTTGAAAGCATTCTTACTTTACAGCATTTTTTCACACCTGCCTAAAACTTTTGCACAGTACTGTATATATATATATAAAATCATGATATACAACATTTTGATCAAGGTTCATTTTGTACATACTATTGTAACAGGGTGGTTGGTGCAGAGGATGGCAAGAACTCTTGACACGTGAGGATTGGAATTGTTAAGCACTTTTCTTGTGCAATTTTATTGTGTGCTGTGTTTTAAAATGAACTCCCTTCACCCACAAAAGCTCCTTCCCCAATTACGTCTGACTCAGGTAATTAAATAATTACTGTACCTTCAATTATCAAGCCCTGACTCAGACTTACCATGGAGTTTTGCATTAAGAACTCCCGCCCTGACAACAAAGACTACACAAAAATAGACAGGCTACACAGCCCGTGCATGCCAGGGCGGAGATGTCTCATTCCCCCAGCTATCCCAGCTGTAGTTATTTTCCCCCTGCTACAACTTTTTTTTACATTTTTTATTTTTTTTTTGCCAAAAAACACAAGTTTGTCAACTGCGTCAGGTTTTAGTTTTGTACGTTTGCAAGTAACACTGTTACCACAGATACTGAAAACTCTCTCAGATGGAGAATTTGTTGCTGGTATGCACAAATACTTCTGTACAAGTTTGCTGAGTCTAGGTAAGTTAATCTGTTGAGCTTTCCACCAGATCAATGGATCTGATTCACCATCAGTCAAAGCAGTATGCATGGAATGATTTACATCAAAGTAATATTTTGTCTTTTTCAAGAACTAGAGGCATTAGTAGCTCCTGATACACTTGACTTAAAAAAAGCTGCCCAAGGTCTTAAGTTTTTTAGCAGGTGCCCCTTTATTTGCTGCTTCTTCTACTCCCTGAGATTCGGTTTCAGTGTTACTGGCTATGGAAGCAAACCTTGTCCTCACTGATGTACTGCACTTTGAATCTAGAGTCGATAAGAGGAGACATCAAGTAGATCTTGGGTGTGTGAGTCGGAATACTTCTCATTCCAGTAACTCAGAATCTTCTCTTTGATTGACTTTGCGAGTTCAGTCTCATCTTCCTCAACAGCCAAAATCTTGTTGTTAAGCAGATGCAAAATAGGTTTGAGGTAGGAGACACGGACATAGTTTTCACCTGACAGAATGTCTGTGAAATCCACCAATGTTCTCAAAGACTTATTCAAAGAATCAAGCACATCAATGTAGTAAGGTGTGCAATCAAGGAAGTAAGTGCGTGTTTTTTCTGTCAGCAGTTAGGACTTGTGCAATTGCCTTTTCCCGTTCCAGCACCCTTTGAATCATTTGCAGACGTGATCCCCAGCAAGTAGGTGTTTGTGTTATCAGCTAGTGCTGATAGATTGAGCTCAGCTTGTGCTAAATTCAGAGCTTTTCTTTTCTTCCAGCTGTAAGAGAAAGCGCTCACTTGTCTCTAAATCTTGGATTCCTCAAAATAGCCACCCTTTGCCTTAATAACAGCCTCACAAAACACGAGGCATTCGGTTAACAAGTTTCAGCAGGAAATCACCCGACATGTCTTCCCAGCTCTTCTGCATCAATTCTCAGAAATGTAGGGCACTTGTGGGAAGCTTTGCTTTGACTCTTCTGTCCAGTTTGTCCCATACAAGTTCTATGGGATTGAGGTCTGGAGACTGGGCAGGCCAGGTCATTAGATTGAGTTGTCCTTCACTTTCCTTCTTCGCCAGATAGCTCTTGCACAACTTTGATGTGTGTTTCGGGTCATTATCTTGCTGAAGAATGAAGGACTGCCCAACTGGCCGTAATCCTGATGGACTGGCATGCCTCTGAAGTATGCTATGATAGCCATGCTGGTTGAGCTTGCCATGGACTTGGTAAAGATCACCAACTCTGGTCACCAGCAAAGCAACCCAAGACCACGACACTGCCTCCTCCATGCTTGACAGTGGGAACCACAAATGCAGAAGAACTCATGCGCTCACCCTCTCTGCGTCTTACAAATACTCGGCGGTTGGACCCAAATATTTCAAATTTTGACTCATCGGTCCATAAGACCGACTTCCACTCCTCAAACGTCCAGTTTCTGTGTTTTTTGGCCCAGGCAAGTCTCTTCCTCTTATTCTGCACTCTTAACAATGGTTTCTTTGCAGCAATTGTTCCAGTTAGGCCAGCTTCACGCAATCTTCTCTGAACAGTTGATGTTGAAACATCTGTACTTCTAGTAGCATTTAGCTGAGCTTGTATTTCAGGGGCAGTTAATTGCCGGTGTCGCAGACCTGTGACTCGAATGAACTTGTTCTCTGATTCTGAGGTCACCGGCCTGCCTGACCTTGTTCGGTCCTCATGAGTGCCAGTTTCTTCAAATCGTTTGATGGTCTTGGCCACAGCAGTTACAGACACTTGCAAAATTCTTGTGATTTGTCTTTAAGATTGACCTTCATTTCTTAAAGTAATTACAGACTTTTTTCTTTGCTAACTGAGCGTATTTTGCCATTTTCTGCTCCCTTACATTCAGGAATGACAAACTTGTGCCTATGCTACCTATATTTATAGTGATCATTGACCGTCACCTGTTAACAATAATTGGTGACAAAAGGTTAATTAGGTAACATGCTATTTAACTCGGAGAACATCTAACAAAGTCACTTTTATACTTAGGCCAGTGTTCTAAAACCGTGTTATACACATTTCAGACTTTTAACTGACTTCAGACTGAAATCCCCTTGCTTTGGGTGACCATTTCATTGAAATTGACAAGATTTACATTTTCATTTAAAAATAAAATTTTTGAATGCAATTCACTTATGATTATCAGCTTATATAAGTACACGTATCATATAATGAAATATTAAGTGTTTATAGACAAGTTTATACAGTTAAAAGCATAGATAATCATGTACTGTGTATATATATATACACTGTATATATTATACACTGTATATATTATACACACACACAGAGATACTGTTACAGCACAAATAAATAAAAAACATAAATAACAGAAAATGTTTTTCTTGTTCATACCGCATAGTTATCAAAGTCTTTTTGGCGTACAGCTCTCCGCCTGCTGCATATTACAGTTCAGATCCCTGCCGTTATATTTGTTTACATAGTCAAGTTGAATTTCAGAAAGTCAGAAAACAGACATTTTAATCACCATTTTAATATGTGGAACATCTTAGTATTAGTATGTTTTGTAATTCATTTTCTGTTAAGTCACAGAATCGCTGTAAAGCAGTTTTCACATTTAGCCATTTTCTCTTGTTGTGAGGAATGCAGGGGACGGGTGGTTTGTTCCTTTGAAAAGGGGCGGGACTGACAGTGATGTGAACCAATCACATGTCAGAGGGAGACTATTGCCTGGTGGTGTAGGGATGTTTGGGCAATAGTTCAATCTATTTTTGTTCCTATGATGAGGTTTTAATCAAATCACAGGCCACAATTTCCAAGGATTGATTGATTCATTCATTCACATCTATTAACAGTATACTTTAATAATTATATTTTTTACAGACAGTACAATTAGTGTTGGGTTTCATGTAATTGTTTAGTTGTCCAGTTTTCAACCAGATCTAATCCCATAGCCTGGGCACAGAGGTCTACATTTTCAGATAAACAATGCTGTCTAATAACATGTCTCTTTACTAGCACAAAGTAAAGAGTGTGAAAAACAAAACACTTACGGAATCACAATTTCTTCTTTTTTTCCACATTTAGCACAGAGATCCAGTTTGAGAGCACAGGGTTTACACATAATGTAATAGGCATCTCTCACAGTCTTCTGGAGGCATTTAACACTGTAATGAAATAAAGATATTAGGGAAGTCCTTATATACTGGCTCATAGTTCAAAGCATGGTGAAGATTAATATGTAGCACTTTAATTTTAAATTAACTTAAATTGATTATTGCCCGTTTAGTTAAGTAGTCTACTTTAGAATGAGTGGGCACATGTACATTTACTACAAATCTTTGCATTTGTAAAATTTAAAGCACAGAAAAGGTATGACACCGTTTGACTTATATACTGTAACTAACATTTTTCTTCAAAATATTTATAAATATTTCTGTAATTGTTTTTTGCTAGTGGAAGGCCCTTACAAACCCAATACAGTAACACCTTGTTTGATATCTAGAGCTGATATACCCAGGTGATAAACTGATTCAATTCCTGCCCAGTTAATTTCAATTTAGTTGAATGTTGTGTGAAATTGCAGAAATTATCATAAACATTAACAGTAAATGTATTATAGACGTTAAAATCTAGATATCCGAGTTCAAAGGAATAACTATTACCATGGAAACAGGCAGTGTTAAAATAAGACTGACCTAATGTTAACCTTATTGTTGCTTACATGGTTCTCCAGCCTGTTTCAATTTAGGAATTTAATAGATTAAAAAGGAATAAAAAAAAAAAAGTTATTTATAGTAAAGAGTAGGCTCATAAATTGCGTAGGCTGTCAAGAACAGTTGGACAAAATGTCCTCGCCTAGCAGTGTGTTGGTAACTGCAAAGAAATTAGGTTTACCTACCCCATTACATGCCCATTATCTTAGTAACCAACAATCACACCACAATCCGGTGATGTCATTTAGTTGCACAGACATGGTTCAAGGCTTCATAATTTCACTGAAAGCTGCCTTTCACAGACAAGTAGATCAATCATTATTAATTATTCAAGAGTGTTCCATACAGAATCTGAAGTCTATAGTTGCAGTCAATTGTTTGATGGCAACCCCTTTATAGGAAAAACAGACTGGAAAAGCCTGCTTGCTATTTAATCAAAATGCAGACCGGCTTTGGGAGATTAAGGTAGTGTTTGATGCTCTGTGTGGGAAAAAAAATATATATATATATATAATATTTTATATATATATATATATATATATATATATATATATATATATATATATATATATATATATATATATATATATATATATATATATAGTACTGTGCAAAAGTTTTAGGCAGGTGTGAAAAAATGCTGTAAAGTAAGAATGCTTTCAAAAATAGACATGTTAATAGATTATATTTATCAATTAACTAAATGCAAAGTGTGTGAACAGAAGAAAAATCTAAATCAAATCCATATTTGGTGTGACAACCCTTTGCCTTCAAAACAGCATCAATTCTTCTAGGTACACTTGCACAAAGTCAGGGATTTTGTAGGCATATAGTCAGGTGTATGATTAAACAATTATACCAAACAGGTGCTAATGATCATCAATTCAATATGTAGGTTGAAACACAATCATTAACTGAAACAGAAACAGCTGTGTAGGAGGAATAAAACTGGGTGAGGAACAGCCAAACTCAGCTAACAAGGTGAGGTTGCTGAAGACAGTTTACTGTCAAAAGTCATACACCATGGCAAGACTGAGCACAGCAACAAGACACAAGGTAGTTATACTGCATCAGCAAGGTCTCTCCCAGGCAGAAATTTCAAGGCAGACAGGGGTTTCCAGATGTGCTGTCCAAGCTCTTTTGAAGAAGCACAAAGCGGGCAGCGTTGAGGACCGTGAGCGCAGTGGTCGGCCAAGAAACTTACTGCAGCAGATGAAAGACACATCATGCTTACTTCCCGCCAATCGGAAGATGTCCAGCAGTGCCATCAGCTCAGAACTGGCAGAAAACAGTGGGACCCTGGTACACCCATCTACTGTTCGGAGAAGTCTGGTCAGAAGTGGCCTTCATGGAAGACTTGCGGCCAAAAGCCATACCTCCGGCGTGAACAAGGCCAAGCGACTCAACTATGCACGAAAACACAGGAACTGGGGTGCAGAAAAATGGCAGCAGGTGCTCTGGACTGATGAGTCAAAATTTGAAATATTTGGCTGTAGCAGAAGGCAGTTTGTTCAGCGAAGGGCTGGAGAGCGTTACGAATGAGTGTCTGCAGGCAACAGTGAAGCATGGTGGAGGTTCCTTGCAAGTTTGGGGCTGCATTTCTGCAAATGGAGTTGGGGATTTGGTCAGAATTAATGGTCTCCTCAATGCTGAGAAGTACAGGCAGATACTTATCCATCATGCAATACCATCAGGGAGGCATCTGATTGGCCCCAAATTTATTCTGCAGCATGACAACGACCCCAAACATACAGCGAAAGTCATCAAGAACTATCTTCAGAGTAAAGAAGAACAAGGAGTCCTGGAAGTGATGGTATGGCCCCACAGAGCCCTGATCTCAACATCATCGAGTCTGTCTGGGATTACATGAAGAGAGAGAAGCAACTGAGGCTGCCTAAATCCACAGAAGAACTGTGGTTAGTTCTCCAAGATGTTTGGGCCAACCTACCTGCCGAGTTCCTTCAAAACTGTGTGCAAGTGTACCTAGAAGAATTGATGCTTGATGCTGTTTTGAAGGCAAAGGGTGGTCACACCAAATATGGATTTGATTTAGATTTTTCTTCTGTTCACTCACTTTGCATTTAGTTAATTGATAAATATAATCTATTAACATGTCTATTTTTGAAAGCATTCTTACTTTACAGCATTTTTCACACCTGCCTAAAACTTTTGCACAGTACTGTATATATATATATATATATATATATATATATATATATATATATATATATATATATATATATATATATATATATATATATATATATATATATATATATATATATATATACATCACACACACACACACACACACACACACACCAGAAATCTTAAACATTACAGCTGGTACATCCAATCCAGGGATGACTAAGTACACAACTACATTTTCACTCTAATCAATCGGTTTCTTAATGATAACAATTTGCATCTAACACTCATGGCCCAAATGCAAATACTGGGTTTAACAAATAAAAAAACTATAAAAAATATATATTTTTTTTAAATTATGAAGATTCATTAACTTACCATTTTTTTGACTGATCAAGTGCTTTGTACTTATTAAATTTTATTTTCCACTCCAACACATCTTTGCAGCGCTGACAAACACCCTCATGGACCTTAGCATTTGCTTTCTATAAAATGAAATAGAATTACCAGTAATAAAATATTAAGCTTGTATCACATTAAAGACTTAACATGTTTATAAAATTACCAAGGAAAAAAAAACATTGTTAAAAGTAGGTTTCCCTGTTTTGTTCAGAGGATGGTATTCACTTTTGATTTATAATCCAGCATCCTTTACTTGCACGCTTGAGCAATAGGATTCAGAGGAAAGTATGAGGAATGTTGTTTGGTGCTATACAGTTTTTTTTTTTAATTCAGCTAACTAAGTTTGTATTTCTGTTCTTTACTTGTTTGTTTTACATGCAGGATATGCAAACATTTCCAATGCGCTGCAGATAAACAGCCACATCCTGGTTCTTTTGCTACACTGCAGGTCACATGGTCAACTACAACAAAATGACTTAGTACCATGAAGCATGCACACATTTTCATCTAATATCGTTTTGGGTCAGTTTGCTCTGATCACAGCCATTAATATTTCAGGCAATTGTTGCAGAAATATTAATGGCTGTGATGCAGTTGTGATGGCAAATGAGTTGTTCAAGTATATCCCGAACATGCTCAATTGCATTGAGATCCAGGGATTGTGGTGGCTATGAAAGACACCGTCATGCTCCTCAAATCAATCGGGCACAATTGTGGCATGGCGAATGGGAGCATTATTGTCTTGAAAGTAGCCATCATCAGGGTACAAATGCTGCAGGGTTTGATCCGCAACAATTCTTAAGTAAACTATGGCATTCATTCAACCGTCTACATTAGTGGTTCTTAAACTATGGGTCACAACTCAAAGTGGGTCGCGAGCACCTTTCTGAGGAGTCGCAGCACAGGAACATAAATGCAGCTGCATTCTCCACCTTTCTCACTTATTCCACTCTGTCGGCGTTTTCCCGCGTCTGCACCGACCCGAGGACGTCTTCTTACAGCTACTACCATTATACAGTGATCCAAGAATTTGTGAAAGCAGCTAATTAAGATGAAACTAAAATAAAGGCATATCTTTTTTAATTTTGAACTTGTAAAAGCTGTTTGGAATACAGGAACGGCCTCAATGTGTGTTTTGTGGGGAGGTTTTATCAAATGAAAGCCTTAAGCCAAACAAACTGAGGCGACATTTGGAAAAGCTTGCTTTTAAAAATAAATAAATAAATAAATAAATAAAAATAAATTTAAACAATCAAGCGGCCAACTTCAGTAAGCAGTGTTTCGACAGTGGAAAAGTATGTTCAAATTGGATTATAAGAATATCATACTTAACTGAATAATATGACAATCTTTTGCACTGCAGTACACAGTTAATGGTGTTTGTTAGGTTTGTGAGTGATGGAGATATTCAAGAGGAATTTATTTTTTGTGACCACTTAGAGAAGAGGACATTTTCAAGGTTGAAGGACTTGCAGTTGAAATGGGGTGATTGTGTAAGGATCTGTACAAATGGTGCTAAGAGTATGATGGTTTGTAAATCAGGTTTTATTGCACATGTTATAAAACTTGTACTTGATGTAACAGTGACACATTGTATTTCGCACAGAGAGGCCCTGGCATTTAAGTCCTTGCAATTAAATCTGGGCAGAGCTGTCAAAATAATAAACTTTATTAAAAGACGTCCAACGCAAGCCAGGTTGTTCAGTGCTCTTTGTAAGGAGATGGGGGCAGCCCATGAACATTTGCTGTTCCATACAGAGGTCAAATGGCTGTCCAGGGGGAGGGTACTGGATAGATTGTGGGAACTGAGAGAGGTGGTGCAAGCTTTTTTGGAGAAAGAAAAGTCTGACTTTTCTGCCTTCTTTCTTGATACCAGCTGGTTGTCAAGGTTGGCATATTTAGAGGACATATTCAGAAAACTGAATTACTTGAACTTGGGTCTTCAAGGCAGGGGGTCCAATGTTCTGATTCTCCAAGACGCCATTCAAGGGTTTATGGCACGCCTAAAATTGTGGCATTCTAGACTGGAACTGGGAAAATAAAGCACGTTCCCTATACTTTCTGCCTTTCTTGAAAGGAATAGAAATTCCCTTACAGAAAATGACATGCCTACAGGATAATTTTCTTAATTATTTCCCCTGAAAGCATTATTATTATTATTACTATTATTATTATTATTATTATTATTATTATTATTATTATTATTATTTCTTAGCAGACGCCCTAATCCAGGACGACTTACAATTGTTATAAGATATCACATTATTTTTACATACAATTACCCATTTATACAGTTGGGTTTTTACTGGAGCAATCTAGGTAAAGTACCTTGCTCAAGGGTACAGCAGCAGTGTCCCCCACCTGGGATTGAACCCACGATCCTCCGGTCAAGAGTCCAGAGCCCTAACCACTACTCCACACTGCTGCCACACAGCAAGGTTGCCCTTGCTAACTACTACATCCTCAGACTTGGGTTTAAGTGTGGCTGAGATGAAAGCGTTAGTATTAATGCAAGCTAATGGCAGCAGCAAAATGCTTTTTGAAGCAAAAGACAAAATCACAGGAGTTCTGAATTTCCCATCTGCAGCAGAAAAACTTTATGCTTGGCTAAAAAAGCTATACTCTTTTGCAGTTTGGAACCACCTACCGCTGTGAATCTGGATCAACGTTGTCATACTTGAAGAACAAGTATAGGAACCGGCTGAGGCAGGAGCATGATCCGAGCCAAGAACTGACATGCTTGTAGCAAATTTCCCAAAACCTCACTGCCCCCACCCCCAAAGATTAGATAATTGGGGTCTGTGAAACCAGCCATATATACTATAAATGTTTGCCTTCCATGAACATTTTTTATTTCCATTTGTATTCAAGCAAAACATCTTTATAGCTTAACAGGCAATGCATATGGAAGCTATTATTTCAAGCTCTAATTAGGTATTTAAACAGAGTAATAATACATTTGCATTTCTAAAAGGTTTAAGAAAACTATTGTTATTTTTCCAGTAAAAACATATTAATTTAATGGATCATCCCAAACAGAAATAACATTCAGATTATATTACTTATTTATTAGGATCTTTCGGCTTTTGTAATTGTCACAACATACATTTCCTTGTATTTCCTTGACTTTTCAAGTACAAAACTAGATAATCTGTGCTGAAGATAAATGAATAATTAACCTCTACAAATTGAAGTACAAGTACGGCAGTTATACTTGTACTTTTATTAAACTCTTGTTAACATACTAATGCTTGAAGTGGTGTTAAAAAAATAAAATAAAAAAATACAGGGACAGAAAGAGGAGTCCTGATGCACAGAATACATGGAATAAATGGCCATGCCAAATATTATTGTTACATTCAGACATCTAAATAATTTGTTATTAAAACCACAAGTTGTGAATAGTTATGGGCAATGCTGTATTATGAAGTACAAGAACTGCAATTCCGTATGAGATCCATGTACTGTACTTATTCAAAGTGTACAAAAAGAAAACATCAATAAGTGAAACAAACTGGCGCCCATTTCAAAACACCATTTAACTTTTTTGGTTTCTTGAATTGTTAATGAAATGCTTCAGCAGTTCTTCTCTAATGGTGTGAACAAGGATGTTTGGCAGTCTTTACCTATAATCATGTGTGATGCAGTTGTTTTAGAAATTACCTGTTGCTATGTTACAGGAGAGATGTGTGGAAGAATGCATTCATTGCTACCAAGAAAGCCTTCACACGGAGGCTCATTTACAGCAAGCTCATTTATAGCATGCAGGCAGGGACAGTATAATGCTGCTTCCGACGTTCAGTCTTATAAATGGGCAATTCCATTAAAGTGACAATGGCCATGGAAAAAAAAAAAAGTTATCAAAAACATTTATCAAAAACATATCTTGAAATAAAGGAACATATTTTACAGCAATTCAAAATAATGGTGTTAAATCAAATGTCAAATCCACAGCATTTTCTTGGTAAAGTTTTTATAAAAGTTGTATTCTAAATTATTCTTTTCAAACTTTCTCTGCAAAGCTAACTATTTTAAATAAATGTTATGGAATACAAATGTTGACCCTTTCTTAATAGTAAGCGTCCAAATTAGCGTTATGGACGTGACTGGTGAGATTGCTGAGATTGCAAAGAAATCCCATGTCTTACCATGCACAAGAAAAATATGAACTGTAATCACAAAGGGCAGCATAGCACATTGTTATGAGACTATATAAACACATCACAATACCAAAAAAATCGTGTCTGCCATTTAAATGGGGAGTCAAATGTTTTCTTTCATCTGCTGACCATACATTTTCTGTTCATGTTAACGCTCCTCATGTAAAATGTAGAGCACTGTGCAGTGTCGCTAGTTAAAATGACAAAGTTACTAACAATGTGCTAAAAACACTTGTATACTACACTCAAGTAGGGCTGCAATGAAGGCTACATTTTGACCTTTGAAAGTTCTAAACACATTACCGAAGGAAGTTTCAAACCTTTGATGGTACTAATTTGCATAATTTACTGGTGACGTCACTGGTGATAGCTACTTGTTTATTGATTGAAAATCGTATTATTTTACAGGTAATCCATATAAATGTAATAAAACAT
This sequence comes from Acipenser oxyrinchus oxyrinchus, assembly GCA_030684275.1. Taxonomy (NCBI): domain Eukaryota; kingdom Metazoa; phylum Chordata; class Actinopteri; order Acipenseriformes; family Acipenseridae; genus Acipenser; species Acipenser oxyrinchus. The sequence goes on along the minus strand of CM060247.1, from coordinate 70,578,217 downwards.
TCACATGTAGTTTAAAAATACGTTACAGAACAGTAATCATGTTTTTATAATTTAAATAAAAATAAATACTGTACACGTTTATTTACAAGTAATTTATGCTGCTTACGATATATAAAGTAAGCTTGCATTGCAGGAGCAACACCAACTGCAGTGGACTTGGGCAAAACAAATTGTTACTTTAACAGTAACCGTTCCAAGCAGGTTATCAGTCACAATCACATTTCACTACTTCTAAAACTAAATAATAATAAATAACATGAATTTACGCTTGTCAAGTGACCCCGGAGATTGGTTGTGCCTCCATGATACATCAACAGTCACTTGCAGAGTTTGAATTCAACTTTTTTTTTTTTGTTTGGTCTCTGGGCATTTAACAAAAAAAATCCCAAACAGCAGAGGGGTTTCGAGACATTTCTTTCAATACATCTTGCGCTATACAACGCTTTGCTGTCGAGATGGCGAATGAAAGAAGAAAAAGGTTTGCCACTGGTTAACACGAGCTGGAAGGGGTAGGGGCATACGGTGCTCAGTTTTATGCTTAAAAAAACTCTGTCAGGACATCCCTGTTAAACTAGTGGGAAAAATAAGAAAAGCACAATGTTAAATTGGGTGACTGCAAAAATGAAATGCGAGTTAAAAGTAGGATCAGGGATGAACAATTCACATAAATTTGTCAGCTCTGTTTGAAATAAAATTAAAAGGGACCAGAATTTGGCTCAGGCAAAATATGAAGGTAAAAGCAAATATTGTTTTGTAATTAATAGCCTAGCGTTTTCTGAGTTATGAAATAATTATGAAATAATTATGAAATAAAATCAGCTACATTTGTTTGAAGGGACGTTCCCTAATTAAAAATAAAACCCCAAAACTTTGAGCTCTACTTGTGAATGTTCGCATTTTCTTTTTCCTAATTACTTGTTTTATTTCTTAGCAATATGGACCTCTTAATATGGTGACCTCTTAATATACTATTTAAAAAAAATAAAATAAAATAAAATACAGTGCGTGGTGGGATACTATCGTATTAATTTCCACCGTTCATTGCGCTGCTAGGAAGTGTAACCAAACTATTTTAATAGTAATAGTGTGTGTACGCATTAAGCCCAACTAAACATGCAATGGTACTTCAGTGCGGATGCTTTGAATTGGATTAATTAAAACATTTGCGTAAGGTTCTTGAGATCTGTTATGTAGTGTGAACTGGGCTTAACAGTAAATATTCTTAAATCAGGGTTCTCACCAGGAATTTTTCACAGCACGGTGGTGGGAGGAGCGGGGGGCGGGGCAGGGGCGGCAAAAGAAACAGATCCTCGCAACCCCCTGCAGGCGAGGCAGCACAAGTCATGCACAAGCTTACGCTTTGTGGAAGTAGTTGTCAGCATATATAATATTCTATATATATATATATATGGTTGTCAGTAGTAAATTCACGACTGTCGTTGTTTTTTTTCCCCAATCGTAGCCTACTGCATAGTAGTAGTTTCTGCATGCGAGTTGTATTAAAATACAGGCTACTAAAAAAAGCTATACTAATAACATGCATCATCTCACATTGTAAATATTCTAATAAACTTAACTGTGATCACGTGATTGTGGAATTTTGCTTTTGTTGTCGTTGTTCCGATACATATATATGGTCATTAAAAGATGGAACTTACACTTGATCACACGTGTGCTTGCAAGAATAAGTTTGTCACTGTTGTTCCATAGTAAAGGAATATACAACAAACATTTCCCCACTTATCACAAGTAAAACTGGACATGTACTGTGTCCCACATTTTGTATTTTAAAACCTACATACTATATGAAGGTCATACAAAAGTTTTATTGTAAAATTGTGCAACTTTGGATTTTTTTTCTAAAGACCTTGAAATAAGACTGAATATCTCAAAACTGTTTGGAACACACATTACTGTTCTTCGTCTGAACGATTGATTTATTTAACCCAGTTTTTATGCTACGTTCCCGCTAGTCGCTCGCCACGCTGTCACAAGCGAAACGTTTTCCTTTGTAGCTCAACTATTTTTCCTCGAAGTTCGCCACGGTGGCGAAGGCTTTGAAAAAATACACTTGTGTAAGACTGCCAGCACATTCAATGTGTGCTGGTAGATTAATCAATACAGACTGTTTAGTCTGATTTCATTTTGCCCAATGAAAGCTCTTTAGCTGGATCACGTCGTCACATATTATACATGCCACAAACATTGTGTTTGGCGGAAGGACAGAGGCTCTAATTAGAAACAAACAGTCAGCTGACAGTGCTCCTTGTAAAAAAACAAACAAAAAAAAAAACCCCACATGGCATGCAAAAGTTAAAAAAAAATGTTGTTAAACAAAATGTACAGACCAATTACCAGAATCATGTTTTGAAAGATGTAGCCCAAGGAATACCAGTCACCCATGTACACACAACTAAAATATGACCGTGATACTAGTCACTGGGAGGTGAAGCAGTCATAGTGTCAAACACACCCTCTGATCCCGAAAGAACGTTTTCAAACACTGCAAGCCAGAAACACGCAGCTTCAAGATCACAGCTAAGTGTCTCTCCCTCCTCCCCCCTGTTGTTTGCTATCTCTTAATTGTGTTGAAATATAGTTTGGAAATAGTAACAGAGTGGATTCGAAAGAGGAATAATTTAATAAAATAATAAAACATTTATTATTTTAAAAAGGATTGGTCTCACTATGATTTATTGAGTTTTAATGTCAGAATCGGTGCAATATTATTGTCAGTAGTCACAGGTGAAAGAACACGGTAACAAAACTTTTCTTTTTAAATTTTTTTTTTTTTTTTTTTAAACACAGTAGTGGCTGTACAATCCTACTAATACCATTAATCACATTAGTACAATCTTGTGTAACTAGAGCTGTGGTTGGTCACGGAGGCATTAATATTAACATACACTAGCACTGTCTACTGGCACAATTTTCCTTTACCGTTCTGTAGTGGAAGGAAAACCGCGTCAGTCAAAATAATATAAAGGATTATGCAGTACATGAATATCTGCAAACCTATTCAGAATTTAGGAAATCTGTAATGACCTTTCATGTGGGACTACGTTTGGCATTTATTAAATGGGAATCAAGAGTTATAGTGCAATTTAAATATCATTTTTGTGTAGTTTAAATTGTAGGATCTGGCATTTAAATATCTGTGTGTTTTCAAATAAATTACACGTATTTTTGCCTTGCTGAAACGGTATGTTTATAACTTGTTTATAGTATTGTTATAGTATAGTTATAACTTGTTTATAGTATTTATAGTATTATTATAGTAAGTGTCTAAAGTTTTTCCAGTGTGCTAAAAAGTGAACTTTAAAGTTACTTTAGCCACAGTGGCTAACTAAATGCAGTCTTAGATCAAACGTAGTTATGGTATAATAATAAACATCTGCAGTGGTGTTGGTTGTTACAGAGCTGTGTATCAGGGGCGCACCCAGGATCTAGTCTCATCCATCAACGGGGGGGGGGAATGTGCTAATAAAGTTCCCTTTCAATTCGAAGACGACCACCAACATTATGTATGGGATATTCCTGCCCTTGAGGTAGGTAATGCTGAGCTCTCTATATCAGAGCTGCCGAAGGCCCCTTCCTGGGATGACGCACTCAGTCCCACCCACTGAGGGTATAAAACCACCACTCACAGGAAGATCTCCCTCATTTTCCATCGAACCCGTGAGGGCGACTGAAGTGACCTCGTGGTTGGTGGTCGTCTTCTCATTCAGGGAACCAGGGTTATGGCAAGTAACCCAACGTTCAGTGAAGTTCAATCTCGTCTCCGTGTCGCATACAATACACGCACCAAACTAAAGAACATGCTGTCACAACCAACCCATTGAAGAGTATTGAGAGCTGAAACGTATTTTAAGCAAACCAATTTCTCACATAAAAGGAATACTCAACAATGTTTCACAGGATTATTATTATTTTTTGGCCGTTACGCAAACTGAAAACACAGCGTAACGGCCTGAATACAGCGTCATTTTTCCAGATAACAACGTAATGGCACGTTACGCTCAACAGCGCTGGCGAGAACACTTAATCGGTGTGCAAGCCAAATAGGAGGCTTATTGCTGCCACCTACAGGACTAGAGTGTACCTTAATCAATGGTGTTATATTTCAGAACAGTTTTTTTTTTTTTTTTAAACAAGCACGTATTTTACGGTTATTTTGCTGCAGTGTAATAGATTACCGTGAATATGCATGTCTGCATCCCTTTCCCATTCTGTATGACATGTGAACGCAAGACAAAATATTTTTCCGTCCAATGCATTTATTTTGCGTCAGATGGAAAATTTGGCGTTAACGCGACCTCTGTTAAATGTTCCATAATTTTCATTAATTTAAGATCGCCCAAACACACCTTTAAGCTGAAGTGACATCAGGGTGTTAGTTCAGCCACTTCATTCAAAGCACTTGGATTTCACTTTTCATTTTGCATTGCGTTATTATAACAATTCAGGACGCACTTCAACATTATTATTATTATTAATTTCTTACATTATACATTATTTCACATTATACAGATATCACTTTTTTTTTTTTTTTACATACAATTACCCATTTATACAGCTGGGGTTTTTACTGGAGCAATCTAGGTAAAGTACCTTGCTCAAGGGTACAGCAGCAATGTCCCCCACCTGGGATTGAACCCACAACCCTCCGTTCAAGAGTCCAGAGCCCTAACCACTACTCCACACTGCTGCAATATATATATATATATATATATATATATATATATATATATATATATATATATATATATATATATATATATATATATATATATATTTATTTTTGTGCCAGTTTACATGTTTTTATTTAATACGGAGACAAAACTTGAATTTAACTACTTGTAGCATGTGTCCACTTTGTTTTTGTCTGCACTGATATTAACAGCCAAAGGGGAAAGGGCGAGTTTTTAATTTGATTGGCCAGTTTTGTTTTATTTTCACTTTTTTAAAATAAAAAAGCAGACCAAATTGTAAATAGTTCTATGATGCAATAAATATTGTTTACACAGCAGAATGTGGGTGTTTATTTATCTTGTATTTATTGGAATCGGAATCAACAGGAATGGTTTTGGGAATCAATCCCATCGATTCTGGAATCGACTCCAAAAACTTTGTCATAGTGTCCATTTTACCCTTTGTTTCACTGGAGCAGACAGAGTCATATGACATAGACCAGTGCGCTGACTGGATAGGATTGCTTGAGTTTTCAGTACGTTGTCAGGGGTGTTACACAAGGGAATCCAGGGAAGATTTGGTCGCAAGCTGCTGACAAGCTTTTGAGATCAATAATTATTAATAACAAAAAATAATCGCGGAATTATTTTCATTCTCCCTTGATACTAGTAAACTTCCAGACTTTTTCAAGACTTTCATAACAGAGACATGGTTTTTGAAGCGTTTTCAAGTCCCGGAAATCACTTAGGCATTTTTCCACACACACACACATACATTATTGCTAACACCTACTGTTTTGTAACAACTGAGCAGATATGACTTAACTACCTCTAAAATTTAAGTTACTTAAATACAAATTCTGCCGTATTTTTTTTAAATTTTTTATAAATTTAGTAGTTGCCAATTATTTTTATTATTTTCTCCCAATTTGGAATGGCCAATTATTTTATTATGCTCAGCTCACCACTGTCACCCCTGGGCTGACTCGGGAGGGCGAAGACGAACACATGCTGTCCTCCGAAGAAGAGTGTGCCATCAGCCGACCGCTTTTTTGCACACTGTGGACTCACCGTGCAGCCACCCAAGAGCTACAGGGTCGGAGGACAACGCAGCCATGGGCAGCTTACAGGCAAGCCCACAGCCGCCCGGCCAGACTACAGGGGTCGCTGGTGCGCGGTGAGCCGAGGACACCCTGGCCGTCCTAGCCCTCCCTCCCCCCGGGCGGTGCTCGGCCAATTGAGCACCGCCCCCTGGAAGCTCCTGTCCTCGGTCGGCAAAGGAATAGCCTGGACTCGAACTCACGACGTCCAGACTATAAGGCACATCCTGCACTCCACGCGGAGCACCTTTACTGGATGCGCCATTCGGGAACCCAATTCTGCCGTAATTCTGGATATTGTTGCTATGCAGTTCTAAACAATATGGCACTCTCATTGTTTTCTGCATAGACTGTTTAAAAAACTAATTAAAAGTGGAGAAAACTCTTTCAAATCAGGGGATTAACAGTCATTCGTGTATGATGGTACACTTGGTGTCTTAAAAAAACAAAGAAGTTTCAAACCTACGATGTCGAGGCAAGTTTTTTTAATTATAATTTATTTATTTATTTATTTATATTTTTATATATATATATATTATATATATATATATATATATATCTATATACACACACACAATTCAAATAGTTGATAATTAAATACGGGGACTAGTTGACACCGATTTATTTTTCTGCTGTACATTTTAACAGATGTGCTTCATTGTTCTCTGCAATATAACTTACAGTAATATAATAACAATTAACATGATAAAATTACATGTCTACATACAAATGGTGGCGTTTATTTTTTATTAGTAGCCTATTCGGACAGTTTCCTACAAACCGGCATGCAATTTTCTCTCTCAGAAAGTTTCTTAATGGTGGTTGCAGTATGCAGCACAACACTAGACCATGCTGTTTACTGTTTTAAAAAAAAATAAATATATATATATATATATATATATATATATATATATATATATATATATATATATATATATATATATATATATATATATATATATATATATATATATATATATATATTAAAACATGTCTTCTTACAAATTTATATTTACCGAGGTTTTAAAACGCACTAATGCTTTTTGCCATTGACTCGCCTGCTTGTTTAGAACCACCTAGTAGCGGATGTGACGTCACACTAAAGCAGAGCATATACATTTTCCATTGCTGCTGGGCAATGTCCCGCCTTCCTGACTTGTTTCTATCACCGATTCGTTCTGAATACTTTAAACCCGCCCCAACTACTAAGTGACAGAACAATACCTACATTTCTATTGGAGAATACGCTTGCGAGATTTAAAACGAGATTACAATCACGAATTGTAACGGCTTGTTAACGGGATTTAAAGCTGTATTACACTAGTTAAGATATGGCAAAATATAAAAAAAAGCCCTGAAAAATGTGCCCGTGATCATAGAGATTTCGCTGTGGAAGACATACATATTTTCACAGAAAAAAAGACGCTGAAGCATTTTGGAAAGAAACCGAAAGCACTCATTTGATACAGTATATAAAAAACGAGAGAGCCGGGGAAAAAAACGATTTACATAACTCCAAAATAGCTAAAAACTAAGCACCGAAAGTTACAATTAATAAAAACCAAAAACAGAAGCCCTAATTATAATTGACAAGTGAAATAAAATATTGCACTGAAAACGTAATACGTGTCAACTTTCATCTGTTTATCTACAGACTAATTAACAAGCAACCAAACATTATCATACTATTAACAGATACAATAATAACTATAATTATACAGCAAGTTACCGTAGTATAATCAGCACTTACCTTCAATTGTACAGTTGCTCCGTATTTGTTATTTCTAAACACCGTTGCGTTTTGATGCTTTTGAGGTCGTGAGCGAGACACGTTACCTCTTTGAGAACTCATATTTACTGATGAAAAACAATTACGTTACGAAATGTGCCTAAATCAGCCCAGACACTACAACCACATGCACGTTTGCCAGGCAACCCGGAAGAAAACCCAGATCTGCTCATTATTTCACCGAGTAACACTATAGTTTTTCATTGGTTCCCTTAGTACAATGGTTTGCCAACAGTGAAAATCGTGAAAATCTGATTGGCTCATATTGTTTTTTTTTTTTTTGAGAGCGCCCTGAGTATTGAGCATTACGTCATGACATTAAAACGATTCGCCTTACTTCAAAGCGATTGGTCTGTACGCCGACATAGTAATTTCCTATTTGATAATTTCTGTGCCACTCCAGATATCTCTCAATGACGACATCATTCTGCAGTTGTCAACCCAGCTTCCTTTCTATTGGTATTCATTTTTATTGGAGCTTTTTTCATGCCGTCATTTTTTTCTCCTTTCTATTGGTTGAAATTACTTTCAATCTCCTCCATAGCCTGGCCTCTTGTCGCCCACTGAAAACAGAACAAGTAGTATGAATACGGTACAATAGGTTATTGTCTGTAGCAGGTTGAAGGGATAGAACGAGTCTAGAGGTCGGGTTTAGGTTAACAGTATTAAAGTCTGTTTGTCAGTTTTCGAATTTTTTTAGCCAAGACTCAAGAGAACTGCCGCACATGTTCACGCGATTATTTAATATAGCGGGACAGAGCCTAGTTTGGCAGATCGAGCGAAAGAACAGTGTGGTGCGAGAACGCCGGGGGTGACTCCACATCGTGTGTTTTTGTGATTATTGTTATTTGTACCACTTCAACATTCAACATTCAACATTCAACCGCTGCTGGTCTTCCAGGTTCGTACAACTTTCTTTATTCTTATATTACTTTATTGCTGTATTAGCAAAACACGGGGAATGAGATGTACGGTATTCACAGTAACTGAAAATAATTATCTTCATTGCTTTCTCTCTGGGTATATCCAGACAGTTAGCTACCCTCGTTTTTTGTAATTCTTTTTATTGCGTTTACATTTTTACAAAAACACAGGAGAGAAGACACAATACACAAATACAAACACAAAATAAATCAAATAGAGTAAACAACCTAATGTGGGTAATTACGACAAGAAACAGCAGCAGATTCCCACCCACACAATAACTTTTCTACAGCCTTGTCATTCTCCCATCATAATAAGACAATATTTTACACTATTTTTTTAACAGGGGATCCACTGTACAATATGAATTACCCCATGCAGTAAGGGTAGATAAAGAAAACATGATAGAGAGGAAGAGCTGAAGGTGAGCAGAACGAGGAAATAGAAACGAGAGAATATATATATATATATATATATATATATATATATATATATATATATATATATATATATATATATTACACATATACACAACCCGCATTCTGGTGATAGAAGGCAGATGCTATGCAATCACGATGCAGTCACATATGACTAGATTGCGGTTTTGGGGTTTCAGTCATACCTAGTGTAGTGTATCTTTTTAGAGTTGTTGGTCTTGGACGATTTCTGAGTCCTGTGGCAGTATGTAATACCGGTACCTTTTGAAAATGAAATACAAGCTTTTAAAATGTTGTATGACTAGGTTACCATAAATGATCTCATTTTAGACACAAAAATTGACATGTCGTCACGTAAACCATGCTTTAACGCTTGATAGTAGATTATTGTCGTGGAAACGTGTGACCCGAACACTTGATTTGTATTTTATAATCAGAGGTAAATTGCTGTAATGGCGGTAAACCATTGCAAACAGTGTCAGTGTATTTTTGTCAGGGAATATATATATATATATATATATATATATATATATATATATATATATATATATATATATATATATATATATAAATATTACACACACACTGGGTCTTTTGTGGCCAGGCGACCAAGCAAGGTAAATTACCACACCACACTCACATTCCCTGTGGTCCATTATATACATAAACTGATTTGGAAATTGCCCTGATGTGATTTGGAAAGAATGCAGTGTATGGGTTTTGTATTTAAACAAAGAGGCAGTGCTACCTTACATTTTAGCCCTTCCTAGTAACAGAATCTAAATGTATGCTCAGTCATTACTTGTCCTATTCCTCTTATTCCTAGGCAGTTCATTTATTTTGAGATTTTTAGCACAAGGTACCATGAACATTTCTGGAATGAAACCGCACAATATAACAGCAACAAAAGAAAATTATGAAGCAGTCAAGACCAGATTCTTACTGGGTGGGGGTGGGGGAGGGGGAGCGTGTAGTTTAGAGGATGTAGTATTGGTGCTGTGCTGTCCTAGACTTTTGGCAAACCACATAACATCATTTGTTTTAAGCTTCTGTAAAAATAGTTAATCCTAATAGTCTAAAATCAGTAGATACTGTGCTAATGAGCTGTGATTACAAATGTAGATTTGACTGCAATTAAAACAAAAACAACTGGTATGATACTGGGCAAAGATATACACTGTCTTGTTTCCGGTTCTTGGCACATTGATATTGACTGGAGCCATTCCAGGTACAGAACATGCCTTGGGCAGTTAACATTGATCCCTGTGAGCTGCATCTAAGCTATCTTCCTCTGTAAAGGAAAATTAAAACTACACAAAACCTTTTTACATAAAGGCGGCTTTTTATGTTTACATTCTCAGGTACTACAGCGATATCTGATCTTTGTATTCAGAATGGATGGGACTTGGGCAATCGCACCTGCTTACAGTAGCACCTGCTTCTCAAAGGCCATGAAAAACAGACATAAGATATGGCAATTTTCCTCTGTATATCTGGTTATAACACAAATCCAAAAAACATTTATATTAAATAAATATTAGGCCTGTTTACAATACAACGCTGAAGCATTTTGGCCGTCTGTCATTGCACATGAACTTTATAGTGCACTAGTATTTCTAGGCATTAAATGCATCACAAAAGGTTAACTTATTCATTAAGCTGATTTATCAGATTTGTAGCATTTGAATTAATTGTCATTAAGTGATGAAGTTCTGTGTATTACAATTTTACAAATGAGGGGGTGTTGCTACTGTATGCTTGTATTTGAATAAATTAACACATTTAGGCTGCATTCACACTGGGTCAGTTTCAAATAGTGCTGAGGCAAATATCCAAATATTTGAACAAATATCTTTTGACATGTATTCGGATACAAAAATCAGATGTTCGTATTTGCTACAGATGACAAATACCTTGCACTTATTTATAATCCAGGCTCTGGGCATAACCCCCGCAAAAAATAAATGTACAGAGAATTTGATTGTTTGAATGTGTTTCACGATCAATTAGATACAAAATAAGCTTGGGTAGACATTTCAACTGTACAACGTTTTTTCTGTAGCCATCATTTTCCAAGATGGCGGATATTTCCGGTTGTGTGTTAGATATCTCAGGAAACAAAGCACGTAGAAAGCTCTTTCTGGTATCAAAATATAGGTTTTTGGGGTCAAGAAGTCCAAAAAAGGATTATTTTTCTTCAGATCAGTTGTTCTACCAGTTTCAAGATGGCGGACAACATTTCCTTTAACATACCGAGTTTTTTCAGTTTTTATTGGACTTTACTTTTTTTTTCAATTTTAACAACAGGAATTTATACAGTGCCTCATATACAAAAATATGTCTCGAGGCACTGCACAATAATAATAATAATAAAAAAAAGATTGAACAAAAACTGTTTTTAACTGATTGAACAATTTTTGAATGACAACACAGCATTGAGCCTCCTGGTATCTCTGTTTACTTGTTTTGTAATGACAATAAAGAATGACAGGCTAGGTTTATTTCAAGAGCAATTTTGGCAATTATTTTTCACACTTCCAGAAAACAGAAGATTTTACTATTGATGTCTTGCATTTGCACCGTTTTGTGTTGCACATTTTGCACCCGCACAGAGTCACCAATTCATCCTGTAGTGACCTGAGACATTTAGATGGCCATAAAAGACCATCCAGCCGTAGTCTGTTGAACTTGGCATGGTGTAGTCATGGTTGAACACACTGATCAGATTTTTCGGAATTTCCAATGTCTCTCTCTGATAGGTTGTCTCCAAATTCTGTCAAATAATTTTCTGGCTGTGCGCTCAGTGCTGTATGCTTGGTTCCAATCTTGCTTAAAGCGTTGTCTCCAGTCCCAATGTGAGATTTCACCAAAATGCTGCACAGCGCAGGTCCAAGCTTGGCTAGGAGGTGATGCAGCAGGAAATAGCGATGTTTCTCCCCAGTCCCGAATCTAACCCAAAGCTCTTTTAAGCCTTTCATTTTGAGGGTGCATGTGTACCTTAGCATCAGCACCACCACGTCGGTGTCATTTGACAGGATGACAACACACTGGGCACCATGTCCAACTGCCCAGTTTGCATGGGGAACGATGCGTTGGTCAGCCCCCTCAATCATGGTGCTGAGTTTGTAAACTTCTGTTTTTTCACTGTTCAAGTGCAGCTCTGCAGGGACAACCTCGTCATTGATGACTGTTCCGCTTGCAATGACTGGGAGGTTTGCCCGAATCGATTCGGTACCTAGTTGTTTCCAAGCAAGTTGCTCCAAGTTGATTTTGCTTGTTGATGATGTCCAGAACTTGTCCATTTGAACAGGAATAAGTGTGTCGGCATGGATGCATGCTAACTCGACTCTGCCGGTGTTGGACGCTCTCCGGAGCCTTTCTGGTTCCTTGACAGACAGCTCATTGTAGCTATCAAAAACAATGTGCAGCTCTTGCACTTTACAGACCGCCTGTGAGCTTTGGAGCACCATGCTGACTGCTTGTCCAAAGTTCTATTGAGATGATGTTTTCACCATTCGAATTTGCCACATGAAATCTATGAGGAGTGCAGTTTTTAACTGAGACACTGGCTCAAACACAGTCTTCAACTGTGAGTTTTTTCTCAAGTTCAGCAATTAGTGTGTTTGGCTGGTTTAGTTGCAGCATCATCTTCAAACAATGGGCTTGTTCGCAGCAGATCATGAGCCAAAATATCCTTCACTGACTCTCCTCTCTCTCGTGCAATCTCCATAACTTTCTGCGCCTGGGTCAGTTGCTTTGCTGTCATGGCTGGTGCAGCAGACTATCCAGCAGGTCTCTTTGAGTCAGTGAAGTCCAGGAGGTTTACCTTAGATATCGTGTCTGAGTTTTTTTTTTTTTTTTTCAAAATTAATCTTTCTTTGCGCAGTTGTTTGTAGGTTTCTGATCCGTGCTTAATGACATTGAGCAGACATACTTTGACGCTTTCATTAAAAACACACTGTTTGGTGACGAAGTTTTGAAGATGAATGTGTTCGGTAACCTCATAGGAATTTCCTTTCTCCTTCATGAACTGGAGAAGCCTCTTGACATTGGTGTCAAACAGCTCTCCTTCCTGTCAGCTCATGATGAGATGTCTCCCTGTGATCCATTACCTTTGCGTTTGTCAGCTCACGGAAGACATTACTGATTGCGAGGACTTCATTGTAGACAAGCTGACATTCGGCAACATAGTCACTCCTCCTTGTTTGGCTAACAATGCCTTTTGAGCTTTTCTGGGACCTTTGGATTGTCTGCTCCAGCTTCATGTCTGGAGCAACAGCGATGAACTTGCCATCCTTCTCTCATACCACAAAGTGGCCCTGGATGAGGAATGGGTTGTCCACTTCAAGCTTTTTGATTCTTTCCATGTACCAGGAACCATACCGCATGTAGCTGATGCAATCAAACTTTCGGAGCACTCTGATCAGTGACTCAACTGTTTGCATGTGCAGCTCCCAGTTTCTTTCACGGTCCGATGGCACCAGATTTTTCACGAAATTCTTCATAGAACTCCACAAACTTTTGTTTGAGACTTTCTGTTTTCTCCAGCAACGTGTGAAAAAGCAGGTGACATTTATTTTTGTTGTTTGATTGCAGTGCTTCCCTCAGCTCAGTGATTCCTAAAATCAATTCATGGAATTCATCAGATTTGTTCCTGTTCCAAAAAGCTTCCCACATCATTGTTTCGATTGTTTCCGAGATAATCAGCATGCCTTTCAGCGAGCGGACATAGTGCTTCCCATTCAGGACAGTCTGGACAGTTTTCACTCCAAAAATGTCAGACTCTATCAGGGCATCATACAATCCACTCCCACCTATGTACTTCCCAACACAGTGAAGTGCCACTTTTGCCATATGAAACATCCCCATCATTGGGTACAAGTCTTCAAATTCTTCAGGGTTGCATAAGACTATGTCAGCAACAAGACAGGCTGATGTACCTAAATGTGCACATTTTGAAAGTTTTTTATGGCTGAGTACACTGTATCATAATTAGTGACTGGGGATGGAATCACTGGGAGGAATCCTACTTGCTTGAGTGGGACGGTGCTCTGAGAGATCAAGGCGTGTAACCCTCCCCATGGAGGCCCTTGACCTTTATCTCCTGATGACAGTCCGCATCTCGCTAGAGTGATGAGAAATTCTGTGTCAGCTGCCTTGCATGACACAGTGTCAGATGGTTGCAGCCCGACATCTTCAGCTACTTTGAATGTTTCAGGCAGGCTTGGCCGATTGACTGGCTTACGATGATGGCCCACGCGTTGGCATGGCAGCTCAGACGTTAGTTTGCAACTATGCTTTTACAATTTTGCGACTGAAACATTTGGTTTCCCGGGTGGAGCTTCACCCGAACAATCTTGAAATAGCACCATCACTGTGTCATGTGTGCCAGCCGTGCCAGACAATGACGAGCCATCCTCAAAGTCAAAGTTATCAAGAGCACCGATGGTGAAGCCTGTGCTGTTGAAGTGACTTGGAATTGGTATACTATTGGCTTCACATGTCTGCATAGCATAAGCAGACAGCAAATTTCTGCTTCTCAGCAAATCGGCATAGCTGGTGGATACTCCAATTCTTCCAGGACTGACACAGTTCATTAGCATCACAAAATTTGTCCTGATGTTTGAAATCAACTTTCTGCATTTCTTGCCTCAAGGTAGCTCCTGCTGATTTGACAGAATCATGCAATCTTATTTTTGCAGTAAGCTCCTCAATGCTTAATTCAGCTCAAAAGACTAGCAAAGGCTCATTTTTCCGATGGAATTGACAAAATCGAATTTTGTCTTGGTACGTTCTCACGAGCAAGATTTTGACCTTGTTGTTATAGATTAAAATATTCTTGTCAATTTTGTTCATTAGTTCTCTAATCTCAGTGAGTGTGAACCACTAGCCGCCTTTTAGAAACAGGTCCAGATGATCTTTGGTTTGTTGAAACAACTCAAACTTCCGTGATGGGCAGCGTTCCCTGGACTCAGACCTCAAAGACTCACGCTCATACTTGACAATGTGGCCATTCATGCATTTCCCATGGGCAAACAAATCTGTAGCAAAAATATTCTGCTCACTGTCAAGGTCTGCAATGCGGACAAAAACGTCATCTTGAAAAAAGCTAGCTGCAGCTAAGAATTTGTTTGCCCGCTGCTCTTCGCAAACTGTAATACTTTCTTTTTACCTTCATGTGACCTTCACTTGTCCAGACAGGGCCACACACGACACATGGGAGATTGGCAGAATGTAGTTCTGAGCTTGGAGGAGGACGTGCGGTTGATGATGACCTACATAGCTGGACGAGGTTCTCATGTCTGGTTTCAGCCTCAGTGGGTCACTTGCTTCAGGGTCAGCACATTTGGCCGCAGCACTTTTTTCATGTATTGCATCTAATGTTGTTTTCAAGGTATATGGCTTTTGACAATCATTGTCCACATGGTAATAAACTTTGTCTGTCTCACTCATAAACTTCAGTCGCTTGAACACCTCATCCTTTCTTCCTTCCACTGCCTCTCTCACTCGTTTCTGACCACTCTCAGTAGACGTTAACTTTGTATTGGCTTTTGTTTCTTGACATATTATGCATTTGCCTTTGTTGAAGCTTTGGATTTCATGAAAACTCTCTCAGGAGTGACAGGTCTGCTGCTAGCTTCATGTATCTTATAAAATATTACATCATAACCCACATTTTACTTTTTTAAAATGTGTTTAAAAATGTACAATATTAATGCAACAAATATGTCACAAAGGTTTAAAGAAATGCGTATTAATAGATATCAGATGAAATTAGTAATGGATGGCTAGTTTTTGTAAAGATTTTATCACAGTTGTAGGGGAGAATAATTGAATGTGGCTTGCATTCACAATCAAAACAAATCACTAACCCTTGACCTATGAAAGACAGGAGAGGATACCTCATTGTGGTGAGAAGGCAAGCCAGTTCCCCCTAGGGGTCAAAAAATAACAGAGCTCCACCTAGTGATAGATGAAAGAATATATCTTCTATGGGAAACCTGAATGATTGAATTGATTAAGAAATACTTATGTTAACCTTTAAAGCTTTGCATGGCCTTGCGATCAGTTCTTTTTTATTATTATTATTGTGTAGTGCTTTGAGATGTTTTTGTATGAAGCACTATATACATTTCTCTTGTTGTTAAAGTAATTGTGGTTGTTATCGATCAATACCATTATGACAAAACAAGTAAAAAAACAAAAAAACTGGAAAGTGAAATAAAGACTATTATATGCTATTTTAAAGATTTCTGGGTAACTTTGTCCACCATCTTGAAAATGGTAGAAAGACTGATCCTAGCAAAATTATAATGCTTTTTTTTGGACTTCTTGACCCCAAAAACCTATATTTTGACATCAGGATGAGCTTTCTAAGTGCTCTGGTTCCTCAGATATCCAATACGCAACTAGAAATATCCGCCAACTTGGAAAATGGTGGCTACAGAAAAAACGTCCTAGAGTTGAAATGTCTACCCAAGCTTATTTTTTATCTAATTGATTTTTTTGCGTGGTTATATGGTGGAGCCAGGACTATTACCGCCTCACCAGAATTTGCGTAACAGTTTAAAAAAATGGCAAATGAAAGAGCTCTGCGTGATATGTTGATATGTTTTATATATATATATTTAAAAGTCTTAGACGCAAAAAGTAAACAAACCAGTTATTTTAAGCGTACACTCATTGTGATCTCTATGAAAAGCCATCTGGGACAAAAAACACATTGTGCTGCGCCAGCCAGAATCTCATGGGACAGAAATAAAGGCAAGCACGTCATTCTGAAATGTGTCGTTTAAACAGTACCCAACTTCCTGAAAATGTTGTAGAGTGATTTTTATGTAGATTGTATATATTATCAAGGCTCCAAGTTAATATATATTTGGTAAAATGTTGCTACCCAAAACTCTTAATTTGCTACTATTTTTTTCATGCAGAAGCATTTTTCTGATACCTCATGCTGCACTATGTGACCAACACTGAGTGAACACGTACTTAATTACCGGTATTCATTTATTTTAACACATACATTATTAGTATCTTTCATAAAGCAGGAAACCATTGCTAATAGAGCTTCCCGATGGGTCATCCTAAAACCCATCCGGAGGTGCCCCAAAACATATTATTATTATTATTATTATTATTATTATTATTATTATTATTATTATTATTATTATTATTATTATTGTTACTACTACTACGACTACTACGACTACTACTACTACTACTACTACTACTAAAAATAATAATCACATGTTTATGTATTAATGTATCGGAAAACAAAGGCAAAGCAAGTAACAAACAAGCAACCAAACAAAGAACATCAACTTCCTTCTATGTGTTTCATTGCCTCTTACTTTTAATAATGATTTAGGCAACTCGATACAACAAAACAACACATGTTTATTAAGCAGTTGGCTTCACTTACAGATTTGCTAGCATTTTTTCTTTTTTGTTTTCTCTAAACATTTACTTCTGGTGTTCCTCCTTCCTGCTCTTACATTCCAGTCAAAAAATCTACAGCGCCATGTACTGTGTGTATTATAAATAAAGTAACAATACAACACTAAGACCCCTGTATGTATGTGTGTGTGTGTGTGTGTGTGTGTGTATATATATATATATATATATATATATATATATATATAATATATATATATATACACACCTACCTACCAACCTCCCTCCCTCACAAGCTCAGGAGCTCAACACACTGAAGTCAATACCCTAGTTAAGGGGAAATGTATCCATATGTGTTATGCTTAAATTTAATATTTAAGGTGTTTTATATCTACAGAGAGAGAGTAGCGAATGGAGACAGTATTGGGCACAGTAGATGCCAAATTGTGTCACTTTGCCAAATAGTGTCACATCGTTATTTAAATCTACGGTAACTGCCTATGTTGGGTAAACAAAAAACATTAAACCGTAATTGTTTTTCCAGAGGATCATTTTTTATAGACTTGCCTTGTACAGTAGGCCAGGCAACTACCACAAAAATGAGTCGTTATTATTAACATTAATAATAATAATAAAAATAATATATTTAAAAAAAAAAACCTACTGACTGAGCAGCAGGGTGGAGGAAGTTGAAGTTGTTTGTTTGGTTGCTGGTTTGCTATTAAAGAATGTACTACATACTTTCTTTGTCTCTGTTTCCCGATACCACAGCGAATAATAACAAAAAACAACTAAAACAACCCGGGCGTGTCTGGTCTACCCGGGTGACTCCAGTTCCCTCAGGGCTTTAGGCGACCGGAGGCAACTGGAGGCGTATTGGACTATATTTGAACGACTGGGCGTTTTAGTTGTGTATATAACTGTACTTATCATGCTACATAATAGCATTCCATGGATATAAACATTGCTTTTCACTATATAATGATGTTTTGTCATGAGTTTATAGAGTTTATAGCCTGGATATTATATATTTTTTGTTGCGACATTCTGTTAAGTGGAATGTAATAAACGAGAAGCAAAACAGTGAGGTTTTTTTCACCTTCATTTTACAACACCATTTCCACGTTTTGTTTTATTTGAAGTGCTTAAAGTTTACATTTGTTTTTGTTTGCTTGTTCAGCTACAAAAAGGCACAAGTAAACCTTGTGTTATTAGTTTATGAAAACGTGTCTGTGGCCACTGTTTACTGTGAAGAAACGGCAATGGCAAGGAATGAAAAAAATAAAATGCGGTGTCTTTATGTACTGTTTTGTAAATAAACAGTAAAAGCCAGTTAGTTTTTTTTTTTGTGGTCCTTTTCATTTTTTCAGGACCAAGTTCGTTTGTGCAGTTTGCAAGTGCCCGTGGTTCGTTTATATGGCGTGAACCAGATGTTTACAATGTATATTGAAAGATGGCAGCTATTGATGTGTCATTTTACATATTGCTGTGGAAAAAAAGCACTGGGTTAACTATTTAATTGAGTACATTTCTTGAATGCCTATGTTAGGAGAATGCAGTTTCGCAATTACGTACGGTTAATTTGAGAAAAGACTGGATATATTTTACTATTTATGTGAGTTTTGTACAGTTCGGCTTGGCTTTTGGTGTCTGATCAAATTTTCTGTCAGAGCTTCAGTTTCTCACACTGTCCATGTAGTTTAGGATCACCAAATTTCCACAGTGAAAAACTGGGACTTCTCTGTTTATTCTTCAATTCACTAACACCATAGCAACTCTTAAGCTGTTAATAAAAATAACAGTATATCAAATAACACAATAGTAGTTTAAAAATTAGGCATCGGGTGAATTTATTGCAGATCATAACACATTATTTTCTTTTTATTTTCATCTAGTCCAAAACATGTTAAATGTGTGGGCTCCCGAGTGGCGCATCCAGTAAAAGCACTCGCGTAGAGTGCAAGATGCGCCCTATAGTCTTGACATCGCCGCTTCGAGTCCAGGCTGTTCCTTTGCTGACCGAGGACGGAAGCTCCCAGGGGGCTCACAATTGGCCGAGCTGCCTGGGGAGGGAGGGTTAGGTCGGTCAGGGTGTCCTCGGCTCACCGTGCACCAGTGACCCCTATGGTCTGGCCGGGCGCCTGTGGGCTTACCTGTAAGCTGCCCAGGGCTGTGTTGTCCTCCAACGCTGTAGCTCTGGGTGGCTGCATGGTGAGTCATGGTGAAGACAGCGTGTGTTTGTCTTCGCCCGAGTCAGCGCAGGGGTGGTAGCGGTGAGCTGAGCTAAACAAAATAATTGGACACTAATAAATTGGGGAGAAAATAACAAAAAAATTATTGCCGACAACTAAATAAAAAATAAAATAAAAAAACATGTTAAATGTACAAAAATAGATCAGCTATTACCATTTAAACATATGGTATACACAATCCGAATGATTAAACAAATAATCCATTAGATAGTTTATTTTATTTTTGAATGGCACAAACACACAACCTAATACATTACTCTGCAATTAAGTTGCTGAGCACGCTGATATAGTTAAAATAAATAAATAAAATACAATAGCAAAACTGGGACGATTAGCCTAACAATTTTACTGTTTCTAACTGGCACAAAAAAAATAAGGCTGTAAACAATCTTCCCCAGAAGGATGTGTGGTAACCCAAATGTTGTGGCACCCCCGTGCCCACCACAAACCCGCCCCCACCCCACCCCCGAGACATTTTTTTTTTGTTTTTTGCTCTACTTGTTTCCTCAGAATAATGAACTAAACAGTGAAATGTTTTCTTCCTGGTCCGGTTACTTTGTATAGTTTGTTTCCAATGTGCAAAAGGACAGAGTCCAGCATCTACTCTAGCACTTTCGCCAATCACTGTGTTCAGGGTGTTTTTGTCAAGTCCGCCGGCAGCGGAGCAAAATGGAAACTAAGCGGAGGCGGGTTATTAATGTTGATCATCTCATCGGGGCGACGGTGAAATTCTACCTGCTCCAGCCGGTTTAAAATCCAGTGTGGACTCGCCTCATGTTCTTGACAAGAATCACGCTGTGTATAAAATGTGTAAGCCTCGAATTTGCAGAGCTCCAGAATGGGACTAAAATAGTTGCAAATGCAAAAAAGAAATAATTTAGTTTTTAGTTTTTAGGGGTTAGGCGCATTGGTGCTTGTAACACACAAAAGCTGCCTCTCCCTTTAAAACCATGTGCCAATATTTATGAATGCGCTATGATGTCGGTCTGTAAGGGGAAAACACACATTTAATAAACTGAAGTGTGAGAAGGATGGTAACAAATACACTACTACTACTACTACTACTACTAATAATAATAATAATAATAATAATAATAATAATAATAATAATAATTTAATCAAATACAAATGCTTGTAAGCGCAGACAGGTGCTGTGTCAACACCAAACGTGTTTGTGTGTTGTGTAAACATTTAGCATTTAATATTGTAAATAGCAGAACCAACTCCCTGCAATTTCAACATGTTTTTACTGAAAAATAAACGGTAACATGTAATCATAAGAGTTGTCTGTGTTGCATGCTGTGAGATCAGGACTTCAGTGATACCGAGCATGGGAGCTGCTGCACTGCAGCATGCTGTTTCCCATGTTAAAACTGTACAGGTGCCGCCACAAATTACAGACACTTGAAAAATATAAACATGTGAGTTCATTGCAGTCATCAGCTGCATAGATTAACCACTCAGCAGAATGAGGCAACAAACAAGTGAGTACAGACAGACAATAAGCTGCTGTTTTAGTATCACTTTAGTGTCTTAACAAGTTGTTGTATTTTAAGCAGTTGAATATGATATCAACCAACTTGCTCCTGAAGTGACCGAGGAGCCATTGGCTCCTAAGGCAACAACTGTGTCTTGAGCCCTGATCTGAATTTTTTTTTTTTTAAAGTAATGTATTTTAAAGAATAAACAGGAAACAAAAGCAAAACGGGTCATGAAGCTCATTTGACCAAAAGTGGTTTACCAGTGTTATTGCAAACACTTGCACAAGCAAATGAGACAATTGTGTGATTTTTATGTTTCGTGCGGAATTTACAGAATCGTGATGCGTATCGTGACCCTTGCATTCCGATACATATCGTGTCGTTAAGACACTGCCCTAATTAGAAGCTTAATTGGTCCAATTAATTAATTTAGGGTACAGTTGGAACAAAAACTAGGAGGGACGCCAACCCTCCAGGACCAGGATTGGACACTCCTGCTCTAAATGGACACAGCCTTATTCTACCAACAAACAGTTAGGCCAATGTTGTACTTTTTTATTGTCATGATGTGGGACTTTGCTAAACTTCCTTGTGCATGTAGTTCTGTGGGACATTTAAAAACGGTGAGAGAGTGTGCTTAATTTCTGTAATGTACAGCTGCTTGCTAATGCTGAGTGACACATGCACGCATAGTTACTGCCTTTGCTGTATTGTGTAGATAATTTGGGGCTTTTATAAGCTTAAAAAAACACAGCTTATGGGGCTGTCTGATTAATGTAATTTCATATTATTAGAGTTTTTTTTTTACAGAAGATTGACTCTTTCATGTTTTTTGTATTCCAGAACAGAAAATGAATAATCTTTCCTTTAGTGAGCTGTGTGGCCTGTTTTGTTGCCCTCCGTGTCCTAGCAAGATTGCCTCAAAACTCGCTTTCCTGCCACCCAACCCCACGTACACCCTGATATGTGATGAGAGCGGCAGCCGGTGGACTCTGCACCTCTCGGAACGAGCAGACTGGCAGTACTCGGCCAGGGAAAAGGATGCCATTGAGTGCTTCATGACCAGGACCAGTCGAGGAAACAGAGTAGCCTGTATGTTTGTTCGCTGTTCCCCAAATGCCAAGTTTACCCTGCTCTTCTCCCATGGGAATGCTGTGGACTTGGGTCAGATGAGCAGCTTTTACATCGGACTCGGCTCTCGAATAAACTGCAATGTGTTCTCCTACGATTATTCTGGGTATGGAGCAAGTTCTGGGAAGCCATCAGAGAAAAACCTCTATGCAGACATTGATGCTGCCTGGCAGGCACTCAGGACACGGTAAGGAGACATTTCAGTCTGTCTAATAGTAACCTGACCCTATGTTCGTTGTTCAGAGGGACTTTAGTAATTGACTTTTTCAGTCCCCACATTCAGCATACATCTCTTAGATTACCTACCCCCATATTTCATCCCTTATAGAGTTGAATTTCCTATTATTGCAATTGTTTCCTGGCAGTGCCATTTGGCCATGTGCTTCATTGGTATACATCCAATATAGGTTTTTAGTAATCCTCCACTTTGTCATGAGAAATTACACTGTGGTATAACCAAACACATTTTCAGGGTTGTATTTCACTGTACTGTACCCCTTAGACTGAATAAGCTGTCAGCTGATCTATAGTCTCATGCACTGTAACTCGAATCCTTAATACTATGATGGCAAACTGCAGTGCCACTCTGCCACGTGAGCAAGCAGGAGGCATAAGTCATGAGAAGTATTCTATTTTAGCAATAGGGTTTTAGGAGATCAATACAAATTGCTGCCTTTGTTTTTGTGTTTTAAAACAGCTATTGGAGTTTTGAGTATTGAGCAGTGCTAAGATTTTTAATACATACCTGATACAAGTGAAAACATTGTTTGAATTATTTCTTAAAATAACCTCAATACTGAAAAATGTAAACTAAAAAGGAATGTATACTTCAAGTGATCAGTGGTGAATGATGTAGCAGATATGAATCAAATACAAATGTTCAAGTGTTTTCTTATAAAGCTATACTATACAGTATACAAGACAAGTACATTTTGTTCCTAACTCTTAAACTTTTCAGTTTAAATCTTTTTCTACATTGTTAAAAAGGGATTTGTGGGACCATATGGTTGGGTTATTCTCTGGGAACCTTTTTTCCATTGGGTTCTATAATAATCTATGTAGCCTGTTTCATATTGAAACCAAACGGTTCTTAATATGCAGTAAAGATCCAGTACTTTAATGCATCATGGAGCCCTTCATGGTAATAATTATTTCACTAAAAGATACATTTCTAGCATTCAGGTGAAAGAGTAAGGAAAGTTGAGATGTTTAAATTAGTGGAGTATGAGACAATTCTTTTTTACAACTAGAGAGTAGGGAAACTTACAGTACATGGTAATTTACAAAAAAAAAAAGTTGTTTAGTTTTAGAGAAGATGGATGCCAATCCTTTCTCACTATGCCTAAAGTCAGTAATGATAAGATGACATTAATTGCAACTGGCCAGGGTGGAACCATCCCCTGTAATTAAATCAGTCCTGGAATCCATTTCTGTCTGCACAATTAAATATGCGACATACTGCACATCATATGTAAAGGGCCACTGTAAATCCCTATGCTGTTGGGGAATGTTCTGATAATTAATAGTCTTGTTGATCTAGCTTGCTTATTATTAAATTACATGGTTTGCTGACAGTTCAGATAATCTGTTACTGTTCTGATTATACAGAGAAGCACTACACAACCATTGAGACCATAGGAGAACAGGACAATACTGTATGTTGACAATGTAATCTACATATCTGTGTAGTCAACAAATGACAGTGGCTAAATCACTGCTAGGGGTTGTTTACAGCCATCCTCATAAGAGAAATAAACACAGTACTCCATGTGTCATGTAGTTTCTGTTTATTAAACAAGTACACTATATGCAGAACAAAAACATAATGGTATAATTAGAATTAGAAAAAAGATCAGAGATTTCCTTTAACCTGATTGGTCAATAAGAGGGATTTAATCTCTGATAAAGGATCTAAAATGTTACCTTTCAAGCTATGTTTAATCACTGTTCCAAATCAATCTGCCGAAAATATGTAAATACAGTATTTGTGTATTTTACCTTTTTTTCTGCTTGTTGCAAGAAAATCTCTGTTCTTGTACACACCCTCTGAATGTTGTCTGTCAATGTAGACTAATTCTGCTTCCTCGCTGTCCTATCTATCTATCTATCTATTTAAATTTAGCAAATTAAATTTAAAAATCGAGAATAGTGTTTGCTGTCAGCGGCAATACAGTAACCACAATGGCAACAAGTCTCTAATTTGAATGAGAAGTTGAAGAAATCAAACAACTGGATGTAGTCTGATTTACTTTCAGCAACATTTCTTCAGCACATCACAGTAACAACACAGGCACAGTGCTCCTCTCTAAAAATGCCAGGAAAGGAGGCTTTGAATAAACTTTATGAATACACACTGTGAACAAGTTACTTAACAAACAGCACGATCAGCATTAACACATAGACTACTGGATATGTGGTCTAGTGGTTAAAAAA
Organism: Acipenser oxyrinchus oxyrinchus; assembly: GCA_030684275.1. Lineage (NCBI taxonomy): Eukaryota > Metazoa > Chordata > Actinopteri > Acipenseriformes > Acipenseridae > Acipenser > Acipenser oxyrinchus. The sequence goes on along the minus strand of CM060247.1, from coordinate 70,553,582 downwards.
AAAAAAAAAAAAGATTGTAAACATCCAGGTTCAAATCCCGGCTTACTCACTGACTCATTGTGTGACCCTGAGCAAGTCCCTTAACCTCCTTATGCTCCGTCTTTCGGGTGAGATGTAGTTGTAAGTGACGCATGCAGCTGATGTATAGTTCACACACCCTAGTCTCTGTAAGTCGCCTTGGATAAAGGTGTCTGCAATAATAATAATAATAATAATAATAGATATGCTTAATTACTAAAACTTTTTTATATTTTTCGTTAACACATTTTGACCTATTACACAAATATATGAACATGCACCCCAATCCTAATTTTAAAAATTTAAAAATCAGCTGCACTTTTATTCTTTTACGTGTTTTACAAGCAGTTCACAAACCATGTTCGCTCTTCTGTATGAGGTACCTGAACCATGTAAGTAAAAGCTTTTTTATTTTTTTTTTTAGTATTGAGGTATTGTTTGGCAATTGGAAATACCCACAAAGCGTCCACTGCTGGAATTCTGAGCAAACCACATTACTTGTGGAATAATGAGGAAAACATTTGTATTCATTAGCAACAAAAACTAGTTCTGCATAAAACCACGAAAAAAAACAAACAGAAGAACTGTAAATGTTTTGTTTTTGTTTTTTAACGTACCTATTTTCTAATAGCAATAGAACCCTCCAAAAAAGGGCTTTAACATTTTTGTAATGTTACAGTGCCTTGCATAAGTATTCACCCCCCTTGGACTTTTCTACATTGTGTAGTGTTACAACCTGGAATTAAAATTGATTTAATTTGGATTTTTACCATTTGATTTACACAACATACTTAACACTTTGAAGATGCAAAATATTTTTATTGTGACACAAAAGTTAATTAAACAAAAAAAAGACATTTGTTGGTTGCATAAGTATTCACCCCCCTGAGTCAATACTTGGTAGAAGCACCTTTGGCAGCAATTACAGCTGTGAGTCTTTTTGGGTAAGTCTGCTTTGCACACCTGGATCCTGCAGTTTTTGCCCATTCTTCTTGGCAAAATTGCTCAAGCTCTGTCAAGTTGGATGGGGACCGTTGGTGAACAGCAATTTTCAAGTCTTGCCACAGATTCTCAATCGGATTGAGGTCTGGGCTTTGACTGGGCCATTCTAAGACATTCAGGTTCTTGTTTTTAAACCACCCTAGTGTAGCTTTGGCTGTGTGTTTGTTTAGGGTCATTGTCCTGCTGGAAGGTGAACCTCCATCCGTCCCAGGTCTCTTGCAGACTGAAACAGGTTTTCCTCTAGAATTTCCCTGTGTTTGGCTCCATCCATCTTGCCCTCAATCCTGATCAGTTTCCCAGTCCCTGCTGATGAAAAGCATCCCCATAACATGATGCTGCCACCACCATGCTTCACCGTGGGGATGGTGTTCTCAGGGTGATGAGCAGTGTTGGCTTTGCGCCACACATAGCGTTTTGCGCTAAGGCCAAAAAGTTCAATTTTGGTCTCATCAGACCAGAGAACCTTTTTCCACATGTTTGCTGTGTCTCCCACATGCCTTTTGGCAAAATCCAAACGGGATTTGATATGGGTTTTTTTCAGCAATGGCTTTCTTCTCGCCACTCTTCCATAAAGCCCAGCTTTGTTGAGTGTCTGGATTATAGTTGTCCCATGGACGGTTTCTCCCATCTCAGCTGTGGATCTCTCCAGCTCCTTCAGAGTTACCATTGGCCTCTTGGTTGCTTCTCTGACTAATGCCCTCCTTACCTGGTCACTGAGTTTTGGTGGACAGCCTTCTCTAGGCAGAGTCGCGGTTGTGCCATATTCTTTCCATTTTTTAATAATGGATTTAACGGTGCTCTGGGGGATGTTCAAAGTTTGGGATATTTTTTTATAACCCAACCCTGATTGGTGCTTCTCCAGAACTTTATCCCATTGTTTTGATAGCTCCTTGGTCTTCATGATGCTGTTTGTTTAGATATGCTCTCTAACAAACTCTGGGGCCTTCCAGAGACATGTGTATTTAATCTGAGATCATGTGACACTTTAATTGCACACAGGTGGACTCCATTCAACTAATTATGTGACTTCTGAAGGCAATTGGTTGCACCAGAGCTTATTTAGGGGTGTCACAGCAAAGGGGGTGAATACTTATGCAATCAAGACTTTCCAATTTTTTATTTGTAAATAATTTTGAAAAATATGTAGATTTTTTTCCCCCACTTCGACATTATGGACTATTTTGTGTAGATCAGTGACAAAAAATCCTAATTAAATCCATTTTAATTCCAGGTTGTAACACTACAAAATGTGGAAAAGTCCAAGGGGGGTGAATACTTATGCAATGCACTGTAAATACCCTCGCCTCCGGCTCAGGACATTTAACAGTGCGAAGTGGGCCTTACTAGACGATGAAGCCCTCTTCTTTGGGCTCTATTGCTTATATATACTGTCCTAATACCATATAAATGAGCATGTCATAGAAATTCAATACTGAGGATCCCGAGTGGCGCATCCAGTAAAGGCCCTCCGCGTGGAGTGCAGGATGTGCCCTATAGTCTGGACGTCGTGAGTTCGAGTCCAGGCTATTCCTTTGCCGACCGAGGACGGGAGCTTCCAGGGGCAGCGCTCAATTGGCCAAGCACCGCCCGGGGGGAGGGAGAGCTAGGTCAGCCAGGGTGTCCTCGGCTCACCGCGCACCAGCGACCCCTGTAGTCTGGCCAGACGCCTGTGGGCTTACCTGTAAGCTGCCCAGGGCTGCATTGTCCTCCAACGCTGTAGCTCTGGGTGGCTGCATGGTGAGTCTGCAGTGTGTAAAAAAGCGGTCGGCTGACGGCACAAGCTTCGGAGGACAGCCTGTGCTCGTCTTCACCGCTCCCGAGTCAGCGCAGAGTTGGTAACGGTGGGCTGAGGCTAAAAAAAATAATTGGACATTACTAAATTGGGGAGAAAACAGTAAAAATAATTGGCGACCACTAAATAAAAAAAAAATAAAATAAAAATATAAATAAAAAAAAAGAAATTCAGTACTGCATAGTAGGTACTATTTTCACTATTCCCAATAACTTTGTTAAACAGAATGTGCTGATACTATAACAGGCCTGCTTTTACTTTACACAAGACTTTCACAGTTTTTTATTTTTTTTTCTGTTTTACAATTTTTTTTTTTTTTTCAAGTTTAGTTTTTAGGTTGTATTAAAAGCCATAAAATATATTATTTACAGTACAGACATACTTCATTCAACAGCTACTGTAATCTGCGCATCCAACAATGTATAAGACCAATATTAAATATTCTATAAAAAATAATAAGTAACCTAAATTATGTAGAGTTCAATCCAGATTACAACTGAGGTCAGTCAGCCACTCCCTGACTGGTCATGATTCAATCATACAGGTCTAAGTACTGCACTGAAGCAAAAAGTGAAAGCACTGCGAGCTGGGTAATCCCTAATTAACTGGCCATGGCCACAATTACAACAACCCTTCACTTCCTGTAAATGCACAGTGCTGCAGAGTACTTAATACATTTACTATCTACTGTATTTGTAGGTCTGGAGAAAAAAAATATCCAAGGCTTTCCTTTGGAGAGAATAGTTTCTTGAGGCTTAAGGATATGCATGTGCAAAGCACAGGCGACTGTAGAAATGGGATTCAGAAAAAAACAAATAATCACATACTGGGGATTAGAAAAGTCACTATGGGCAGCTGTCTAAATTTGTAAACTTTCTCACTTCATAACTGTACCACAGCCTTTGATTTTATATGGATGTTGATTATATTTGCAGTTACAGATTATTATTATTATTATTATTATTATTATTATTATTATTATTATTATTATTGTTTGATTTTTTTAATTCTGGTAAAACTTCCTTTTCAATCTATTGACACATACACATTTTTCTTGTTTTAACGACAAATTCTAGGTGGATTTTAGACTGCATTTGGAACTATCAACCCTATTTTGATATTCAAACAAGATTTGTATAGATTGGCATTTGAATCAAATTCTATATTTATACATCTATATGAAACTGTAGGATGTTATTTGACAACAGTGGTTGAAATGGCAATCCTGGTATTGAAAGGGTTGCAGGTGGTATCAATCTATAATCCTCATTAAAATACATAAGTATTCAGTACTGTATGACATGTGTAGCTATCCAAACAGAATGGACCTGAATAATTCCAATGGCTGTCCCAAACTCTAAGACAGCGAATAGTAAAATGTAACAATGCCCTCCTCATTTCTTGACACAAAGTGATGTAGGAAGAAAGTCGGCAATTAAAAAAAACAAAAAAAAACATATTTGTAAATAGACTGTTACCAAAGGCAAAAAGGAAACCTGGGTTGCTTAGCTACCTGTGTGCAAAAAAAAAGACAACTAACAGTAACAGCAAAAAAAAAGGAATGGGTGTTATTTTTATATTGAAAATACGGTCTACATTTTGTATCCCAGGTAGAAAATTGAATTGAGAGGATGTACAAATGTGTGTTTGGATACTGACATTCTACTTCATGGGAATGATAAATAACAGTTCTCAACAATTCTCCTTGAAAACACTGTTTGAATGTTTGAGTAGAGCACACTGTTTGGCCTGGATGTTTACAATGTATAATCCACATAGTAAATCTTGAAAGCTTTTGAACTCCCTTACTCTTTGTGCTGCACTTAAATGGATCACTCTTTGGGCCTCATTTATGAAAGGGCGCTGAACTTTATGGTGTGCGATATGTGCATGTTAATGATTTCTGTATTTATTGGAATTTTATTCATTATCTCGTGAAATAGTGGGCATATTATGGTGCAGACTCATTTTGTTGTGCCATACTATGGTAATCAGAATGAATATGTGATTTATATGGTAATGCATGCTGATGTATTTAAATGAGCATCCTGCTCAGAATAATGAGATGAGCTGCATTCACATGGTAGTTACAAAAGGACTCTAATTTTAGTGCCTGCATTAAAGTGATTATTTATTCGTGTGTATGGGAACCAGGCTTTCACCACTGATAGGTGCGCTATTTTTCTCTTTTTCTGGCCTGAAAACTGGCGATGTGCAGTTCGATTCTTTTTACTGACTCGATTTCGTTTGATTCATGAACGCGAAATAAATACAATAAATAAACTGTTTCTGAACACTTAGCTTATATTTATAATATAATCTCGTAATATACGTGAAAATGTCTATATAAATTGTATGTAGGCCAATATACTCAAAACATATTACCCCCACTGCACGATTCCTCGTCATCATTAAGTATGCAGGCACGGTTTCAATCAATTAATCAACATATTACTTACATATTACTTAATGAACATTGACAAAAAAACTCAGTATCGCAAATTTAATATAATGGGAAATAGAAGAGTATTTTATTTCAATGGAAATCTCAAACAGTAAAAAAAGAAAAAAAAAAATGTCGGAGAATATAATTCCAAGTCTCAATATTTAACTTATATTCCAATAGATAACGTTTTTAACAGCAATGAAAAAAAAAAAAAAAGATACTGACAAGCTGTGAAAATGCGAAATAATAAACAGTACCACTATGAAATGTGCCTTTTCATGACTTCTGTCCGGACACTTGGCACTTCATTTCTGGTACACTTGATAACAATGCTCATTACGTGTTCTAATTCTGCAACTTTTCCAAATAATGCCTGTTGATGCAGAAGCCAGTGTAAGAAAATTGGTACTTCTGCATTTCTCGCTTTAATTTTTTCCAACACTCTGCTAGCCAGTCCACTCTTTTGACCAGTCATATATGGTGCTCCCTCTGTTGTAGTCCCAGTTACTTTATTCCAAGGTAATTCTGCAAGTTCCATGGCTTCTTGAAGTAAAAAAAAAAAAAAAGGTCCTTTCCTGCAGTTGTGTTGTTCATGGCATCCACAGCACTTTTCAGAAAAACCTTTAGTTGACTCCATAGCTTTTTTCATTTCCAGTAAACTCAAAATACGTTGCTTTGTGCAGCATGTCATAGTGACATTGTATGTTGCAATCTTTCATAACTGAAACCATTGCACTGCAAATCAGATGCATTGCCTTGCTGTCCAAATTATTCGTCTGGCTAACGATTTTGGAATCTTCTGTGTTCCGCCTCCACCTTTCGCTTCTGTGACATCTCCGACTAGGTTTTTTGGCCACAAAGTAAAATAAATAGTTTAAACAAGCCTTCACTTAACTATCCTAATCAAACTTGTGCTGTGTGCGTGAGGAAACGAATCCTGTGTGCTATTTGATTTGCTATTTTGCTACCTATGTGAGCTGTGATTGGCTTAATGGGAATGTCACTCATGCAATGCAGACTGCACATGTTGAATATGCGTGTTATATTAAAGAGGCGGGTTATTTTAAAGAAGAATTCCTAAAAGGTACATGTGACCAGGCTGGCTGGTGGTGATGTCAGGCCACGAAATGCATGACACAGAATGGTGAGTGAATGAATGCGCTGTTGCACCGGTTTATTGCAAAATAAAAGGTTTAGACAAACACAAAACACTTGAACAGAACAAAATGGCACAGGGTCCAAAACAAACAGACATGGAACAAAACAAGTATAGTGCTAGTCTAAAACTAGCACGCTTAGCAATTGTTTTTCTCTTATTTAATTCTCCTCCTGACTCTTGCTCTCTCCTCACCGAACACACTCACATACAGCTGTGCCAGGATTCAATTTTTAATTAGTCATTCACTTGAATCCCAGCACATGAACTAATTTGTGTAGTCCCTGTGCCCACATACTAATGCATATATATATATAATTTTAAATCGCTTGTGATACACAGCCCAATTTATACCCCATGCACCAATATATACACAACACATACAACATAAAACACAAAATATGCACAGGGGCGGGGCACCCTGCCACAGTACAGTACATCAATGCAATTTCAGAAACTAATGGGCGAGCCGTATGCATTAAAGGAGAAAGGAAAAAGGCTTTTTTATTATTTATTTTTTTTACATCAGACAAGGAATAAATGTTAAAATGAAAAGGTAAGCAGTGCAGTCATTTTATGTTGCCTCTGCCTGTCCCCTGCTGAGTGTTGTGTCTATTGATTGCTCATTTTCGGTCAATGTAAGCCACCTCCACCTTCACAATAAGCTACTGACCAAAAGATACGCCTGGACTGCTCACAATACATATAGTGTGCACGGTATGGTATGTAAATTAGCCAAATACTGTGCACGTAAATTAATGCATTCTCTGTTAGTAAATGGGGCAGAAAATTTAGATTTATCGCGCACGTTAGGCTCACTATTTTATGTGCACGCTAACTCCAAATTTAGTTCCCTTTTGTAAATGAGGCCCTTTATCTCATAATCATATTTGGCATGTTACCAGACATGTGATTTTAATGGAAAAACAGACTCTGATAGCTTGACAAGATATAAAAAGTATAAACAGTAACAAACCTTTACTATTTAAAAAAAATAAATAAATAATAAATCTGCAAGAGCTTGAAAAATGAGCATATACAATAATGTTATTATATTGATACATACATTATTTTCACTTTCAAAGATACTATACAAAGTACATGTGCATAACATATTCTCAAGTAAGATGTCTAAAGGATGCAATATTCACTGCAATGTATTCGTATAGAAGCACTTAAAATTGTTGGACAAGACCCAGACACCATACACACAAAGTGGTATTGTGCACATCAGTCATGAAGTGCTGTACCATTGCTGCATGCCATTCCAGTAAAGATTTTAGGCGCCTTCCTGATTTTATATTCACAAGGTTGGCAGCTGTGCATTTTAAACAGAATTGACTGTTGGTATCTAAAGTCAACAATCCATCCTTTTGGCAGGGGGCTTGGGAATTCCAAGCACTGTAGAAGCAATCAATTGATTTTATTTATTTACAAGCTGCTCTTGTGAGTGAAATACAGTGTCTGCTCCTCTGGCTTGTCAACAGCCACAGAGGAGAGTTCAGAAGCTAGTTTTAAACCTGATCTCACTGAATGAGTAATCGGCAACCATGTTCCCTTTACCTGACCACATCAAGGACCAAAACTTGTGACTCTTTAACCCTGTGATCCTTCTACTGTAGATGGAGAAAAGGGTTTATTGTTGATGTGAACAGCAACAGGGAATTGGTTAATATTCCTCATTTGCTTCAGAGCAGGTCATCTTCTCCTGATCTCCTGTATTTTGAACATTTGAGGGGATGCTAGAGGTGGGTGTGGGTTAGGATCTCTATATGCATTACAAGTGAGCCTTCCCTGTGAAACAGAAATTAGTAACATCTACTGTATGAATTTGTTTGATTTGGCATTTATGCCACAGAAATATTCACATTAGTACATAAACTAAAATAATGTCATATTATAAAAAAAGATAATATCTGATGATCACTTTAGAAGATTAATTTTCTTTATTAGCACAGATGTTTGACCTACTTTACAGTACCTATGGAACAGTTACTTTTAGGTAGCCCAAGAAAATCACGTAGTGGTATCAAGGCTTTAGCCATAATCACAAATTGGTTTCAGTTAAAACTTAATCTCTGGATCCTCTGTTTTGATTTATTGCAGTATCCACAATACTGTAGTAATCAGTGAATTAAGTGCTGTATTAATTCCACAGATTAGTTCATTATGTTGTGTGGTATACTTTCTTTGCAAGAGTACAGTATCCTTTTCAGTAACGCACCTGCAGTAATGGTATGTATGCATGTGTTTTCAGGGCAGTATTTGTAAGAGTATACAAACATTAAAAAAGTAAGCATTGAGCTGAAGTTTGACCTGTAATTGAAAACCCTTTTTCAGTGATAACAAATGTACTGCAAATTACAGAAAAAAGACACTTCTAAAATGTGTACTGTAAACAAAAATGAACTTTCCCCAACATAAGCTGCTATTGTATGCTGTCTCCTTAAGGTTAGGATGGGATGCAGTCACAAGCACTTCAACTTAATTAAACAAGCAAGTATAACATTGTTTTAAGTCAACTTATATCTGTAGTATCTGTCATTAACCTCCCTCGGTAGGGTGCAAACTAGAAAAACAAAACAAAAAACAATTAATTATAATCTTGTTTTAAATCTCGCAAGTGTGTTACAATCCTCCAATAACAATGTAGGAATTTGCTACCACTCAGTAGTTGGGGTGGGTTTAAAGTACTCAGAATTAATCAATGCGAGACACAAGACAGGAAGGAGGGACATTGCCCAACTGCACAGGGAATTTTTTTTTTTTTTTTTTGTATCTTCGGTGTATTATCGGTTTTTATCACTTAAACTGAAAGTCAGAAACCCTACCAATATTCTACCTTTGTGTGTGCTTTGTGTGACGGGGGGGGGCAAATAGTTTTTTCTAGCATTTTTTTCCGTGGACAAGAAGCTTTCTCTCACTCACTCACTCACTCACTCACTCACTCACTCACTCATATATATATATATATATATATATATATATATATATATATATATATATATATATGTATATATATGTGTGTGTGTGTGTATATATATATATATATATATATATATATATATATATATATATATATATATATATATATATATATATATATATATGTATATATATATGTATATATGTAGTGCCTTGCAAAAGTATTCAGACCCCTGACCAATTCTCTCATATTACTGAATTACAAAAGGTACATTGAAATTTCGTTCTGTTTGATATTTTATTTTAAAACACTGAAACTCAAAATCAATTATTGTAAGGTGACATTGGTTTTATGTTGGGAAATATTTTTAAGAAAAATAAAAAACTGAAATATCTTGCTTGCATAAGTATTCAACCCCACACATTAATATTTGGTAGAGCCACCTTTAGCTGCAATAACAGCTTTAAGTCTTTTGGGGTAAGTATGTACCAGCTTTGCACACAGTGTGGGAGGTTGTTCAGGTTGGTTGGACGGCGCTTGTGGACCGCAATTTTCAAATAGTGCCACAGTTCTCAATGGGATTGAGATCAGGACTTTGACTGGGCCACTGTAGGACATTCACCTTTTTGTTCTTGAGCCACTCCAATGTTGCTTTGGCCTTGTGCTTGGGATCATTGTCCTGCTGAAAGGTGAATTTCCTCCCAAGCTTCAGTTTTTTAGCGGACTGAAGCAGGTTCTCTTTCAGTATTTCCCTATATTTTGCTCCATCCATTCTTCCTTCAATTTTAACAAGATGCCCAGTCCCTGCTGATGAGAAGCATCCCCACAGCATGATGCTGCCACCACCATACTTCACTGTAAGGATGGTGTGTCTTGAGGCATGGGCAGTGTTAGGTTTGCGCCACACATGCGCTTTGAGTTTTGGCCAAAAGCTCTATCTTGGTCTCATCTGACCACAAAACCTTTTCCCACATCGCAGCTGGGTCACTCTCATGCTTTCTGGCAAACTCAGGCGTGCTTTCAGATGGTACTTTTTGAGTAACGGCTTCTTTCTTGCCACCCTCCCATACAGGCCAGTGTTATGCAGAGCTCTTGATATGGTTGACTGGTGCACCATTACTCCACTCCCAACCACTGAACTCGGTAGCTCCTTCAAAGTGATTGTTGGCCTCTCTGTGGCTTCTCTCACAAGTTTCCTCCTTGTCTGAGTGCTGAGTTTTGAGGGACGGCCTTTTCTTGGCAGTGCCTGGGTGGTGTGATGCAGCTTCCACTTCCTGATTATTGCTCCAACTGTGCTCACTGGGATATCCAAACACTTGGATATTATTTTGTACTCTTTCCCTAATCTATGCATTTGTATTACTTTATCTCTAACTTCTGTAGAATGCTCTTTGGTCTTCATTTTCCTTCAGATTCACCGCCTGACCAGTGATCCTTCAACAGTGGGGTTTTTATCCAGAAAATGTGACAGCAATTTTAATGGTTCACAGGTGGAGGCCAATGGTAAGGTAATTGTGTCTTCGTTAGGGCAATTTCTTTCATCGGTGTAAACTGGGAGCTTCCACAGCACAGGGGTTGAATACTTATGCAAGCAAGATATTTCAGTTTTTTATTTTTCTTAAAAATATTTCCCAACATAAAACCAATGTCACCTTACAATAATTGATTTTGAGTTTCAGTGTTTTAAAATAAAATATCAAACCTAACGAAATTTCAATGTTCATTTGTAATTCAGTAATATGAGAGAATTGGTCAGGGGTCTGAAAAGTTCCCTGTGCAGTTGGGCAATGTCCCTCCTTCCTGTCTTGTGTCTCGCATTGATTAATTCTGAGTACTTTAAACCCACCCCAACTACTGAGTGGTAGCAAATCCCTACGTTTTTATTGGAGGATTGTAACACACTTGCGAGATTTAAAACAAGATTATAATTAATTGTTTTTTGTTTTGTTTTTCTAGTTTGCACCCTACCGAGGGAGGTTTAGTTTGTAACTGCTATTCTGGGACAGAGACTCAAGATGTTTAATAAGTTAAAAAAAAAAAAAAAAGAGAGAGAAGATTGCTTACGTTCTATGTTTATTTTCTGATCTTTTTTTCCATACTGCTGCCAGTTAGACAAGTACAAACTATTGCTATTAGTAAAGGTCTTTTTTTTTTTTTTAAAACGGAATGTTGATCCTGCAAATGTGACAAGTCTTTCTTTGAATTAATGTGATACTTTAATAGGAATAAAGTCAGTTTGGTGTGAACATAAGTAGTTATGGTCTCTTTTATATACAGTAAGTAGGATAGATTAGCCATTTTGAATTTTTAGCACTGAAGACTGCATAACATTTCTGTAAATAATGCAATAGACTTTATTCACGGCAGACTCAAAACAAGACTTGGTGTGCAGCTATCCTCTTCCGGCGGCCGGAGTGATACTGCAGTGGAGTTGTAGTCTGAGAGATGTGGTGTTGCATTGTTGTGTGTCCGATTCTAAATGTGATCCCAAGGGAAAATAAGAAGAGACATCTGTCCTAATTATCAGGCAAATAACAAGAATCCTCAAGTTTACCGATGTATCTTCACATAACAATATGAGAAACTTAACCTTGTTCTTGGTGCAGGACGCTGTGTAGTTTAACACATTATTTTATAAATGGGTAATGTTTCATAAATAAATCCAAATACTTAATATACACAGTAAATTATGCAATTATACTTTGATAATTATATAATGTATGTAACCCTGTAGTGTAATAATCCCACGCCTTTTTTCGGAATACTCAGTTGGAATACTGCTGATTTTTATTACAAATATGCTATACTTAGTACTTATTTGGAGTACTCTGAATAATAAAATATTACCCTGTACGTAAACGTAATGTTTGTGTTATGTGGAGGTTATATAGGGTGCCCCATGAATCATGAACACATTTAATGATTAAACAGGTTACACAGCAAAGTGATAATACTGCAATATACCTGGGCGTGAACTTGTGTCACTTGGTTATAAAAGTTTTTTTTATTAACGCATATTAAAATATAAAATGTGTTTGAATAAGTAAAGATAGTTTGTCACACAATGCATGACAGAAAGGGCATCCTTACCCCCCCCCCCCCCTTTTGTTAAAAAAATTGTTTACTTTAATGGTATGTTTCGTTTCGGGTATCCCCTTCATGACAGTCTTGACCCCCCTTCATGAAAGTCTGGATCTGCCCCTGTATAGTATACATTATGTTTTAACTACATGCATATTTTTTTATTAAACATTATCTGATTTTTAAAAAAAACATTTTGACAAACAGACCTCGCACAGAAAAATAATTTAGTTTCCAGAATTTCTCATTAGCGGTAATGGTAACATACAGTCCCCCACTCTTTTTAATTAACAACCTATTTACAGTAAATACTGCCCATGCCCTCTATATAAATACAAGAAAACAAAATAAAAAATAAAAAAAGATATTTACACACAATACTATTGTGGGGCTGTCATAATAATTGCACATACAGCAATCTACCCATTTAAAACAAAAAAAAAACACACACTCCCTTTGCACTGAAGCAGGGCTCCAGTATACAACAAGCTTGGAGTCTCTCAGTATTTAAACGCTAATCAAAGCAGATTCATTCATTCAAAGCATTTGCTCCAGTGCAGAGTTTGCACCACTTGAAATAAAACGACTCTTTGCCAACTCTTATTTTTATTAAAACGTGAAAGTGCCGATTAACCAAGACTTTCTACTCCTGTGAGAAACCTGCAGAATGAAGGCAACGGAATACTATAAATTGCTTTTCATTTTAAGTAGTGCTCTTATAATGCAAACACATAATTAATCATCGCAATTATTATTAATTTTATTGAGTTTAGTGAGGATGAAGTCTTTGTTTTATGAAACAGTGTTGTTTCAACCTCCAAGCAGAGAGGGTAAAGTGATCATCACTGTGGTTTTAGGAATGTATAGGTAGAAAAATAGTTGAGCGTATTTTGTCATTCTCATTTTTCCATGATTAAGTTAAGACACTGAGATGGTTTAATAACTATAATTACAACATTAAAGGCAGACAGAGCGCTCAGAAATAATATCCGAAAAACAGAAACCCTAAATATCCATTTTGGTGTATTTAGAAGCATTTGACTTTTGCTTTTGAAGTAAGTGGGATACTTGAAGGTTTGTTTCAGACAGAGCGTGATTGACACTGGTAGTTGAGTTGACGGTTGTGTCGAGTTCATAGGGCTGCGGTTTGCAAGGAGCCTCGCAGCTGGCCAATCACATTAATTGAAGTCAAATGAATATTAATGAGAACACGGCCAAACAGCCAATCAAATCGACTGGTCAGCCGAAAAGCTCGAGCTGCAACCCTCTGAACTACACATTGGTTAAAACGTATGATGTGCTTACAACTAAACTCTCGCAGCTAAACTCCGTCTTGTAAACCTGCGTAAGCTCATTTTATTGCTGAGTGTAATTTTATAATTAATATCGCACAAAGGTTTATGTATGCATGCAGTTTTTTCTTCTCTGTATTTGTATAGTGACATCACTGTTAAAATTCTAATTTGATAGATAAGGATTTAAAACTACGTATGGTGTCTACAACAAATAGTCTGGCATTGCAGCATTTCTTATTTTTTATATTGGATTCAAAAGTTGCAAAGAAAAAGCTACTTATTTGCACTGTACAAAACCACACAGGTCCTGCAAATTTAGAACCTCAGGTACTCAAAATTCTTTAATAGTATCTTAATCAGAAAAAAAGCTCTGTTAACGAAGCTTTTGTTTTTAAATAAACAACATATATATAATAATGTCAAATTTTTTTTCCTTCAGTTTGTGAAGGGGGAGGGGTTAGGGGGAGGCATGTGCACGGGCAAGTGACTTGGTGATTTTTCATGGCTGGCTATGGCCACATATACACGTGTGTGTGTGTGTGTGTGTGTGTGTGTGTGTGTGTGTGTGTGTGTGTGTGTGTGTGTGTGTGTGTGTGTGTGTGTGTGTGTGTGTGTGTGTGTGTGTGTGTGTGGATATATATATATATATATATATATATATATATATATATATATATATATATATATATATATATAAACTGGAAGGTGTTTGGTTTGAAATGGCAGTGCTGTGATGAAATACTATCAAAACACAGCACTGGGTACAAGGCAATAAGCAAACGTCTGCGGCAGCCAGATCCATCACAATGCCTGTGCAAAGTAGCTGTGTACACACTAGGAAGCAGAGACCGCAAAAAAGGTGCAGGGTCTGCTACGAAAATGAAAACAAAAGAAAGGACACAAGAAAAATGTGCAGTGGTTGCGAAAGCAACCCCGTGTTCTGTTGTATTGAACATTTCTATAAATGGCACAGAGCAAGTCAATAATGGCACACGTTTTGATGTTTGATTTTTATTTGATAATTACTGTTTACTGATTATTGTTATTAGCAGCGGTTTTGTTTTCATTGTTCAAACTAAAATAAATTAAATAAATAAAACTTGGTTTTATTTCTATGTTGAACATGGGTATGTAGTACACAGGAGCACAAAGGGTTAATGAAAAACACAGTTGAGGTCATTTTATTTGTGTTTTATTTGTCATATGTTAACATTTTTATAGCAATTACAGGTTTGAAAACCATTATTATTATTATTTTCAAAATGTGGTACCTGGGAAGGGGTTTCATTTTTACATCTGGAGTTGAAGTGGTTAAACGCTGCGTAGTGTAGATGCTAACCGTATTTAGCAGTTTTAAGCCGGTTTAAAGGCAACTAATACTGTTTAAAGGCGTAGTGTGGACAGTGCCTTTTAAAGAACGTACAGTAAAATAAAAAGGTAAACTTTGGCAAAGAGATCGGGGTGTCGATCTGAAAGATGTTTCAGTAAATTGGTGGTGTTTCCTCCCTTGTTTTTCACTTCTTTTAAAACAATTTCGACATTTTAGCTGTCTGCCTTTAACCAGACTGATGTTGTCATCTGGCTGAAATCCAAAATAGATCCACACCAAGCTTCTTTCTGTGGCATTCACGATGACTGCTGCAGTAATTACATTTTCCCAGAACGCGAGGGTAGTTGGTCACTTCTGCTAAGCGGAAATGATTAAGCTTTGTTCATATTGTTTTTAAAAGCACACAATTACAGAGTTTTATTTTAAAAGCTTAAAAAAAAAAAAACGGATCAAAAAATCACGGTACTTGGATATTTTTCTTTACCCCGATATTAAGTATCATAGGATTTTGGTATCACAATATACCGTGGGTGTCAGTATACCGTGAAACTGTACTTTGTAACACTTAATACTCCTCTTGTTTGTGAGCAGTTTTCTTGCGTTAGGATATAGATTAGTAAAAGGCTGTGTTTTGAATAAATAACTGCAACAACACAAAAATGGTATTCGGTGGGTCATTTTAACCGAAAAAGGTTATTTCTATTTTCTGTTTGTTTATGATTATAAAGTGGTGCTCATAAAGTATTCACGTTAATTACGTTCTATATCCCAGTCCCAACATGGTCTACCAGATGGTAATGCCCGCTCATCAGTGTTATATTGCTTAAATAAAGAATGCATTCTACTTTAGCTATGGTGGATATGCGCAGTTAGTTTGGAATTTTATTGGGGGTGGATGAGTAGTGTGCGTGTTTGCCAGTGGGGTGGTATTTCTACAGGATGTAATGTTTGTTAAAAATAGGGAGTGCCACAAAAATGTGAGAGTAATTCTATAGTGAGTGAGTCACAGGTATTTAGTCCTTAATGCTTTTGTTTTACTGTAGCAACACACAGTATTTTGAATTCGGGAGCAAAATAGCAACGTGAAACAGAAGTTGAATAGAATTATAAAAGGTGTACCATTTTAAATACATCTTTCATGTTCTTAATTAACAGTTCTACTCCCAAATATTTAAATAGTATCTCCTCTTATGTCTGATGTGCTCTGTACAGTCGTTAAGTCTCCAAGTACACTCGACGTCTCCTCCTATGTACAGTATACAGTAGTAAAGTATTGCAGTCTTTTTCTTAAGATTCTGAATTGTAATAAAGTCATTTATGTGTTCAACCAAATCATTCAGCTAGGTGACAGTCGACAATTGACCCTTTTTACATTGTTGAGGGACTGCAGGATTTGGAATCCCAATGAAAGTGAATGGTAGAAAAGTTCCACTTGTTGTATCACTGCAAATCCGTGCAGAATGTGACCAAGAGATAATATAATAATTGATAGCTAGTTAGTCCCTCTGTCACAACTATAAAAGATCTGTAGTTTGGCTGCACAAGGAAGGGTGTTCGGGAGTGGAGAACGAGTGTGGAGTAAGGAGGTAATTTAAAGACAACAATTGCTACGTATGCTGGTTTCACAGCCAGCACACTACTTGTTACTGTTTATTGTTTGTTTGGTTTTTTGGTTGTTTGGCCAATGTGCCTTTTTGTTTGAGTGTTTTGTTTAAATTATTTAATAAAACAACTGAGCACCATAGCGTCTCAGTTTGCCCTGCCATTCATTGTTTTGGTTTCATTTCCCTGGTCTGTCACCCTGCAGCCATCCGGATCACAAACCCCTAAATATAAAACTCCCCCTAAATGTAAAACCATTCAAAACTATGAACAACTCTCAACTTAAACACTAACTACTATACTTTTACATATAGGGGGTAACGTTTTACATATAGGGGTAATATTTTATGCATGTTGGAGGTGTTTTACATGCAGCAGTAGAAGTTTTACCTTTCCTTTTGAAGTTATATAAAATTGTAGTTAGGTTTACATTAATATATATATATATATATATATATATATATATATATATATATATATATATATATATATATATATATGCATTTCTTTTTTTTTTTTAAATATATGCAGTTATTATGTAGATGCACAGAGTTCAATGTTGATTAATGATAAATAAGTAGTGTGTTTATTTTAAAATATTCATAATGTGTTGATAAAATCTAAAAGAATAATAATAATAAAAAAACATTTTTGTTAATTGAACAGAATATAGAAGCCAGTAATAGAAAACAAAATAGTGGATCGCTTGGTATCAGTAAATAGATTACTCAGGGTAGCAGGAAGGAACAGTGGGGTGGTTTTGAGTTTAATGGTGTGTTTACACTGGCCGTTTTTAGGATGGCTTTGGGCCATCTCAGGTCTTTTTTCTGCAGTATAAACACACACAGCCAACTCTCAGCTGTCCTAAAAACGGCCAACTAAAGACGTGGCTCAGCACCAGCTTAGGTCCGTCGGGAAGGCCGTGTAAACACACCCGACTTGAGGACGGCTCATGCATGACGCGAGTGCCGCTCGGCTCCTCCCTCACGGAATCTAAACAGGAAGAAGCTGCAGTGCCGTTGCAGCGTCACAAAAAGAGAAGAACGACTTGAGATACAAGTGTCCTGAATATTTGAATTTATTAACTGTTTATATTGGGGAGTATTTGTAAATATCTACGTTTTATTAAGTTGTCTTCAAAAGTGTACATACCCCAAATATCCATACATTGGGCTAGGTAAAATTTTGACAATAACTTTTTTAAACAGGTGCAGACGCCGGTGGATGTCAAAAAAACAAAAGTGTAATATTTGAGTATATCGGTGAGAATTATTTAAAAAAATGCTATCAAAAATAATTTTATACAAAAACTATCTTAGATTGTGTGTTTCCCAATTATTTTATTGTAAACCACTTAGTTATTGGTTGAGTTTCAAACACGCGTTAACACACTGTCTTTTTGTTGTTTGTTTTTATTGTAATATAAATAAAAGTCAACACCAGAAATAATGGTCTAAATATCCCCAGGTGGATGGAACATTTTAAGTTCCATTTTTTTTGGTCAGCTTTTTGGACAGCAAATATCACATGAAAAATCCCTTTAAAGAATAATCTGCTACAAAAGACTTTTTAAAACTATTTTTCCACCTGTCTTTTTTTAGATTAGTTCTTGTCTTTCTCATGCAGTTTAGTGTATTAACTGATATTGGTACTGAACCGATAACCAGTTCTGTACAATCCGTTATAAATTTGATTGTAAATAAAGTTGTAAAGGGTTAAAAATCCTTACTGGCATTTTGTTTTTTTAACTTAGTTTAACTGATAAATTACTGTTTTATGAGGATTACTATAATTTAATGCTGTCTGTGGGATATCATGTTAAAAATAAATAAATGCAAAAGCAAAATATAAAGGTCACAAATACTAAATAGTTACTGAATGCAAATACAAAGGCTGTCATTGGTACACAGTGCCATGTTGTTCAATGGAAAGTGTTCATAAATATAAATGTGATACTTGAAAACGCAAGACAAACAATTTGTTTGTCTTGTCAGGAAATCCCAGTCTCTGTGAGTGAAAGCCGCCTTCACTACCATCATTTTAATTTGACTTGGAACAGTTCCAAAAAAATAATACTCAAATATTGATTTGTTGCCAGGATACAGAGGCAAAGTCAGCAGAGAGACTACGGTAACAAAGGCAATATTGTCAGCTTGGTCTATAGTTTTTTCAGCACTCTACCAAAAATATTCAGTAATACAAAAAATTATAATGAATAAAAAGATGGATTATTCATTAAGCTTTATTACAGTAGGAGTTTTAGAGGAATGCTTTTTTTTTTTTTTTTAAATCTGTGCTGCAGTTTTTAGGGTCATGCTATGCTTGACGCAGAAAACAACGCAGCCAATAAAGCTCTTTTATAGAGCAATCATTATCCTACTGTGCATGGTGTTTAAACTTCAGAATTGTGACTGTCTTACTGTACACTTTCATGTTATCCTGTGCAGGAAATAAAAATTGGATTCACAAAACAAAATGCATTTATTCACTCCATAGCATTTAAATGTAGAATGAAGAACTATACAACTAAATAAGTGTATTGATGTTAATACAATTATAACTAGTGATTGTAATAGTGTATCCATCTTAAACATATCTATTATAACTTTATTAAAGATTAGTTGCTTTATTTAAATGTTGCACCTTTGCCGCTGTCCCAGCTGCACTGTATCCTGGTAGAACTTGCAGCACGCTCAACGCTACAATATTTTAAGGATTTTAAAACTCTTGTTTCCCTGACCTTGTAGCTCTTTAGCTTAGCACGTGTCCCGAAATACACCATGTTGGAGTGACTGCTTAATAAGCTGTTTTGAGCCCATGTACAAACCAGGGTTCTCCCCAGCTTCTCTCCCCGGCAAAGTGGCTGTCGCCGCCCGGCTGAAAAAACCTGATCCACCTGTCTTGCAGATGCTACTGTGCCTTTAACAATAAGGATTGATTTTGCTTCTAGCAGACTAGATCAGTTGCACGTTGCTGGGTGAAAAAAAAATCTTGGAACCACATGACAGCTGTGTTATGTCTTGACACAACATCTAACCAATCAGAGAGTTGAAGGGGCGGGTTTTCTGTGTTAAGCACTTTGAGAGGCTAAAACATTAAAAATGATTGCTAAAAAAATAACCAATTATTTTCAAAGCAAAAATAGTGACAATGAATGCAGGGGCTCAAAATAAGCCGACAATCGACGCAATCCACCACCTAATACTATATTTGCACCAGCTACTTTATTAAAAAATTAAGATTATTTTCGGGTATTATCATTCAGTCCATTTTTTGTCGTATTATTGTACTGTAAGGTGTTATATAGTACATATATTATAGCTATACATATGCACCAGAAACAATATGTACCCAGGTGCTTGTGAGAGATATTGCTTAAGTGCAGAGGTGCTGGATTATTACCCTCCAGTTTCATGCAACAGTTATGATGTTGACCAAACGTGTGTGAGTACTGTTGTGTTAAAAAAATTGTTAAAATGAACAGTTGCATTCAAGAAATGTAGAATAGCAAAAAACAAAAATAGACGTGCATTAACAAAATGCCCTGAAAACTTAACATAAAGAAAACAATTTAAATGAAGCAATAAGCTCAATAATTAAGCTAAAAAGTGAAAAGCTTACCGTTTTTTTTGTTTTTGTTTGTTTGTTTGTTTGTTTTTGTGTGAACTCCAATAATCCTACGTTATCTTTCGTGGTCAAATCATAGAGTGCCTAAATAAGCACGGTAATTTACCATAATAAAAAATGAAAACGAAAATGTAGAACATAAAAAAGCCCAAACAGATATAGTCAACGAAAGACAGCACATTATTCAAATTCTTTGTCATATTATATATTTAAGGTAAGGCAAGCTTATTTTTCCGTTAAAAGTGCTCCCGGCTATAATGTTCTGCTGCCCGGCTGTACAGAATTCCTGGGGAGAACCCTGCAGACGATAATCAAACTAATTAAAACTGGTTCTAAAACTACTTAAAAGTTACATGCTATAACTTAGGTAAGTGTCACAGAACTCATAATAACACACTATTGGAACACGTAGGTTTTTTCTGATAAACACACACCTTGTGTGGGGCAGTGTACACATTGTTCCAGTTAAATGGCACAAACTCTTATTGTTTCATCAGCCTTTTGTTCCTTTTCATTATACAACCTGTTTCTTATGCTTCCCATTTAAATGATGAAGGAAGTGAGAAAACATTGAAACGTCTGTAAACATTGAGTGATTTTCCTGTGCTTAATGTAAGCTCTGAATCAACACAGGGTTAATAAACTGTTAAAATTTAAGCTGTACATACCTGGTGCACATCATCAGTTTGCAATCGCCAGCCTTATCGTTCGACCTTGTGATGCATGGGGTATAGCTCTATGCTGTCTGAGAATTGAGCAAAACTCTTATATTATTTTTCTTAAATGTAACTTCTTGTTATCTGAGTTTCTGCTGACATTGGTAAAGTGAAGAAGAAACACAAATAAGCTTTGTCTCACACCATGCATCATGCTAGGGAAATAAGACCAAATTTGGTCAAGGAAATTACATAAGCTAGCTGTATATCTGTGCTGTATGAAGTAATTTCTTAGCTCAGACACTACACTGATGGTGGCTCGGAAACTAACATCTCTGTGCCATGCCAGCTCAGAAGAAAGCATGTTTGTCCAAGTTTATAGATAAGCTTCAAATTCAAGTTTGTGTACCGACTGGTACCATCTTGGTTACATATCCTTGGAGTAACACAGGGCTTTAAGCACAGACTGGCAGCAGGAGGATATGCTGTCCGTCGTCTCCTCTGAGGAGGTGGGTGAACCAGAGTTCCCCTCTGAGGAGGTGGACTGACAGACCATTACCGGCAGCTAGTCGCTCCCTGTCAGCAGAGCTGCCATTGATTAAGAGGGCTGCTGGAAGGCTGCTGCAAGGGCCCTGGCCTGCAGATGAGGCACGGAAGCAGTCCATCTTTGAGGATGATCCTGCTCCTTCTCCCGTGTCCCCCCCAGTGCACGCAGATTTTCTTTTTGAAGTCTAATCGTCCTGGGGTCACCCCGCTACAGCTCCAGTTGTTTCCCGTGTCGATTGAGGGCATTGTACAGCCTGTATGATGCGGAGAAGCTGGGTTTGGCCCAATTTCCTCCCATAGATGTTGCAATTGCCTCTCTGGTGCAGGCGCCTAAACTAATGCCCCTGACCAAGGACACTAACTGCCCTAACAAGCAGGCCTGACCTGTTTATTGAAGGCTCTTTCTGAGTCATAGACCCTCACAACAGCAGCTGGAGGAGGTTGGTGAATAAAAACCTGCTCTGTATCTCCAAACTGCATGGACAGGCTGTGGGCAGAAATCTTGCTGCTTTGATAGCTGCAAGACGACTGCTTTGGCTTTCCCAGGCACTAGTGTCTGATGGGGATAAATCACCACTGTTAGACGCTCCCATTACACCGGGGTATACCTTTTGGTCCTGCAGTGGATGAGATGCTGCAGCGCACAGGAGTGCATAAAGGAACTGGTGCGTCTGCTCCACAGCGACTAGCCCTGGTGCACAAACCAGCGGCAAACTGGTGCCCAAGGCTCCAGCAGCCTCAGAGACCAGAACAGCCGGCTGCAACTACAGCCAGAGGGGGTTTTCATAACTGAGTTGCGGCTGCGCACTGTGGCAACTTTAACAAGTTCCACTGCCAGGCGCAGAGGCAAAAACCTCAGGCTAAGCCATAAGCCCAGCAATAGCCCTTGGCCCAGGGCCCCTTTTCAGGGAGCAACCTGGAGCATTGGCATCAATGCACCACGGACATCTGGGTCCTTACTACTGTACAGACCGTCTACTCTCTGCAATTCAAGCACGGTCCCCCTCCCTTTTGGGGCGTGATTACAACATTAGTCACGGACCAGTGAGACGCTGTGGTACTGTCTCAGGAGGTGACAGCTCTGCTGCAAAAACTGGCTATTTGTATGGTACACCCTCTCCGTGTGATGGAAGGATTCTACTCCAGGTACTTCCTGGTGCCCAAGTGGGATGGTGGCCTCAGACCAATCCTTCGACGGAGGTTCAAAATGTTGACCACGCAACAGCTGTTGCAGTCAATCAGGCCAGGTGACTGCTTCACCACGGTGGACCTCAAGGACGCGTATTTCCATATCCCCATAAGACCAGGGCACAGGAGGTACTTGCGGTTCGCTTTTCAAGGAACCGCGTACGAGTTCCATGTACTGCCATTTGGCCTCCCTCCCTGTGCCTTTTCGAAGTGCAAGGAAGCTATCCTGGCCCCATTGAGACTCAGAGGCATCAGAGTGCTCAATTATTTGGACGACTGGCTCATTTGTGCTCAGTCTCCAGCACAGGCAGAGGCCCACAAGGAACTGGTCACTGGCCACCTTCAACGGTTAGGCCTTATGGTGAATCATGCGAAGAGCAGACATCCTCCTATCTTGGAGTGTGCAGAGAATAGCCGCCTGTTTTGGAGCTCTTTCAGCTCAGAGTGCTCATGGTAATGGCGTTCCAGAAAATGTTGGGCTTGATGGCAGCAACTTCCCAGACCCTTCCTATGGGTCTCCTGCACATGCACCATCTGCAGGCCTGGTTCAACAGCAGCAGGCACTCTCTTGGTGGAAACAGCCAGCCCGTCTAAGCCTCAGTCATCTGCCCGGGGTGAGACACTGAGCAGTGGACCTCCGAGGTGGTGAGCCTCATTTGGGAGAGGTTCGGGAGAGCAGTGATAGATCTCTTTGCCTCCCAGGAATCAACCCACTGTCCCCTTTGGTTCGCCATAATAGTAGGCGGGGACCTGTTGGTGGTAGATGCCTTGGCACACCAGTAGCCGAGGCAACTGTTATATGCCTTCCCACCACTCGCCATGCTCCCACTGTGTCTGGAGAAAATCAGGCAGGACCGGGGCAAGGTGCTAGTAGCCCCTATTGGCCCAGGAGGCTCTTGTTTTCAACCTTGATGCAGCTCCTGAGCAGCCAGCCGTGGAGACTGCCCAAGTGCCGTGACCTGCTCAGTCAGGCACAGGGGACCTTTTGGCATCCCGACCCATCGAGCCTGCAGCTCTGGGTCTGGCTAGACGCCCTGCAGAATGCCAGAGCACTGTCCACGCGTTCCCAGTATGGGTGCAAGTCGTATGTTTTTCAGACGTGGTGTCTGCCTCGTGGGTTCAACCCCACAACCTGTCCCATGGCAGTTACACTGAAATTTTTGCAGGATCTGTTCGACGGGGGTAAATCCCCCTCTACATAGCTATTTCAGCTTGCCATGTCAAAATTGACTCTGTCTACCCTGGAGCTCACTTCCTGGCGGGGTAATTTTTGAAAGGGGCTCTGCGACTTCGGCCGCTTATGAAGGACGTTGTTCCTCGCTGGAGGGTAAACGTGGTACTTAATGCACTGATGAAGCCTCCATTTGAGCCCCTGCATTCAGCTAAGCTGTAATATTTATTGCTTAAAGCGGCTTTCTTGCTTGCTTTCACCTCTGCAAAGTGGGTGGGTGAGTGAGATGTAGGCATTCTCTATTGCAAAAGCCTGTTTAATTTGTAAGGAGACCAGGACAAAGGTTACACTCTGTACCAATCCTGCCTTTTTGCCAGAGGCAACCAGTCTGTGGAATTGGAGGCTTTCCATCTGCCTCCTTTCCAGTCTGACAGGAAGTGACAGCTCCATACGCTCTGCCCAGTGCAGGCCCTGGTGTACTACACTGACAAGACGAAAAGTTGGAGGCAGTCTGAACAGTTTTTTGTCTGCTATGGGGCTAAATCCCATGGTCAAGCAATGTCTAAGCAGAGGCTGTCCAAATTGATAGCAAATACGGTCAGGACTGGTTTTGAGCTGGCCAACTTGCCCTCTTGTGACAGAGCGTGAAAGAATCCTAGTCAACATCCTCCCGACCTGTGAGGGCGCTGTATAACAACAACAGTGTGCCCCGTACTGGATGGTTTGGCAGTTAATTCCAGGGTCAGTCGGAAGCTGGCCATCCAGGAAGGGGGCGGAGTACTTGAAAGGTTATTCTCATAACCCTGGTTCCCTGAAATACAAATGTAACCATTAGCTTTCAAGGTCGCTGCGTCCATGATTGCAGCAGGCTTGAAGGAAAAATGACATTGAGGTCTGTGAGCGCAGTATATTTATGCCCTCAGGGGTGTAAATATACAGGCTTGTCGAGTGGCTTTGATATATCTTATTCAGATTTTGGGTCTTTTAAGAGGTAAATACCCATACATTGTTTGTCCTGCTACAGAGCTTCTGCAGGCTGTTCTGTCATTCTGTCCTTTTGCCTCATTTCAAACTGCATGTTTTCAGTTTAAGATGGTTTAGCATCATGCCAGTACTCGCACTGTCCTCTGCTCATAGTGGCCGATTTGAAAGACTATTACGCAAAGACTTTCTTCCTTTCATGTGCTTTGGATTGAATGTTTGTTCTTCATCCTGGTCACATTTTTCTAAGATATTGAGAGCTGGGGTTTTTTTTATATTTGAAGGTGGGGGCGGGGGGCGGGTTGGCTTGTTGGAGATCTAAAACTAACGAACATGTGATAAATTACTACAATAAATACATATATACTTTTGGTGAAATGTGTCACGTGACTGGTTAAAGATCTAGCATATTAAACATTTGACCACTTTATTTATTTATAGTTTAAAGTTCTTATCCCTACTGCTTTCCATTCTATTTTTGGAATTCTTACAGATCATAAATGTACTGTTATAATGTTTAGTAAAGCTCTACATATTCTTTCAATGTGAACTGAGCGTAAAGTAAATTATTTTTAAAACGTAATCAGAGAAAGATTAATGTCCACAAAGTAAATGCAGATTGATAATAAAGCATGCATGATAGAAAGAATTTTTTTTATCATGAATTTTATTAATACAAAAAAAAAAAATTTTTTTTTTTTGGAAGGTATTGCAAGTCAAGTGTATCTTCGAGTGTATCTTACAGCTTGCAAACTATGTGGATTAAACACACTTTAAATCTTTCTTTTACTTGTTATTAAATACTTCAGAGGATTCAGTTTATTTGAAGCAATAAACCCTATTATAACTAAAGGGATTACAGCGATCATGTGCATACTTTTATTTTCTTTTAAAAGACTGGGCTGATGTTGCATTGCTTGTATTGAAAAAAAAATCATTGCCAATTAAAAATGTTTTCAAAACTCGTTTTTCATTCTACCTTTTATTGGTGTAATTAGGATAATATTGTGACTTCTGCTGTAGTGTACATAACTACAGCAGTAAAATACATTTCTGATGTGTTGGCACAAATGGGCTTGGTGTTCTGCAACATGCAATATTCCATACAAATCAATTGTGAATTCCTTTCTTGGTTGGTGGAGAAACAGATTTTTTTTTTTTTTTTTAACATTTGCAGCATTCGATAAAGTGGACCTTCATTGTTTAGTGTTTAAACACATGTTTCCCTGTGTAAGTGCCTCAGAGAATACTTACCCATGAAATACAAAACTATTGGTGGACATCACTGTAGTTCCTATGCAGAACTATTTAGTAAAGTCTTTGTATAAACACTGTTCTTTCCTTGTTCTATCCTGAAATGTAATCCAGTTACAGTAGGATTTTTTTTTTTTAATATGAATTAGGATTTGTTTTGAAATTCAACAGATCGTAAATAATAAATTTTGTTTTGCTTACTGCGTGCTTGTTGGTCATTAATATGTCTCAACTATACATTAAGTGAATTATTTTAGGGTAGGGACATAAAATAATGTACACTTGGATTTTTTTCCTATTGTAAACTGAGATAGATATACTAAATATAACTATTTAGCATCTATGCAATAAAATTCTCATAACGGTAGGTTACATCCTATTTGGTTTATGTGTGTTTTTCTACCCATCAGCTGTTCTAGGAAGAGAAAATTATTACTGGTACAGTAGATGATTGATTTTTCATAGATATTTATATCTATGTGAAGTCATGGCATCTATTCAATTGATGCACTGTAAAACGTGGAGGACAAAAAAGACAGCTTTCCATTATCTTCATAACAAATGGTCCTATTTAAACAACCAAACACTGTAGATCTGTCAGTGAATGTTTAGATCAATTGAATAGACCCATATATTTTTTTTTCTTTTCTTCCTTGAATAGATACGGTATCCGCCCTGAAAATGTGATCATATATGGCCAGAGTATAGGAACAGTACCATCGGTGGACCTTGCTGAAAAGTATGAGAGTGCAGCTGTCATTCTGCATTCTCCCCTGACCTCCGGAATGCGGGTAGCTTTTCCAGATACAAGGAAGACATATTGTTTTGATGCATTTCCAAAGTAAGTTTGTTCCTATTGTAATTGTTTTAGGCAGTCTCTGTCTTCAGCTAAATGATGTCAAGTATGCAGAATACCTGTACTGTACATGGACAAAACTGTTTTCTAGTTCTTTTGCCGGTAGGTACTACAGTACATTGTGCCAGTTGAGTCATGCTGCTTGTTACAGAAAGCATGCTTATCCCAGGTTTTGGTGACATCTAGCCTTTTTCTTTTTATTATGTGAGGAAATACTAATCTTCCTGACAAGGTCTTTGTTCCAGCCATGGTCTCTTTTTTAAATTAAACCTCCATCCAAGTCCTAAAGTTGTTGACTGCTTAATTTATACCTGTTGTAGAATATCCCTATTTGATTGTAGTTGACCATGCATCATAATAATAATAATAATAATAATAATAATAATAATAATAATAATAATAATAATAATAATAATAATAATAATAATACAGACATTGCTGAAGATTTGGATGGAATGCTTGTCATTTTTTCTGTTGCTGCTGTTTTGTCCTTTGCCGTGGGTTTAATAAAAAAGGCCTTGCCCTTCACAAGCAGCAGCACCTGTTTGCAATTTAAACAGCAAGTGTACCACACAACAATGTATCCACTCAAGAAGGAGCTAATTACAGCAATGTTAAATGGCTGTACAAAGTACAGGTGCATTAATAATTGTAAAAGAAAAAAAATTACTGGTATTGTTCCCCTTTCCAAATCCCATGTGTCGGTGGACATATTTGTAAGCATTTATGTGGGCTCTAATTTATTTATTGATCATTATTCTAAAATGCACGGGCAGTATCCTGAAGTCTCACAATGATGTAATTCCCTTTTGTCTTTTGTTTTTTGCAGCATTGACAAAATTTCTAAGATTACCTCTCCAGTATTGATTATCCACGGAACAGAAGATGAAGTCATTGATTTTTCACATGGACTAGCACTATATGACCGCTGTCAAAGACCAGTGGAGCCGTTATGGGTGGAAGGAGCTGGCCATAATGACGTGGAGCTTTATGGACAGTACCTTGAAAGATTAAAACAGTTTGTTGCACATGAGCTGGTGAATTTGTAAAAAAAAAAGGACTTAAAATGTTCTGTGACTGTGAATTTGTTTTGTTTCATTGATGTTTCTTGTCATTTATGGACTGTACATATCAATGTGGTAAATAAGCTGTAAACCTGAGGGGTTTGTTTGTAAATCAAGTTTGCTGCCTTTTAAGAAATGTACAGGTTATGATTTACAAACATTAATAATGAAGGTTTATTTAAAAAAAAAAAAATGCTGGAATACTATATTGCAGTCAGTCTATAACTAGTTTCTGTACTTGATTCAAAGTAAGGTAAGCATTTTTATTACATTTCTGTGAATACTTAACTGAAAGTGTACTACATAACATTTAGAAAGTACTGTATACAATTATAATATAAATTCAGAAAATTGCTGTGCAAGTGTTGCCAAATGTTCAGCATATCAGAAGCAAATTTATACAGAAACATTTTTAAAACATCACAAGTAAGCTGAAATTGTTTTTTTTTTTTCAAAGATTTTGTTTTACTAAATAATAATAATAATAATAATAATAATAATAATATTAATAATAATAATAATGATAATGATAATGATAATGATGATAATGATAATAATAATTCAGTCAGCTTAAAGTTTACTTTTATTTCTCAGACCACTCTTAAATGTTGGATGAATTTGAAGGCATAACAACATACAGCTTGGTTAGTAACCTAGCTAGTTGTTTTTTTTGCTCTACAGTAGACTTTTTTTTGTATATTTTTTTTTAGTTAGGAAATATAAGTGAAGAAGATGCTTTAAAACAGTTTGTAATCGTTTGTAGGTGTGGACAAATCCATACAGTCCTCTGGCTGTAAATGAATTGCTGTAATATGCTGTTTACTTTGTAGATCGTAATGGAGAAAATGCATTCTCTCAGCTTTTTCGACTTGTAAATAATTTAGTCTTTCTACTTTACAGTTTTATTTACTCCTTGTATGTTTTGCTGACATATTTGTAAATCAAGTTTCTTTTAAAACAGGGTGGGTAACAAAATTAATATTTATCCTGCCCAATGTAGTTATTTTTATTTTTTGTGTAAGCTACCTTTTATTACAAAAGGAGCTTTGCTTGTAAAACACTAATAAATACAATGTTAAACTTTTATTTTTTTTTAATACAAAATCAACATTCAGCAACCACACTAAATGCACAATATATATATATATTTACAAACTGTACAACTGATGAAAGTCAATTTACACAGTCCTTGCTGAACACATACTGTGTAAACATAATTCTTGTTTTCTGATATCCTGAGATTGCCATCTGCTGATCTGAAACGCCTCGAGAAACAAACAAGATGAATTCCATGGTCTATATAAAATTAAAGACAAAGGATCACTGATTGGCTTTGGACAACCTGATTTCTCACCTGAGGGTTTTCATGGTTTTTGTCTGCAGTATTACTCTGGTAAAACTTTTAAACAAAGTAACAAACCTTTTCATGGAAAATATGTATATGATGAACCAGAGAATCCTTTGTTCTGTACCAAGTTGAGTACTGGCTAATACAGAGCATGCCAACACTCCTAGAATGCTGTACATACCCAGGCCTACCAAAAAAATAAAAACTTGTGCTGGGGGTGGAGCGCTGTTGCCCATTTTGCCTACTCGACTTCCTTACCAATTAACTTGGTATCCCTGATTGGACAATCTTCGGCTCCTCAAATACAGTATATTAAAAAAAAAATAATAATACATATAAATAAAGCTTATTTGTATCCAAAAAAAGATAATTTCCCCACTCTTCATATAACAAAAAAAGTCCCAAAGTGCAATGGTATCCACCCCTCTGAACAAATGTATATACAAATCCATCGATTTTTTTTATTTATTATTCCTGTGGATATTATAGTTTCCAAAGATTTTGTTTCAATTTAAATGACTATATAGGTAAGTATAGTACAGTATAACATTATTTAACAAAAAAAAAATGTTCTGCAACTTTTAACTTTAATAAGAGCAGTTTGAGGCCTGGGGACTTTGTGTTTCATCTTTCTTAAGTTACTGCAGCTCCTGGCCGCCAGGGAGCACGACTGCCCTCTTTCCTTAACTTTTTGTGAATAAGCGTGCGATGCAAATTTCTTTCCTATGGCACATCTGCAGAACCACACAAAATGTAAAACATGCATGCTTTCTGTGGCCCCTGGTGGCCACCCTGCAACACAACTACATTCATAAAAAAATAATCATACAGTTCTTTACAAAAATGTTTTGGCAAATTTAGGAAATGTTATTACCATATAAGTCCATGCTACAGTACAGTACTACAGTTTTTACAGTACAATGTCATTAATATACAAAAAGACAATTTGTTAAAGAAATGTGATCCATAACTGTTAAAAATGCAATAGTGCTTAATTTAGAAATACTAAAAGACACTTCAATTCAATGACAAGTGTTTCGACTGTCTTTTTCAATGTCTCAAAAAATGTCTCATTTGTCATTGAATTTAGGTTTCTTATAGTATTTTTAATGTTGCTTTTGAGCTGTGCACAAACTGGTTGCAATGGTGGGGGAGCTTGAACAAGTAAAAACTACATTTAGATGTAAATTTGGATGTGAATGTAAATAAGCTGGGACTGTCTGCTTTAAGAAAGTTTAGAACTCCAGAATATTGTAGAAACACACAAAGGAAATCGGCTTTAAATACTTCTCCCATTGCACTGCTCCCCAACCTCTTCAGCTGTTAAACTTATAATAGGGTAAATGCAGGGGTTACTATTTTAGATAAATACTTGTCAGTTGTTTTTAATAGTTTGGTCATCTCACTGCTTATATTATTCGTCCACTTTTTCTTTTAAATTAAAACACAAAGGGGCTGCAGGACGACCCTAAGGAGGCTGTGTCAGGTTGCGCATCCCTTGCTTAACATTTGTCCTACATTAGGGTTACCATGGTAAAAGTATTTTTGCAGCTTACTAGTCTATAATATGCATTTGTAATACAATATAAATGGTGTGTGACCCAAATAGAATACAGATCAGACTTCCTTAACTGTTTTAAATCTGCTACACCTGCATGGGTAGTTGGTCTTGCAACTTCTTTGTTAGCAAACAGTATCTGTTTTTGTCGTTTTAGTCTTAGTTGCCTGATTCATCTTTAATAAAAGAAGCAGTCAAAACAAGCAATAGAGTTGTCGTCTAAATATTATCGTCACTATGGCCACTGGGGGGAGCCAGGAAAAAGAGTTTATATCATTGGTGGAAGGATTAGGGGTTGAATAATCAAAAGGCAGAGAAATAGACACATTTAACTCATAAATATTTATTCCATCATTTAAAATCATGACAAGGCACCAGGGACAAAACTGCCTGTTTGGTAATTCAGGTCATTCATGAGTCATTTGCCATGTTCAAAAATACTTGACAGTGCTTCACCAAGCTGCTTAATATTATTAATTAGACCCATCACATTAAACACACCTAATGGGTTATTAGGTAAAAGTTTTACTTCACCATGTAGTGTATTAACAATTCTTTACTACACTTCACTAAGCTTTTTATGATTGATTAAGAAATGGACAAATGAGAATGCTTTAAGCTTTGCTAATATAATATTACCTTCTATAGGTGTTTGTAGTACACATGGAGTGCATTCATTGATGTCAGGTAGAAGTTACTTTAATTTAAAAAAAAATAGTACAGTATGTAGCAATTCAAAATGATCTTGCTCACTGTGTCAGCGTATGCCATGTATGTAGTAATGATGAATTAAAAATGAATAATCAAATACAACTTTCAGCAACTTTTCAATATGATATATAGTATTATAATAGCAGTTTATAAATTTAACGAAACGTTTAGTTGTAGAATAGGTAAATATTAGAATTATTGGATAATGATCCATTTTAATCCTTTGCCTTTTGTAATATGTTTCATACTTTTCACTGAATGTTTTTTTTTTTCCATACAAGAAGTTACAGTTACAGTTCGCAGCTCACATCATCAGCACTAAAGGTCAGATTTATCAGTAAAAACAGGTCATTAATTCCATATGCACTGTCAGCACTGGAGAATGTTTTTTTACAAGTCGGAAGTTAGTGATTTATATAGCAGGAAATAGGATGACATCCTGTAGGCAATGACAATGGTCAGCCAGGACAGTTTTCCTGTTTATTGGAAATCCACAGTGTGCAGAAGACAACTGCCAGTTTTGTTCTTTCGCTCAGTCAAATAAAATACTTTTTTTGTTTGTTTGTTTGTTTTAGTTTTTATTTTTCATTTATAACATTTTTCATTACTGCTTCATGGAAAAAGACCAGTATTCCAAAAGCCAAAAGGTAAGCATTGTACAGACTGAAGCTGGCTGGCATCCAATAGTGAGTTATTTCATGTTTTAAACTGTTTTTTTAAATGTTAGTGTATGAATTCCTATAGACTACAAGGGTTGCACAAATCACAGTGTCATTTTTTCCTTCAAGCCTGCTGCAATCATGGACGCAGCGACCTTGAAGGTTAATGGTTACATTTCTATTTCAGGGAACCAGGGTTATGATAATAACCTAACGTTCCCTTTCAAGTACGAAATGTAACCATTACCGAATCGGTCAGTATACCCAAGCCGTCGCAAGGGCAAGATTGTTGCACGACCGGAACGCTACAAGGCTAAGCCGAGGCTGCCTTGTGCGTTACCATTTAGAAACCCAGTAACAAGTAGCTATGGCTAAAAAACTGAGGCAGAAACTCGCCTCTATATCTGTGTTGTAAGGTTCGACTGAGAAGCTGCCCTTAACACCTTAGTTTCAAAACCAGGGTTTTGAGGATCCAAAAAACCTATTAAAGGTATGGGGATTAACCCACACTGCTGCAAAGGTCCTTGACAGAAGTTATTCAGACTGCCTCCAACTTTTTGCCATGTCAACATAGTATGCCAGGGCCCGCACTGGGCAGTGTATGGAGCTGCAGCTCCCTGTCAGACAGGTCACAGCACATCGGCAGTCTCCACGGCTGGCCGCTCAGGAGCTGCATCAGGGTTTAAAACCAGAAGAAAGCCTCAAATTCCACAGACTGGTTGACATGGCATGCTAAGATTGTCTTCAGCAAAAGGCAGGATTGGTACTTAAGCAGACTTTCGCTATGGAGAATGCCTGCATGTCACCCGCTTAGTGAAGGTGACAGCAAGCAAACAGTTGCTTAAGCAATAAATATTTCAGCTCAGCTGACTGCATGGGCTTAAATGGAGGCTTCAAGAGTGCATTGCGCACCATATCTAACCTCCAGAGCGCTGAGCTCCTGGGGAGACCGAGTCAGTTTTGACATGGCAAACTGAATGGCTGCCAGATAGACCTTTAATGTAAAGGGAGATTTCCCCTCATCAAACAGGCCCTGCAAAAATGGCAGTATTACTGCCATGGAACAAGACGTGGGATCGAACCCACGAGGCAGACACCACGTCTGAAGACGCTCCACTCATACCCATACTGGGAATGTGTGGACTCTCTTCTAGCATTTTGTAAGGTGTCAATAACCCTATTGGACTGACCCAGATGGCTCAAATGCAGCCGTTCAGGGGCTCAAAAGGTCGGTATGCCATAAGGTCCCCCGTGCCTGACTGAGCAGGTCACAGCACATCGGCAGTCTCCACGGCTGGCCGCTCAGGAGCTGCATCAGGGTTTAAAACCAGTCTCCTGGATCAATAAGGGGCTACTAGAAGCATCTTGGCCAGGTCCAGCCTGATTTTCTCCAGACACAGCGGGAGCAGGGCGAGTGGTGGGAAGGCATATAACAGTTGCCTCGGCCACTGGTGTGCCAAGGCATCTACCGCCAGTGGGTCCCCATCTCCTATTACAGAGAGCCAGAGGGGACAGTGGGTTAATTCCTGAGAGACAAAAAGATCTACCTCTCCTCCTTAACCGCTTCCGAATGAGGCTCACCACCTCAGGGTGAGCCTTCACTATGAGACTCTGGGACCCTCATTGAGAAGTCCGCCGCCCAGTTTATCACCCCGGGCAGATGTAGTGTCCGCAGTGAGAGGAGGTTCTCGTGTGCCGCGATGGAGCCACGAAATGGAGACTGGGCAACCTGAAGCCGCCCTGGTGGTTGATGTAAGGCACCACTGTTGTGTTGTTTGTAAGGACAAGCACATGTATTATTATTATTATTATTATTTATTTCTTAGCAGACGCCCTTATCCAGGGCGACTTACAATTGTAAGCAAATACATTTCAAGTGTTACAGTACAGGTAATACAATAAGAGCAAGATAAATACAATGACAAGTTCAAGCAAGATGTATGTATGCATGTATGCCTTGAACCTTCTGCAAAAAAATGCTGCAAGGCTAGGAAAGCAAGGCACAGATGGGCAGGCTGTTTCCACCAAAGAGTGTGCCTTTAGACCAGTGGCGCGCAACTTTTTTGCTGGCCGGGTGTCATGGATGACTGTTGACGTCACAGATGAGGAAATAAACAGACGCACAATACTGTGGGTGTGTATTTATTAAATAAAATAAATCAAAACACTTTCACAAAATAAAAGGCACGATGGCCAAAACAAATATACACATACAAAACACTGAACAAAAAAAAAAAAGTTTTGTAATGGTTTAAAACCAGGATGCATAGCAGTTGTCTTTTAGCTTACTTTGTGCTCAATCTCCCTCTCACTCTCTCGTTCCTCCTAACCCCCTGTAACAGGATGATGAGTGGTGCAGTGAAATGAAGTTAATGTCCAGATGTATATCACAAAAACAATCCATATTTATTCAATTTAAACAATAAATCCACCCTTCTCCACACAACTGTAATCCCGTCGTGCACGGAAAAGTGCTCAGTGTCCCTTAACCCGGCTGGTGCTGTGCTCCGTTGTGCGTGGCTGTGCAGTGCAGAATAGTGCTCTGGGTGGTGATGCTGGCTCGCTAGCTCCAGCTCCTCACTCCTCAATCTTCTGCAACTAAGTACACAACAACAAAACAATAACAAACAAGCTCCAGCTTCAGAGTACGTTTCAGTGTAAGGGGCCGTACTCACGTAACTTGGTGCCCTTTGTATCACCAAACTCCTCCCTGCAATCAGCCCGGCACCAGGGTTTATCCAATCACTGCATGACCCGTAGCCGATCTCAATGGAATTGTTTAGGGCACTTGCAGTTACGCGCTTCCCCCATGATTGCCGAATTTCGGTTTTCAGCTACTGGCTCGTCCGCCCGTCGAGGGAGAAACATACTACCAACCTTACCCAGGGCCTTGTGGTGGGGAGGGAGATTCACAGCTCAAATACCTTCGCTCTCTGTCACACCTCCCCATGAGCAGCTGATGTGCTTTTATATTCAAGGCCATCTCCAAATTGGTAATTACTTAATTTGGGAGATGGCCACATTACGCATGCGTTTAGCTGGATGGGGAATTTAAATCATAATAAACAAATCATACAAAATACAAAATAAACATAGGGGCGGATGTACCCCATCACACCGAGCCAGATTGAAAACTTAACTTGCTTCTGAGAGCCACTAATACAGTAAGACATTTTTTATTTTTATTTTTTTTTAGAACTACTGTATTGAGAACCAGTGAAATATAGTTTTGTATAACACAGGAGACCAAAATATGAATGTTTGTTAATGGGTTAATTTACTGTAAGCTTTCTTCAAAAACAACATAAAATGATTAATGGTCTTTTTATGTAACACAACATTCTGTTATGATTGTTTAATTTCAGAGAACATGTGGGTGTTTCTAGGTGTTTTTATCTTTATCCCTCCCAAAGTGTGAGAATCACTGCTGAAATGAATGCTGAAGCTTCTCCATGACTTCAGAATAGGGCACTGAGTCACAGTTATGATGAGAAAACATCTGCTGGCAGGTCGGAAAGTGAGAGAGTTCACCTCGCTGCATTTGCATATGGAATAGCTTCAGTTTAGTTTCAAATGTTGTGATTTGTTTGGCGAGGTCAGAAACAAGTTGTTCCTTTCCTTGAAGATGGACATTCAGATTGTTCAGATGGGCAGTAATGTTAGTAAAGAAAGCAAGATCACAAAGCCACAAACCTTTTGAAAACTTTACCTCAGCTGAGCCATCGGACTTCGGTATGATAAAGCAGATCACCATAATCAGCATACATTTCTTCTAAAAATGCTTGGAATTGACGGTGGTTGGGTATGCGAGATTTTATAAAATTCACTGTGGAGACCACAAAATGCATGACGTGCTCAGCCCAGATCTTTTCCGCACAGATTTTGCTGGTGAATAATACAGTGACACTGGACGAGCTGTTCCTCCCGATCACCCAGATATTGCTTGAGATGTGCGATTATTCCATTTCTCTCGCCGGTCATCGAAGGTGCACCATCTGTTGCAATGCCAGCCAGTTTTGCCCATTCAAAACCGAAACTCTCAACCTTATCTTGGAGACTGTTATACAGATCAATACCCGTGGTTCGAAGTGATGCCACAAATTATTTTAAGATTGCGTTGAACGTTCATGCAATAATTCTGCGAGCGCCGTTCCTTGGTGGGAAACTACAGCCTTGAGCTTCTCCATCAGCTCCGAGTCTGCCGATTGCTTGGAACGGCGACTCTTTTTCTTCCTCCTCAGGGGAGGAGAAGGAGAGGCAGAGGAGGATGAGGAAGACTGTGAAGACGGCTTCCTGCAGAGCCATGGGGTGAGGATGCAGTCACCTCTCTACCAGAGGGTGTAGAGCTGCGGGAGAGACATTTCTCCAGCATGCGCTTGGAGAAATGCGGACAAAACTCGCAAAAACTGTGGTTCACCAGTGCCTCCTTTGCTTGCTCTGGCCCCAGGCAGAAAGAGCATCTGCCGTGCTTGTCTTCACCAGGCAGATTGGCCGTACATGCCTCGCAGGAATAAAACCCAGGCATTATGCAGGAAGCAATGCAGTGTACAGTAACACTGTACAGGTGCTGCCGCTGCTGCTTAAAGTACAGTAATGGGAAGTTCAAGACCTGAATAAGACCGGCTTGGTACAGGACCGGGAATGTAAGCCTTGGTCGGTAGCGGGTCAGAACCGGGATCGTACCGGGTCGGTTCAGTACTGTTTCGGTGACTTTAGATGGTCCTGGTGCGGTAACCTCGGCCCCGGTTCGGCACAGTACCAGGAATGGTGCAGGTCGGTGACCTCGGTACCGGTACGGCACAGGTCTACCAGTCCACAATTACCACGGGTAGCACTGTACAAGGATGCCCACCTGTGCACGCTACTGGCTAAGCCACTCAGACAATGCCCACACAAGACTGAGGGAAGCCTCCTTCTTAGAATGAACTAACAGCTTACCGGTTCGGTACCTGTTCGGTGACTGTAGCACTGGGTCAGTACAGTACAGTATGGTACCAACATTAGGGTACAGTCCTGGTTCGGTACGGACGGTACTGGGTTGGTAACAGAGCGGGCCAGTGACCTCAGTACCGGTACGGTATGGGTCCATTCAGTTCGCAATTACCACGGGTAGCAATGTAAGGGATGCCCATCTGTGCAAACTACTGGCAAAACCACTCAGTCAGTACTCACATGAGACTGAGGGAAGACTGCTTGTTCATAAACTAATAGCCCTCTTAATGGTGATGCGAAAGCTGTTACCAAAACAGCATCAAAATCCGGGAGGGAGGGGGATTCCTGAAGCAGGCTCTAGGTCCCATGCGCAGCTGCTGAGCCCAGCAGCTGCCCTCACTACCTGTGTACCGCATAAAAGAAAATATTTCTCACATACAATAATAGTCATACAATTACTTAATTTTACAAACCATCTTGTAATTTTGGCTGAAGCCAAAACGAGAATACAATTATACACTAACCACATTGACACTGACTGGTAGTGTAAATTCAGTTGTATACAGCTGTGTAGTTGCTACTGATTTAGTTGTACCTTACCTTTATGCTGTTGAACATTTTTTAACTGAAGATGCACTATTTTTTTTCCGATTTTCCAAATTATGTTTACTGAGATAGCCTTTGGACCAATCAAACTAATTAATTTAATGACCTGATGGTACATGGCTAGTTTTAGCTATCAGAACAAACATTGTTTAGGAAGAGTGTGGAGGAATGGAAACCCATTTAAAATACTCAATTAAATTATTGTACCGTCATTATTTTGCACTGTTACGCGAGTTTTATGTCGCGCATTACCCAATGTTAAACTAGGCCCCATTCACATTAGCGTTTTATAACCGAGTTAAGGGTTCAAAACCTGTTTAAAAGTGCTTAACTCGAGTTGCCACAATAATCACGGTTCTAACCGAGTTCGACACCCGAGTTTGAAACCTACTCAGGACGTAGTCTCGAACTCGGCTGTCGGCATAACTGGTTAGCGGTAATCTGGAAGTGAACCGTGTTCGAGTCTGGTTACACAGTATCCTCCGATATCACCTAGTGCTTTGCGGTAGTAGGTTACCATAATTCCCCTGGTTACATGAGACGCGTAGTTTAGGGTTCTATACTGTGTGTACATACGGACGAGAATAAACAAAAGATAAGACCGAATTAAAATACAGGAAAATCTATTCTTGTCATAATATTCCATCGGTACAGTCAGGTATGCAAAAAACTTAAAATGTGTCCAAAACACTTTTTTAAATTATCTTGATCACATCATATTATTAGCAAGTTCAGGTCTGTTTTTCGACTTTTAATTAAATTTAAAAAAAAAACGCCTTATCTGCCCCAGATTTTCCGTTTGTGCAAATGCCCAGCTAATTCATTTACTATGGCGATAGCATTTCACCCCCCTCACCCATACGAATTATTCCCCTTTTGATTACTTAGGCGATTTTGATAGCTCCTCACTTCTGCTCCCGTGTTCAATGAAAACAAACAACAACATTTACCGGGGGGAGAGAGAGAAGAACGTGTATACATTACAAGGGTTTCTGGGATACTGTCGTCCAGAGCATTTCTTTTTTTTCAGCAACAGCTGGGTTAAACTACCCAGTTTTATTACGGCAATCTGGACGCTCAACACTGTTAGGCTATAGGGTTCAGGTAAATTGGTTTTGAACTCGGTTGTCTAATTTGTTGCTCTAATGGACAGGGCCTTATAGACGATGATGAAGTATTTAGGATATTAAAAGCAACGTTAAGGGGTGCTACTTAAAGAATGCAGTATTTAAATAAATGTCGTAATGAAAACAAATACAGTATACCAGTGCAGTAACAATTGCGTTTGACCAGACATTTCCAATAACTGGTCAATACACTTTTATGTCAGCAGGTGGTGTGATGAGACAACGCAGCGCACCTTGTAATCTGACTATACTGTTTGAGGCCACTCCTTAATCTTGTGTCTCACTTCCTTTTCCATCTGCTTATAGGAAGGGGTCTGCCGGAGGTTACTTTTAAAGGAAAAACATCATGTAAGAACTGTAAAACATCAAAAAGTGAGAAAGATATTTTAGCGTTAAGAGGTGGTAGAGAGAAGTAAAGATCTTACAAAATCGACTCGATAAAACCGAGAGCTGATGGCAAGTGAAGCACAAAAGTAACAAAAAAACGGTAAGACATCAACGCAATTCTATAGATAGTAACTTCAACATAAATTTACTTTATTTACAGATTATAGTATAAGATGTTTTTTTCTTAACAATTGTTTTTTATTTGTTTTCCAGAAAATAAAATAATACAAAAACAAATGTATATAATCAGTAGCAGGAATACAAAATGAATTAATAAACAATAATAACATATTATATAACATATTATATATATATACAAATGGGGGGGCTAATTATACACATTTCTGAGATAAGAACAAGCAACTGACCATGCCGTTACAGTTTTTACGCTGGCATGGTGTAACTATCTAGCTGTACTTCTATCCACAATCACAAAATCTGCAAATGAAAACAACTAAGTGCGAGCTAAAGGTATCTCAGTCTCCATCCGTCCTCGTAAAATTAACTTTTTAGCTGCTGTTAGTCCTGCCAACAACAGTCGTCGTTTCTGAAGGTTAAGTATAATAAGCTGTTTTAAAATTTGTAGCATGCATAAACTCTTTAAATTGTAAAACTTGCACGGCACTTTTGTTACGATCAAACAAAGAGACAACTGTGTTTAACCAAAGATACTTACTAATATAATTGTACATAATAATGTTATTGAGTAGTGTTAAAAGGTCTAGTGTTGAATAACTTTGGTTCGTGGTAAAAGTTGAATAACGCCCTAAAGACAGTCGGATCAATACAAGCGGCTCTCCTCAAGCAAGCCGTTATGTTATTTGCGCTTCGCTGATTTTGCCTTGCCTTGTTTGCATTTGCAGCTGCTGCAGTCACAGTAATTAAGTTGTACTTCGTGGGATTCATTTTTAAGACATACTGAACAGAGCAGGAAGTACTGGTATGTGTGTGTGAGCACATGTCTCTTTAATTTGAGTAAAGTATACACAATGTGTATTTGGGATGTATAAAACAAAGTATGTTTTGGGTTTCTACCCCCGACTTCTTATTGAACCAGCCATACAAACAGAGCTTAGTTTACAAAACCATAGAAATTGAAAACTAAAGACATAGAGCAGACTGCACTGAAGAGACAAGTTCAGGGATGGAAATCTGACTCCCATGGCATCGCAGTTTGATCCATTCCTGGTTTTACTATGTTTAATAAGACACACCTGAGCTTGTTACCTAACACTGGGGCTAATCGAGCACATATTAAAACTTAAAATGGGTGAAATTGCTGTGTAGTAGGAGACTTATTTCCATCCCTGAAGTTCAGTATGTCGTTTTGCTTCTAAAACTTGTATGCAACAGGTTTTAGAAGCAAAACGACATACTGAACTTCAGGGATGGAAATAAGTCTGGAGCAGTTTGCTGTATTGTGGTTGTACTGTATTTGCTTCTACCGAAGTCTACAGATTCTCTGGTCTGAGTTGACTAAAAGCAATGTTGTTTTGTTTGTAGGCAGCTAACAACATGCAAGTAACTGATGTCTCCAGACGTTCCCCTGTGTTTCTCCCACCCCCCCATGGGAACAGCCACAGGTCACCTGGTTATGTGCCGGGAAGAATTGCGCCAGTCCGATCACCACCCCCGCCAAAGACCAAGCCTTCTCAGAAGCCTTCCTCGGATCCTCAGCAAGGCCACGCCAGTTATTCATTTGCAGTGGGAGAACAGAAACGAGAACAGGCAACCACTCAAAGAAGGAGAAGCAAAAACACTTTAGTATGCTTCGCTGTTTCTCTTCTTGCTTTCTTCATAGTACTCATTCTTATGCTCAGTTTGACAACAAGAGAAGTTATAGATGGTAGGTATATATTCAGTACAGTGTTTGCTATGTACATTTTGTTTACATGTAAGTTGAATTTATGAATCAAACACTATTTTACCGACAACGTTTAATCATATGACCCTTTAGGATATTAAGTTTTAATTTTTAATTTTTATTTTTTAGGGGTAGCTTTGCTTTTTCACAGACTTGACAACATTTTCTTTCATACCTTATGTGGTCTAGTGATTACAGCAAGTAATTGTATCCTAAATCAGTCGTTCTCAACCTTAATCTGCTCCAATGCTTCATTTTGAAGAAGCAGCGTTGATCTGGGTGACAGAAGCAAAAACACAATGCTGGTGTCAATGCCCCGGAAGCAGTTTGTTACGGACGCTTCCATCCAAGCTTCTCTGGATTGAACCGTCGGCCCAAATGTTGATTAAAGCAAATGTTTCTTCATCCCTGCTGCAGTCTAGCTCATGGTGTGTCTCAAGCAACAAAAATATGGGTAAAGAGAAATGTTCTTTGAGGAAGTGAAGCCTTCAAGCAGACGTGGCTATTTGTTATTTTCTCGGCTTACAAATGGCCGTCATGCATTTTGTCTCACTCGACCCGGGTCAAAGCGTGTCGACCCACATCCTGAGGTGGGTCACTGCCAACCCAGGTCAACCCGGGCACAACCCAGGTATGTGCTTTCACACTACACAGGATTGTGACCCGGCAGGAGTGCCAGTGTGAAAGGGGCTTTAGTAGTTGATAACAGCAATAAAAGACGCAGGACTCTTTCTGAAAGAATCAGGTACTCTGCCAAGCACTTGGTCCAAATCTGATTTAGGGGCATTGATGAAAACTTGAGTATTAGCTGTTCCACTATGGATGAGTTTGATTAACATTTCTTGGGCATTGCCCAGGAACTTGAACGTCATAGAAGTAGCTGGTATGAGCCGCTGGCTATGGAGAGCTCGTTGGGAGCTGTGCAGCTGTACTTTCACACGTCGGCTGGTGTTCTGACCCCCTGAACACGTAAGCTCTTAATTACTGAAAACACAATACAAAAGACTTCACTGAAAATTCACAGCTTTATTTTGCTCTTGCTCAGATACGTACTGCCTTAACTTCTGGCAGTCTGTATCCTAGCAACCAAGGAGCGCACAGTCGTGTTGCGGCTCTTAACATGATCAACTTAAACCGCATCTGCTCTCATCTCGCCTGCATGTAGTTGTAGCAGTAGGAGTGTAGTTTTAAGCGCACTTGCTTATATATGGCCAGTACAATTATGTTAGACTGTGCTGGGGACCTCCGACTCAACGTGAGCTGCCCTTGTTTTTATGTATTTTGTTATTCAAGTTACCAATTTTTTTTGCAACATATCACCGGTGAGATAGCTTGAGAACCACTGTCCTCTACGTTAGCATCCCAGCTTAGCCCTGACTCGCGCTGTGACCCTCGGCAGATCACTTGATCTTGTTGTGATTCAGTCCCCCAGCTGTATAAACGGGCAGATGCGGGATTCCACTGTAAACAGGTTGAGTGCCAGTCTCAGGTTGTCATCGGTAAATAACCAAGGACTTTATTAAACTGAAGGTGTAATAACCATGTATTGTCTTAACTTTCTTTAGCAAAACAACATTGTTTTGCTACTGGTATTTTTCTAAGGTTTATTTTTACCATGACTCGAAGCACATTTGTCATGCTAAACATCCTGTGGGAAGGACCCCACCTGACCCAACATTAGCAGCAATTCATAAAGCCTTTACTCTAAAGTGTCATAACAACTAGAATAAACAACTTCATACAGTATGTAGAGACCTTCAATTCACGAGTTGTTTATTTCTAGTAATACCAATATGTTTCACGTCTTCCAGATTAATGGGTTTTGTGAAATTCCCCCCTAGTGCTAAAAAGAGCATAGAATGCAAGGCTAGGATAGGATGTGTAACGCATGCAGCTGTAGCAGTATTAAAAAAAATGGCTTCACCCAAGTCAAAGTAAAAAAAAAAAAAAAAGTCTGGGAAAAATAAAACCAACGGCAATTACAATACAGGACTTCAGAGAACATTTTTGAGAGAAAATGAAAGCCTTGGTTGTTACATTTAAGTTGGTATAAATTGATTTAAAGCCTTAGAAATGACTGAAACCAAAAAGGTCTTCACGTATCGTAGCTGTTGACAGTAAAGTTACTTTTACTGCATTGACCCTTATATGTGAAAAATCTTACTTAATGCAACATTACAATGAAGCATTACAGCACGACATGCCATTAACAGCACACTTAAGGTAGTATAAGGCAAGACACAAAGCCTTAATGCTACTATAAAATGTTTATAAAATGATTGGATTTATTTACTTTTTAAATGAACACAGCAAATTAAAATCAATCTTTCCAGTAACAGTAATATCACTAGGTACAAGGAAATAGTTCCAGTGAAAAGTAAACATTTGTTTAAAAGTGTTTTATTTTAATAAATGAACATCAATTTAT
Organism: Acipenser oxyrinchus oxyrinchus; assembly: GCA_030684275.1. NCBI lineage: Eukaryota > Metazoa > Chordata > Actinopteri > Acipenseriformes > Acipenseridae > Acipenser > Acipenser oxyrinchus. The sequence continues at coordinate 70,509,971 of CM060247.1, read as the reverse complement.
TCATAAATATAATAAATATTGATTAAAATGTGTGTTAAGTAAGTCATTTCTGTGTATCAATTATATTCACTATTATATTAATAGACATACATATTTAAACTTAGTAAATTACATAAATAAAATCTGATCAAACTTAATTCTAGATCAGTGATTTTTGGAATATATGTTCACTTGAAAATTGCCAGATGTTGTGCAGTTTCATGCTCTGAATGAACTCTATTTACTGCTGTACTGCCAGAAGGGGAGCTGCAGGTGAAAGCAGCGGTGTCTGTGAGAATGCTCGCTTTGTGCCTTGCAGGAATTTTTTGTTTTTTTTTAATTTTTTAGTGTTACTGGGGGATTGTGTGGTGTTTTGTCTTTTCAACTTGTCTTAGTTTCACAGCTAAGAACATGTTAGCATTGTTAAATCTTGTGTATTTCGCTAAATTCACTTTTCTGCTGTATGGTGGGCCATTCAAAAAGCGATTCATACCAGCTTGCAGACGTATAAAATGCTGTATTGCGCTCCATCTTTATTCATCACTGCACCAACATAAAATTCCCGAAGGAGACTGTCAACTCGTCCTTAGAAAGTACATTAAATGTAAGTCTGTAACTTTTTCTTGGTGACAGTTTTGTAGGATATTCACAGCCCATTTAGAAGCCATTATTGTGTTTTTAGTTTCATTTCAGTTCAGGTCGAGTTGATTCAGTTCTGTTTCCGTTATTTCACTGTGCCGTTTTTCTTGTCCGGTACAGGAAATTCATCTTTATACCATTCTTAAACAGATTTCCATTAAAAAGATTTTAATTTGATTCTGGGTCCGACATGGTAAGTGGCGGAGAAATTTGAATCTAAGGGAATGTGTCTGTTGAAAGTTGTGTGGGGTTAATGTATGGCTGATGGAACACAGCTAACCAATCAGAGAGCAGGATTTTTCCATGCAGATTTATAATTAAAATTAGGCAAACTAAATAGTACCATTAACATTCCATAGCAAAAACACCAGTTTTTGGCTAATTTATTTTAATTTTGTTTTCATTTGCCTTGAAGTTATAGATCAGTGTCTTCAGTGTCTTCAATATTTGAATGTTGATCATCTTAATAATTTCAGAAAACTGCCCAGACCACAACCCTGCGCTAAGCAGCTGGAATCCCGGACATGATCAACAGAAGACTGTAATTATCAGGAAAGGGGACTTGTTTCGTCTGGAATCTTCTGCCACTGTGCACTCTATAATCATTCAGAAAGGAGGTATGACTTGCATCAGTTCAATATTTTTTGTTGGATAGCCTTTGAAATATGCTTTAAAATAATAACTGTATTTGTCTAAGTCAGTGGTTCTCAATCTGTGGTCCGCCGGCTCCCTTCAAGTGGTCCGTGGGAAGGTTACATAATTAAGGAAAGGAAGTGGCAGCATAGTTTATAGATCCCATTGCAAACCCAAAATGTGAGATAGAAATTAAAAACTCAGCTACAGAAGCAGGAAGAAAATGCATATATGGGGAATATCTCCAAGTTTAAAAAAAAAAAAAAAAAAAGATCTAAACTCTCCGGTTGTGGAGTGTCTAAAATGCATTACTTACTAGGGAGTTTTCGTGTGTTGTGCTCACGTGCACTCAACACAGGCGCTTGTAAAGTAAAGGATAACACACGACAGGGTGTGCATTGTGTTGCACTGTAGTTGGGTTCGAGACATGAAGCTAAGCTTCGTGCCTTCACCGAACAAAGCCGTATGTTAATAATAATAATAATAATAATAATAATAATAATAATAATAATAATTATTATTATTATTATTATTATTATTATTATTATTTATTTCTTAGCAGACGCCCTTATCCAGGGCGACTTACAGTTGTTACAAGATATCACATTATTTTTACATACAATTACCCATTTATGCAGTTGGGTTTTTACTGGAACAATATTGGTAAAGTACCTTTCTTAAGGGTACAGCAGCAGTGTCCCCCACATGGAATTGAACCCACGACCCTCCGGTCAAGAGTCCAGATCCATAACCACTACTCCACACTGCTGCCCTATGCAACACAACGTACAAGCCCTTGAGTGTTATCCCGCTTATTAAACGGATACAATAAAAAAAAAAAAGAAAAATTGTATTATATATACTTACGCTTTGGAGAAAAGTAGTCGCTCAAACAAGGCTCAATTTGTTGTAAACATTAAACTGGAGGTTTTCAACATTTCCGTTTATTGTAATTCATTAAAATGAATGAAGCCTCCGTGCTGGTCTCAATCGCTCTGTAAACACATCTGACATAACTCGCAATGTTAGCAATCAAGCATTTAAAAATGCCAATCATGTATTTTTGCTGATAATGAAAAGATACAGAAAAGGAGGCATAGACAAAGTTTACTATCCATGCATTACTACCACTGACATGGAGAAGCCAACAAAACAAAAATACATTATTGCCATTTTTAAATGCTTGGTCACTAACAGGCATTATGTCAGCACTTTACAGAGCGATTGATACCAGAATGGAGGCCAACATAACAAAATTGAGTACTCTTGACTAGCCGAATTATGCACTGAAGCATAGAATTATTGTAACAGACCGCTTACATTTTCAAGACACTGTTTTTAAGTCAATTACCATTTCTTTATTTTTCATCAAATCAATAAAAACACCAGCTGCCCAATAATTTGTTTACTTCGATTTTACTAAGTTGATGATTTCTGTTGTTGACATCTCTGTGTCTCTTGGTTTTGCTTCATGTAATTCTAGCCATTCTGTTGTCATGCCTCTGAAAATATCAAATGTGACAAGGAATGTCACTTATTTTTAAAAACTTTAAAAGATATTTCACAACAATGTGTTATTTATTGCAAGTTTAATATGTTGTGTATTGATCATTTTATTAATTGAACTGTGCTTCGTCAGAAATAAGTTCTTCTGTGCGTTGTACAATTTAACTGCAGGGTAAAAAATCCTCAACAGCCAATCAGCGTGCAGCATCCAAACATTCCGTTTTATAAATAAAGATTATAGCTGGAGATTTGTAGGGAACACCTCCTCGGAATTCGAGCTAGAATTACCTTGTTTATACCTATTAAAACGATCATAATTCATATCATTATCCATCTTATTTATTTGTTTGTAACACGTACAGCCATGCTTAGAGTGATTTCTATTCATATTTACTCTAATAAAATAATATAATAAAATAATAATCATCACTTTTTAATCTAATTGTGCGACAAACTTTACATACATTCAGTACTTTGTTATGTAATTTTTTATTTTTTTATTTATTTTTTTAATATTTTTAGGTGTACTGGTCTTTGCTGACGATATGGAGGGCTTCAAAAATATCACCTTAAGAACTCGTTATATCCTGATAGAGGATGGCGGTGTGCTTCACATTGGAGCAGCAAAATGCCGCTACAGATCCAAAGCCACAATCACCTTGTTCGGTAGAAGAGATGAAGGTGAAGAAGTGCCGGGATTTGGAAGGAAGTTCATTGGTGTCAGAGCAGGGGGCTCCCTGGAGCTGCACGGAACTGAGAAGTTATCCTGGACGTTTCTTTCTAGAACTCTGTCGTCCTCTGGCTTGGCTGCCGGAGGATATTCCTTTGAAAGGAATTTTAGCCGTGGTATCAACCTCCGAGTCCTAGACCAGGACACGGCAGAGGTTTTAGTCGTGGACAGGTTTGATACTCATGAGTCTAAAAACGACAGTCGAAGGCTTCATGAGTTTTTGAAATCCCTGCACCCAGGTCGCATAGTTTCCTTAGCTGTTGGCGATTCAGCGGTGAAAAGTCTACTAGATGAAACCAAGAGAATCATTGCAGATCTTCTGGGAAGCACTTTTGTCTACAATTTAAAGTACAGGTAATAATTTTTTTTTCCCCTGGCGTTTCAGTAGTGATTATTATACAGCAACCTAGATACATTGAAATACAAAATCTGAGGTATTTTCTCAACCTCCTATACAGTCAGCACTCGGATATCAGTTACCCAGATACACATCAGTCACGTATTAAGAATAAAATCAATCCCCATTTTATATAATATATATATATATGGCATGTAACAAATTAATGCACTTACACGTCACACGCGATTTCCGACTCTGTCACCAGTTTTCTGATACAAAGCCCACCTGTTCAATGTTATAATTTATGTGAATATCCGTCACAGCCCGCTTTTAAAAAAAATAAAAATAAAAAAATAAATAAAATCTCTCTAAAGCCAAATCAGTCTGTCTTATATTGTGCAGTTACACAGGGCTTCCTTCAGTTTCACCTGACGAAAATGCAGCCAAAACAAAGCGAATATGACAAGCTAGGGTAATGTAACAGTTAAGAATTAAACAATTTTAGATACTGTGATGTGTTTTTTTTTTGGCTGTGATCTTTTGTTGCTTTTGTGCATTTTCATTTGCAAGTGAACTGTGACATTAGGGCCGTATCGAGCACTATATTCTGCAATTTAGAATACTGACTTTGGATGCTGTTTTAATTCTGGAAACTGTGTTGTGTTTTTTTAATTTATTTAATCTTTTGATTTTGCTAAATTGCATTGCCTTTCAAGTTTTACGCAGTTCTGTGTATGGATAACATTTAGATTTAATTTTGCTGTTAGGTCGTTAATTGGAAATTTTACATAGTGCTACAATATGTACCGGGTTTAAAAGTATATACTGTATTACACTTAACGTGTCGTCTCTAGTTTTCGCAAGTGGTATTTTCAGAATCATATCGTTCTGAATTAAAATACTACTTCTGTTAAAAATATAGTACTGTACCAACAAAACCAATACAGTACATCTAAATGGAAGCCTACTTATTTTAAAACACAGTCTTATTTTAAAACACAGTATTTTTGATATTGTCGGTTTTTCAGGGAACACAAAAAAGATACAGGGGTTGGAACAGGCCAAAATGAAATAATCAGATATGTGTCACACGCGTTTAACCGTCACTGGAGTCAAAATGTTATAGGGTCGTGTATATGAGAGTCCTGACTATATATTGATTCTATTTAGAACTTTAGATTTGTTGTTAAAGATAACTGTTTGAGAACACGACCGGTAAGAACAGAAGCTCTCACTTCCTTCAGTGAAAAGAAAATACATTTCTAGAAAACAAACAGACCTGCAATTCACTTGTAAAAATGTATTTCTCATAGGAGCAGTCAGAATTTTTTTTTTTTTAAAGCTTTGGTTATTTTCTCATAAATCATTTAAAAACAAATAGTTCATTTTAGTTTGATATTCTATTACTTTGTCAATCTAACACTGTATACAATCATTTTTAAAACTATATATATTTTATTTAAATTAATTGGCTATGTATCTGGAAGAAAACCCTTGATACAATTGTACAGTTTTGTGGTAATTAGACATACACATAATTAGACTCACAGCCAGCTTATCTGCTGTAGTGAGAATCACAGATTCCCTAGAAGAAAAACAAAGTTTTACAATATTTGCTTAAGTAACTTTTTATTGTAGGCATGGGAGGTGGAGGGTGATTTTCAAATCAAGAAATTGATTGCTAGTATTAGTTTAGAAGGAGTAGTGTCTATTCTAATAAGTTCAGTAGTTTATTTTCAATGTTAACGGCAAGTCTGAAAATGCTATTTACTTCCATTAAATACATCAAGGTCACAACTGCAGAACTCCAAATTAGCCAGGTTTTCCTTTCAAGTTATTGGTTTTATTTTAACGCAGGCCTATGTATGGAATATTAGCAGCTACAGCAAAGTAGAAGAAGAAAAAAAATACCAGCCAAGAAAAATAATCCAATATCCCTGGAAGTGATCCTACCTGCCCTCTCCCCTACCTCGAGTGTAAGCATAACAAAAACCGAGTCAGCACGGGGTGGTAGCGGTAAGCTGAGCTATTCTAAATTGGGAGAAAATGATAAACAATTGGCGACTACTAAATTAATAAAATAAAAGATTAATTTCTGTTACTTACAAGTCCAAATCCAAATGAGCCAATTCTAAGTCTGCCAAGTCTTGATCCAGACTGGTCTATAGTTTAAGTATTTGATCTACCAGGACTGCAGTTCAGAATTACAGTATGTCATCTGATGTAACAAATCATTCGTCCTCTTTTTCTATTTTACACTCTCATTTTAAAATATACACTCGGCTGCTATGGTTACTGGTAAAAATAGAATTACTCACAGTAGAAAAAATAGAATTTAGGCCATTGAATATAGGACCTTTGTTTTGATAACTAAGAAAGTTGTTGAATATTTATTTTGTTATGAATACAGTGAAAGAGCACAGGAATGCAATACAGTAATCTACTGTGGTCCTATTGCTGCAACAGTAGATTGCTTAATGTAAAGTGAGCTAATGCTGGGTTGCTCAGGGAATGATTAACTAAGCCAATGTCCTCATTACTTTGCATATGTATTGAAAATAAGCCATTGCTTATCAGTGTGGAAACACCTAGATGATTGAATTGTGAGTAAAGCTAAAATGCCTGAATTCCAAATAGGCCAGCCCCACTTTTTTTTATCTGAATATTGTTTTATTCACCTTCTCCTGTTATGTACTAACTTCCATTGACCACCATTCACCTGTTCTTAGCATAAATTAGTGATTTGTTGCTAAGAAAAGTAATAGTATAGTATCTAGAACTTCACACTTTTCTTTCTGTGCTGCTCATAGGAACATGGTTAAGTGTGGTGCCTATGTTCTGCGCAGGAAGTAAACTTTCACAAAATATGTATCTTTAACACCTGTCGCCATTTAACCACATGTATCTAAAAGTGTGATTATAAAGAGTTTTATGAGTAATAAAGCAGTTCTTAATCTGACAGTTTAAAAAAAAAAAAAGTCTGCTCTCTATAAACGACCTACTGCAATATACTGCAGTCATTACATATAGTACCCATCATGACCTGCGTGGATGCAGACTTGTGCTTTTCGATGGCGGGTTTTCTCTCTTCCAGGTACACCTTTGAGTCTTGATTGTCAATTCAGCAACTGTGTTAAGGGGCCGGCCAGTTGCACAAACATCCACTATTAGACCCCTTGTCAATATCCTTCTGCTTTTCTTGTTGCTGAATAGTTGCACACAATGTTTAAGAGACAGCTTATCAAATCTTGCTATACATTATACATGTTTCTCTATTGTGAATCATCATGACTTGCAGTACCAAAAGAATACTAGACAGGCCGTTAGGAAATAATAATTCTTTTCAGCCAACTACAACACCAGCTTGACTGACAAATTGAAAGTTGGAAGTTCTTAAGTCAATAACAATGGGGAAATAGTTTTCTTTTTAAAATCATAACATGTGTTTTACAAGCCTAAACATTTTTAAGTCGCTGGCAACTACAGGTCAACACTGAACAAATAGGTTTGAAAAGCACTTTGAAGCTAGTTTTTTTGTAGTAATTGTTGGCTGATGAGTGATGGGAGGAAGTCTGTTCCAGGACTTGTAAAGAAGGGCGGGGTTTGGAGAAGCCCTTTCATCTTTAGTCTCATAACAAACAAACATGTTGTCTACTTCTGAGCTTGGTGAACAGGAAGGCCACAGTGGAGCAAGCAAAAAAAGAGATTAAAAGGGAGAGACTTGACCTATGAGTTTGGTCAAAAGCAGTTAGTCAAAACACTGGAGGAAACAATGAAAGCTCTTGGGATAAACAAAAAGTTAAGTGGCTAGAGAACTGTCTCGTTAAGGTAGATTTATCATCAGCCTTCTCTTTCTCGCTGTATATTGTATTCATATGTCTAATTTTTTTAGCCTGCTATATTCATGAATGACTTGAATGAATTTATAATAATTTCGAATTGCATGTGAGCTGACGGTTTATCTCAAATAATTCATACTGGTCTCCCCTGCTGTAAAAGCTCCCTCATATATCTTGTTCCCTATTTACTGTCTGCAAGTGAATGTTGGAACTGTTAGCAAGTGAGAGGTGTGGAGATCAGTTACTGTAGTTGAAACATGCAGATTCACAGCTAGAGAGGTAATGCCCCTTATACAAGTTTACTGCAGTATTTTTGCATGGTATGTTTATAGTTTTACTATACTGTTCCTATAGTTATACAATGCTTTAACCATAGTTTACTCTGGTTTGACATGTTTATCAAGATGCTGTACCGTACCTTGCTATTCCTTACAATGCTTACCTATACTTTACCATGCTTTCACTATGCTTTATTACACATTGCAAGGGTTGGTTCCAAATAGGGCACAAGGACAACTAGTCGATCAATTAATGATGATTAATTGATTAAGCAATTAATTGTTGCATCTCATGTTAATAGAGAATGTTCCATAATAATTTACCTGTATAGACGAGTAATGGGCACAGGCACAACAGGATGACAAACTTGTGCCTGTACTCCCTTTTCCCATTTGATTCTACAAGTTCAAAGTTCATGCACTTGGCTTGGCTGTCTTGGTTGGATGCTTTAAGCAGCCTCTGTATGTTTCTAAAAGCATTATAAAATGATGTTACTTTTAATAATATTACTTCCTGCTATTTCCTCCTGTGATGATACTGTGTCCTTTTAAAATAAAAACATAGTTGGAAGGATATTTTAGTTTTGGGAAAAATAGTTGATTCACCACGACGTTCATGTTTGCCAGAAGTATTATCATCTCGAGTCTTGAACATGATTCCTGGTTTTGGTTTTGGTGATATTTTTAAGAAAGCATGCTAGGGATGTATGGATAAAAAACAGAACACCCATTAACACGGATGTTTTAATAGATTATAACCAGATATTTGTGATGATAATAGATAAAGTGTCTAAAAAATGTGTGTGATGCTGCTTCTCCTTTGACTGGTCTTGATTGGAGATTGTGGATTCCTAATCCACTTATACTGTCCTCTCTGCAGACAGGCATGGGCCCTGGTTGGTGTTATTGGCGGTGGCAATGCCTCCTGCAGTGAAGATGTTCGAGAGCATGAGAACCACGACACCGGAGGACAGGCTGTTGCTCGTAGGGAATTCATCACTGTCGACGGAGTGAGATTCTCTGTAAGCGCTTACAGCGAGTGGAGAGAAGGTTGGAAACTAATTCAAATTATTCATTATGTACAGGGTTTATTTATTCCCTTTTCCAGTCTTTGCTGCTCCACACGGACAATTGCTGAGAAAAGTGAGTGTGGGTCAGTTATTGGATTAAAGTGTGTGCCTCTGCTTTAATCAACAGGCTATCTGAGAACTCTGTGTCTGCATGCCTGAGAATAACTTTCATTCCAGCTGAGTCGAGATTAAGAATGTCTCCTGCTGGCGGCGAACTGTGTATTTTAATCAACTAAACAACCGTAAAGTTGTGCTTTATCATGGGCCTCTTTGCACTGTGTATTTATTGTACTGATGTTAATAAGAGGTGTCGGTGGAATTAAGTTAAAGATGGTATACATAATACATGTTCAGTTAACTGTAGTAGATGCAAACCATGCATTAAAAAGGGCGAGAGTGTGGCCTTAAACTCATTCAGTTTGTTTCAGTAATGAGCTCCCCTCCTCCCACAGGTTTCCCGATCTCAGGTTTCCAGGTGGAGGTTGTGGATGGGGTGATGTTGCACATGAAAGATGATGTTCAGAGCTGGAATCCCGGTGACCGGGTTATCATTGCCAGCACAGACTTCTCAATGTACCAAGCTGAAGAGTTCTCTCTTCTGCCTTGTCCAGAGTGCAACAAGTACCAGGTCAAAATACAAGGTACACAGACGGCATACATAGTTATAATACTGGTCCTTTAGATATGCATCCATACCATACTGTACTAAATCAATGTGCTTTACAAACTCACAAACTAACTGCTGGTTTCACAGACCCTGAATAGCACTAATCTTGGACTACCTTATCTGTTTCCATACTTTTCAAGCCCACTTATCTTGGAGCAATACTACCTGTTTGATACTGTCCTCATTCACTTCCTGTGTTACAGGTTATAGGATCCTACCTAACCTATAGCCAATGACACAGGAAGTGAACTTTTACATTGGCATCAAAACAAGTGCATGGAAACAATGTTTGGTCATTATCTCAAAAACACCCAAAATTCTCCCACGTAAAAAAAAAACTTCATGCTAAGACTAACGACAGCAGGAAGGAAGCTGGATCTTACTCAATTAGCTCCATTTACATCACAACTTTGTTGAATAGGAAATGGTCAAGAACATACAATGTGTGCAGTTTTTATTTTTTTTTACATTAGGTTGTCAAAACAAAAGGCCAAGCTAATTTGATGGGCCGCCAATTTTATCTTTTTATTCACGCTTCCTAGTCTAAACACAGCAGCTTTATCTGTTGTCACTCGCCAACACTTTATACAGAAACTTTATCGGGCCATCCACAGCCCATTCTCGACACAAAATCACTGACATTTGCAAGAACAAGGCTTTACCTAGGATAAGAGCACAGAGGCCGAGTTATCTAATGATGTACATCTGGGTGGTGTCGTATTTCAGACGCACAGCATTAAATAGGACTGGGAGATGGATTCATCCTCCTAGATTCTGAAATTATTTTAAGAGTTCTGGAGCACACTGTTGGCAATGCCTACTAGTAGATGTAACCATCAACCAGTCTACAACCTTGCTAAAAAAAAAAAAAATGTATGCAGAAAAACATAGTGCAGCTACCAGTGCTGTTATACAGTGAGGTATTACTTTTATTGTTAGTCAGGGCAAGCACAGTTGTCAAAACATCGGTGGTAATTTTGTGTGCAGAATATTGGGGTTTTGAAGTCTTGTCAGTGTTTTTTCTAAACAAGCTTGTCAGTAATTTGGTTGAATTGCAGTGTCAGGTCTAATGCAATTGAAGGTTATAAGTCCAGGTGCAGTATGTTCCCTCGTGGTTCCTCTGGCCTTACGCACACACACACGTACAGTTTAAGTAAGATACCAGAGTTCAGTGTCTGATAAGTAACCAACTGATTTGATTTGTGTTAATCAGGGAAGCCACAGTTCACTCATGTAGGTGAGATCATTAACGCGATTGATATGAGAGCGGAAGTTGGCGTTCTGACAAGGAACATTCTCATCCATGGGGAGATGGAAAATTCATGCTATGGAAACAACTGGTGCCAGTTCTTCAGTTACGATACATTTGGGGGTCACATTAAGGTTTGTGTTTTTTTACAATTTATAATTTTTGACACGTTTTGGTTTTCCAGTGAAACAACTGATAATGACTGACCTTATGACTGCTGTATCTGTATAACAGTTTTTATTTGTAAAGGGGAAAGTATTTTTGCTGAATCGGTTTTCGAGTGAAGATGGGTTACTCAACCAATGAGTCATTGAGGATATTTGCATGAAGTTGGGCTTTCTTTTTCATGGTATTTCGTTATTTAACTTAAAGATCAAATATACCTCTAATGCATTGACATTTAGGTCCTTCACCAACGCAGCCAATAATAAACATACCCCACTTTGATGGTAATGTCAGTTGTTAGTTAACATTTTAATAAGGACCTGTTTTAAATTGCTATGGTCTCGGGGACTAGTATTGATTTTCTACCACTGATACATTTTTGAAGCTTACAACTGTATATAGAAATTCATTTTTGCAGTGCTGTCAGAAAATAGTCAAGCCACACTGGGAAGATTTCTTATTAACAAAACCATGCTAAATGATTCCTTTATCATTACATTTCAATAGCTCTTACAAGAGCATTTTCACAAAGGAGGTGCACAGCAGGACATCTTTTATAATTGAATAAGCCACAGTGCATTGGTTCTTCCATTGCAAGTGACTCATACATGTCTTTGAAAGCTGGAATCCATTTAACTTTTATTGTGTGCTGTTAGTTAAGTAATAATGAATTGTCTTTGCTTGTCATGCTGAGATTGAGAACATGGACCTTGGTCATAAAAGTGTATGGACTTTTTTTTTTTTAAAGGGAATTTTATAACAATTATCTTAGGTTAAATTGCTGTTTAATGAGAATAAACTCCTAGCCTTTGCTATAACAGTTGAAAAGGCTTTGTGAAGTTCAAGCTTGATAGAATCCATCCAAAATGTCCCTGAGGGGCTCACCTGGTAAAGACACACCTGCATGGTCATACAGTCAAGTTGATGATTTTTGAAATATTTGAAAAGTGAGCAAAAAAAAGAATCCTTAACATACCTTAAAGCTTTATGAATAGGACCTAATGATTGAGTATATTAATGTTACACTTATAAAATACTTTTTGTAAGTTGCCATTCGTTTTTAAAGTGATTAACCCCAGATGTCAGGGAGAAATCAGTTTTCCAGCTCCATTTAAAAGAATGGCAGATGCTGGTGTAACCAGGGACGTCACTAGAGATTCATGGATAGGGGGGCTAAGCCTCTTTTAGGGGGGTCTGGGCATACTCCCCCAGGATTTTTTTTTTAGCCCCCAAAACGTCTTTTCATCATGTATTTTTAGAGTAACAACGGGTGTAAAATCTATCAAAATAAGGTTATTTTTGGTCAAGGTTGGCTAAAAGTATACCTGTCTCATAGTTTGTGTTAGACACTGATCTAATATGACTTACTTAAATTCTATCCAAATAAAGAAATTAAAGTCCACTCTGTCCCCATCCATCCAACACCAACAAAAGGCAAAAAATGGCTGTACTATGTAGCCAAAATACTTTTTGGATTTTATTTTGAGAGAGAGAGAGAGAGAGAGAGAAATAAGAAGACATGCAGGTCATATTATACCATTAGAAAAAATCTTTATTTAAGTTTCACCCTTTTTGTTAATTGTTGCTCAAAATTAACCCAATAATTCAGACACATGGAACATCTTAAACAGTATCATCCACAATGGGGCAAAACTAAATTCAACTAATGAGCTAAATAAAATAAAAAAAACTGAAAAATAATTAGGAATAAAATCTGATAAAAAAGTAAGATCCCAAACAAATATTACAACCTATATTACAGAACTGCTCCTCCTGCTTCTCTCTTTTGATGCTTATTTTGTGGGTGGATGCATCAAAGTGTACCTCCTATTTTTAAAGGTGGCAAAGTGGTCAATGACACTATTGTGGCTTAGTGGCCCAAGCACTTCACCCTCAATGGACATGGCTGCAAGACTTGCAAGCCTTTTCTGACCCATTGTCTTATGCAACCAGGAGTACAGCCGGCGCAGTGCACTAAAGGACCTTTCACAGGAGCAGCTGCTCACAGGAATTGTGAGGGCAACCTGAATGATTTCCTTCAGAGAAGGAAACATATCATCATCCAGGAGGTTATGCACAGCAAGCATATCTTTGGGAGGACATCCAGCCTCTCTTTTCCAGGCAAGAAAGTTTCTGGCCACCAACATCTCTTCTGTTTTAACATCAATACCGTAGTGCTTGGCAAACTCAGTTAAGCATGATGTATCTAGGAAGTTTTTTCAGTTGCGGCTGCATGCCTGTATGTCTTTGAGCAGACCTGCATCTACAGTCGAGAATCGCTGGTCAAGCTCACAAACCATCCTGTCCAAGCAGGGGAGCAGCAACTCTGTTTTCAGTATTTGGGAACATGACAATTCTGTGCCTAAACCCAAGGAGGTCTCCACCACAAAATCTCCCATTTTCCTTTGTTTGCGCTTTCTTGCTGCATCTGCCTCTGGAATATTGTGAATTTCACAGAGTGCTTTGGTTCTGTCATAAAGTTCTGTGGCAAATGCATCAGTGTGTCACATACAGCTTGTTTGCCGAAACAAGCTTCTGCCAGGTCTACAGTCTCTTTCTGGAGGAGCTTGTGTAGTCCCTCAGTTATAGAAAGAAGGGACTGAAACATCAGTAGCAAATACATGGTGGAGAACTTATGAAGCTTCGCTCTCAGACCAACACCCATGGGGGATCCAATGGCAGATAGACAATCAAAAATAGCAGTTAAAGTGTCCAGGACTGCATTTATGGACCGCAGCTGGCATGCCCAGCGAGTGTTTGAGAGCTGTACAAGTTCAGCTGATGCTATTCCAAGTTTGGACTGAGCTTCTTTGAACTTGTGGTGGTTAACTAGGGATGTACTGAAAAACGAATACACATTCTCCAAGAAACTGAAAAACTCAGCAGCCTCCGGAATAGCCCTGCAAGTATGACACAACACCAAATTAAGCTCATGAGCATAGCCAACTGTTCAGACTGCCCATCCCTGGTCTCATCCGCCATAATGGCATACATTCCAGACTTTGACATCTCAGAGACTATGGTGTCCGTAATCTCTTGAGCACAGCATTCGATCATGTCATTCTGAGATTCTGGAGAGAGATACGTCGCATTTGATGGAGTATTGTACCATTGCAGGAAAGGGTCAAACTCCTTCAAAAGCTCCATACATTCAAGAAAGTTCCCTCTATTTGTGCTTTCACTAGATTCATCATTGGCACGGAAAGAGAGTCCCTGTCTTCCTAACATTGAGGTGACCGCAACAATTCTCCTCAGATACTCCCTTCTCTCTGCAATATCACTAGCATGGGCAGATGTTAAAATCTGAGCAATGTTCCCATGATTGCTAGTTGCCTGGTAGCTTTGCCATGCCACAACACTGTCTCTGTGTGTTTGTGTCATCTCATGTTTACCGAAGATAAACAAAGCTTTTGTCCAATTTTTGCAGCCATTACTGACAAAAGAATCAAATTTAATGTTTTTGCCAAAAACTCTACATGGAAAGCAGAAAGCTGCGTTTTTGTGGACAGAGTACTCTACCCAATTGTATTTCTCAAACCAACAGTGCTGAAATGCCCTTTTCTGTGTACCAAAACTTTCGTGTGGGTAGCTATTCAGCTTCACTTGTCTGGGCCCAGTGTCTTTGTCACCTAAATCGCTCTCATTTCTGGAAGGAGTTGCTGCAGTGGCTTGATTACTTTCTTTCTCTGGATCTGTTTGTTGTCCCTCCCTCTCTGGATCTGTTTGTTGTCCCTCCCTCTCTGGATCTGTTTGCTGTTCCTCTCGCTCTGGATCTGTTTCTTGTCCCTCTTTCTCTGGGCATGCTTGCTCTTTCTCACTTATACAGCTCGCCTGTTGATCTCTGCCTTGCACAGAAGCCTCTCTTTCTGCATGACCCTTTAAGATATCATGAACATCATTTATTTATGCCTAACAAAAGTAAGACATATGCTGTCATATGCTGTACAAATTTAACTGAAAGCTTAAACATCTACTCGCTTTTTTTATCACTAACCTTCATCAGACATGCTCCCTCAGCCCTGTCAGCCTCCAGCTTCTTTCCCTCATTCTTGTCTGCTGTGTTTTGACATGTATTGTTATTAAACTCATATTTACAATAACTCAAGGCTTAATAGGTGATTAATCAGTTTAAGTTTTAATTTGTTTGTTTGAACTGGTAAAATCTTCATTTCTCACCGGATTGGCCTTCGGCAGAGCTGCTGCCTCTCTTGAAGAATTTCCGTATATCCATGTAACGTTAGTCGTTAGCTAGCCTACAGTTGAGAAATTGAGGATAATACAATGACATTGTGATCAACACTATGTCACCTTTTCTACACATGACCTACTGATAATTGTTTTGCAATGGCTTACTGAATGAAAGCAATTGAGTATGAAAAGATGTGTGCATGATGTTACGTCATCTGTCTCATTTATAGCCTGGCACAGATAGCAAAAGTACATTAAATACAACGTTAATTAGATATCATCGCCACATAACTTATGTCGAATTTAAAAGACACCGTTAACGTTGCCGTTAGCTAGCTCGCAACGTCTGTTACACTGTAACTTACAGGCAGCCTCACATAAAAACGTATTGGTTAACAAAGCTTTGATTATGACCAAAGTCTATAGTAGTGAATACTCTCTCTCTCTCTCTGTTCTAACTTACCACAAATTCACATCGTAGCCTATCTGCATGAATCCGTCCTGTCAGAGCCTTTTCCTGTCCGTTTACTGTTAGCTAGCAGTCTCAAGCCACAGAAGTAGCTAACGTTAACCTACAACAAGTAGGCCTAACAGTCACTAGTGCGTGCAGCAGCCTCTGCAGCAGCAGCCTCCCCCAGGTCCTAGTGCCCGCCCGGTAAGAAGTTTAAGATGCAATGGAACGGTTGTGGAAAAAAAAGAAATCACAGAGAAAATATATTGACTGATATATTGATTTATTTAGGGGGCTAATGAATATTTTAGGGGCTAAAGCCCCTTAAATAGGCCTAGCGACGTCCCTGGGTGTAACTATAACATTACCCGTGATTTACTGTTTGGTGTCTCATGCCAGGCATAGCAAACTCTGTGAAATGCTTTAAACATTAGCACATGCCTGCATAAACTCATTAACTGGAAAAATTCTGTATAGTGTTCAAGAAAATAACAGGAAGTGGCCATTGCCATACATAATGGTTAAAAAATACATACCAGATTTGAGATGGACAATTTTAGGGTCCGAGCTATTTTCGCCTATTTTATACTGTTGTTAGATTTGTGGCTATAACTATTTAACTGTAAAGGTTACACATACATTAAATGAATGTGCACACACTAGGGTTCCATAAAAAAAGGTTAAATAGACTGAGACTCACCCTGTTCATACAGATAACAAAAACCACAGAAAGAGATAGATGCTTTTTAGAAAAAAACATCATTTACTGTTTGTAAAATGTATTTTAGCATGGCCAGCTAAAATCTGACAGTGTAAAATGAAACTTCAACATGTAGGGAACATGGATTTTTTTTTTTTTTTTTTTTTTTAAACAAATTGCATAATAAATAAAGGAATTATGGCCATAATACAAAAGGGACCAAAAGCAACCAAAAAATAAATAAATAAAAAATTAACAATTGAAAAATGTGCAAAGGAAAAAAAAAAACACATTCAAATTATTCCTCCCAGTGACCATGATCATGTGACGCAAGATTAAGCTTTTCACTGTGGCTTGAATGGCCAACAAGGTGGCAACCATGGCAACCTAAATCTAACAGCTCTTGTCTCGTGCATCTGATTCACTAACACGAAAAGCAAATCTGTATGTATCGGAAAGTAGGTTCTTGTGCCTTCAATGTTGCCATTTCTCTTATTTTGTAAAGATTTTGTGTGAAAATGTTTGTTTGTTTACTGCGAGGTCTGTCTTACAGCCCAGCAGTAACATTGTAAAACACTTGCATTCACGACTGTCTACTGACATAGTCCAGTACCGGAAATACATGAGTAGACCTCATTTTAAAGCTCTGATTCTCCTCTTTCCAATGGTGTATCTCCATCAGGTCTCTCTCACAGTGTCTTTGTTTAAATGGCCAGGTCGCTGGCAGGTTTTTTAACATTCAGTGGACCCTATAGTTAAATTTGACAACAGTTTCAGAGATCTTGCTGGTATTTAGAAATACTGAAAGAAACAATAAATTCAATGATAAACATTCCGAGACATCCAGAAAGCCATTTTTATTACAACAAAAACAGTGTCACAATTAAACAAGGATTGAACTTATAATATGGCTTCGTCAAGGACAGCAGAAAAAGCTTCTAGTTTTTACTGGTTTAGAAACCAATTATGCAATTTTATGTATCCATTGTATACCATTAGGGTATTATAGTATATAAATTAATTGAAATCCAATAATTGAAAACCTTATCTTTGTTTTCTGTTGGGTAGATTTGTTTTGATCACAAGTAATCAAATGAATTAAAGTATGGCACTGGGGGGGGGGCAGTTTTGAACGTGTTGATAGCTGTACACATCTGTAATGTATGGCTTCCTACTTGTGCATTTTAAAATACTTTTTACTAAACCTCTGAACTTAACAAATGAATGGAGGCTCCAGGAAGGACTAAGATACTGGTACCCAAACCTATATCATGCTGTCTTTAAAAAGATTCTATAGAGTTAAAATTATATGAAAAGCTAATGAACACCACCATTGACTGAGTGTTTTGTGTCTTATAGATTTTGGGGAACTTCACATCAGTACACCTGTCCCATATTGAGTTGAAGAACATGGGTCAGCAGGTGAAGGGGAGTTACCCTGTTCACTTTCACCTCTGTGGAGATGTGGATGAGAGGGGCGGTTACAGGACCCCAACATACCTGGAGGGACTGGCAATCCATCACTCGTTCTCCCGCTGTGTCGCTGTACACGCGACTAATGGCCTTCTGGTGAGCCATTGTGTTCATCTAAGGAAAGCTAATATGAGGGGGAATGGCCAGTGATCCAGTTATTATTTAACTTTGGGTACATTTTAGAGAAAGTCCACACAGGAAGTTGTCCCACTGTCCTTGTTGTCTCGACAGACCTTAACCGTTAGAAAAACATTACATGGTGTAACCTTAAATAACATCTGTGGCCCAAACGATATTTAAGATCTTTTTTATGGTATTTAAAAGTGTTAACCAGACCGTTGTAAAATCCCAATCACATGTGTAGTCAGTTGCTGGGATTCTCTACCACTTAAATAACACAGAGGCAGATTCAGCTCCTTAGTAACACATTTTATTAGTCATACCTTTTAGGACAGATGTTGACTTTCCATGTGAATGAATAGGCCTAATGTTATCCAGCTTTCCTTTGAATGTTAAATTATATCTTTCTAAGCCATACTTTGTTTGGTTGTTGTTTTGAACCTGTCTTCAAATGCCATCAAAAAACTTCATTAACCCTTTCTTGAGGTTTAACTTGAAGGTATTCATTTAAAATGTAGGTATTGCACTAGTAATGCCACAATTGAAGAAAAGTACAGCTGTAGTGTAAAACAAATACTGTATGGCCTTAGTAAGTAAATATGGCACATAACTGGTGTCTGGGAATGCAATAATACAAATCTAGATGTAGGTGGTTACCCTGCCTCTGCTGGTCACTAAATGGCTTCATTGTGCTGTCACAGATAAAGGACTCTGTTGGCTATGACACACTGGGACATTGTTTTTTCCTGGAGGATGGGACTGAACAAAGGAACACTCTGTACCACAATCTTGGACTTGTCACCAAACCTGCCACACTCTTGCCCACGGACAGGAATGACACTATGTGCACTTCCATCAGGAACAAAGTTTATGGAAACTACATCCCAGTGCCGGCAACTGACTGCAAGTAAGAGTGAAAAACAGTTTACACACTGGGGGTTGGGGTGGGGTCATGCAGCATTAACTACCTGTTAAACTTTGATTTGCTTCTTTTTTACTGTATGTTCCATGTGTCCAAAATGGCACTAGTGATCAAAATGCCATGCATTTTACCAAGCATGAATGAATAATGTATTGTAGTAGAAACATACAGTACAATTCTGAGGAAAATAATCCAACCCTGCATATTCCCTACAATTTGGATACATGGAGGGGCTCGTATGTACGCTAACATTTTTAGAAGCCAGTTTATCTAGTCTCATTTTATATCTAAAACGGTACTTGTAGCCTACTCATGGGAAATATTATTTTTGGTTATAAACAACAAAGTTTTGTGATTTTAAAAATGTGCTATGGGCCATCTCATTGAAAATGCAGTCTGCTCAGCATGAGTGCAACAAAGGGTTGAATTAATTCTGTTAAAATAAAGCATTGTGTGTGGTTTACACAGGAGGGTAAGGGTATTGCCCTGTATTTGTTACACACTCACTCACTCTTTGCTGTTTGTTTCAGAGCAGTCTCTACGTTCTGGATTTCCCATCCCAACAATAACTTAATCAGCAATGCTGCTGCAGGCTCACAGGTGAAAAATACTGAAATTCTTTCCCTTACAATTTTGTAATCCTAGATTATATAGATTAAGTTACTTGTTCATGCCTTTCAAATATTTAGAGAGTACAGTAGACTTCTTGTTTCTGTGACTGTCTTTTGGGTTTCAATAGGATTTTTAAACATTGATCATGTTGTGCCCTTGTGTACCAAGTGTGCAGGTCTGTGAGTGGTTTGTTTTGCACAATAATGATACAAACATTACTGTGTCGATAAGACCTCATTTTGGCGTAGTGGCCATGCACGGTGGCATAGTGGTTAGTGCTGCTGCCTCACAGCACCAGGGTCCTAGGTTCGAATCCGGTTTAGGGTACTGTCTGTGTGGAGTTTGCATGTTCTCCCCGTGTTACCCACGCGAACCTGGGTACTCCGGTTTCCTCCCACAGTCCAAAGACATGCTATCTAGGTTGATTGGTCACTCTAAATTGCCTTCTGTGTGAATGAGTGAGTGAGTGATGTGTGTGGTGCACTGCGATGGACTGGCATCCCGTCCAGGGTGTAGTCTCGCCTTGCGCCCTGTGTATGCCGGGTTAGGCTCCGGCTCACCGCGACCCTGTAAAGGAGTAAGCGGTTAATGATAATGGATGGATTGATGGATGGATGGATGCTGGTGTAGCTTGTGGTTTATTTTAATCGCAGAATTCAGGCACCCAGCTGATTTCTTTTTTAAAATTAGTTAATTATAATTTGCATTACAATTGTAACGTATTTAAGTGTTACTTTAGAGCATGCTGTGGTTTATATAAGCTAATGTGATCATACATGGAGATGTAGTAAAATAAATGCTTACAATGATATCTGTTTAAACCACCAGGATACTGGAATATGGTACCTTTTTCACAGCATGTCTACAGGGGACACTCATGGACTGTCCCCTGAGACAAAGGCAGAACTCACTCCTCTAGGGATATTCTACAACAACAGAGTGCATTCCAACTTCAAGGTAAACCCGTTCTCGCAATTATGCAGTTGTCTGAAGTGACGGTTTTTTTTTTTAATCAATTAGTTAATAAATTGTTTCTTTATAATAACATCTTTCCAGCTCTACTGCACAAAAATGTTTAATGATGCTTGGTCAAATGCAGGGATAAAAATTGAAAATATTATAAAACTTATTATTTGCTCTGCTGACTGACAGGGAGATGGTTATGGTTTTGCATTCAACAAAGAGGAATGGCTGATCCACTTAAAATCAACACTTTTCAGCTGTCTATACTGAGGCTGCTTGGAACCTCCTATTATACATGAAAATACCAGCCATCTGGATTGTATTTTTGGCAAAGGTGCAGTGTGTTGTAGATTCTACCCAAATATTATTTCTTACCTCGTATGATGAACTCCACACACAAAGTGAACTCCCGGTCTTCATGTTGCTTTGGTCAAGAGAAACAAACCAATCTGTTACCCAGAGATTGTAATATAATCATTTTGGTATTAGGGATGTGCTTTTGGTAAATTTTTATGAACATTTAAACTTTGCAGTATCAGCGTTTTAAACCATATCAACACACGGACACACACACTTTATATTACATTCTGATACTGACAGTCCTGGTTAGTATTTTCTAAGCAAATAAACCCTAAATAAGCAAATAATGTTTTAACATAGCAAAGACTTAACTAAAAGGAAGGGGGGAGAAAACAAAAAAACAGAAGGGAAACCACATCAAAACAAGGGCAACAACTCGGTAAGACAACTATTAAATGTATTTACCTTAATGCTAGATATCTCAGAAACAAAATGTTAGAACTTGAAGCTACTGCACTAACAAGTAACTACGATGTGATAGGTGTTACAGAAACTTGGTTGTCTGAGAGTGATGGAGACGAATATAATATTAGTGGGTACACGCTGTATAGGAAAGACAGGCAGGACAGAAGAGGCGGAGGGGTAGCGCTATACATAAGAAATAGTCTTGAAGCCCAGGTGTTAAATCAGGACAAAGAAAACAATGCAGAATCAATATGGGTCAGAATAATGGACAAAAAAGGGCATAATAATAGGAGCATGCTATAGACCGCCAAATTCAGACGCTGAGCAAAATAATCTGTTATACAATGACATTCGAAATGCGTGTAGAAAAGGAGAAGCCATACTAATGGGGGATTTCAACTTCCCCCGTATAAAATGGGAGAACCTGGTGGAGAGCATGACGGACGAAATTGAAATGGTGAAAATGACAAATGACTGCTTCCTAACGCAATTTGTCAAGGCACCGACTAGAGGGGAGGCATGCCTTGATTTAGTCTTTTCAAATAATGAAGACAGAATAACTAAAACAGAGGTCAGAGAGCCATTGGCAAACTCAGACCACAACATGGTCTCATTTGAAGTATTTTTTAAAACCCCAAAAGTAATGACTAAAGCTAAGGTTTACAATTTTAGAAAAGCAAACTATGAAGGTATGAAACAGAGACTAACAGAAGTAGATTGGAGTAAAATAGAGAAAACATCCACAGAAAAAGGATGGCTGTTTTATAAAAATGTAGTACTAGATGCACAAAACAATTACATCCCAAAAGTAGACAAATCTAAATCTCAAACAAAATGGCCAAAATGGTTTAATAGATCAATTAAAAAAAATATTCAGCGAAAAAAGGCACTTTACAGAGCGTTTAAAAGGGACCAAAAACAAAGTACACAGAAAGAGTACTTGGAACTGCAAACACGAGTCAAAAAGGAAATTAGAAAGGCCAAGAGAGAGATAGAAATCAATATTGCTAAGGGGGCTAAAACCAATTCCAAAATGTTTTTCCAATATTATAACAGCAAGAGAACATTCAAAGAGGAGGTTAAATGTCTAAGAGTCACAAATGGCAAAATCATAGCTGAATAAAAACAAAAATAGCAAATATATTAAATGATTACTTTTCACAGGTTTTTACAAAGGAGGACACGGACAACATGCCCCACATGTCGACTTGTTCCTATCCAATTTTAAATAACTTTAGCATAACAGAGGCAGAAATGTTAAAGGGACTAGGAGCTCTTAAAATTAACAAATCCCCTGGGCCGGATGAGATCCTCCCAATAGTACTCAAAGAAATGAAAAAAGTTATTTACAAACCGCTAACCAAGATCATGCAACAGTCTCTTGACACAGGGGTTGCACCGACAGACTGGAAAATAGCAAACGTAATACCGATCCACAAAAAGGGAGACAAAACCGAACCAAGTAACTACAGCCTGACTTCTATTATATGTAAACTTATGGAAACTATAATAAGATCCAAAATGGAAAATTACCTATATGGTAACAATATCCTGGGAGACAGTCAGCATGGTTTTAGGAAAGGGAGATCGTGTCTAACTAACCTACTTGACTTTTTTGAGGATGCAACATTGAAAATGGATAATTGCAAAGCATATGACATGGTTTATTTAGATTTCCAGAAAGCTTTTGACAAAGTCCCGCATAAAAGATTAATTCTCAAACTGAACGCAGTAGGGATTCAAGGAAATGCATACACACGGATTAGGGAGTGGTTAACATGTAGAAAACAGAAAGTACTGATTAGAGGAGAAACCTCAAAATAGAGCGAGGTAACCAGTGGTGTACCACAGGGATCAGTATTAGGTCCTCTGCTATTCCTAGTCTACATTAATGATTTAGATTCTGGTATAGTAAGCAAAAATAGGAGGAGTGGCAAACACTGTTGCAGCAGCAAAGGTCATTCAAAATGATCTAGACAGCATTCAGAACTGGGCAGAAAGTGTAAAGTATTGCATGCAGGCAATAAAAATGTGCATTATAAATATCATATGGGAGATACTGAAATTGAAGAAGGGAACTATGAAAAAGACCTAGGAGTTTATGTTGACTCAGAAATGTCTTCATCTAGACAATGTGGGGAAGCTATAAAAAAGGCCAACAAGATGCTCGGGTATAATGTGAGAAGGGAATCAAGGGAAGTAATGTTAAAACTTTACAATGCATTAGTAAGACCTCACCTAGAATATTGTGATCAGTTCTGGTCACCTCGTTACAAAAAGGATATTGCTGCTCTAGAAAGAGTGCAAAGAAGAGCAACCAGAATTATCCCGGGTTTAAAAGGCATGTCGTATGCAGACAGGCTAAAAGAATTGAATCTATTCAGTCTTGAACAAAGAAGACTACGCGGCGATCTGATTCAAACATTCAAAATCCTAAAAGGTATAGACTGTCGACCCAGGGGACTTCTTTGACCTGAAAAAAGAAACAAGGACCAGGGGTCACAAATAGAGATTAGATAAAGGGGCATTCAGAACAGAAAATAGGAGGCACTTTTTTACACAGAGAATTGTGAGGGTCTGGAACCAACTCCCCAGTAATGTTGTTGAAGCTGACACCCTGGGATCCTTCAAGAAGCTGCTTGATGAGATTCTGGGATCAATAAGCTACTAACAACCAAATGAGCAAGATGGGCTGAATGGCCTCCTCTCGTTTGTAAACTTTCTTATGTTCTTATGTTCAAAGTAAAAAAAAAAAAACTTTAAAAAAACCTACACATCAAAGTATATATTAAAATGTTTATATTTATGGTTGTAATTAAAGTTGCTAGTGAAGATATATTTATACTATATACATATTGAACACATTTTCGGATAGTATAATGTTTTTAGAATAGTGTTTCAAGGGTCATTTAACAACAACAAAACAGGAACCGATTACGTTGTTTTTGTAGTGGTGTGTTTTTTGTTTTTTTTTGTTATAAGTAACTTTGCCCCAAATTATATGGTTTAAAAAAAAAATATTTGGAAATACTTCTGGAAAAGGTCATTACCAGGGATAAAGTAGCACAATATTTTGGAATTTTAAAGAGCACTGTGTCTGATATTAAAAAGTCTGCCTCAGAGTTTTAAAAGTTTGCGGTCTTTGATAGTAGGGGTGGGATTTTTGAGATCTGTTGTTGCTTGAGATGAGTACTTGAGCATTACAATTTCCGAGTACTCGAATCAAACACCACTCTCCTCTACATACTGTACTAGTGTACATAAACCTCCCAAACATTGCCACAAGTATTTTAAATGCCAAACTAACACACAATCAAGTAATATATTAAGTAATTAATATAATATTTGCCTTCTTGTGCAGTTAATTGTATATGGTCAAGTATTACTAAATAACGTAAAGTATTCAAATTCACATATCCACACAACTTTACATTAAATTGTAAAAAGAGATGCCTGGTCTACCTGTTTGAAGTGTGTCTCAGTGGTACTTTAGTACAGTAGTTCCAACATACAAATAAAAACTGAACTAAACATAAACATCCGTTCAGTCCAAAAGCTTACAGAACAATTTCAAGTGAAAAAAGCCTTCCACCTATGGGAAGATTGGGGATTGGGGTCCATGAGTCTGTGGTAATTGCAACTTTTTCTCCCTTTTGAAAGTTTTGTATGAACAGCTGCAGCACAATTTTCTTTAAGTTTTTTCCAGCCTTGCTGTTGTTTTATGGGTCGGCACAGTATTGGGATAATCTTACATCGATTTCAAAACTGCTGCATTCACGATTCACATGCACTGCCCTCAGGGGATAACGTGATCGCGCCCAATGTTCTGCCAAATCTAAAGCAAATGTTGTTATGGATGTTTGCTTTTTATTGCCATCAGTAACTCCATCCACAACAATTCTGAATGTTTTCATTTCAAATTGTGAAGCATTGAACTTGTTTTTTGTGGTACAGCAGTTTTGTTTGGCATAATTATTTACATACCACAGTTTTCTCGTCCGGTTCCTCAAAATACTTCTAAATGTGGCTTCCTTTGTTTAGAGATGCCATTTTAAATATAGAACTAACTCCGAAAAAAATGCTGATCATTAACGTTATTTAACCCCGCCATGGAATTGATACCGTACCACGCCTACTACAGGCATAAACACACACAGTGCACCAATGAAGCGCCAGATCGACCGAGAATAAAACCCGCCCCAGTGTCAATCTTTCTCTTGCACCAATTAGAAAAGCTACTTGGAGGCAATTGCCAAACCCCTTCCTTTTTATAATATCCGCCCTTACTGTGGCTCTAGAGCAGTCTCATACGCGACGGACTACTGATGATAAATTACTAAAATGAATGCATAAAAAAATATGCGTTTGGTGACATTTGTCATGTGACCGGTTATAAGTCTAGCATATTATTAAAAGTTTTACCACTTCTTTAGAGTTTATACGTTTAAACGTTTAAAATTCCCATCCTTATTTGGTATCTAACACAGTCTCCTGTGTTCGCTTGTGTAAGGACTAAATATAGTCTTTAGTGTTGTTTTTGCATTTTTTGTTTGTTTTCCGCTTAGTTACATTTTTTGAAGAGTTTTTTTCCCTTTTATTGTTTTGTCTGTCCTAAGCACAGACTTAGTATAGGTGTTTGTGTTGCTGCGTTTTTGTTTTGTTTGTTAAAATTATATATATATATATATATATATATATATATATATATATATATATATATATATATATATATATACAGTACTGTGCAAAAGTTTTAGGCAGGTGTGAAAAATGCTGTAAAGTAAGAATGCTTTCAAAAATAGACATGTTAATAGATTATATTTATCAATTAACTAAATGCAAAGTGAGTGAAGAGAAGAAAAATCTAAATCAAATCCATATTTGGTGTGACAACCCTTTGCCTTCAAAACAGCATCAATTCTTCTAGGTACACTTGCACAAAGTCAGGGATTTTGTAGGCATACAGTCAGGTGTATGATTAAACAATTATACCAAACAGGTGCTAATGATCATCAATTCAATATGTAGGTTGAAACACAATCATTAACTGAAACAGAAACAGCTGTGTAGGAGGAATAAAACTGGGTGAGGAACAGCCAAACTCTGCTAACAAGGTGAGGTTGCTGAAGACAGTTTACTGTCAAAAGTCATACACCATGGCAAGACTGAGCACAGCAACAAGACACAAGGTAGTTATGCTGCATCAGCAAGGTCTCTCCCAGGCAGAAATTTCAAGGCAGACAGGGTTTCCAGATGTGCTGTCCAAGCTCTTTTGAAGAAGCACAAAGAAACGGGCAACGTTGAGGACCGTAGACGCAGTGGTCGCCAAGGAAACTTACAGCAGCAGATGAAAGACACATCATGCTTACTTCCCTTCGCAATCGGAAGATGTCCAGCAGTGCCATCAGCTCAGAATTGGCAGAAAACAGTGGGACCCTGGTATACCCATCTACTGTCCGGAGAAGTCTGGTCAGAAGTGGCCTTCATGGAAGACTTGCGGCCAAAAAGCCATACCTCCGGCGTGGAAACAAGGCCAAGCGACTCAACTATGCACGAAACACAGGAACTGGGGGCAGAAAAATGGCAGCAGGTGCTCTGGACTGATGAGTCAAAATTTGAAATATTTGGCTGTAGCAGAAGGCAGTTTGTTCGCTGAAGGGCTGGCGGCGTGCACATGAATGAGTGTCTGCAGGCAACAGTGAAGCATGGTGGAGGTTCCTTGCAAGTTTGGGGCTGCATTTCTGCAAATGGAGTTGGGGATTTGGTCAGAATTAATGGTCTCCTCAATGCTGAGAAGTACAGGCAGATACTTATCCATCATGCAATACCATCAGGGAGGCATCTGATTGGCCCCAAATTTATTCTGCAACATGACAACGACCCCAAACATACAGCGAAAGTCATATCTTCAGCGTAAAGAAGAACAAGGAGTCCTGGAAGTGATGGTATGGCCCCCACAGAGCCCTGATCTCAACATCATCGAGTCTGTCTGGGATTACATGAAGAGAGAGAGAGAAGCAACTGAACTGTGGTTAGTTCTCCAAGATGTCTGGGCCAACCTACCTGCCGAGTTCCTTCAAAAACTGTGTGCATGTGTACCTAGAAGAATTGATGCTTGATGCTGTTTTGAAGGCAAAGGGTGGTCACACCAAATATGGATTTGATTTAGATTTTTCTTGTGTTCACTCACTTTGCATTTAGTTAATTGATAAATATAATCTATTAACATGTCTATTTTTGAAAACATTCTTACTTTACAGCATTTTTTCACACCTGCCTAAAACTTTTGCACAGTACATGTACCCCGCAGATGCGACTGATCTGTTTGACGATGACATCATCGATCCCGCTCCTGATGATGATGCTCCACAGTATACAGAGGGCTCTTTTCTTGTTGATGCTGTTTGAGAAGGATTTAATTCTCTTTCAATGTCAATACCCAGACCAAAACAGATGAGGACGATTTCCTTTGCAACTTTGATACAAACGATATAAAAAAGCCTTTGAAGGGTTCCCCTTCTATAAGGCAGTTTGGAGGCCTGTCGGGGGTATATGGGAGAAATCTGCCTCCTCTGCGCCATCTCTCACTAGATTAAGTACATTCTACAGAGTGCCAGCAGGCCACAAAGATGACCTTTTTAAACAGCCTTAGCTGCCTACCATCCTGGCTACACCAGCTGCTGGTACACTTCAGATCCTCCAGGCCAGATTGTGCGGACACGAGGATGCTTTCTGAAGATGTATTACACAGCCTTTACTGGGCCCAATGGTTTATGGGGAAAAATCATCTCCCAGTCACAGTCTCTAGTCTTCCTGAGGCCCAGTTCTATACACTGTCAAGAAGAATGTACCTAACAGAGAAGAGGGTGGCCACAATCCATCAGCTGGCAGATCGCTTCAAAATTTGGAGCCAGGCAACAACAAAATTATTTCAGCAGTTTCAGGGCCACATTGGCAGCATCAGTCTCTTGGTAAGGGACACACAGAGGTCTCTCCTTTTTTTCTGGAACCTCACCATTCCAGATGTCCTCCATATCATGTTTTCTTGGGGGCTGCACCAAAACAAAGTAAAACACCTTCACATATAGCATCTGGAGCGTCTAGCCATCTTCCTGGTACTGTAACACAGGGGTTCCCAAAGTGGGGTCCATGGACCCCCAGGGGTCCGCGGCGAAGCTTCAGGGGGTCCGCAGCAAATATGTAAAAGTATTTAACAAAAGAAAATTATGTGTGAAATAATATTTAAAAGCAAATCTTAAAAGTTAAATAAACAAATCTTAAAACTCATGCCCTCGTGCCCCCTGCCCTGCATATGTACTTTGAATGTCCCTGGTTGCTTGTTTTGTGCTTAGAGTATATACCATTATCACAAAAGCGGGGTGAATTGCAATTACAATTTAAATAAACAACTATAGCCCTCACCAGGAGAAGCAGATCGATAATGGATGGATGCAATTTACATAATGAGACTACAATTAAATATAAAGCAGAATTTCTAGCAATATGATTTAAAAATAAATAAATAAATAAA
Source organism: Acipenser oxyrinchus oxyrinchus (assembly GCA_030684275.1). NCBI lineage: Eukaryota > Metazoa > Chordata > Actinopteri > Acipenseriformes > Acipenseridae > Acipenser > Acipenser oxyrinchus. The sequence goes on along the minus strand of CM060247.1, from coordinate 70,481,151 downwards.
TAAATAAATTCTAGATATATTCCCCAGCGACGCTGATAAAATAAAACATTCTGCACATGTACAGTGAGAACTCGACAGAGTATAACAGTCAAAATGGAGCGGCTTCTGAAGCACTTGTTGCCAAATGTATGCATGATGAGTTTAATCAGCTGCTGCAAGAAGTGATCAAAATTGTGAATATGATAAAAGCTAGGCCGAAACACAGAATGTTTGCTGTGCTTTGTAGCGAAATGGGTGCCAGCCACGAGCACTTACTGCTCTACTCTGAAGTACGATAGCTGTCAAGGGGGGTAGTCATGCAACGAGTGTTTGAACTTTGACATGAGCTGAAACAGTTCTTATCAACAGAGAATAGCCAACTCGCAAGTTGTTTTGAAAATCCTCCATGGATTCTGAAACTAGCGTACTTGTCGGATATATTTGGACAGTTAAATGCTCTGAATCAAAGCATCCAAGGCCGTGACGTAACTGTATTAAATATGCAAGACAAAGTTAGAGCATTCACTAAAAAAAATTGCTCTCTGGGAAAATAAACTTAATGAAGGAGTGACAGAAATGTTACCACTTACATGAAGAACTTAAATCTTCCAGCATGAGTACTAGCAGCATCCTGCCTCTGCATCGTGTCTCATTTGATTCATCTGCAAAGGTACTTCAGTGAATACTTCTCAGAGCTCGAAAACAAATATTTGAATTGGATCCGAAATCCCTTTGATTTCTGAAATCGATACAAACCTGGACCTGAAATCCCAAGAGGAGTTGATTGAACTGTCAAACGATGGGACTTTAAAGATTAAATTCTCTGCTGTTCCGTTACCACAGTTCTGGATACACATTATGGATGAGTACCCTGTTGTTAGCGAAAAAGCTCTAAGAACTATTTTACCCTTTGCTACAACATATATGTGTGAGACTGGGTTTTCCACACTGACAGCACTGAAGACAAAGAGCACGTCTGCATGTGGAGAGGGACATGCGAATACCATTGACTGGAATGAAACCGCGATTTCAATGACCTGTGCAGGAATTACCATGCACACCCATCTCATGAGGCATGCAGAACCCAGAGTACTTTTAAGTAGTATTATTAACTTAAATTTCTTTATCATTGTACCTTTTTGTTTTATCATTTAATTTGTTGTTTGCAATAAGAGTAAGGTGATCTGCTCAGTATCTACAAGAAAAAACGTTGGCACTACTACTGATCTGCCTTTATCCTACCATATGTCTCTTTTTCTCACGCAGTGAGACATAATGTGTGACTAAGTGTATTTTTTGTAGTGATGTTGTTACCCTTGTAATGTATATGTAGTACATTATATGTAAGATAAAAAAAATGGATTGTCACAATGGATAAAGGTGTCTGCAGCTAAATTACTTTAATAATAAAAATGATAAAGATGTCTGCTAATGACAATAATAATAATAATAATAATAATAATAATAATAATAATAATAATACAGATTCATTGGGTGGGGGGCCTCAGCCAGGATTCGGAATGTTTTGGTGGGCCTTGAGCTGAGAAAGTTTGGGAACCCCTGCTGTAACACTTCATCCAGCCTTTAACAAAGGGAAGTACTAGTTCTCAAAGACCGCACCACTGTATAAAACACATCAACCACCAGGGAGCACAATCTAGGCAGCTTACTTGCCCGAACTCACAACAGCATCACAGACCTACTCATCAAGGAGATGATTCCCCGAGTGACAGATCTGTCCAGATGTGGTACAGTGGGTATCATCCAAAAGTAGACCTATTTGCCATAGCAGAGTACACTCAGCTGCCACTTTTCTGCTCCTGCTTTCAGCAGAGAGCAGCCATGGCACCAGAAGACCTGTGCATTTCATGGTCTACCAGATTAATATATGCATACCCGGCCCTGCCACTACCCCAACAGTGTTCAGGAAGGTAAGTAGAGAGTAAGCCAGTTACATCCTAATATTGGGCTGAGAGGTTCTGGTTCTCGGGGATTCTGGAAATGGGCGAATTTGGACCCCTCCACCAACCGGTGAGCAGCGATCTGCTGTGCCAGAACAATGGCACGGTGCTCCACAACAATCTTTCACTATTATGACTAGCTGTCTGAAGATTGAAAGATAACTACTGAAGAACCATGGTCTAGCGGAACAAGTAACTAACTTCCTACTTGCTCAAAAATAAATAAATAAATAAATAAAAGAAGTAACTTTCTACTAATCAGGCCTATTCAGGTAAATGGAGAGACATTTTCCTCTGGTGCGGTTCAAAATTCCTGCACTGCTTGGATATCTCTATCTGAAATATTTTCATAACCCAGCCACCTTTTTCACAAAGGTATTTCCCTATCCTCCATTAAGATTCCCATTGCTGCAATCTCCAACATGTTACCTGGCTAGGAAGGTCACTCTGTAGGTTCCTACCCTATGGTGCCTAGTCATTAGGAGGGTTAACCACCTAAGACCTCCAAGGAAACGCATCGCCCCTCAATGGAGCCTTAGCCTGGTACTCAACAAACTCTTTGGACCACTCTTGGCTACATGTGAACAGATACTCTTCACTTAGAAAAAAGCATTTCTAGTGGCAGAGACCTCAGCAAATACGGGTCAGAAACCCAGGGAAAATTTGTCTTCTAACAGACAGTTTCAAGTTGGATCACATCCTGCATTGAGTTCTGTTACAGCTTCGAAAAGAAACCCTTCTCCAGGATCCATCAAAGCCCACTCGGTAAGTGGCATGGCTACTACATGGGCAAAACTAAAATCTGTTCCAATACAGGACATCTGCAACGCTGCTACCTGGGCCTCCTTCGAGACCTTTATTAAACATTATAACTTGAATGTGTCTTGCTCTCAGCCTACTTTTGCTCACTAGTGTTAACTTGTGACTTTCTTTGCTAACATTTAAGCTACCACCTTCTTGTCTACATCCTTTGGTATGGTACACTGTGTGTGGAGTTTGTCATACGAGGTAAGAAGACAGATTACCTATAATATGACCCTCCTTCCCCCTTTTCCTTTACTTTCTTTATTTTCAAAATTTGGACAATGATACTAAATGACTTTGGGCTTTATGGAGGAGGGACACTGGGTTTGGTGCCAAAAAGGATTATATCAATGGTCTCTGAGTAAGAGGTTTGTTTCCTTCTGACCAAACAACATGAAGACTGGGAGTTCACCTTGTGTGTGGAGTTCATCATCCTATAAAGAAACCATATTACAGGTAATCTTCGTATTCTCTGTCAAGGAATATGAATCTACCTCTGTTGATCTGCTTCAATTTTATGCTAAGCTAAAATGTGTGTATAGTTACTGTTTCATACAGTAAAATCCTCTTTTAAATTAAATTTGGGCTTTTAAAATAATGGAATGTTTAATTGTGTGTAGACTCCACCTTACAGAAATTGGCTTTTTGAAACATTAACTTGACCAAGCAACATGGCCCTATCATTTGTTAGGTGGATAAAAACTCCTGTTTTTTGGGTCCTCGTTCATAATGTGGACCCTTATTCGCTAATCCTGTATTTCGCAGCCATCTATAGAGCTTTCGGATTACTCAAACCATTGATTTTTATAAAAAAATGTATATTAGATTATTGTTAGATTATGTGGACCCTCCACATATCCTGGCCGGTTGTTTTAATGCTACTGTAAAAAGTTTGTATTTCCTATTCTGTTGCACTTGTTCCTAATGTCAGGTAAAGGGTTATTGCACTGCAGTGCTGCACAGAAGGGATCTTCTCTGAACAATACACTGTAGATTTTAATGTACATGGTGTTGTATTCGCTACATCGCCGGTCTGTCGATTCCGCAAGGCAAGAAAAGAAAACTAGCAACTCTTCCAGATGAGACTTCCAGTATAGAAATTGTGTTTTGAAGCCTGGGGCTGTGTGTTCGAAGCAGTGAAAGAGAATCGCAAGATACAGCCTCTCCCACTAATTATCTGCTCCAGCTGTGCCATTGACTAAATTACTCTCTCTTTAATGGCCGGAGCTAAAATGTAATCTGAGACTAAAACACAGCAGTGCATTGGAAGGAGAATTTAAAGTGGTCACATCCTCTCTCTTTGTGTACTGTTTGTTTAAAAAGTCATTTCCTTTTTTTAATGAAATACATTATTTATTTCAGGCTGGTCTGTTCATTGACAAGGGAGTTAAAACCACAAATGCAAGCGCTGCTGACCCAAGGGAGTACCTCTGCTTGGATAACAATGCTAGGTAAGGTCTCAAGAGCGATTAAAGTAAAATATAAATGCTTTTATTCACACAATAGACAGAACTTTTTTTTAGGAAACAGATATTTACTATTTTGGATTATTGAATTAAAAGACAATTGATCATACAAATCACAGAAATATGGCCGCTTTGAAAAATTTCAAAATGTATTGAATAAGAACATATGAAGTCCAAATAAAAGACTGATGTACCCTTCAGCAGGTATCAGGACACTAACGGGATAAAGTTTACATATTGCCAAAGAATTCATGTTTTAAAAATTCAGGGTAAAGTATATTTAGTGTTTGCATATTTTTTCAGAAAGTTTAATTTTACTTACGTTGACAGCTCTACAATAGCTGTTTTATGCAGGCCACATGAGAAAAATAAGAATTAAGGTACTGTTCAGTCAGTACTCATCTCTATCACATAGCCCTTTGAAACCCACTGCCTTGTAATAGCACCTGCTGGAGTAAGCAGGCCTGATGGAGCTGCATATCTGTTGGTGTCAGTCCCCAGGTCATTTGTGTTCACTGGATTTTACAGTACAGGTTATCTAAAGTATTCTCTATCCCATTTCCTTGAAGAATGACCCAATAAGGCAAAGATCTTGAAATTCAATTAACTTGAAACAAAAGTCCTCTGTTGCTTCCTTAATGGTGCCATGACCTATATGATTTTCAAGGTGGGATTTTACCTTATGAACCCATTTGAGTTTTCTAATGCATGACAAAGCTTTTAGATTTCCAAAATTTCTCATGAAGCAGGGAAATACTTTGTATTAAAAAAGCATTTACAGTTAAACATGCGACCACCTGGTCTAAGTGACCACTTTAAATTCCTCCCAATGATATATTTGTGCTTTTATTTAACTGTATTAAGCGACCACCTGTCTAACGCGACCAGCGACCACAATTCTCTTACCCTGCAACGGACTCAAACCTGTATTAAGCACCCTTACACAGGGCTATTGTTATAAGAAAAACATGTTTTTTAAATGGTGCGTCCTAAATTCAAAGGTATACGGTAACCATTTTAGTGGTCTTTTATCTGTAATCAATAAAACAACAGCGCTCTCTTGTAAAGGAAGAGAGAAAACGTGGAGAAACAAAAGGTCCTCCCTAGATGACAGAATTAAAGTTATCAAACTTGTAAAGACAGTAAGTGTCAGAAAAACTTCTGAAATTCGGCACTAGAAAGATGCAGATACTGCATTTTGAAACGGTAGGGCTTGAAGTTTTTGGTTTTTATTTTTGTTCACGTGACCGTGTTTTGAGCCAATTTTAATATCTTAATTAAACTGTTAATTACTAAACAAAGTCGCTTCTTTTTACCTTGATGTCCTGATTGACTTGCTGATTCTGTTTCACCTTATTCATTATTCGAACACAAGAGTAAGCAATGACATGAATCACTTCCCCCAGATGCTACTTTAACTTGCATTTCCTTCTAGCACTTGCCTGGGAACTAGGTAGCTTCCAATGTGTCTGTTTCGTGTTGTGGTGTTCTTTCCGACTAATTTAACAGAATGTTCTCATAATTAGGATGTAGCAGCTTAAGACTTAAAGGCAAACCGTTAAAAGGAAAATAAACACCGAAAAATTCAAGCCATACTTATAAGAGTATGAAAACTATGTGAGCGGTAATCGAAAACGATCTTATGCTGGCGTTGGTTTCAGGATGCAATGAATCAACACGTACCTGAAAGGCAGACAAGGCATTGAAATTTGCAAAGGATTTAAAACATTTTGTGTGACCTGAGACAGGCAAGCATTCATTACTTTCACAAAATAATTTGTTTTGTAAATGCATTACCTAAATTAATGTTATTAAATTACATACTTCCTTTTGTTCATATTACATCTTCTGGCTTTAAAGTTTTGCAGTGTATGTAAGACAAACATAATTACAGGAAAGCATGTCAGAGACAAATAGAAAATTCCGAAGTTATGGCCCCTCTTTTAAGAGACCACCTGTGTTAAGAGGCCACTATTAGAGGCCACTACTGTCCCTTGAGTGGTCTCTCAATAAAGGTTTGACTAATTACAAGATGAATCAATTTAGATTCGTAAAGGTGGGGTGCAATGACATAAAAAGGTCATTGTTGAGTGCAGATAAGCTTTCTATAGATGTCCTGAAAGCTTAATTCACATTCTTTACTTATAAAGTGGAAAAAGGCAAATTTGTGGTTAAACCGTTTTCAAAAACCTTTGAGACCTCTACCCGGAAGAGCGCGCGTGCGTGAGTCACACCAGGACATTCACTGGTGTAAACAAATGCAGCAGATGGAGGACAGAAGTGAAAGCGATGTTACCGGTTCGGATGTTGTAGCATCTTAAATCAAACAGATCAGAAATGTTGGTCTTGTGCTTCATTTATATTGGCTTCACAATGTAAAAAAAAAAAGCTTGTTTACATTTCCACTTCTCTCTCTTCCGTGGTTTGTTGTCGTCTGTGGATGGTAGAGTAGCACATTTTTTTTTTCTGTGTCCAGAGTTTCAGGTTTTTTAATTTGACACCAACAGCAATCAGCTCGATCAGAGATCTTCAGAGCATGGATCACATCAGCTTGTAGTTATCAAGTTGAGTGACACTTGACTAGGATTTTACCTCGGTTTTTATGGAGTTTTTGCTTTGCTTTTTATGTCAGAAGTCTCAATTCAATCTCAAACATTAATCAGCCTTAACAGCTCCTGTCCTTCAAGTTAATAACATTTTCAGAACACCCGGTAACTCCTTCTGTAAGATTAATTAGCCATCATCCCATAGTCCACCTTTCCTACATTTCCAAAATATGTAAGTTGAACTTTTGAACTGATGTTATTCTTTCTTGGTACCAGGGAGTTCCTGAACACCAGCATGCATGTGAATACAGTATATGAAGAATACATAGAAAGATGTGTTTAATATGTAACACCTACTGTGGTGTAATTATTCTCAATCCTGTGTGTGTGTATATGTATGTATATATATATATATACAGTACTGTGCAAAAGTTTTAGGCAGGTGTGAAAAAATGCTGTAAAGTAAGAATGCTTTCAAAAATAGACATGTTAATAGATTATGTTTATCAATTAACTAAATGCAAAGTGAGTGAACAGAAGAAAAATCTAAATCAAATCAATATTTGGTGTGACCACCCTTTGCCTTCAAAAAGGCATCAATTCTTCTAGGTACACTTGCACAAAGTCAGGGATTTTGTAGGCATATAGTCAGGTGTATGATTAAACAATTATACCAAACAGGTGCTAATGATCATCAATTCAATATGTAGGTTGAAACACAATCATTAACTGAAATAGAAACAGCTGTGTAGGAGGAATAAAACTGGGTGAGGAACAGCCAAACTCAGCTAACAAGGTGAGGTTGCTGAAGACAGTTTACTGTCAAAAGTCATACACCATGGCAAGACTGAGCACAGCAACAAGACACAAGGTAGTTATACTGCATCAGCAAGGTCTCTCCCAGGCAGAAATTTCAAGGCAGACAGGGGTTTCCAGATGTGCTGTCCAAGCTCTTTTGAAGAAGCACAAAGAAACGGGCAACGTTGAGGACCAGACGCAGTGGTCGGCCAAGGAAACTTACTGCAGCAGATGAAAGACACATCATGCTTACTTCCTTGCAGAATCGGAAGATGTCCAGCAGTGCCATCAGCTCAGAACTGGCAGAAAACAGTGGGACCCTGGTACACCCATCTACTGTCCGGAGAAGTCTGGTCAGAAGTGGCCTTCATGGAAGACTTGTGGCCAAAAAGCCATACCTCCGACGTGGAAACAAGGCCAAGCGACTCAACTATGCACGAAAACACAGGAACTGGGGTGCAGAAAAATGGCAGCAGGTGCTCTGGACTGATGAGTCAAAATTTGAAATATTTGGCTGTAGCAGAAGGCAGTTTGTTCGCCGAAGGGCTGGAGAGCGTACACGAATGAGTGTCTGCAGGCAACAGTGAAGCATGGTGGAGGTTCCTTGTAAGTTTGGGGCTGCATTTCTGCAAATGGAGTTGGGGATTTGGTCAGAATTAATGGTCTCCTCAATGCTGAGAAGTACAGGCAGATACTTATCCATCATGCAATACCATCAGGGAGGCATCTGATTGGCCCAAATTTATTCTGCAGCATGACAACGACCCCAAACATACAGCGAAAGTCATTAAGAACTATCTTCAGCGTAAAGAAGAACAAGGAGTCCTGGAAGTGATGGTATGGCCCCACAGAGCCTGATCTCAACATCATTGAGTCTGTCTGGGATTACATGAAGAGAGAGAAGCAACTGAGGCTGCCTAAATCCACAGAAGAACTGTGGTTAGTTCTCCAAGATGTTTGGGCCAACCTACCTGTCGAAGTTCCTTCAAAACTGTGTGCAAGTGTACCTAGAAGAATTGATGCTTGATGCTGTTTTGAAGGCAAAGGGTGGTCACACCAAATACTGGATTTGATGTAGATTTTTCTTCTGTTCACTCACTTTGCATTTAGTTAATTGATAAATATAATCTATTAACATGTCTATTTTTGAAAGCATTCTCTTTACAGCATTTTTTACACTGCTAAAACTTTTGCACAGTACTATATATATATATATATATATATATATATATATATATATATATATATATATATATATATATATATATATACAGTACTGTGCAAAAGTTTTAGGCAGGTGTGAAAAAATGCTGTAAAGTAAGAATGCTTTCAAAAATAGACATGTTAATAGTTTATATTTATCAATTAACAAAATGCAAAGTGAGTGAACAGAAGAAAAATTTACATCAAATCCATATTCTGTGTGACCACCCTTTGCCTTCAAAACAGCATCAATTCTTCTAGGTACACTTGCACACAGTTTTTGAAGGAACTCGGCAGGTAGGTTGGCCCAAACATCTTGGAGAACTAACCACAGTTCTTCTGTGGATTTAGGCAGCCTCAGTTGCTTCTCTCTCTTCATGTAATCCCAGACAGACTCGATGATGTTGAGATCAGGGCTCTGTGGGGCCATACCATCACTTCCAGGACTCCTTGTTCTTCTTTACGCTGAAGATAGTTCTTAATGACTTTCGCTGTATGTTTGGGGTCGTTGTCATGCTGCAGAATAAATTTGGGGCCAATCAGATGCCTCCCTGATGGTATTGCATGATGGATAAGTATCTGCCTGTACTTCTCAGCATTGAGGAGACCATTAATTCTGACCAAATCCCCAACTCCATTTGCAGAAATACAGCCCCAAACTTGCAAGGAACCTCCACCATGCTTCACTGTTGCCTGCAGACACTCATTCGTACGCTCTCCAGCCCTTCGGCGAACAAACTGCCTTCTGCTACAGCCAAATATTTCAAATTTTGACTCATCAGTCCAGAGCACCTGCTGCCATTTTTCTGCACCCCAGTTCCTGTGTTTTCGTGCATAGTTGAGTCGCTTGGCCTTGTTTCCACGCCGGAGGTATGGCTTTTGGCCTCAAGTCTTCCATGAAGGCCACTTCTGACCAGACTTCTCCGGACAGTAGATGGGTGTACCAGGGTCCCACTGTTTTCTGCCAATTCTGAGCTGATGGCACTGCTGGACATCTTCCGATCATGGCGGGAAGTAAGCATGATGTGTCTTTCATCTGCTGCAGTAAGTTTCCTTGGCCGACCACCGCGCTCACGGTCCTCAACGCTGCCCGTTTCTTTGTGCTTCTTCAAAAGAGCTTGGACAGCACATCTGGAAACCCCTGTCTGCCTTGAAATTTCTGCCTGGGAGAGACCTTGCTGATGCAGCATAACTACCTTGTGTCTTGTTGCTGTGCTCAGTCTTGCCATGGTGTATGACTTTTGACAGTAAACTGTCTTCAGCAACCTCACCTTGTTAGTTGAGTTTGGCTGTTCCTCACTCAGTTTTATTCCTCCTACACAGCTGTTTCTGTTTCAGTTAATGATTGTGTTTCAACCTACATATTGAATTGATGATCATTAGCACCTGTTTGGTATAATTGTTTAATCATACACCTGACTATATGCCTACAAAATCCCTGACTTTGTGCAAGTGTACCTAGAAGAATTGATGCTGTTTTGAAGGCAAAGGGTGGTCACACCAAATATGGATTTGATTTTAGATTTTTCTTCTGTTCACTCACTTTGCATTTAGTTAATTGATAAATATAATCTATTAACATGTCTATTTTTGAAAGCATTCTTACTTTACAGCATTTTTTCACACCTGCCTAAAACTTTTGCACATATATATATATATATATATATATATATATATATATATATATATATATATATATATATATATATATATATATATATATACACTGTGCCTTGCAAAAGTATTCAGACCCCTGACCAATTATCTCATATTACTGAATTACAAATGGTACACTGAAATTTCATTCTGTTTTGATATTTTATTTTGAAACACTGAAACTCAAAATCAATTATTGTAAGGTGACATTGGTTTTATGTTGGGAAATATTTTTAGGAAAAATAAAAAACTGAAATATCTTGCTTGCATAAGTATTCAACCCCTGTGCTGTGGAAACTCCCAGTTTACACCGATGAAAGAAATTGCCCTAACGAGGACACAATTACCTTACCATTGGCCTCCACCTGTGAACCATTAAAGTAGCTGTCACATTTTCTGGATAAAAACCCCACTGTTGAAGGATCACTGGTCAGACGGTGAATCTGAAGGAAAATGAAGACCAAAGAGCATTCTACAGAAGTTAGAGATAAAGTAATATAAATGCATAGATTAGGGAAAGGGTACAAAATAATATCCAAGTGTTTGGATATCCCAGTGAGCACAGTTGGATCAATAATCAGGAAGTGGAAGCTGCATCACACCACCCAGGCACTGCCAAGAAAAGGCCGTCCCTCAAAACTCAGCACTCAAACAAGAAGGAGACTTGTGAGAGAAGCCACAGAGAGGCCAACAATCACTTTGAATGAGCTACAGAGTTCAGTGGCTGGGAGTGGAGTAATGGTGCACCAGTCAACCATATCAAGAGCTCTGCATAACACTGGCCTGTATGGGAGGGTGGCAAGAAAGAAGCCGTTACTCAAAAGTACCATCTGAAAGCACGCCTGAGTTTGCCAGAAAGCATGAGAGTGACCCAGCTGCGATGTGGGAAAAGGTTTTGTGGACAGATGAGACCAAGATAGAGCTTTTTGGCCAAAACTCAAAGCGCTATGTGTGGCAAACCTAACACTGCCCATGCCTCAAGACACACCATCCCTACAGTGAAGTATGGTGGTGGCAGCATCATGCTGTGGGGATGCTTCTCATCAGCAGGGACTGGGCATCTTGTTAAAATTGAAGGAAGAATGGATGGAGCAAAATACAGGGAAATACTGCAAGAGAACCTGCTTCAGTCCGCTAAAAAACTGAAGCTTGGGAGGAAATTCACCTTTCAGCAGGACAATGATCCCAAGCACAAGGCCAAAGCAACATTGAAGTGGCTCAAGAACTAAAAGGTGAATGTCCTACAGTGGCCCAGTCAAAGTCCTGATCTCAATCCCATTGAGAATCTGTGGCACTATTTGAAAATTGCAGTCCATAAGCGTTGTCCAACCAACCTGAACAACCTGGAGCAAATCTGCCGAGAAGAATGGGCCAAAATCACTCCGACACTGTGTGCAAAGCTGGTACATACTTACCCCAAAAGACTTAACGCTGTTATTGCAGCGAAAGGTGGCTCTACCAAATATTAATGTGTGGGGGTTGAATACTTATGCAAGCAAGATATTTCAGTTTTTTATTTTTCTTAAAAATATTTCCCATCATAAAACCAATGTCACCTTACAATAATTGATTTTGAGTTTCAGTGTTTTAAAATAAAATATCAAACAGAATGAAATTTCAATGTACCATTTGTAATTCAGTAATATGAGAGAATTGGTCAGGGGTCTGAATACTTTTGCAAGGCACTGTATATATATATACATCAAAACACTTATTTGGTTGGCTTCATTATATGCATAGATATGGTTTAACAATGATTTATTTATTTATTTATTAATTTTTATTTATTATTATTATTATTATTATTATTATTATTATTATTATTATTATTAATTTCTTAGCAGACGCCCTTATCCAGGGCGACTTACAGTCGTGAAAAAAAAAAATACATTTCAAGAATCACAGTACAAGTATTAATACAATTAAGAGCAAGATAAAATACAATGACTTCAGTTCTAGTAAGTACAAGTATATTACAAAATACGAATCAATATCAGAGCAGATAAGTGTCAGTGATAGTTACATCAGGATACGATTAAATGCAAAATACTACAGATTGAATAACACTAGTGGCAGATTACAGTACAGTAATCTGTAAAGTACAGGATTAAATGCAGTAAAATAGGGAGCAGATAAGTGCAAGTAAAGCGCATTAAGGAAGAGTGATAAAGAGTGGAAAAGAGGAGGTCTACAGGCGCTTTCTGAAGAGGTGAATCTTGAGGAGGCGCTGGAAGGTGGTCAGGGACTGGGAAGTCCTGACATCTGTAGGAAAGTCATTCCACCACTGCGGGGCGAGGGTGGAGAAGGAGCAGGCTCTGGAGGCAGGGGAGCGTAGAGGAGGTACAGCCAGTTTTCTAGTGCAGGTGGAGCGGAGAGGTCGAGTGGGGATGTAGGGAGAGATGAGGTTCTGGAGGTAGCTGGGTGCAGTCTGGTCAAGGCATGATCAAGGCAATTAACTAAAACATATTGGATAGGGGCTGGTAGAAGACTCATAGCAAACTTCAAAGCAGGCAACTATATATCCAAGTATTCTCTCTTTAAATCCAGTCTATCAGGAACATACTGAATATACTGAAACGCTATCTATTGGATTTGATGAAAGTTTTCTTCACCCTGTAAACTGTAGATGAAATCTCTAGTACAGTAGTCTACTCTCAGTTTCAGCCACAGTATAACAGGAAGAGCACACAGCAAAGCTTAATTCAACACCCCTTAAGAAAATGTTGACTATGCTGTGTCAGGGAACCAAGAGGCTACAGTGTACAAAGAAAGTGTCTCATAAGAGCCATCTGATCCCAGTGTTGAACTGTTCCAGTAGCAGAAGAAAAGGGTGGATTACTGTTGACATTCTATTGTTTATCTGGCCTTTACCCAGTCCAATACAAACCCAGGGTTAAAGGCTCTGTTTTGCAGTAGAATTTTTTTGTTTTCTACTGATATGATTGATTATTTTCTTCAGTGACTTTCTTCTATAGTTCTCTGTATTCTGCCATAACTCAAAGCTTTTTTAATTTATTTTCTACATATCTTTGCTGCAAGGTCCTACAAAAAGCTCCATCCTCCCCAATACCTGCCTGTTTATACTGTGTCAGATTATCAGCCTAACAGGCATGTCCCTGCTGTTAACTGCAACCGAAGAACACTGTTTTATAGATTGGAAAGTAAAACAATGTTAGAGTATTTCTCTTTTTTATTTTACATGCAGTGCCTATAGATATAAAATGTTAACCATGTCCTTTAAAATGTTTTAACGCAATTTATATAATAAAATTGGCACTATGCCTTTAACTCATTTGCAACTGCTAATACTCTTTGTTATACACCACTGTGAATGCATATCCTTCTTCACAGACTACATACTTTTTGCATACTAGTGAATTGCTCATCCAGTTGTGATGACAATTGGTTAGGATATTCAGAATCGGGATATATGGAGGACCTGTCTGTTTACATTTTTAAATGTACATACATACCAAGGTAGGTCAAAGTGATCATGTTTTTTAAGAAACTGATAGATTATGGCTGAACCCTCTCATTCCAGGTTCCGTCCTCATGTAGATGCTGACCCAAAGAAACCTCGTGCTGTTGCTCTCATTGACAGCTTGATATCCTTCAAGAACAATGACCTGGGTGCTTGGGTCAGAGGAGGAGACATTCTTATTAAGAACTCTGGGTAAGCCACTTTCTTTTATTTCTGTTCAGTGTTGTAACACTAGGTTTATAGCTAGCAGTATGTGCATTGTAATGTTTTGACAAAAGGAATTGCATTGCACTGTTCTGATATAAAGAAAGTAATTCCCTGAATCCAACTGTTTAATTTAGATTTATCCAGAATGTATCTTCCATAAATGATACCTGTTATGTAAACAGAATGTTCCATGAACTTACATGGAGTGCTGTGTTTATTTTCTTTCCTATTTGGCCATCTTCATTCACGACTACAGTACTCCACGAATGTTCAAGGAGTATTCCTCTATGTAACATGGTCATTTATGTTTGTGATGTGTATCTTAAGCATGCTAATATTTGTGTACTACAATATAATAATAATAATAATAATAATAATAATAATAATAATAATAATAATAATAAAAACTGACTTTTTTCTTTGATGTTTGTTAGGTTTGCTGATAATGGAATTGGATTGTCATTTGCAAGGTACATTTGTCTGTTCTGTGTTTAATGGACTATGAAATGCCTATAATCTAACACAATAATTGCATTTAAGTGTAAATAGAACGAGCTGATATACAGTATAAAGGCACTAGATTCCACAATCTGTTAGTAAAATGCAAACTGGGGTTTCAGACTATAACTGAAACACTACCCTGTAGATCTAGAAATAAGAATCGGTCTCATAAAAAATGCAGAAAATATTTGTTAAAGTTGCAGTGTTAATCATTTTGCTTAGTTCAGCTTTGTTGCACAGGTGTCTGCATTGTTCTTGGAAGAGTAAAGGTCAGTGTTAAATTCTGGTTTGTTTTAGTAGTCATTTCACTAACAATTGTCCTATTTGTATTAAATGCAGTGATGGAAGCTTCCCAAAAGATGTTGGCTCAAGCCAGGAAGTGTCTGAATCACTGTTCGTTGGGGAAAGCAAGAACTATGGAACTAACGGTGGGCAGAACAAGTACTGGGGAGTAGGAGGCGGGGAGAACAAAACCAGGACTCTTCCCAGAAACAAGTAAGCAGCAGAGGTTTCACAGCACGGGGAGAACGTAATGCAGTGGCATCTTTTTTTTGACACCATTTCTCTGTGGTAAATGGTCATTCTGTTTTGCCTAAATTTTGTTGCTTGTTCTTTCAACCATTACATAGAATAAGCACAGCAAACTGCTGACCTTATGTTAGGCAGTAGGCAAAAAATGTATAGTTTACTTCAATATATATTATTATAATGGAATTCGGTTCCTAGTGGTTGGTATTTAAAATGGCTCTTTGAGGCACTGATAGACTGTGATGATGGGGTTATTCAGTGTAACAAATGTTACATTTTTATGGAATGGCCTGAATGATGTGGGGCTAATTGTACCATTTATGTTTAGCCTATTACAGTATGGTGCCAGAAAATGTTTTAGTCAAGGCTCCTATTTCCCATTGTTTTATATCTTTTCTTTTCTTGAGATGAACATATTGTGTTACTGTTACAGGATGAGATTGCTATCAGTGCCAATTATTAAAAACAAATACAATAAAGGGAGGAACTAATAGGATTATACACTTGAAGCAAACAACAAATGCATATTGGAGCAAGACCAAAACAAGAATTGAATAATAAACAGCCCAAATTTTCTGGATTTAATCCACTGTTTCCAATTAACATTAATCTGCCACTGCTGTTATTCTTCGAGTCAGCAATGCCATGCCAGATATATGGAAGAGGGTGACATTGCCCTGGGGGAAGCATGTTTTACTGAAACCAGTAGGACAATTATTTTATTTTATTTTTTGCTGCATTGGGGCTGAAGTGCTGACACTCTGGGTAGGCTTTTGGGCTTGTGTGTGTGTTTATGTTGTTGTGTGTCCAATGCGTGTTTTTATGTTGTGTTGTGTCTGTGTTTTTATGTTGTGGTGTGTCTGTGTTTTCATCAGAGTTGTAATGACTTGAGTTAATGACTCGACTTGGAATCAAGTCGCAATTTTTCGTGACTCGAGTCATTGCCATCAAATGACTCGACTCCCTGCTCAAAAGACGTGACTCGACGACTCAAGCAAAAAAAGTCTCCATCTAACTCGAGTCATTGTCTTTATGATAAAATCAATAACAAACTTATTTTATTTCAATACATGCAGCCCCTCTCAAACACACGCAGCCATCTTGTCATTTTGCACATAAACAGGTTCCTGCCATGTTTGTTAAGACCATTGCTAAGGAAATAGAAAACACCTTTCTAGCCTACAGTACCATTCTGTGATCATAACGTCACAAGCAGCAGGGAGCCCGGGAATTAAAATATGTAGGCAGGAAGCAAGACAGATTTCTGATCACTGATCACAGAAAATCCTGAGGAAAATTAGTGATTTTTGAAAAAAAAAAAATAAATAAAAACACAGCATGGAGAGTACACTAAAAGTACCTGTGGTGGTGGAGTTCGCTTTTAATAATTATACAGTCGACCGGGAGAGAAACAAGCAGGCTGCATCCTGCCAGCACTGTAAAGCGACAATATGAATAAACTGCATTCACATAGCACCCATAACTACCACTAATTTATACCGGTAGGTTTTTAGTTTTTTTCAATGGCTAAAATGAGAATCTGAATTAATTAAATACTCAGGCACAATGCAACAGCGGTATTTTTCCAAAATGAGTAGGTAGTCGATATTCGATATTTAAAAAAAAAAAAGAAAATGCCAGGGCAAATTAAACAACACGGCAGAAAAAGCACTGAATATTTATTTTTCAGGTTTTGTTAGCACACAAATAAAGGTAGTGAATGTATGAAAAGCATTTCCAATATTTTGCCTAGTGAAAGCTAATAGGGAAGTATTTATTTGGTGCTCATTATTCTCTTTATTTAATGTATGTACAGTATGTATGGTTGTATGTATTTTATCTATTTATTTATGGACACCATATTTCTTAAGGGAGTTGGTGCTTTGTAGCTATTTTAAATGTCCCTTTAAATCCAATTCTGAATAAAATATTGTTTACAGTACACATATATTAAGCTAATGCAAACATTTGGAAGTTTGCCTAAATTAATATTAGTTAGTCCAAGGTCAGTGCTAATCAGGGTCTGCGAAACTAGAGGTTTATGTTTAAGTCTTAGTTAAAGACTTTAACTAAGGCTTAAAATGTTTCTTTTCTTTCTTATACTTTAACATACATATACATCAAACTTAAAGTTTTATGTATATTAAGTATAAGACATGACCGGAGAGAAAGTTTAAAAGATTCATTTGTTTTTCTACTTTTTTCAGTACAGTATTATGTTTTGCTTTGCCATTAGGACTCCACAGACACCTTTTTATTATGTTTTGTGCTTTTGTGAAACCGTACCTGTTACTTAAAAATGTCCAGTTGACATTTAATGGAAAAAGACACTCCATAGCTCAGCTTACACTAAGAGGAGAGATATATAGTACAAATTCTATGTTAACTGTGAATTATATAAAATTTGCCTCAGTTTCCTTATTTTTCCAATTGTCTCCTATGTGTTAAAACCTTGAAGTAATATCTCAACATGAAATAAAATGCCACCAAATTTGTTTTCATTTGGTTTATGTATCTGAAACAAAACTATAAGGGAGTGTCGGTGTTGAGAAGTGAGAACATATTTAGATATGTGTTTTGTGGTATCATTCATTACTAAACATCCAACCCAATTGAGCACAGAGAAAGGGGTCTTTATACAGTGGCAAAATGTGCTTAGAAATAGATCAAGGAATCAAATTCACGTAAATGGAAAGACAAAAACAAAGCAGAAACCGCGGACTTTTAATGGTGAACGTAAGTGTGGCAAGTATGACCACATTATTGTTTTGTATTTAACAATTATTTTTTTTTATGTATAGATTGCTACTCTCCTGTAAAACTAATCTGATTTAAATCAAGATATCTTGAACTGTCACAACTAATGACTCAAAGTGACTCGAGCCAGATTGGTGACTTGACTCGAGGAGTTTAGTGACTCGAGTCTTTACTCCCCAATTTTGGTGACTAGTTACAACAAGTCACCAAAAAGAAAAAATGTTTTTTTATGTTGTGGTGTGTGCGTTTATGTTGTGGTGAGTGCGTATATTTGTTTTTGTGTGTATAACCATTTTTGTTATGTTCCCCTCGACAGGACCTTCCCTATCAGAGGATTTCAGATCTATGATGGGCCTGTACACCTCACTAAAAGCACCTTTAAACATTTTATACCTACGTCTGACCGCTACACTAGTGCTGTAGGCTTCTTCCTGAAAAACCCCTGGCAACTCACACCCAGGAACAACATTTCATCTGTTAAGTTTGAAACAAGTGTAAGTTCATTATTATTCAAACGCCTGCACAGCATTTAACCACAGAAACACTTAACAACAAGTTTTAGTAACGGTTTTAAAAAATATAAATCCGCTTGGGGTATAAAGTTGTAAAACTCTGATTCCTGTTTTAACCCGATCAGTGTTTAACTAGCACATCCTTCTCCAGACCTGGGCTTTACTTCTATTTTTGTAACCGAGAAGTTTCCATAACTGTACAGTTTATCTTTTAACAGCGTCCTGATCAAGTGTTTGCCTTTATCCACATTTATCCAATGCATCAGTTAAAACAAATACACAAATTGCATTGAAATAGTTTCATAACATACAGTACATCATACTGTTGCACACAAACAAGGTCAGTCATAACCACTGGATTTCGTAATGATAAGCACCAGTCGATGCTCTTTGATGTTTCTATCTAAATAAAGCGTGAGGCTTGTCTCTTTTGTTGCAGCAGTTTCCAAGAGGGAAAGGGTGAAATCTGAATTTCCAGTTAAGAACTGAGGCCATTGTTCTTCATTGAGAAAAGAACTTTTGAATGAGATACAGTATTTATTGGCAACATACCAAATATAATCATTCACTGATATCATTGAATCTCCTTTTTTCTAATTTCAAGAAGAAATCTTGAACTTTGAGTAATGACTGCATACCCATTAGTGAAAGTTCAAGTAGCAACAGCACTTTTGGCTCGCATCTGAAAGCTAAAGTGCTTTTAGCTTTTTTGGTAAAACAAATGCGTTTTCACATCTGGTATTGTACTTTTCCCATTGGCTAAATAGGTTAAGTGTAAGGCTAGTTAGAATGGGATGATCTGAAAATAACTGCTGGGCTAAAAGTCTGAAATACTGTGTGGTTAGAAAATATATTTACGTTATACTGCCCTCTGCTGGCTATTTACTTTTTTTTTTAATGTATACCACTTAGGGACACATAAGCTGCTATTGTTCAGAATTTCATATACAGTAGAGAGTCAATTATCTGATCTTTGATCAGCTGTACTGTCTAATCAACCGAACGCACCTGTAATCACGTGATGAATTACGTGTGGTGTATTACGCAAAATGGCTGCTAAAATGGCCACGAGATTTAGCTGCCAAAAAAAGGACTTGCAGACTGAAACAAATGAAAGTTACAGAATTATAGCATTGTGTGCTTTAAATGTTGCAGCTAAGCAAATTAAAACAGTCACCTCGTTTCTTGATTTTTCTTCTACTTCGTCAGTAAGGGCTGGCGATCCTGTCTGTGTTATTGAGCAGCTAAGAACTTCTTACTGTATTCATGTCAATTGCACATTATTATAATGCCTTAACAGCAAGTATCAAAGTATAGAAACATTTTACTGAATCTTTGAAGTTTAATGATTCCTAAAGTTCTGTAATGTGTCAATTGTACTGAATTGTATTCTTTGATGGTTTTAAAAGTTTGGTATATGGTACATTTAATTACAGTATTTCATTACCTTAACTGTAGGTGTTCAAGTTTTATTGAATTGTATTAATTTAATGATTTGTAAAGCTTTGTAATTTTGTATGCTTAATGTGATAGAATAGGTATCAGTAGGTACTTGTGTACGTTAACTTTATTCTATACATCATTAAAGGTACAGTAATTGTTATTAATACCTATTCGATTAGCCATACAGATTGATTATGCAAACTAGTATCGGTCCCAATCAGCTTGGATAATTGATTCTATTGTACTGTACAAAACATATGATTAAAACTAAGTAACACAGGATTTAGTTTATCAAAACGGTCTTCAAATATGGTTTTGTGTATATTTCAAATACCAGATTATTCTACTAATTTGCTTTACTTTTATTAGGAATATAACCAACCAACTGGTCTTGGTTTTGTCTAATGTCAGCAAACAATTACAGATTATAAAGATCAGGCACAAAATAAACATTATAATGGAAAAAGCTGTGCTTAAAAATAATAGGATTTTGTTTCACCTGACAGGTTTCTCTTAAAGTTTTCTTTGGAATATCTGGCCCTTGGTTTGAAGAAAACGAACTGGACGGTGACAAAAACTCGATATTCCATGATGTAGATGGCTCTGTGACAGGGTATAAGGATGCATACGTGGGCCGAATGGATAATTTCTTGATTCGCCACCCAGACTGTATCAATGTCACTCAGTGGAATGGGGTCATATGCAGTGGGAGATATTCTCAGGTAATATAGACTTTAAACTGCGGCTGTTGGTCTGGCAGCTTTTACACAGGCAATAAACATATTAAGGCCTGGGAAAGGTTAGAATTGTATGACACAGTCTGTCAAAGAGGATGGTGTTGTGGTCACATTGAGCACCAAACCTTCCATTTACACATAGACTACTGTTGCTACTTGTCAAATTTCATTATTTTTAGAACGTTTTTTTCCCAGCATGAAGGAGGAATCTCAATCCATTGGAAACACAGCACTTTACCCTCGGGATTGGGGTTGTGTACTGTGCAGTAGCTTTATACAGTGCAGTGTAACTACAACATAATAACTTGTATTGTTATTTTTAAAACATTACAAACTTAATGAAAATGCTGGACAAGTGAGTATTGATGAAAATATTGGTGAAAATAGTTTCAGCCGTTTTGATGTACAATCTCTCATTTATGCCTATGATTGTTTTTTATTTTTTTAGGTGTTTATTCAGACCTGGGGTTCACAGAATCTGAGTATGTCTATAGTCAGGGATGAGTACCCATCCAGTCCCATGACTCTGAGGGGCATCAACAGCCAACGGGCCGCCTTCCAGCAGTACCAACCGGTGGTGATGATTGGCAAGAGCTATACCGTTCACTGGAATGGCAGTGCCCCAAAAGAAACCGTTCTGTACCTGATTAACTTTGATAAGTAGGTTCATACTCCAATAACAGAGATTAAGTGGTCAATATATGCAGAAGTTCTCTCTTCCTATGCACTCACAGGCAGCCTGTGAGACATTCAGATATTTTATTTTCAATAGAACAATTTAGAGATTGTTTCTGCAAACAGTTTCCATGTGATGAACAAAAGGTCTTGAAATATGTATTTTTTAAAATTGTATTTTCATGGCTTGAAACTAACACTAGCTGTGCCCCTCCAGCCCTGACTTTTAAGCAAGTACGGTGAATTCAAGGTAATGGATCATGCGAACGATGAAGTGCAATGAGTTTGGGCCTCCTTGTGTATGTATCTGGTATCTACATTATATTTAGAGCTTGATCTATTCATTGTTTATTTTTGATTATTGCCCAAAATAGTGCAATAAATAATATTGTCTGCCTTCTCAGGAAGTATTCTTAAACCTGTTAATTGTGCTACAAGTTTCAGACTCTTTGTCACTTCTAATCTGCTGCATTTGAGGGTCTCAGTAGTAAATCTGAGAGACTTAAAGGACTAGGTCACTTTCTAATTCGCAATAGGCAATGAGATACTCTATTTCCCCCCCTACTGTACTGAAAAGGTGGGTAACACATGATGGACATCCAACTTGCATGCAGTCAACATTGTTCGCCTTGGCCTATTCAGTCAGCCAGCATTTAATGCTGCTGATGCAAAACTAACTATACACTGACGTCACGTTATGAAGTGGTAAAACCTGAAATTTGTAGCACAATTAACAGGTTTAATGATGATTAACAAATATGCCATCATAAAAAAATAATCACTTAAAAGTTCAAGCCATTAGTGTGTTAATATAAACATTTGAGAAAACAACGTGTCTAGCTCTGAATCCCTTTTGTTATTGGCAGGGGTGACTGGATTCAGGTTGGGCTTTGCTATCCCCCTGACACCACTTTTCAAGTGATGTCTGATATCTACCAGAGACAGAGTGCTAACTTTGACAGCATGGAGGACTATGGGCCTGCCAGCTCCCTGGAGGATCTGCAGAAGAGCCTGTCTGAGAGAAAGTTCTTTTTTGACAACAGCACAGGGTGAGCTCAGTGTGAAATTAGAGTTTCTGTGTTTCTAAATCTTCTGGAGGATTATAGGCCACTGCAGTGCACTGAAATATACAGACATGTTCAATGTGTTTCATTTACTGTATTTGCTGATATACTGAAGTTTGAGTTTGTGAATGAATAGCCCTTATAAATGTTTACCATGGTCATTTTACAGTTTTCCTATAGTTATACTATGCATTTAACATTGTTTACCATGCTTTCACTTTTCTTTATTGCACTTTGCTATGCTTTTAGTTAGGGGTGCACTGATAAAGATTTTGTTGGTCGATACCGATAGCCGATGGTTATCTACCCATATCGTCCGATACCGATAATAGACAGTGCAGGTAAGCTATTGTAAACAACTAGAACAAGACATAGGGCCTATATTTAAACTGTTTTATAACGATACATGTTAAAAATGAACAAATATCGTTTACTTGATGTATTTACGACAAAAATGAACAGGTATTGTTTACTTGTTGCATTTCAGAAAATTAATACAAAGAATAACATAGTATTATGTTGTGTGCGTGACAACAATTTATACATTTGTTTTACAACAGTCACACAAAAATTAACATTTTGCATTTGTACTAGTAAAAACACTTTTGTAGAAAAATATATAAGGTGGCATTAACTTTTATAACCACTTACTGTCAAACATTGAGTATTACTTTTACCTATATTGTACAGTAGAAAAGAAATGTAGCCTACGCAATGTCAACTACAACAGTGTTAGTTAAATTCTTATTTTAAGCATACACTGCTTAAATGCAGCCCAACTTAAATTGTTTACTTAATCAAAAACAAAAAGATGTCATAAAAATATCCGGCTACAAAATTCAGTCAAAGTTAAATTTGTTACTTAACAAAAGACGGCACAGTAATCAATTCCTGCTTCAAAATGCCACTCAATACACCCGCAACCAACGCAGACTAACACACAAAAGTTAATTTTGAAGTACATTGTGTGATGATAATAATAATAATAATAATAATAATAACTTAAACCATCAATGTTATTTAGGATTCAACCTATATTTATTTTTAAAAAGCATCAGAATAGTATGTTACTCACAGTTCATCATTGGATTTAATGTCAGTTCTGCTGCACACTGCTGAACTCGCTATCCTATTGTTGTCTTCAGATATTTAAAATATAAAATCCAAACATCGCTCTTTTTTTGAGACTTATTTACTGCAGTATGATCGCACGTTACACAGCAGTGGGAAAATGACAGTCTCTGTGTTCTTGCATCATTAGTAAGCACACCTGACCAAACATTAAATTCTGTGCAGGAAAAAATTCAAGCATGAATATCTGTGTACATTATCGGCTAAAATAACAAAAACTGCCGACCAGTCAATTGTGTTTTTTTTTCCTTATATCGGTGCCATGCCGATAGGCTACTGATTATCGGTGCACCCCTACTTTTAGTATGGTAGACTTTTATAAGGGAGCATTGTCAGTTACAGTCAGTAAGTGCACAGTTAAATCATGGGATTAAGTGTGAAGCAGAAACAATTGTATCCAATTAGAATATGATTAAACACTGGATTAAACCTACAATTCTCCATTACCCTTTCTGTCCCAACACCAAAAAAAAAAAGACTGTATGATTTACTGTATAAAATGAAAATTCCAACATCAATTTTAGTTAGAGGGACAGAGAAGGTTAATTTTAATTATTAAGCTATAATAATGTTCTTATGTTCTTAATAAGAATTGTGTTTTTGCTTCTTTAGGCTGTTGCTGATATTCTTGCATGCGAAACACAGCAGAGATGGACACAGTTACTGCTCTACTCAGGGTTGTGAGCGGGTGAAAATCACTGCCACAATTAAGTCCAAAGACACCAGCAACTGCATGACAAAAGCTTATCCAAAGTACTCAAAACCACCAAAGGCCATCATAGCAATGCCACCACGGACCACCACACAGTGCAGTAACTGTGGAGCTGCTAAGGTAAACCCAAGTGAAAGTCGAACAAAGTATTCCTTGTTCTGTGGTTGAACTCTAGGTCTGTTTCACACAACATTTGTACGGGGATTTTTTCATTTCACTGTCCTATCCTACATAGCATTTTCCTCCCTTCCCTATTATAGTGTATGCTGGCAATTAGCTGCTAGAAAACAAAGTTTTTGAGATCATAATCTTGTTAAATTAACACATCCACTACAATGAACTAGTTTTATGTTCTTAACCACTATATAACCGAATAGGGATATAGTGGTTGAAACTTGGTTTGGACATTCTTTAACTCTGACAGA
Source organism: Acipenser oxyrinchus oxyrinchus (assembly GCA_030684275.1). Classification (NCBI taxonomy): domain Eukaryota; kingdom Metazoa; phylum Chordata; class Actinopteri; order Acipenseriformes; family Acipenseridae; genus Acipenser; species Acipenser oxyrinchus. The sequence goes on along the minus strand of CM060247.1, from coordinate 70,456,565 downwards.
ACATGCAATTGTCCATCTTCATACAGTCATCAAGGGACTCTTAATTGGGTTGCAGCGATACAGTATATTTAACACCACAATACAAGCTGAACAGAAAATGACAATATCCCAATATTTTCACTATAAATAATCTGAATCTAGAACTCATATTTTGTTCTTTTTAGATACTTTTAAATAAATGAACCTTAAATAATGGAATTGATACCATACCGCGCCTACTACGGGCATAAACACACACACAGTGCACCAATGAAGCGCCAGATCGACCGAGAATAAAACCCGCCCCAGTGTCAATCTTTCTCTTGCACCAATTAGAAAAGCTACTTGGAGGCAATTGCCAAACCCCTTCCTTTTTATAATATCCACCCTTACTGTGACACTAGAGCAGTCTGATACTCGATGGACAAATGATGATAAATTACTAAAATGAATGCATAAAAAATATGTGTTTGGTGATAATATTTAACCATTTCTTTAGAGTTTAAACGTTTAAAGATTCCATCCCTAGTTATGTAGTGCTGTGTCATGTTTTTTTCCCATGATGAAACACAGATTCGTATCACACATTTCTTTCATAATTTTGAACTGTGTAAGTTTATGGGACTGCTTTCTATTAATGATCTAATACGCCCCTTGGTGTGTAGCAAATAGATCAATGACATATCTATCTATCTATCTATCTATCTATCTATCTATCTATCTATCTATCTATCTATCTATAATCTCCCAAATAAATGTGCAAAAACTCACAGCCCTAGCTGTCATGCCTACAGTAAAAAAAAGGTGAGTGGTGAGGCATTGACTCAGACGGGCAAAATTACAGGCATTATTGCAGAGGGAGTATTTTTAATATTCGGTAGATTACATTTACATTTAGGCATGCTTAAAATTCAAAGGTAGAGCGCAGCACATAGTCATGATAAAGAATCAAGAAGAGCAGTTAACATATTTATTGACTGGTGAAATACAATTCAAAGCTGCTGCAGTATGTCCAGTTTTGTCATTTCAGATCTTTTCACAAAACAAACATTAACCTTAAAGCTGCAGTGTCCCGTGCAAAACCACACCATGAAAAACCACATTTGTAAAATATATAAACACATGACATTTTCGGTCCACTAAAATAAAGGGTTTTACATAATCTTAGTAAGAAATTGCAGTGTCCAGTGTGAAAACACAACACAAAATAATAAATTAACATCCAAAGTAACACTATAGCATTAAAATGTTCAATTCAAAAAATGGTGCCTAGTTACAAGCTCTTGCAGTGTTTAAAAAAAAAAAATGTAAATAAACAATTTAAAATCCAAAATATAGATTGTAACGTAACAGGAAAGCATAATCAGACTGTGGAGTCTGTATCATCTGATCCGAAGCCGTCAAACTCCGCGTCTTCATTATCTGTACTGAAGATAACCCTAACCCTGAATCATTCAATGCACAGAGCAACTACTTCAAGGAGGTTTTTTTTTTTTTCTATTCATGTGAGCTGCGATATTTCCCTTCATGCATTTTTTGCACATGGTTATTAAAAGCTGGAAATTAATGGTGAAACTGTGACTTTCAGCTTAGAGTTGGGGTGGGGCCAGTGGTGTAGTCCTAAATCTGAAATTAAAATACAGATTTTTCTTAAATAAATTATACGAATTCACATTTTATTTGTACATTGAACTTAAGGTAACATTTAATAGATAATGCATGAAACTTTTAAGCTACCCCCTTGATCAGTGCTACCAGATTAGCTTTTTTCCAGCCAAATGTGGCTTGTTTTGAAAGCATCTAAAAAATGTTGTCTTTGGTGGTTTGGTTATTTTTATCATGCATGTTTTTTTCTAATCCTTTCAATTTTATGAAGTCATCACCAGCGCAGAACTTCAATCACCACGATGCCCTGTATAGTATATCATGCCCCCCCCCCATCCCTGTATAATCTGGAGCTCTGCATCCAATAAAATTTACGAATCACACAAATGCTCAGTTATTTTTTATTAGTCACCAATTTAGGAACTGTGTCAGTACAATTAGAATTTATTTTACATTTATTTTTAAACGCTATCTGCCGACAGTTCTAGACAATTTAATGTTACACTACATTCTGAACAAAAAAAAAAAATCCCCTGGACCTTCTGCATTTGATCTCATCAGATAAAAAAAAAAAAAAACAGCGATTCTGCTGCTGCAAATTGTGAGAGAAAAAAAAAACAAGCAGATAAATATACATAGTTTATAACATTACTTACCTGTGGGTTTTTTTTGTTTTGTTTTTTAAAGAAATGTGTAGTACTTATTTATGCTTTTGTAATATATATTAAATTAAGTGTGGTTTTTGGCTGGTTTAAAATACACAGTTTGGCAACTTTTTGGCTGATTACTTCCAAAATCTTAGGGCTGTGCTTGATTAACCTCCCCCAGCTAAGTCAGAGACACAGGGAAAAACATGGACACACATTCCAGCCCACCGGCACCTCATTCTTCCCCCACCAAATCATAGCTTATACACCCTTATCCCTGCACATTTACAAGGTTACTTCCAGGGCACAGTGCCATACTAAGCCATTTGCAAGGGCAGTCGTTCATTCCAATCTCTGGGTCTCTGCACTGACTTATATACAAGTGTTAGGCCCAACCTGTGCCTCATTCAAAATATATGCAGCATAGACTATGTGGGCCTAGGGACCCTAATACCTGCTGCACATGATGTGATCTTATACTGTGGCAGTCAAAGTAAGTGAAACGTCTTGAGAAATTCTATAGAAATCAGTGGTCGCAGCTGCCAACGGGCATCATGTCACAAGAATACACAAGAAATGTATTTCCTGGAAATTACAGTAGTCCTACACTAATATTTAAAAAAAAAAAACTGCTGTTGTACTGACACCAACGACAGGACGAAAATAAACAGAACAGATACAAGTAGCCTATTAAATCACTAAAATGAAGAACATGATTAAGTGAGAGCATATAAAACCATACTCCACAGAGTTTAAACTAACTGCGATTGAATAGTTGGGAAAATGATAAAGCTTTCAGAAATAATGATGGACTTCAGTTTTTGGAAACAAAAGATGTAGACTACAATATTTTAAATTCTGAAGTTGAAGTCTTTAATTGCTTTTGCAGAGAAGGTCTGACTCATACCAACAGAAAACAAAAGTAGCAGGTAGGATTTGTGTTTTACTTGCAGCCACGAGTACACTGTAAAGTTTGTTTTTTTTTTTTTAAATGTACATTTAAAAATTATTTATAGTATAGTATCATAACGTGTCTATGTGGCACCATGATCCATTTTGTGTGATAGTAGGCTAAGGTAAAAAAACACAATGCTCTAAAATAATTTAATTTCAAGTTTAAAATAATCTTCTTATTTTTGTATTGCAGAGCAATCTGTAGAATCCAGCACCATGATTTATTTTGTGTTACCGGTAGACTAGGCTAAAGAAAGTGCGTTAGGTATTAATGTGTACTGTATACTATAGGCCTACTGTGCAGATTTATATTTGTACGTAATGTTATGTGTACAGAGAACACATTTGTGTTATTTCAGTGCAATGATTTATACATTTACAATAAATTGAGCACTGTAAATATGTGTGTGTGATTTTATTTATGTGTTTTTTTTTGTTTTGTTTTTTAAACTGTACACTTCGTTATTGTCGGACAACCTGTCTCCCAACATATCCAGTTCAGTGAGGGACTGCTGTACACTGTACACACGTTTTAGTGAAAAATTACATTTCAATAGAGAGAGTCCAGTTTTTACCCATTCCCACTCACCAGCTCACCACGTGTCCCTCCTGAGCCAGAAAAATCAAGAACGAGGTGACTGTGTTTGTTTTAATTTGCTTAACTGCAACAATTTTGGTGGTCTGAATAATTCTGTAACTTTCATTTTCCAGTTTGCTGGTCCTTTTTTGGCAGCTAAATCTCGGGTGCGTTTGGTAGATTAGACAGTGTGGTTGATCAAAGATTGGAAGATTAGACAGTGTGGTTGATCAAAGATTGGATAATTGACACTACTGTACATTGTTGTGTAATTACTATAGTTTGTTTAACCAGCATTTTTTTTTTTTTTTTTTTTTTTTTTAAAGATGGTATTTACAAGTGATCCTCATAAAACCTACCTCCAAGCACAGATTAAGTCCCTCAGCAAGGAAGAGATACAACAAGGAGATAACGAATCATTTATCACAGTAGGTGACATTATATTACATTGTTTTGGAGATACAGAAGATTACATGTGTGAAATACTATGTACTATGGTACTTATTCAGTTTAAATCATGGTAATTATTTAACTGTTTGATTTATGAGGTGCCTTTTCACAATACTGTTGGTTTATTTTTTGTATTATTATTTTTTTATATATATAAAGTGTGTATAAACATTCTCAGTTTTAGGTTTAAATAGTTTTGAAAAATGAGAAGAAACTAATAAACTCTATATAAGAGTTGAATATGGTTTACTGAACTGCAAACTTGATTTAAATAATCAAAATTACAACACAGTCCTGAAGAAAACCTGACAGCTGTTTTCACCACAATTCCCACTAATATTGGACTACATGTTACCTTAAATAAGGTTTGTAGTTCAAGACCAGGGCTAATTTGATTCTGTAAACCCGCCACACAGGTATATGCAGTACTTTTTTTTTTTTCCCTGAATAAGGCCCAATGTTTTTGTAAAGCCAAGAAACTCCAAAGATTTGACCCATGAGTATATTAGATTACAGTGTTTAAAGCCTTTCCCAGTATCTTTAATAGACCCAGCTGAATATTTTTATACACTCTTAGACAAAAGCCTTGGCACCCTACGCTTATTATACCATAATTTAAGGTAACAGATTAAGGACAAGCATTTAGTAAACTTTAACCACTTTTTAATAAAAATAAAAAGCTAAATACACAAATTCTTGTAATTTTGCTAATAATATTTATCAAAATCAAACAAACTTATTTTTGTTCATGGCAAAAGTATTGGCACTGTGCTTTTATTTTTTTATGCCCTCTTTTATTACAGCTTTCAGAAGTTTATGATAATTCTTAACCAGTAGGTTACATCTTGCTGGTTAAATGTAGACCCATTCTTTCTTACATATTTCCTTCAGCTCAGACAGATTGGATACACAATGCTTGGCTACATATTTTTTCAGATCAGTCCAAAGCATTCCTATTGGATTGAGATCTGGTAATTGAAAAGGCCATTCTAGAACTTTTATTTGCAGCTGCTCCTATGATTCTCTTACCTGCTGTACCCTTAATTCTCTTTGGATGTCCACTTCTTTCAAGCGTTTCAGATGAATTTGTTCTGTGGTACTTTTTGATTATTGCTCTGATTGTGGATTTTGGTATTCCATATTTCTTTGATACTGTTCTGTAGCCATTCCCTTTGTTGTAGTTTGCTACGAGTGCTTTTCTCAGATGTGAATCCGACTCCTTTGTCTTGACTGTCATCTGCTGTGTTGCCAAAACGTTCTTCTTCAACAGATGTTGGAAATAATTCTCTTTTTTAGGCTATTGACTTTTTAATGCATCCTAATTATTGTGTAATGGTTTTCAATCAATTAATATATTTAATTGGTTCTTAAATGTTTACAGACTTTTAATGTAAAGATGCCAATAATTTTGTCATGAACAAATACAGATGAACCCGATTTATATTATGATTGCCATGCAGGCGATCATATAAGCCATGTTTCACGTTTGTCTATGACAGCACAAAAAAACAGTTTGTGTCTATGTAAAAAAGGCATGAATTGTTGACTGATGAGAGCTATCAATTAGGCATTGCACATGATGGATTTTTTTTTTTTTTTTTGTGCATTTGTATAAGACTGACTTAAAGAAGAACATTTTGGTGACGCTGGTGTTTTGTAACTGAACTGTATCCCGTTAAGACTGGCCACGCAGTATTTGACAGGCTGCACAAAACATGACATAATAAGGGGGTTTGTGAGATGATATTAAAAGGGGTAATTTCTTAAAGAACTTATGGTGCATGGCAAGTGGTTTTTGAAAAATTGTGATAATAAACAGAGTATGATATTAAGAGAGGTGATATAAACGGGTTCATCTGTATTTTAAATTGCTCAGGTGCTTTTTTTATATAAATGTTGTTTGCTAAACTACCAGAAATCAGTGGCTAATGTTCACCATATGCTTTTATTTAACATATTTTCTTGAATGATCTTTTATTAAGTGTATGGTGCCAATACTTTTGTCTGTGGCTAGATCTGTTTACCCTGATGGTCAGTTCAAACATTAGGTCTCAATTCTTTAATTGTGATGTCATACTTTTCCAACACTGTGAAAGTAATCATATTATTTACATATTTATAACATGCCTGTGTAACCAATATTCCATTCATTCCAAAATGAGCTCCCTTCATTAGATTAATTCTTCTAAAATTTTAATTAATTTCTACTTTATTTTATTTCTTGTTTCCTCTAGGTAAATGGTGAAATGTTCTCCTTTGCAGAGTCAGGATTTTTCCTAGTCACTGTTGATGCGTGCACTGGCAAAGTCACAAAAAACACATTGTTCTTTCAGCTGGATGCTAAAATGGAAAAGTATCTGAAAACTGGAATCCCCCAAAGGTAAGGGAAAGATTTGGGATCGTTTTACCTGCCACAAAGTTACAGCATATTAATGCAGGAACCTAGGATGTGTGTTATTTGGCTTGGAAAGTGTATAATACATAGAGGTATTAAATAGGGCTTGAAGTTTTCGGTTTTAGCCGATTTAATAACGAAAAAAAAAACCCACCCGGAAGACCTATTTAGAAAATGAGTTTAATTTTTTTTTTTTTAAACCGATAAAACCTGGGTTTTGGCAATGTGTTTTTAAATAATGTCAGTCATTCACTTAATAAAACTGTAATAAATGAAAAATACTTGTTGTTAAAAGGCTAATCAGTCAGTTGGTTAAACTCCTGTTAGCATTAAGCTTGCTTTGCAGTAGTGTATTGGTGTTTGTATTGTATTCTAATTGTTTGTATACATTTATTTAAGGGTCTTGTATTCAATATGCTGTTTGTGATAAACTAGGAAATGAATTGAGTTGAGAAGTTGAGTTGAGTTGAGAAGAAAACAATGTGAACAACGTGTGAGCTGCAGTCATACAATTATAACATTGGAATCTGTCTGCACCCAGCTGAATTATTGATAGAATTTTGCCAATTAATAATACAAAACAGAAGAAAAATCTAAACTAAACTAAAAAATAACATTGAAAAATTCAAGCCCTAGTGATTAAGCAATGTTAATGAACAAATGCTTTGTCTATCCTAACACATTTTAAAGTTCAAAGGCAATATTTAGCAATTATTCCCACTTTCCTTTCCTTGCTAACCGGTAAAGCCATCTCAGTTACATATGTGGACAGGAGGATGATGGGAAATGTAGTTCTGAGAGGTCCATGCGGATACATGGGAAGCCATCTTGAGGCAGGGAATGCAATTTAAAAGTTTAAAGTGGTCAAAACGTAAAAAAATAAAAAATGAACAATACACACATCTTGCGTAAACAGTTTTAGCATCACATGGGAACATGTAACACAATAAAATAAAAAGGTCCTTATGCACCCTTTAATATTACAGTCAAGTAGAGATGTCACGATATGAACATTTTCTCAGACGATTATTTTGTGGGATATTATCACGATAATTGTGATACAGCGCGATATTTTACAAAAAAAAAAAATACTTGCATATTTAAAATGTTAACTAGTTATAAGCTAACGTGTTTTACAACATTATAAACCTTCAAATTGAAAAAATATGGTGCTTGATTATAATACAACGGATAAAGGCGTCTGCTAAATAAACAAATAATAATACAACAGATATTTACAAAACACTGTTTAATACAGAACTCTCAGAACAGTTTCTAAACATAAGAATCCGATAAAAACTAAAGTGCCATTTTAAAAAAGTGTGTGTGAGTTTCATGACGCCACTTTGTGGTTAACGAGATCTGGATACCCGTTTTTTTTTTAATTTTTATAAAGTTCCCTTTTTTTCAATATACTTAACATGGTTTCTTTTGCGTTTCTTGCTCTTGTGCAGGGTACACGGTACTGAATTTCTGCACTGAACCGAGTAAGGTACACGTGCTGAGGTAGGGCCTTTCGAAGGTTTGGTGAAAAAATATGAAACGGTTCCTGAGTTATTAATAATAAAAGATAACAGTCTAGCATCCGGGGCTTTTTAAAATACTCTTGTCAAGGAATCCCGCCCCTAAAGGAGTGTGCTTGTATAGGAGCCGTTTGCTGATGAGGCCAGCAAAAATGTGTGTAAGTGACATCAGGCCACTGTGGAATCTGTAGTTCTGGGCGAGTCTGTAAACAGTGTAATCACATGGACACATGCTCCCGGTTGAACTACAGCTCCCAGAATGCATGCCAAACAGACTGATAAGTGTTGTTTTGTTAATACAACTTGACAATACTTTCACAAAGGCAGCAGAGCATCCAATTTTAGTAGTCAGTAAAAACTAAAATAAAAAACATGTCAGTCAGTGATACAAGGTGAATAACCAGTTAAATATATACTGTACACAGAGGCTGCAGAGTGCCACTGTGAGGGCAGCAATAAATAACTTGTGAAATGTTTAACTCTTTGCTATTGGACGTACCTGGTACATTCTCAAAAACGCTTGCTTAGTGCTGCTTGCCGTTATTTCACTTGGGATTGCTCATCGAGAAGCTCTTACTGATAATATGGGGGTCGGTATTTCCAATTTTATTGTGTTACACAGATTTCTTCGATGTGATGTGACAGTTTTTAACCGAATTTATAGCCTGCTTGAATGCTAGCGCTCTGAGACATCCAGCAAATTTAAGACAGTCTGCGTGAAGCTTTCGTTTCTGTTCAATGAAGATCGATTTTATATACAGTACCAGTCAAAAGTTTGAGTACACCTGCTTGAAACCAGGTTTTTCATGATTATCTATGCTTTTAACTGTATAAACTTGTCTATAAACACTTAATATTTCATTATGTGATATTGTACTTATATAAGCTGATAATCATAAGTGAATTGCATTCAAAAATTTTATTTTTAAATGAAAATGTAAATCTTGTCAATTTCAATGAAATGGTCACCCAAAGCAAGGGGATTTCAGTCTGAAGCCCAAGTCAGTTACAAGTCTGAAATATGTATAACACGGTGTTAGAACACTGGCCTAAGTATAAAAGTGTCTTTGTTAGATGTTCTCCGAGTTAACTATCATGTTACCTAATTAACCTTTTGTCAACAATTATTGTTAACAGGTGAGGGTCCATGATTACTATAAATATAGGTAGCATAGGCACACATTTGTCATTCCTGAATGTAAGGGAGCAGAAAATGGCAAAATACACTCAGTTAAGCAAAGAAAAAAGACAGTCTGTAATTACTTTAAGAAATGAAGGTCAATCTTTAAGACAAATCGCAAGAACTTTGCAAGTGTCTGTAACTGCCCTGGCCAAGACCATCAAACGATTTGAAGAAACTGGCACTCATGAGGACCGAACAAGGTCATGCAGGCCGGTGACCTCAGAATCAGAGAACAAGTTCATTCAAGTCACAGGTCTGTTCAGAGGAGATTGCGTGAAGCTGGTCTAACTGGAACAATTGCTGCAAAGAAACCATTGTTAAGAGTGCAGAATAAGAGGAAGAGACTTGCCTGGGCCAAAAAACACAGAAACTGGACGTTTGAGGAGTGGAAGTCGGTCTTATGGACTGATGAGTCAAAATTTGAAATATTTGGTTCCAACCGCCGAGTATTTGTAAGACGCAGAGAGGAGGCAGTGTCGTGGTCTGGGGTTGCTTTGCTGGTGACAGAGTTGGTGATCTTTACCAAGTCCATGGCAAGCTCAACCAGCATGGCTATCATAGCATACTTCAGAGGCATGACATTCCATCAGGATTACGGCTAGTTGGGCAGTCCTTCATTCTTCAGCAAGATAATGACCCGAAACACACCTCAAAGTTGTGCAAGAACTATCTGGCGAAGAAGGAAAGTGAAGGACAACTCAATCTATTGACCTGGCCTTCCCAGTCTCCAGACCTCAATCCCATAGAACTTGTATGGGATGAACTGGACAGAAGAGTCAAAGCAAAGCTACCCACAAGTGCCCTACATGTCTGGGAATTGCTGAGGAAGAGCTGGGAAGACATGTCGGGTGATTTCCTGCTGAAACTTGTTAACCGAATGCCTCGTGTTTGTGAGGCTGTTATTAAGGCAAAGGGTGGCTATTTTCAATTTTCTTGAACATTGCTTTGACATTGCTTTGATACTCCTTATGTTTTGTTTTGTATATTGTAACATGTGTTTTCATTTTCAAGTATTTACAGAAACGTATACAACGTAAAACATTGTCAATTATGAAAAAAACCTAGTTTCCAGCAAGTGTACTCAAACTTTTGGTACTGTATATATCTAAGAAATAAATAAATTATATATATATATATATATATATATATATATACAGTACTGTGCAAAAGTTTTAGGCAGGTGTGAAAAAATGCTGTAAAGTAAGAATGCTTTCAAAAATAGACATGTTAATAGTTTATATTTATCAATTAGCAAAATGCAAAGTGAGTGAACAGAAGAAAAATCTAAATCAAATCAATATTTGGTGTGACCACCCTTTGCCTTCAAAACAGCATCAATTCTTCTAGGTACACTTGCACACAGTTTTTGAAGGAACTCGGCAGGTAGGTTGGCCCAAACATCTTGGAGAACTAACCACAGTTCTTCTGTGGATTTAGGCAGCCTCAGTTGCTTCTTTCTCTTCATGTAATCCCAGACAGACTCGATGATGTTGAGATCAGGGCTCTGTGGGGGCCATACCATCACTTCCAGGACTCCTTGTTCTTCTTTACGCTGAAGATAGTTGTCATGCTGCAGAATAAATTTGGGGCCAATCAGATGCCTCCCTGATAGTATTGCATGATGGATAAGTATCTACCTGTACTTCTCAGCATTGAGGAGACCATTAATTCTGACCAAATCCCCAACTCCATTTGCAGAAATGCAGCCCCAAACTTGCAAGGAACCTCCACCATGCTTCACTGTTGCCTGCAGACACTCATTCGTGTACCGCTCTCCAGCCCTTCGGCGAACAAACTGCCTTCTGCTACAGCCAAATATTTCAAATTTTGACTCATCAGTCCAGAGCACCTGCTGCCATTTTCACCCCAGTTCCTGTGTTTTCGTGCATAGTTGAGTCGCTTGGCCTTGTTTCCACGTCGGAGGTATGGCTTTTTGGCCGCAAGTCTTCCATGAAGGCCACTTCTGACCAGACTTCTCCGGACAGTAGATGGGTGTACCAGGGTCCCACTGTTTTCTGCCAATTTTGAGCTGATGGCACTGCTGGACATCTTCCGATTGCGAAGGGAAGTAAGCATGATGTGTCTTTCATCTGCTGCAGTAAGTTTCCTTGGCCGACCACTGCGCTTCACGGTCCTAAACGTTGCCCGTTTCTTTGTGCTTCTTCAAAGAGCTTGGACAGCACATCTGGAAACCCCTGGCTGCCTTGAAATTTCTGCCTGGGAGAGACCTTGCTGATGCAGTATAACTACCTTGTGTCTTGTTGCTGTGCTCAGTCTTGCCATGGTGTATGACTTTTGACAGTAAACTGTCTTCAGCAACCTCACCTTGTTAGCTGAGTTTGGCTGTTCCTCACCCAGTTTTATTCCTCCTACACAGCTGTTTCTGTTTCAGTTAATGATAGTGTTTCAACCTACATATTGAATTGATGATCATTAGCACCTGTTTGCTATAATTGTTTAATCATACACCTGACTATATGCCTACAAAATCCCTGACTTTGTGCAAGTGTACCTAGAACAATTGATGCTGTTTTGAAGGTAAAGGGTGGTCACACCAAACATGGATTTGATTTAGATTTTTCTTCTGTTCACTCACTTTGCATTTTGCTAATTGATAAATATAAACTATTAACATGTCTATTTTTGAAAGCATTCTTACTTTACAGCATTATTTCATACCTGCCTAAAACTTTTGCACAGTACTGTATATATATATATATATATATATATATATATATATATATATATATATATATATATATATATATATATATATATATGACTCTGAAATTAAGAGACCACTGCAAAATTATCAGTTTCTCTGGTTTTACTATTTATAGGTATGTGTTTGGGTAAAATGAACATTTTTGTTTTATTCTATAAACTACTGACAACATTTCTCCCAAATTCCAAATAAAAATATTGTCATTTAGAGCATTTATTTGCAGAAAATGACAACTGGTCAAAATAACAAAAAGATGCAGTGTTGTCAGACCTCGAATAATGCAAAGAAAATAAGTTCATATTCATTTTTAAACAACACAATACTAATGTTTTAACTTAGGAAGAGTTCAGAAATCAATATTTGGTGGAATAACCCGGATTTTCAAGCACAGCTTTCATGCGTCTTGGCATGCTCTCCACCAGTCTTTCACATTGATGTTGGGTGACTTTATGCCACTCTTGGCTAAAAATTCAAGCAGCTCGGCTTTGTTTGATGGCTTGTGACCATCCATCTTCCTCTTGATCACATTCCAGAGGTTTTCAATGGGGTTCAGGTCTGGAGATTGGGCTGGCCATGACAGGGTCTTGATCTGGTGGTCCTCCATCCACACCTTGATTGACCTGGCTGTGTGGCATGGAGCATTGTCCTGCTGGAAAAACCAATCCTCAGAGTTGGGGAACATTGTCAGAGCAGAAGGAAGCAAGTTTTCTTCCAGGACAACCTTGTACTTGGCTTGATTCATGCGTCCTTCACAAAGACAAATCTGCCCGATTCCAGCCTTGCTGAAGCACCCCCAGATGAGTCCAATTTTCAGCTTTGCCCAACACCTGGTCGTCTGATGGTTAGGCGGAGACCTGGAGAGGCCTACAAGCCACAGTGTCTCGCACCCACTGTGAAATGTGGTGGAGGATCGGTGATGATCTGGGGGTGCTTCAGCAAGGCTGGAATCGGGCAGCTTTGGCATGAATCAAGCCAAGTACAAGGTTGTCCTGGAAGAAAACTTGCTTCCTTCTGCTCTGACAATGTTCCCGAACTCTGAGGATTGGTTTTTCCAGCAGGACAATGCTCCATGCCGTGAGTGTGGTGTGCTGAGCTTAGGGAGTAGCCTTTAAATGACGTTTCTGCTTGAGTACACACCACACTCACTGTATCCTTGTGTCTGTTTTTAAATAGTGTTAATGATTGTCCTCCTTTAGCTATGTAGCTAAAAAAAAAATATGTAATCATAAAATGGGATTTTTATACTTTGTTCCTTACCGATGTTGCTTCTTAAAGCGCTTGGTGACGATCATCTGTTAAATACATGAACATACTCATGGTGTTGCTGCTCTTTGAAAATACAACAGCTCGGCATCATTTACAAATTGGCCCTCCCTCTTCAATAACCTTACCAACTTAATTTTTTAAAAAGCAAAATTATCCCAGGTAACTGATTTTATCCGTTTTGTAGGAGTAAAGTGTATGTTTGTCGTTCTCGCTTTCCTCCATATTTGTTGTGCGCTGCTCTTGTTGATTTTTGTGGCTATATAAAACCCAGTAAAACGTTCATTATAGGGCTGCAACAAAGGGTAGATTTTGACCTTCGAAGATTCGGAACACATTAGCGAAGGAAGGTTCGAACCTTCAATGGCCACTTGTTTATATTTGATTGAAAATCCTATTATTTACAGGTAATCTATATAAATGGAATAAAACATTCACATGTAGTTTATAAAATATATTGTATAGAACAGTAATCATGTTTTTATAATTTCAATAAAAATACATGTTTATTTACACGTAATTGATGTTGCTTGTGATATATACAGTAAGCTTGCATTGCAGCAGCACCAACTGCAGCGGACTTCGGCAAAACAAAGCTTTATTTTAGTGTCACCATTCCAAGCAGGTTATCAGTCACATTTTACTACTACTAAAATAATAATAATAATAATAATAATAATAATAATAATAATAATAATAATAATAATAATAATAATAATAATAATAATCATCATCATCATCATCTTATGCTTGTCAAGTGACCCCGGAGATTGGATGTGCCGCCGTGATGCATTAACAGTTGCTTGCACAGTTTGCATTTAACTTTTTTTGGTAGTCTTGGCATTTAACAAAAAAATCCCAAACAGTAGAGGGGTTTCGAGACATTTCTTTCAATACAGCTTATGCTATACAATGATGAAGAAATTAAAGGTTTGCCTCTGGATAACACGAGCTGGAGCGGGGAGGGGTGGACGGTGCTCATTTTTCGAAATGAAGATTATCGTTGTTAGCGTATATTTTGTATGTTTCAAACATATTTTACCATAGCACTTCTCTTACACTGTCTGGTACACTAGGAATTCAGTACATATTTTACTGAAGCCCCACAACTGCTATAGGTACCCTCCTTAGTGCTTTGGCATGTACCCTCATCATACACGGCAGCGGTGCCATATAGAGTTGCTACGTATAACGATTTGGTAGTGGATTTTAAAACAGTAACTTTTTTTTACGTAATATGCATTGTATGTCCACTTTTTGCATGTGAGTGACATTTAATGTGTAATTTATAGTAGTCACACATTGTCAAATGGGTTCTGTTAACCACCCAGCGGCTTATCCCATGATTTCCACGTGGAGCGCAAGTGAGTCCAAATTTGTCACTCCTGTGAGAATAGCATGGAGGGGGTTATATGTGCATCTGCATAGTTTAACACGTATTTTTGACGTGCTTCAGTGAATAAATAAGCAGATTCATGGTAAACTTGACTGCAGATTTGTTTTTCACTGGCAGATGGCGACAGTCTCTAAGAAATGTGCTTGACAGACTAGCTCATCCATAGATAGCACAGCTGGGAGTAAAGAATGGATGCCTGCAGCTACAGAGAATGAGATATGTATTTCTTTGTTGGTGTTACAGGGGGTTGTAAGGAAACCTTGTCAGGATTGGTACTGGTCAAAACAACCGATTTTATTTATATTTATTTATTTATTGTACCTACACTTCACAGATAATAATGCACATAACATCTATCTACAGTACCTGAAACTGGGGAAGATACAGTATATGACTTAATTGAAAAATTGCGATGCAAGCTTTCTGATGTATATGTGCTAGATAAAGACGTTAGCATTGATGAGGGTTTGAAGTGTGTCTGCTTTGAAATCTATTACACAAAAAATAATTTCTAAAAAGTGATATGCCTGCACAATTATTATAATGTTATTATAATGCTGCAATTGTAAAAATATATACAGTACTGTGCAAAAGTTTTAGGCAGGTGTGAAAAAATGCTGTAAAGTAAGAATGCTTTCAAAAATAGACATGTTAATAGATTATATTTATCAATTAACTAAATGCAAAGTGAGTGAACAGAAGAAAAATCTAAATCAAATCCATATTTGGTGTGACCACCCTTTGCCTTCAAAACAGCATCAAGCATCAATTCTTCTAGGTACACTTGCACACAGTTTTTGAACGAACTCGGCAGGTAGGTTGGCCCAGACATCTTGGAGAACTAACCACAGTTCTTCTGTGGATTTAGGCAGCCTCAGTTGCTTCTCTCTCTTCATGTAATCCCAGACAGACTCGATGATGTTGAGATCAGGGCTCTGTGGGGGCCATACCATCACTTCCAGGACTCCTTGTTCTTCTTTACGCTGAAGATAGTTGTCATGCTGCAGAATAAATTTGGGGCCAATCAGATGCCTCCCTGATAGTATTGCATGATGGATAAGTATCTGCCTGTACTTCTCAGCATTGAGGAGACCATTAATTCTGACCAAATCCCCAACTCCATTTGCAGAAATGCAGCCCCAAACTTGCAAGGAACCTCCACCATGCTTCACTGTTGCCTGCAGACACTCATTCATGTACCGCTCTCCAGCCCTTCGGCGAACAAACTGCCTTCTGCTACAGCCAAATATTTCAAATTTGGACTCATCAGTCCAGAGCACCTGCTGCCATTTTTCTGCACCCCAGTTCCTGTGTTTTCGTGCATAGTTGAGTCGCGTGGCCTTGTTTCCACATCGGAGGTATGGCTTTTTGGCCGCAAGTCTTCCATGAAGGCCACTTCTGACCAGACTTCTCCGGACAGTAGATGGGTGTACCAGGGTCCCACTGTTTTCTGCCAATTCTGAGCTGATGGCACTGCTGGACATCTTCCGATTGCGAAGGGAAGTAAGCATGATGTGTCTTTCATCTGCTGCAGTAAGTTTCCTTGGCCGACCACTGCGTCTACGGTCCTCAACGTTGCCCGTTTCTTTGTGCTTCTTCAAAAGAGCTTGGACAGCACATCTGGAAACCCCTGTCTGCCTTGAAATTTCTGCCTGGGAGAGACCTTGCTGATGCAGTATAACTACCTTGTGTCTTGTTGCTGTGCTCAGTCTTGCCATGGTGTATGACTTTTGACAGTAAACTGTCTTCCGCAACCTCACCTTGTTAGCTGAGTTTGGCTGTTCCTCACCCAGTTTTATTCCTCCTACACAGCTGTTTCTGTTCCAGTTAATGATTGTGTTTCAACCTACATATTGAATTGATGATCATTAGCACCTGTTTGGTATAATTGTTTAATCATTCACCTGACTATATGCCTACAAAATCCCTGACTTTGTGCAAGTGTACCTAGAAGAATTGATGCTGTTTTGAAGGCAAAGGGTGGTCACACCAAATATGGAATTGATTTAGATTTTTCTTCTGTTCACTCACTTTGCATTTAGTTAATTGATAAATATAATCTATTAACATGTCTATTTTTGAAAGCATTCTTACTTTACAGCATTTTTTCACACCTGCCTAAAACTTTTGCACAGTACTATATATATATATTTATAGATATATAATGCTGCTATTGGGGAAAAAAATGTGCTATGTTGTGATCTATATTGTTATAATGCTACAATTGTAAACACATTGTTGTTATTTTGTCATTTCAGTTCTCTTGAAATAATATATTTCTGTTTTTCATAACAATAAAAAAGTATATTTAAAAAAAATAGCAAAAATTGTTTTGAAAACTGTCCAAATTGCTTATTTGAGGGCTAAGAATGAAAAATGCAAAACTACAAAATATTGCCAAAGTAAATAGGAAGCTGGGTGGTAAACAGAGAGGAAAAAAACAGTGTGTGAATGCCACCTGATGAACCTTTGAAGGTTTCAAATTACCTTTGAATTCCTGGCTAGCGAACGAACCTTCGAACACAGCCCTAGTTAATTACCGTCATCTACTGACAGATGTTCCTATTATAGTTTTTTCTGTATTCTGTCCAGTTGATGTGTCTCTGAGTGGGGAAAAAACATAAATATAAATAAATAAATAAATAAATAAATAAATAACTGTGATAATGACAAATTTTGGCGATAGAGTAATCAGTAGAATTTATATTGTGATTATCTTTTTATCGTCGTATCACAACACCCCTACAGTCAAGTTCCATTAACCGTTTCACTGCCACATTGTTTAACCTCTGGATATATCAATGCTACTGATTTTTCACACTTCCATTTTACTGTGCTTTGTTCACAAAAAAAAATACATTCTTGTTTTTGTTTGCTTGTCTTTTTAATGTATCATTTAACTCAGAGCATCTTGTTTTTTTTGTATTCATTAGGTCCATTGTTCTACTTGGCACAAGAAATAAGCAAAGTGGTTTTGGCAGCATTTCACAGTATTTGGTGTCTTTGGGAATAGCCAAAGCTGCTGACCTTCAGATTAAAGGTTTGTAATTTCAGAGTATAAACTTTTTGTTGTTTGATTTTGTATACAAAGCATTTTCATCAAGTAAGCTTCACATTACATTTTTTTTCTCTTCAGAAAGCTTTGCATTCTTTGGATTTCGAGGAGGTGTTAACATCTCCTGGACTAAACTGTTTACAGCTCCAGCAGGAAAAAAACTGGGGCTGCTTGAGAAATACATTCCCTTAGAACTGGAACAGTATGGCTGCACCAAAGCTGACACACCCCGGAGGAAGGATGTGGAACTGCTAAAGAAAGCTTTGAGCAAACACTAGCCTTCAAATGTGAACAACAGTATGAATGTGAACTAACTTATTTTTATTTATGGCATTTTATGAAGAAGTAGTTTACCAAATGTTTACCGTTTTATAGGGTATTTTGTATTGTAAACTCAAACTTTCAAATGCCATGTCATGCACTTTCTATGGGAATTGATAAACAATTGTCTGTGTTAAAGAAAAACAGTACAGTTGAACTATTCAGGCAACAGTTGGTGCAGTGCGCTAATTAACAACCCCGTACAATCAAATGTAAATAAAAAGGGGAAATTATTTTAGCCACATATCCTGGCTCCTGAGACCAATCAATTTGTAATTAAGGGGTGTGTTTTCCTCTTTAGGCTAATTCTGAAACTAAACTTTTTTTATTTTATTTTTTTTTATAAATGAGCTTTCAGTTGACAGAAACATGATTTGGTTTGTCTACCTTGAATTTAGAATACAGTTATACAGTAGAGTTGGTCTAGTATATGAAGTTGCATACTCTTTTCAAAATACAAAAAACTCATGCTGCAGCTCGGTGTAAAACAATATCCTGCACAGGGTTGTGGGAGACATTTATTAAAAATCAATGTAAAAAAACATAATGCAATTATTTATTTTTTTTAGCCACTGAAAGGTGAAATTGCACCTTAAACTTTCATATTTAATTGATGTCCTAGATATGTTTCTTAATGACAGTTCATATATTTTTATATCTATTCGGAAGTTGTTACCAAAGTCTTGCTTGCAAGTTAATTCTAGATTATATTTTATTACCCAAAATGTAATTTTCTAAGCATGTTTATACTCTTTGTTAACCAAGAAACAACATAATGAAGTGCTTGTTAAAATATGAATCTGTGGTCTGTGGCTTTTCAAAATGGGGGCATGGCTCCTGGCTCTGGAGTTTGTAACACTAAACATTGTATGACAGTTGCTATAACACATTTGGTGTTATTAACTCCAGCAAGTCTTAATTCTGACTTTGATTTAGACAGTAAATGTAAGAATAGCTGTTTCAAACTTTAAACCAGTTTTGTTTTTAATATCTTTTACTTTGGTTAATTTCAAACTGCATGAGTGAAATTCATTCCCTGCACTTTAAGACTCAACTATAGGCTTTTTTTTACAGATATTTTGCAGTAATAGTTGCCTTTTACACCTTGTTATTAAACTGGCATATTTTTATACCCTGAATGTATAAAAAGTCTGTGATCTCTAATTCTGTTACTTGCAGTAACAAGCTAGTATAACATATCTACCATTTAGGAACACCCGCATGCTTTTTATTAACCACTGTGTAATACAATTCTATAGGAATTGTATTTGAATTTATTCAGCTTGGTGATCTTTAAAGCAACACATGGAAGAAGGGTAGTATGTTTTATAGTGTGGGGGTGTAGGCTTTTTAATGTTCCGTCACCAAGCATGTTTATGCCAGGTTTGTTTTCTTAGTGACAAAATATTAGACCACAAATTTCAATGTAGGACAATGAAAGTTGTGCTGTGTATTTTACATTCCAAATAAAACATTGACTAAAATACACTGAGAATGATTTTCCAAATGTGTAAAGAAATAAGAAACACAATTACTATTTGTCTTGTTTTGGGAACAGCTGCTACTTTTTTGTTAGTTTGTTTGTTTTGTGCCTGAAAAGTCTCTTGCTAGCTGCGGTGCTTCACTATTCAGTATATCTACATGCAGAAGGTGTTTTTATTTGCAGTTTGTTCTTTAGTCAAATAAGATGTACACACCCACACCTGGTCTGTACAACTTGTTTGACTATTTGACTGTAACTTCTATGTAAAATAAATCCTATTTTCATATTTCCTGGGGAAAGGTTTTGAAAAATAAAATCAACTGGCTAAGTACAGATAATACTCTAATCCCCATTTGCATGTTAGGGGTGCACTGTTGCACGTTTGGTGCCAGTACTGGTGCATTATCTATTATCTCTTGTAGTCCTTGTAATAGTAAAGTATTACAAACCCTTTTACCTTTTAAAACGTCGTAAACAGCTGTTGGCATTGTTTTTGCTAACAGTCTAAGGTTCTGTGCATTCTGTGTATTCTAATTTGTTTTTCACAGGTCTGTATTGTCCATGTCAGCTAGAGACCAAAAGGACTATTTGAAGGATGAGTACAACCTTGCCTTGCCTCTTTGAAGTAGCTGGTATGTGTCCTTTCTGTCCCTTACTTTATAGTAATGACTTGGATCAAAACACAAACTGCAAGATTATGACATTTGCTGGAGACCCCTAACTGTCTTAAATGACCAGTTTCTTAACG
This sequence comes from Acipenser oxyrinchus oxyrinchus, assembly GCA_030684275.1. Taxonomy (NCBI): domain Eukaryota; kingdom Metazoa; phylum Chordata; class Actinopteri; order Acipenseriformes; family Acipenseridae; genus Acipenser; species Acipenser oxyrinchus. Next base: position 70,436,261 of record CM060247.1, on the reverse strand, counting down.
TTATATTAATTGATAATCTGACAAAAAAAATTACATTGTACCACAAGATGGGGCTGCGGGCCTTATTATTATACTAAGAAAACATACCATTGTTAAAGGTGGCTTCTACTGCTTTGCCAGTCCTTGAAGATGCCTGGTTATAACTTCCTTCTGCTGCAAATTGTTTTGAGTTAGCTAGCAAATAAATTGTGCTACATATAAGCAGTGGTCCAGATAAGCTGCATACCTGCCATTTTGCGAATTAAAAAATCAGAAATACAAACGCAGTTTAAATTTAATAATAATAATAATAATAATAATAATCTTTATTTTTATATAGCGTCTTTCATAGTGGACCACCATCACAAAGTGCTTTACAGAGGTAGGCTGTGAACTACATTATATGCAGAGTTACATACAATAGGACATTGATGGAGCACAAGGAGGTTAAGTGACTTGCTTAGGGTCACACAGTGAGTCAGTCAGTGGCAGAGGTGGGATTTGAACCGGTGACCTTCTGGTTACAATCCCGGGACTATAACCACTGGACCATACTGCCCCCTAATACATAAAAATATGCATAGCAATTTTGGTGCACAGCTTGTCTGTCTCCCCTAAAACTTCCAACTCCACTAACAACTCCCAGAATACAATGTCTTCAGTTACTAGGAAATTGTACACAAGAAAAACCAACCCAACAAACATCATCCAATCTTTGGCTAGCCCTGTTGTCTTTGCAGCCAATCACAGTAAGAATAAGAAAGAATTGCCAGCAAGCTACACAGGTTGAAGCCTAAACACCCCAGTGCAGCCACAGATCCAACTGGAACCATCGTTAGACGCAACCGCTAAAAAAAGGTGCCTATAATATTAAACAAACTGTTTTTATAAGTTATTAATGCATTTTCTTATTTTGTTTATCTGAATGGCTTTATATTGAAGTTAACATGTTTACTGAGTTTAAGAATTTAATGTTAAAATATAAGTAATACATGTGGTTGTACAGCAGTTCAAAGTAACATTGCTGTTAAAATGGAAGGCTCTTTTTTTAATGCCTACCCCATTACCATTAAACATTGTACAGTATTTATCGAGATTACTCATGACTTCAAGGTAATGTTGCATTTTACCCCCTGAAAATACATTTTACTCTCTGTGTTAAAATTAGAGGGTAAATTACTCCCAGACACAAGTATATAAATGAAGTGTGTCATTCAGCTCAAGGACCAAATCCTGGGGAGGTGTTGACTCTATTTGTGATGATAATAACATGAACCATCTCCCTGGGATTTGGTGTGTGCAAAACAGGGGCACAGGGTCACTGTGGCAAAGTGGTTGCTGATTATGTACAGGTGCAGAGGTGATGCAGTGCAGGAATAAACAGACAGAGATTTGTAATCCGGTATGGAAAAATATACGTTTTATTTTTGTTATAATCCAGGTCTGGTGACCAAATAATAAACTCTGGTTAAACACAGCGATGCGTAAAACATGGAGAATACATGGAGAACAGTAACAGGGATTGCAGCCCTAAACAATAAACACAGTATCTCTCCCACAATATACAACCACGGTCACCAGTCCTGGGTGCGTGCTGTAGTGCTCGTGGTGGGTGATACAGTTTAAAGAGTGGCAAATAGTGCAGTGCTGTTCCGGGTTCAGTGCTGGCTCTTAGCAACAGCTCTGGAACGTGTTATCCGTCTATAAACACATAAGTAATAATTATAGACAAGACAAACAAAACAAACACTCACGATGCTCTTAATACACAGTGCACGGGTCATTCCGGGTCTATTTCGAAACCAAAAGCAAAGGACAAGATTTACAATTCTCCGGCCCCTTTTATGTGATTATGCATGACGCCTTGATAAATGATTTCAGCTGACTCTATTGCCTGCAGCTGCTACCTCGTTTACCTTCCAGGTCAATACATTCCCGCACCGAAGTCTCGTCTTTTTCCAGGCTGACTAACTTCCCGACCCAGGGAATGAACTGTCAGGCCAACCTGTCCAAAGCCTTTCCCTTTCGCTACTTAGTACCCTCACAGTTCGAGAGGGAGATTTACAACCAGAACTCATTATATTTCCGTCACAGTCACACATTGCTTTTCATCATTTTAAAATGCTTTACCTTACTTGCCTTTTTGGAAGACAACAGTTGTCTAAACAATGTACCTCTTTTCACTGTCATTAATATAAGGTAGTATTTCTGCTACCTTCACCATCTGTTGTCTGAAATGAATAATCAAGCATAATCTGTTTCAACATTTCCAAGTTCCCTTGCACCAACACTCTGAAAGGTTTATATTACAGAGAAGACCTTACACCTTTGTATCCAGTTCTAAAATGAACATATTCATCTAGTCACTCAGTGTAAATATTCTGGTTTCATAACTGCTCAGTTACTATTTTGGTAATACTGCAGTTCATTTCTTGTGTGGCAAAGTGGAATATTCAGATCTAAATGTATACTTAAGACCATTGGCAATTGCACAGACCGTGATCTGCCACTTTGCAATCAAGAATCTTTTTGTTTTGCTGGAAATTCACTGCTGTGCACCAGATGGTGCTGGCTCTTAATAAAATAGACTCTGTGGCAAATGTAGCCTACATTACTTGTCTGTTACTCTTTAATTAGCATGACTAATGCTTTCTCTTTTTTAGATTTTGTGTTGTCAAATTAGAGAGCACCTGTTGTCCTGTAGACTGGAATTGACATAGATAAAACCAGGGGTGAAATTCTCAACAAAAAAGTGCAGGGCCTCATATGCACAGCCGGGTGTAAACATTTTAAAAGTTGAGACAATTTGAGTGCCAATGAATAAATGCTTAAAAATGTATACATATTGGTACACGATACATTTATAAATACAAAATAAGCCCTAAAAATACTGAAAGCTTTGTACACTCTGCATGTATCACTCAGTCATGTACTGTAATATAACACTTAAGTTAAACCTTAAATGACAAGCATTAAGAAAGATTACACTATGAAGTAACTGCTGTAGAGAGGGATCTTTGTTTCAAGATATCAAAAAAGGGGATGATGTTATAAAAAATGGTATAAAAAAAAAGCACAATAGGGGCTAAAACACCCCTCAAATTTATTATGCAACAGGCACTACTACTACTAGTGAACTTGGCCATTTTAATCTCCATCGTATTCTCTGAAATCATACTTTCCAGCTTATCTACAACAGGACCTGGCCATGCTACAATAATAGCCTTGAATTAGAACATATATCTGTTTCCTTCATTTATTTTGTACTTATTACTTATCTTACAATAATATGTTCTATGTGCTTCTCTGTTGTGTTTCTGTGTAGATTTAATTACCATGATCTATTCCAGAAAAAGATGTTTCAGGCAGAAACAGTATAAAAGTGGACTTTTTCTATTTCATCCCTGGTATTGTGGTTTCTGCACAAGAAACAAAGTGGCAAAAGACACATTTTCATAAAGTAATATCATTACTGTGGTTTAATTCTGCCTTTTTAGGTGGAAACTCCCATTTAACTTAAATAAACTCTTCAAAATGTTTTAGAAAAGGAGGCATTGTACAAAGAAAAAACACCTCACCGTTTTGGTTTTCGTTTTACAGTCCTCAGAAAATATTAGGATCACAACAAAACAAACTGTTGATCACTATGCTTAACATGTACCTTGCAAGTTGGGCCAGTGTTTGAAAAGCATGAAGCACACCTCCATGTGTAACCCGGTTCTGATCTTGCTTACCAAATCTGAAGCTGCACTTTGATCCTGTTTTTTTATGTTATTATTAATCCCTACTGTCCCAGACATCACTTGCCATTTTGGAACATTTCACACAAATTCTGGCAATGTGGTAAATCGATGCAAGACAAAACGCGTTATCATAATTATTTCTAATATTTATCAACTATGTAATTTATGGCGATTATCAACTATGTAATAATGTTGCGCTAGTGGTGTGAGTGCATGAAATGCATCCCCATTGGATGAAATTAAATAAGTCCCGGTACCCAGTACCGGCATCAAAATAAGTCCCAGTATGGAATACCAGTGAGTACCGGCAGAATTTCACCCCTGAATAAAACGAATGATTACCTTTAGTTCTACCATGACAGATTTCCCAAAAATATTGTTCTTCCATTTAAAATACTTTAAATTGAAAGTACAGTAATTTAGTAGCAATCTACTTTGCACACAAAATCGTCTGTTACATATTTGTTAAGTTGTCCTAATAATGTCCTTATAGCTGTCACACTGTCATGGAATTCAGTGATCAAGGAGTCCAATATTTCTGTAAAGGGTAAATGGCTTTAAATGGCAATTTATTCTATTTTTTTTTTCTTTTTAGCACATTTATTAAATGTTATGTTGTTCTGTGTGTGTTAAATTGTATTTTATTTGCTTATGGCATTCTCTTTAGCTTGCAGCAAAATGTGTATATTCTGTTGAATGCTAACTACTAAGACATTCATTCCGGTGATAGGGCCACCATGGCCATCCAGGGCAGCACAGGTTGACTGACAACGTTCTGCAATTGGTTATAATAGGATACACGTGACCATTCTTTGTGATTGCCACCTCTTTGGGGGCGGATGTCTGTTCTCCAGAATTGCCTGTAGAATCATCATTTTTTCCCCCTCATTAAACAGTTTCTCTTTATTACAAAAGCGATTGCCAGCAAACGCCTACTGTCTGCTTATCAAAGTCTGTCAGATCTTCTGTGCTCTAGATTTTCTGTATGTAACAGGTTATGGATGCCATTTCAATATCAAGTTAATCAGTCATGTTGATGAGAGAGACATAACATTTTTCGTGTGTGCTATGTATCATTTCACACCACCTTTTTGTATGTGTCATTCTAGAAATGTAATTGTATTATTTTGGCTACATTTGCTGTCCAGGTCCAAAACCACTTAATCATTTAATTGTACCTAATAAGCATATAATGGAACGGCACTCCAGGACTGCAGCTGCCTACCTCTGTCAACCGTGTGCCTGGTTATAAACTAGTTGTATGCATCGGTAAACACATGTCACTGGTCCAGGAAGTAAACTACAGTCATTGCCATCATTCTGCTGTTTTACACCAGGGGGCGCTAGTCCCTTCTCCTGCACAAACACAGACAGTATAAAATGGCTTGCTAAAAGAGGTTATGCAGTTGCATCTACTTGTGTGGTACAGTTTCTTTATGATTCTGCTGTTGAAGGGGTATAGATGACCATGTATTGGTAGCACTAACAAACGCAAGAAGCTCAGGCTTCAATTGCAATTAAGTTTGTTACTTTAAAATGAAATACAACTTGAAAATAAAATGTTTATATCAAGAGTTTCTTCTTCAAACTAATTTGTTTATTTGTAATTATTAACACACTCATTAAAACTCATTACAGTCAAAACTGGAATAAGCTCCATATGTAGATGGTTAATATTTAAACATGCATTACAGCAAGCTATTACAATACTATCAAAGGCATTGGTATAGCAAACCTAGCAGCTGGCTCTAAAATGCACTTGATTTCATGACCTGTCTTATAGGACAGTACTGCATCTGCTTTCCAAGCTTGAGGTAAACTTGAGTAACACTGTATAGCATCTTTTAGGCAAAATGAGAATGGAGCCCAGACAGTGTCTGATAATTTCAGAAAATCTGTCTGGAACAAAAATGACAAATAAATAAGCAGGGATGGTATATATACGTCGGCCAGCCCTTGGGCCGCATCAGCCTTGCTGGTAAAAAATAGACAGGTCACTGAGGTTCTGCGTGGATTGTGGGAAGCTGGATGCAGTGAATAACAAGGACTTGTACCCCCTCCCCAGAATTGATGAGGCCCTGAACTGCATCACGGGCTCTCGCTGGTTCAGCTACCTCGACCTACGCAGCGGCTCCTGGCCGGTCGAGCTGGCCTCAGAGGCATGGCCGAAGACCGCATTATTCATTGGCCAGGGTCTGTGGCAGTTTACAGTGATGTCCTTTGGACTCTGCAATGCCCCAGCAATGTTCGAGCGACTGATGGAGCGGGTGCTCACCGGAGTTCCAGGGTCCAACTGCATCGTATACCTGGATGACCTACTGGTGCACGCCACTACCTTCCTGGAGGCGCTGAAGAATTTGCAGACTGTGTTTGATCGCATCAAAGGAGCGGGCCTGAAACTCCACCCAGGGAAGTGCAACCTGCTGGGAAGAGAAGCGCACTTTTTTGGACACATCATTGGGGCAGACGGCATTGCCACAGACTCTTCTAAGGTGGCTGCAGTAAAAGACTGGAAGGTCCCTGGGACTGTAACAAATGTGTGGAGCTTCCTGGGCCTGGTGTCTTATTATCGCCGCTTTGTGAGGGACTTTGCACAGATCGCCAGGCCCCTGCACCGTCTGACCTAAAAGGAGGGCCGGTTTGCCTGGGACACCGACTGCACAGCTGCCTTTGGAGAACTGCAGGATGCCCACATGAAGGCCCTGGTCTTGGTGTTCCCCAATCCCCTGAAAGTATTCCTCCTGGACACGGACATGGGGATTGGGGTAGTGCTGGCCCAGGAGAATCCAGATGGGCAACAAGTAGTTGTGTACTACAGCTGCGCTCGGAGTAAACCAGAGGAACTGACCACGCACAAGTGGCTCGCTGGATTGAACCACTGCAGGAGTATGACTACTCTGTCCAGCACGGGGCCGGCCGCCTGCACAATAACGCAGATGCCCTGTCCTGTCGCCCCTGCTCCTTCGAGGACTGTAAGCACTGCCATCGATTGGAGGAGCGGGAGGTGCAGTGGTCCCTGGATGAGCGGGTAAGTGCTGACGCTGTAGCCGTGGAGACCGTTCAGACTTCTCTGGGCTTCGTCTCGTTTCGCACAACGCCCCGAGGCGTCTGTATATTCGACGTATACGGACACCCTGTCCAGCCTTATTGAATATATATATATATATATATATATATATAAATTTACAAAAAATTTACAAAAAATACATTAATGCAGCGCAGTTAGGGTTGAACTCCTAGCCACAAAAATAGGAAATATGGCACACTGATTCTTGCTTCCAGTGTGTAAGATCTGACGTCACAGGCCTGTGCCGAGGAGGATACCACCTGGTGGGTAGGATTAGCAAGCTTAAAGACCTTCCGGCCAGAATTAATACACCTTCAAATTGAAGAGATTTTCCATTTGATGTCAGGGTATGGAGCGAGACCCCCTGTCCTGCCCAGTAATGAGCATCCTGGATGACCTCTGGTCCCTCCCAGGTCAGGCCTATGGTTGACAACACTTAAAGTGCTCTTGGCAGCCATCTCTTCATACCAGGCGTGGGCTGCAAATATAGTTCTATTTTTGTGAAGATGATATGGTTCTGCAGCCTGAAGTGGGTGTGTATGCGTTGAGATGTACATGTACATCCATTGCTACAGCACCGGTGTACCACGATGATGGATGTCTCTTGTGTCATCTGGAAAGAGTTGCATGTTCTATGTCTTACCTGATGTCGGTAGCCTGCAGTTGTTTGTGTTGTCTGGTTCCTTTGGTTGCTAACGCCACATTTCCTTGCTTTTTTGGCAGTGAGTTCATCCCTAACTGCTGCATTAATGTTGTTTTTTGCAATTAATTTCCTTGCTTTTTGAGGAGGATGTTTTTATTTTCATTATAAAACTACACCACTTTTGTGGAGGTGTTCCATACATAACTGCTGCATTTTACCACATTTTATTAGACATGTTAATGCAAAGAGTGCAAACTCAGTAATTTGAGCAAAATAGTAAAACAATATTGATTGTTTGTATCTACATAGTTTTTTTAAATCTATGATGCATAACTGTAAGGTAAGAAATGTCTCTTAAGGTGGGTTCACACTAGATAACATACTGGAAGTGACATAATGTAACACAGTAGCCCTTTGTTAGTTTAAACAGGTTTTAATGAACAAGACATAAGGTTCATTTCACAAGGTCTCAAAATGTCTCATGTTTTGTCCATGTGCAAACAGGTGCAGGAGTGATGCAGTGCGGTAATTAAACAGACAGAGCCTTGTAATCCAGTCTGGAAGAGTGGGATTTATTTTTATTCCAGGTCTGGTGACCAAAACAATAATTCCCCCAGCAATACTCAACGTACACTGCACAGGGTAAAAAAATAACGAAATTGCAGTCCCAACTAATAAACACGATATCTGGCCCACAATAATACATACACGGTCACCAGTCCTGGTGCATGTAGTAGTGCTCGTGGTGGGTAATACAGGTTAATTAGTGACTGTTGCTGAAGTGCCGTTCCGGCTTAGTGCTGGCCCTAGGCGACAGCTCCGGAACTGTGCTAGCTGTCTGGTAATGTGCAAGACAAGACAATTACAAAACAAAACACTCACTGTACTTTTCTGACTAGGAACGGGTCTTTCACAGTCCTTCTCAGTTTATTTACACAAACCATAAGCAAAGGAACAGATTGCGATTCTCCACCCCCTTTTATGCTGTCATACGTGACCCCTTGGTAAACGAGTGCAACCGCCTCTCCAATCTGCAGCTGCCATATCGTTTCCTTTCCAGGTCAATGCGTTCTTGCAATGGAGTCTCGCTTTCATCAGATACAAAGCCCATCTCTTCAATGTTACAATGTACTTGTTTAATCGTCACAGTCCGCGGAAAAGACCCCTCTGGATGAAAAACAAAACTAACAGGAGGACTGTCTTCAGACATTAACATTCGAGACAGATTGCTGTAAATATCCTGCTGAATCAAATCTTCCATGAATGGTATACCATCATCATGATACATCTCTTGATATGTCAGACATAAAAAAAAAAAAAAAATTAATAAAACGGTGCCAAAGAAAAGAAGAATACACACTACAATATATGTCTCCCTGTACCGTTCCTCAAACCCAAGTCATATTTTTTCTTTCTGTATGAAATGGGTGTGTATGTGCAGGGCAGATGTTTGTGTGGTAGGGGGAAGATTACAACATGCTCACCTACATACACGTCAAATAAGAGTTAATAATCCGATATGTATCGCACTCGTTTAACCGTCACTGAAGTCAAAGGATATGTGAGTGCTAACTATAACTCTGGAACTATGTCATTTTTTTTTTTTAAATTGTCTGTAATTTTGGATTAACAAGCAGAACGTACAAACGAAATTGCAACATGGCAATAAGCAACTAATCTTTAAAGCCATTATGAAAAATAAAGTATTTTATGCCGGACACACTTTATTACAAGCGTTCTGCGGGACTGTATTTACATAAATAAAGAGGAGTCACTTCTGCTTTGAAATGGAAAAGTAAGACTTATGATTTAAAAGCCCATTTAGTTGTTTCATAGAAAAAAACCCCAGTAAATTAAACCAATTTTACTATTAACACGTTTCTCAGTTGAGATTGAGATATACGAAAGGCTTAACAGGTATCAATTGAATTCTTAAAAGGAGAGTAGAAAAGTCATCGAAAAACACACAATTATTGTAATATCTGTAATATGGTGGGTTTTGTTTTGCATTGCATTTTTGCCTCTACTGTACTGTATCTAATCATTTAAATGAAGCAGGTCATTGAAATAGGCACCCCCTTCCGTAGGTTGTGTGGTTATTTTATTCTTGAAAACCTGTAAAAAAAGAAAACAAAGTTGTTTATTTTATAAATTAAAGGTTACAGAAAGACCTTTATTTTATTGTGTTACATGTTCCCATGTGTTGCTACAACTGTTTATGTAAGGTGTGTGTATTGTTTTATTTTATTTTTTTTTAGATTTTAATCACTTTAAATTTTTTAAATTGCATTCCCTGCCTCAAGATGGCTTCACATGGACCTCTCAGAACTACATTTCCCATCATCCTCCTGCTCATATATAAACAGAGATTGGTTTGCCAGTGAGTTGTTTTTTGTTTGTGTGTTTATTTATTTATTTATTTATTTATTTATTTCCAGGGAGAGAGGGGGGTTGGACGGAGTCGTCTTAATCACCCAATCAAACAAGAGCAGATGTCAGTGTAGATGCTGATTGGTGTATGCGTTTTTACCTTTCTTCAGCAATTAATATTTATACTGTAAGCATTTTAAAAAAATACTTTAAAAGATTATGATATGCAATTTAATTATTTTAATTTGTTTGGATTTAAATTGTAAGGCAAATCTTCTCAGCATACTGCATCAGACTTTGTTTTTTTTGTGTAAAACAATTACCATTTTCTGAAGAAAAGCATTAGAAAGTAGACATGTGTAATTTAGATTGTTTTCTGTTACATTTTGATGTGTAAACCCTTTTTTCTTTTTTTTTTTTAAGAATTCATAATTTAAAAAGACAATATGAAGACATGATTTAGTTATACAAAAAAATGCAAACTTAAGTTTCGCCGTTCTGTGTTTACCTTGTCCCTACACAAACACACACTTTATTAAATCAAAAAATGATTAATGACAGGGTTATCAATCAATCAATTTATTTTTACTTTGCACTTTTCACATAAGACATCTCAAAGCGCTTCATAACAATTTAATAAAAATACATCGAAACTGTTTAAAAAAACAAACAAAAAAATTGTCTAATGCCATAAGCTGAAGTTTGCCTTGCAATTTAAATCTAAACAAATATAAATAATGAAATTACACATCGTAACTAAGTATGTATGTATGTATGTATGTATTTATTTATTTAAATGCTTACAGCATACATATTAAATGTTGAAGAAAGGTAAAAACGCATGCACCAATCAGCAGTTACACTAACATCTGTTTCATCCAATGGAAGCACCTAAAGTTTTTTTGCTCTTGTTTGATTGGGTGATTCAGACGACTCCGTCCAACCCCTCTCTCCCCGGGAAAAAAAACCTGAGGATTGACTCAAGGAGGGGTGAGGATTGACTCGAGGAGGGGTCCCTAAAATGGACACAGAACAAATGGCAATTATTTTATTCCGTACACACAGTCTCTTCAGCTTTACCCTTCTGAATGCTGTGCCAATAGTAGAATATCCAAAGAGATTCTATATAGCACGATTCTTCAACTGGGAGCCCGTGATCCACATCCGACTCACACTGGACAACCAAGTGGCCCGCCGACAGTAAGCAAAAAATAAATAAAAAAATTAAATTAAATATGGAAAAGAAAAAAACAGTAACATTGTAAATCAATTTGTGATTAAGATGCATCTTATATTTGTATCCGGCGAAACAGCGTGCGCAACGCACCACCTCTTTCCAGTCAGTAAGCGACTCACGCAAGCCAGTTCCATTGAGTTCCGCTGTGCGTGCTCTGTGGGTGATTTTAGTTTACTTGTGTTGCTATTAAAATTCTTATTTTGAAAGCGATATAAACATGGATCTCTCTACTCTAGCTCGTAAGAGAAAACTTGATGGTGAACATAGTAGATTCAACAGTGAGTGGACCAATAAATATTTATTTTACCAACTGTACCTAACGCAAAGCCAAATGGCCCAGATATTCTAAAGGTTTACGCACCGCACAGAGGGTTTTGCACGTCGCAAATGGCTGTTATGTGCAAATGCGTAAAATGTGCCATATTCAAAACTTCTTTTTGTGTGCCACAATCCATTTTGCGCTGTGCACAAATATAACGTATGCATAGCGCAATTTGGCGAGAGTGGCCAACAATTTGCGAGATCCTGCCATGTTTGAAAGTGTGCGCCAAGCAAAAAAGCAGTTTTGCGAGGCACAACATAACGCTTTTAAAATGCAAGCCTTAACTCTCATGCACATCACTCCAGCACTCACTCATCCAATCACTGAAGTGAAATGCAGGTGCTCTCCGAGGTACTACAACAATGGAAAACACCCAGCGATCATACAAGGTTCCGTCCATATCTATATAATGATTGTATTCAAAAGAACGGTTGCGATAGCAGCATCACTAGTTTTAATACATATTTAAAAAATAAACAGGGAAGCTGCAACCATGATCATTTCTTTCAGCACTTTCTTGGTGCTGAAAGAATAACTCCCAAAACAGAAAGCATGGTATCGTAGTACATACCTTCAGTATGTAACATAGACCGAGCCGGCAGATACTAATTACCTGTATAAATGCAGGAAAGCTTTACTTCAATAGACACATACAGCAGCATATCAACCCTAGATCGATCAAGCAACAGTTTGAGTTTGTGTCTCTGAGTTGAGGTGCACAGATTTAAGAAAAACATCTAAGCGTAAGGCTGTTCGGAAGCTGATTGCTTTAGAATACTAGGACTACATATCCCACAGTTTGCGTCTCCTTACCTTGCATTCACATAGATTTCAATATCAAAGACACTGCTTATACAGTAGTAGGCTAGGCTACTGATTACTGTATTGGTACATTTTGTCTGCGTTTATTTAGACATTAAGCCTTTCAGGGGGTTTCCTGATTCTTTGAGGACTGGACCTCTCTACTAAATCAGGCTGTTGGTCCTGCTCTTGTTCTTGAGGCATGCACTCTGTCACATTTGGTTCAGTAACATTCGGATCCCAACCTGACATTGAATTTCTAGTTCATCTAGATCTGTAGCTAACAATTGGTCTACATGTCTTTTAGTTACCCTGCCTTTTACTCTCACCAAGTATGTCACTGGACCCATTTTCTTTAGTACCTTACCAGGTATCCAGCTCTCTATTTCCCCTCCCCGGTAAAGTCGAACCAGTACCTTTTGCTGTAGTTCAAACCCTCTAGTATTATTATTATTATTTGTTTATTTAGCAGACGCCTTTATCCAAGGCGACTTACAGAGACTAGGGTGTGTGAACTATGCATCAGGTGCAGAGTCACTTACAATTACATCTCACCTGAAAGACGGAGCACAAGGAGGTTAAGTGACTTGCTCAGGGTCACACAATGAGTCAGTGGCTGAGGTGGGATTTGAACCGGGGACCTGGTTACAAGCCCTTTTCTTTAACCACTGGACCACACAGCCTCCTAGTAGGAGTTTGTTGAACTTTTGAGTCCTGTTTTTCCTGCATGGTCTGAGAAATAGGCTGTTTTAAAATAGACCACTGTGTTCTTAGCTGCCTGCCTATAAATAACTCTGCTGGTGTCTTACCAGTGGTGGCATGTGGAGTGCTGCGGTAACCAAACAGAAAGTTGGCTATTTTATGAACAAGCCTCCGGTTTCACTCTTTTTTTTCTAAATCATTTTTAAGAGTTTGCACTAGCTGCTCTGCAGCACCATTACTGTTTGCTAGAGTAGGCATCTAGCAAACACAGAAATCTACATGTATTCTTTGCTATGGCCTCTCTGCCCACCTCCAAGGGTGGATTGGAGCTTTTCCTGGCAAACTTCGGTTTGCTTGGCAAGTCTGGCATGCATTTACAACAGCCTCTATCTCCTTGTCTAAACCATGGCCACCAAAAATGACTTCGGGCTACGGCCTTCATTTTTACCATACCTAGATGGTTCCTATGCAGCTCCGTTAACATTGTAACCTGCAGCTTTTTTGGAATTATCACCCTAATGGTAACAGTTACACCCTAACAGGGAAACCCCTTGACCCTGAACTACCAGCAACATCAGGGGTATCACATTACCGTTATTCTCAACTTCCATCCATCTACATCCAACCTTCCCAGAACTTTCAGGTTTTCAGTAGTGTAAGTCTTTATTGTGTGTGCATTTTGGAGTTTATTTGTTTGATTAATTGATTGTCTACAGACAGGCGCTCGTTTGAGACTTTGCTGCCTGTTGGGTTTGGTTGAGCGGGGGGGCAGTGGATGATTGGCTGTGCCAGTCCTCAATCAGTAGGTGGGCGGGTCTCCACCAAGTTCAAAAACATCCAGTGGAGATCCCTCGGGGCGACTGCAATGCCATGCTACAGAGGGGAGCTGCGTATACTCTGGAGGAGTCTGCTCTGCAGGAACGACAGCTACGCAATCATGAAACTGCAAGCGGTGCTTGTGAAGGCAATGCCCAGACAAGGCCGTATGAAGCAGCAGGAGTCATCGTATGGATACCGGCTCGTAAGTAGGTTAGTTTTAGTGGTTAGTGATCCCCAAGTAATGTATAGCGAGGGTTACGTAGGGTAGCCGGGTCCTGGAGCGGGACGCCTCGTTTATAAGGCTAGCTCTCGCCCTCTGTGGCGCCCTTTTATTTGTGGTTTTTGTACTGTATTTTATTTTGCCTTTTGTACAGCTTGCTGTATGTGTCCTCTGTAAGCTACCATCATTAGTAGCGTCACATGACCTGCTTATTTACTTTGTTTTGTGTTTAATAACCTTGCGTGCCTGTGCTGGCGTTTCAACTTCACCTCCCATGTCTCTCTGGTTCTCTATTTTATTTAACATAGCAAAATTCGGTGCATTTTAAATCATTTTTTTCAGATATGGGATAAGTTTACAATATATACTGCTGATTTTTCTTGATTACAACAAGTGTCTCTAGTTTAAAGTCCAGCATGCTAATATTTTTTTAACAAGTGGTTACTACTATGGCAAGCCAAATTATCATTTAGAGGTATCGCAAATTGCATTTTAAGATATCTTTAAATATTTCAATATATCTCAAATTTAATTCCAGATATCTTTAATTGTGCAGTTTAAGATATATAAATTAAAGATACCTGTAAATCAATTTGAGATATCTATTTCATTTTTAGATATCTCAATTTGATTTACAGATATCTTTAAATACTATGGAAAGCATGTGGATTGTGCTAGCATGGCACGCCAAACTGTCATTTAGAGATATCTTAAAATTAGTGTTTTAAAGATCTCTCAATCATTTAGATATCTTCAAATAACGTCCTGTTCATTTAAAGATATCTGTAAATCATTTGAAGATATCTTCAAATAACTTCCTGTTTAAGATGGGTTTAAATTGCACGATTTTTGCAATCGGGAGACGCAGCGCCACTCACACTAACCGATTGAGCTACGATTTCTCACTGTAGATCACGGATTGCAAGCTACACACACTACACGAGACATCTTGTCGCGGACTGCGCCTATTTTCATTGCAGAATCGTAGACATCATTCGGGAGAGTCATGGACTCAAGCGAGGAGGCGATCGCTGTTGTCTGTGCATTGTTTTGCACAGAAAAAAAGAAGAAAACGTGTATTATGTGTGTATAATTGGACCATGGATATTGCTAATTTCATACTCTGCAAATTCCAGCATGAGAACTTATACTTCAGGGCCATAGACTGCACACATGTTCGATATTGCGATTAAAAAACAAACAAAAAAAAACGTTTATAACAGTTACAACATTATAGCAATGTCAATATTTATTTCCTTGACGTCTGTGATCTGAACCAACTCAAGTCAAGGTGCATCCAAATATATAAAATCTAATCTGTTCAAAAGGCGCAACATTCGCTCGTAGTACAAAATATTTATTAGATTAAAAGATCGACGTGGGAGATTGGCCGGCAAGCGATCTTCATCAGAATACCAAATTCTGATGAATAATTTGAAGACTTTTAAACTAATAAATATTTTGTACTACGAGCGAGTGTTGCACTTTTGAACAGACTAGAATACAACTTTAATATTAGGCTACTACAAGTTTGTCATAGGTTTAAATATGCAACAACGTAATCTACATTCTCTCTATTCATTTAGCAGATTTCATTTAGCAGATGCCTTTATCCAAGGCGATTTACAGAAACTAGGGTGTGTGAACTATGCATCAGCTGCAGAGTCACTTACAATTACGTCTCACCCGAAAGACGGAACACAAGGAGCTTAAGTAACTTGCTCAGGGTCACACAATGAGTCAGTGGCTGAGGTGGGATTTGAACCGGGGACCTCCTGGTTACAAGCCCTTTTCTTTAACCACTGGACCACACAGCCTCCTATTTCTCACACACACAGACGCGCACCCCTCCTCATATTTTGATTAAATGAGCAATGCAAGCATACAGTAGGGGTTTGAAAGGGATATCGAATACAAGTGACTGTAGAAATTGATTGCCATGAGATCATGATAGGAAATGTCACTTGTGTCAAAGAGATACGGGTGTTCCTGCCACATCTCCACCATCCTTTCCTCAGTTTCGAGGCTCCACACCTTGCTGGGCACAACCTTTCTCTTCGTCGCCACTGTTGCTAGCTTGTCCTATTGGCTACTGGCAGGATTCGTCAATAATCGGCCCGTAGCCCCTCACACATTTCACGAATTGCTTTGTCGGGGACTAAAGTTTTCTGACATGTTAGAAATTTGACGGGATGTCGTAAGAGCGTCGGTAGATTGCAGAAGCCATTATCGGGGCATCGTAGACCCTCTCACACTTACAGACAATTTTGTCCCTGACAACCTCATTTTATCCCAGATTTTAAGAAATTAGTCGCCGACTCCTCAGCTCGTCGGCGATCAGCAAAAATCGTGAAGTGTAAGCCTGGCATTAGAGATAGCTCTAAATCATTTTCTGTTCATTTGAAAATATCTTTAAATGGACAGGAAGTCCATTGAAAACACAGATCATTTTCACAGGAAGTAATTTCCAGATATCTCAAAATGGCTTCCTGTTCATTTGAAGATATCTTCAAATTATTTAGAGATATCTCTAAATGAACAGAACGTTATTTGAAGATATCTTCAAATGATTTAGAGATATCTGAAAAATATTTAAATATAGCTCAAAAACATTTAGAGATATCTTAAAACGATTAAAAGATATCTAAAAATGCATTTTAGATATCTCATTTAAAGCTCCATTTAAAGATATCTGTAAATCATGTCTAAATGTATGTATGTAAAGATGTCTAAATGTATTAGAGATCTTAAAATGATTTAGAGATATCTTTAAATATCTGGAAATGTTTTAGAGAGATCTTCAAATATTTCGAAATATCTATAAATGAATTTGAGATATCTCTAAATGATCATTTGGCTTGCCCTATACTACCTAGGCAAAACTTGGGCAAAACTACAATTGGGGTAAAGAAAAAAAGGCAATAGTGGCCAATCTGGGGGAAACAAGCAAACACAAAATAAGTATAAATATACACTATCAAAACCAAACACATAAAATAAATACACAACTACATTATCAAAACCAAACAAAAATAAATTACGTTGTAACAAGAAACCACAAGCAGCATGCAACAAACATTAACCCTTTACCTGCCAAACTGGCCACACTTCCCTCCTTACCTTGCATTCACATACATTTCAATATCAAAGACGCTGCTTATACAGTAGCAGGCTAGGCTACTGATTACTGTATTGGTACATTTTGTCTGCGTTTTGAAAGTAAAATGTATGAAAGGTGCACCTTTTTTTATTCCACTGCCCATTCTGCTTGTTTTATTTAAGTTGAATTAATTGCACCCCAGGTTTGTCAAGCAATACTGAGAAAGATATTTTTAAAAAAACAGATGGTACTGTAACAGAAAACAAGAAAGTCAAAAAATGTAAATGAATTAGAATAGGTAACATGTACTCATATTTGTGTGACACCTGTCAACATGATGGAGACAGAAGTAGAGAAATCACAAACTCACTTCTCAGCAAACAGCACAGCGTAGAAACATCTGTTTGAATTCCATAGAATCTGTGATGGCCCTTTAAATATTTAGCTTATTAGCCATGCTAATGCCTGAGATAATGATAAACATTAGATACAAATGTATGCATGTGAGCAAATTTAATATGCATAAGAACAAAATTATCTGAATTGCTCCGAAGGCCAAATTTGAATGAAAATGAATAAGTTTCGCAATAAGCGTGACAGGCTTGTAAAATAAAGAGTGGAGTTTGATGCTACATAGATATTTTGTCTGTCTCCTTCATGTTGACACTTATCCAGTTAGCAAGGCACTACAATATATTTTTATTTAAATTATATGTTGAATGGCCTACGCTATCCTGCGGTCCATTGTTTCATTTCTCAATTTAGTAGCTTGTTTATATGTTTGTGGGGGTGGGCATGCAACTTCAGGGGTGCCAAGGTGTGTTGAGCTTTCAGTCTGCATTCCACGTGCAGGTTACATTTGAGTGTAGACTCATCTGAAGAATATTGGTATGTACTGTACACCTATGATAGGTATTGTTAACAGTCCATTGCCGTGTAGTATTCCAAATCTGCCCATTCACGCATAGCTCTTGTGTATTTCTACTATATTGGTAAAAATGCGCAGGAGGTTTTGCGAGGCACAAACACACTTGCGAATTGAGCAAAAAACTGCTATTTTCCAACTTCGTGAAACTGTTTTGTGCCGTGTTGGAAAATATCAATCGTTGTGCAAAAGCACTAATTTTTGCGAGGGGATTGCACATCGCTTCGAATATCTGGGCCAATGTGTTTATTGTGCAATGCATATATGTCAGTAGTTAAGGAATGTGAAAAGCCATTTTGAAACCAAACACAGAGCTTTTGGAAATACGTATTCACAGGGCTCAGCAGTTAGACGCTCAAAAGGCGCTGATCTCTTCCTACCATGTGCTTGTGCAACTCTTGTGTGATCTTGCACTCAGACTTGTTTTTTGAGTTTTATTAAAACGTAAACCATACAAAGGAGATTAACAGTTTGGTCAGAAACATCAAATGTCATTATTTGGGAAATTAACCAAAACATAGAAACATGATTCCATCGATTTCCCACGTGCTGCTGTTATCCCTTTCCATGGGACTAATCTGTTTGTTTTGAACTTACTCAAGTTTTCATTTTTGTGTCAGAGATGGAATAGAAACAGACACAAGTTTAATTGTTTGTTTTAAGTGGCACACACATTTTTTGTGTGTGTATTTTAACTCTTTTTTCAGACACATCATTACCTTACTTACAACCACACTGTCGCACAGTTCTCACTCTCAGACTGTATATTATAGTAATAGTATATATTATAATAAGTTATACTATTAATGTCACATACATTTTAAAACGTTTGTAATGATACTCTGTTTAATGTTCTCACGGTTATATTATTAAAGTACAATTCATATGGTAAAATGTGTAAGTGTTATTCAATATGCACCACCCACTCTATATATCGCAGGTGTCGGGGTCCAATACAAATCCGCTAAATATCGAGGGTCGCAATACAGCGAGAGGCCCATAGAAAAACAAATAGGCTAATAACAAAAACTGTACAACCACTCCCTCGTTTTATTGTGGGCGTCAGGGTCCAATATAAATCCTCTATGCAACCCGCGTTTTCTCATTTTTCATATAAAACCCGCTGCATTGAAAGAATCCATTCACAACATAGAGGCTTGTTGCTAGGGAGCCGAAGCCCTGTGACTTTCACTAGTGCATTGTTTAAAAAAAACAAAAAACGCTTCAGCAAGTAGATATTTAATTTGCTTTGTGTTATTGTGCAACGCGTGTGTATATAACAACAGTACAATATTAATGTTTTTTTTTTTTTTAAATGTTCAGTATATTTTAGTTTGATGTGCAGTACAAAATAAAACGAACAGTAATTCTAAGTGAAATTGCCTATATATTGCAGCTAAGGCATGCACAGTTAGACTGTAAAAATGGGGAGCCAACTCCATGACCGCGATATATCCGAATCAGCAGTTTAGCGAGGGCCGATATAACGAGGGGTGGGTGTACTAACATTACATTATATAATATTTATTATATTGCTTAAAAATGTACAGAGTAAAATACCTGGCTACTCCTAACTTTTTTCCAATCTGACCCCCTTAAAAAACTAGATGAAGAGCCCTGCTATATCTTCAGAATATCTGCTGGCTGTGCTGTTACCCTGTATTTCTGCGCATGCGACACAATACAGGACTGCTCAGAAAATAGCAATTTTCATAATATTTACGTACTGTCAAAATTCTCCAATGTTGCCATTTTGTTCAAAAGACCTTGCACAAAAGTGACATTTACTTCAAAAGTTTGATACATTTTATTAACATCACGTAAATAGGAGGCTGTGTGGTCCAGTGGTTAAAGAAAAGGGCTTCTAACCAGGAGGTCTCCGGTTCAAATCCCACCTCAGCCACTGACTCATTGTGTGACCCTGAGCAAGTCACTTAACCTCCTTGTGCGCCGTCTTTCGGATGAGACGTAATTGTAAGTGACTCTGCAGCTGATGCACAGCTCACACACCCTAGTCTCTGTAAGTCGCCTTGGATAAAGGCGTCTGCTAAATAAACAAATAATAATAATAGTAAATATGCAAAAAATATGCAAAAAGTGACATTGCTCCATTTTTTAAAAAAATTCTCTTGAGCTCTTTTTATACCCTATAACCCTTTGTGTGCAACGTGATGGATAAAGGGAGAGTAGAGTATCTTTGTATATAGAATACCTTTGGTTGAGTTGCTCAACTTGGAGGGAAGTTTGCAAACTTCCCATAAAAGCAGACTTCCCTACAGGGAAGTGTTTGAATGACTTGCTCCCTTAGTGTCCAGAAGCAAACCCTTGTGGTTAATTCTCACTTACTGTGCTCTGTGATTCAAATATAATTATGGGACCACTATCTTTATAGCAGCTTTTCCAAAAAAAAAAAAAAAAAACATGATAAAGATTCCTGATGTGTTTTTGTTTGCATTGAATGATTGCACATAACGTAGTTATCATTGTTTTTGTTATTTGATATTTTAAGGGTATTTGCACCAAGTAATTTTGTCTATAATCTACAGTATGTTACTGTAAGATACTTATGGTACTTGTGCTGCTAAATCATATTGAAAATGACCCAATAGTTTAATTTAATTTGAATATAAATATCTTAGTATGTGCTTCTATCTGTTATAATTTTCAATTCAGTTAATATCCTTGTTGTATTGCATCTTGAATTTAAATAGTGGAATGATTTAGTTTGAATAATTAAATAGTTTTGACAGCTACCCAAGGTGCGTTTCCATGGCATATCAGACCCCCATGGAGCATATTCACAGTGTGCTAATATATATGTCATTGCTGTTTAATGTCAGTACTGCCACTTTCATTAATTTATGTATATTAAAACATAACCCAAATCTAATAGATATGGATATCCTTACTTGAATTCTTAATCGTTATACTAAACAAAAATAGTCAGACAAGCTAATATGCATGAGAGGTTGCATTCCTAGTAGAATATCTACCACTGACATATGTTCAACAAAACAATGACATAATCGTAAGGGAGAATGTTGAGTTTCTTGCTTCATTGTCATATTTTAATGCATTAGATTATTCACCCTTTCTGGATTTAGTGAGAGAAATTTAACTATTAACTGCCAATAAATGGGTTTTGAACATCCATTAACCTCAATTTATCTTAAGTATAAAACACCTTGACAAAACTAGAACCAAACTAGAACAATAATAATGCAAATCTAAACAGCTACCCATTGGTATTTTCCTCTATTCCTCAGTAAACATGAAGCATGGCAGACCGTTTGAACTTACTTAAACTGGACAAATAGTGTTAAAACAACCTGCATATAAAATGTATTTAAATAGGGAATAAACATGTATTCAGTATTAAGAGGTTCTCAGGTCTGTAGGGTCTAGTAAAGTTGAAATGGGTAGTACAGGACAATACCAACAGAGGTGCAAATTTGGCACTATGGCGCTAGATTCTAGCGCCAGGGTACCTCATATAGCACTAGCAACATTAAATTCTGTTGCCAATAGACATGTTTAATTTTATTTATTTATTTATTTATTTTTCTTTGATTCCTTAGCAACCAAAGATGATGATAGTTTCTCATTGGGCCTGGACTACTCATATGACCCACCCACACTCATCCACATACACAGGAGAGAAGGTTTGTGTCATGTGGAAAGTTTTGAGGGGGGCTTGATAAGGGTGGGGTTTGATAATTTAGCACCAATAGGCTCTCCTGGTTCTAAACTTTCAACAGTTTAGCACCAATTTTGAAAAACAATTTGCACCCCTGACCAAGATGCTCTGCAGCAGTTGTGATGCATAGTTTACCCCCAAGTCTGTAAGTCACTTTGGATAAAAGCGTCTGCTAAATGACTAAATAATAATTACATTTGTGAGCCATACTGCAGATAATACACCAGCCCTTTTATTATTCAGGGATTTGAGTGTCATTGATCTTTTTAGGGAATAATGGAACTCAAAGGCATTTTAACAGACACTGCCACAGATACGATATCTGCCAATTATAACTATGAGTCATCATGTAAATAAAAAAAATGCAATAGCTTTATTTATTTATTTATTCTTTCATTATGGCTCCCATTTTCATGATTTTTTTTTTCTTTTTCTGTGGACCATATTAGGAAGATAGGTGTAATGATATAATTACATTTGCATACATTAGCATAATTATTAATTTAGAAGACGCAAAGTTAGAAAACACATGAGAAATTTTGTACATAAAATGCTAATCTATAGTATGTAACTTGGGGTAGAAAGAATTTATATTTTTAATTGCTTTAGTTACTGCACATTATGCTTAGCGATTTAATTAGTATGGAACATTCCAAGACCAAAATTATTTAACTGATTGTTGCTCAAATGTTGTAAGGTACTTGAATTGTGCTGCTTAACATGAAATATACAGTATGTGTTTCAATAAAGGAGACATCTCAGATCAGTCCAGATAAGAAATATTCTACCAGCCTCCAATCTAAAAAGTTGCTAGGCATGCTTAGGTAATAAAAATATAAGACTTTTTTCCTTCTTTTTATGTGAGACAAAAATTAGTTGTTTTCAAAGTTTTTAAATTTATGCTGAGTAAATGTTTTTTTTTTTTACATTAATTCAAGATGCTTTAAATTAAATGTTTTAACTTTAGATCACATTGTCTGAATCTTTAACTTCAAAGCATGTGCTTATTAGAACAGTACCAGGAAGCAGCAGCAGCAACTGTTTATCTATAGTGATGTCTATAGTGTTTATCTAGTGTTGAAATGTCTACAAATTCTAAGCTAAAGCAAAAAAACAAACAAAAAAACACTTAGGATCTTCAACAAACGACTAAGGGGACAAGTATTGCTAGAATTCCTTACATTCCATATTTCCATGCAAGCCATCCCGTACTACTGCTATTTGCACATTGAAGTGCATGGCAGTGTTCACAATAATGGGCACCGCACCATGTTTACAAAACACTGAATTCCAATTGTTTTCTGGACAGAATCATTATTCGATATCAGACACCAGTTATATTTTGCTGTAAAACAACAAAATTGTGGGGCACTGCTGATGTGCCATTATTTCTTGGTAAAGGGACTCGATCTTAAACAGTGATAGCTAAAATTGTTGATTCAGTGTGAATTAAAAAGAATGGATACATACACATGTCCAAATCAATCTGCTGCTGTGAAAATGGTCCAGGCGATTTTCAAGTCTCACTCTCTTGACAGCCATTATTAGGAAGCAAATTGAATCGGCAAGCGTAGTCTCATCTAGAGAGAATAGCAAGCAGACTGTGAGAGTAGAGGGGACACTGGGGGGCTTTACATGTCTTTTCCAGACAGTCCCAAGATGCAGTGTGTGAGTGTGTGTGGTGTCACAAGGCTGTACCTTCAAGCCACCCCCCACCACTCCAGATCCCCAGGACATCAACTCACTGACATTAATATTTGTCATTTATTTATATTGAAACATGCCAATTTAGCGCTTGTTAGCCACCAACTGTTTTGCAATTCTATTTGACATAATTAACTAGGATCAGGTTTTACTTCCTTATCCAGGAACCCACCTTGACAGAGATTAAATCCCACATGTAGCAGGAAGAGACAGAGTCCCTACAGCCACTGAAATAATACCAGTAAACAAAGGGCTGCCTCATGCAGAAATAGAATACACAGAAAACAGATTCACTGCACCGGCCAGAAGCATTTAGACACCAGTATTTAAATGAGTTTACGGCCTAGTGCAGTTCACAATAGGTCTGTACTTGGACTCACTCTGCCAATGGACAGTGATCAAGAAGTGAAGATATTTTGTTTTTTCTAGGTGGAAGAATTAGCTGAAATTACTAAACAGTTGATAAAGTGGGTTTCAGGTTTTTTGCTTAAAGAAAGCAAGGGTTTAATAGCCCTGTTCGCAACATGAAGCAAAGCCACTGAAGAGAAGATTGACCATAGCACATCATTTTGAAGTATTGTGCAGGCAACATGCCTGCTCTTTTCTGAGGCTGCACAGAGCTCTCATATTTTCCAAGTCAAAGACCGTTGCAGGTGTCCATGTGTGAGTATGAAGCCACCAACGTCTTGCAAGCTGCTACTAACTGAGCTGTAAAACAGGGGGCTTTGATAACACAAGATAGCAACTTCCAGCAAGTAAAAAAGAAAAAACTGGTAAGTAACACTATTTTCCCTATTGTGTTTATAGGATTTTTTTGTTTTTCTGAGTGCCTCACATGTGGTATAAAACCTATTGAGATACTGTATGTACTGTACCCGGATACAAATGCTATGGCATGGCAACTAAACTGCTAAACTGCATTATTTAGGAAATTAAAGGCAGCTGAAACCATAAATATATTGCACCTGAAATATTAACCAGTTGTAAAACAAATGTTAGCTTCAAACAAGGAAGAATAATGAAAAATATATTAATATTAATGTTATTTTTAACCTGTTTACGTGAAGCTATTTGTTCAACACTGTTATTTAAGAGTGCCAACTGTTTGTTGACTGGTTTTGAAATATTTTAATTAATAATACTAGTCATCTGCCTATAAATACATTGTGCCCACGATCATGAAGAGCCAATGTAATATATGTAAGTTAAATTTTGTTTAAAAAAACTGTCAAGTAAGGCATTTAAAAAACAAATAAATCTTACTGGAATAAAAAACTTTCTAGGATATACACCATGCACAACAGCAATTAGCCATTAAATCTATACCAGCCACAAGGTATTGGCCATTAAAGAAAATTCCATTTAATTAAAAAAACATTTTTTTAGAGCAGTATTGTTCACATAGTCAATCACGTGGCCTATTAAATTATAGCTGCTTTAAATTTACTTTGCTGTTTTTGTAATAGACGTTTACAGCCCTTCCATATTCTGTGTCAGATCTCATCGGTCTTCACTGTTGTCTGTCATACTACACTGATTGATTGATTGATTTCTGTTTGAAGAGTTGTCATTGGTGTTCACAATCCAGATGAACAAGGCATTGATGCCCTTCGATCAAAGATAGTTGACTCTTTGGCCTAAGGTGAACAAACAGCAATGCTTGAATATCTCAAACCTAAGTGCAACTTTAATATATTTAAATTAAGTGACAAGAGGGTTTGTGAAAAAAAATGCTTAATGGGGTAAAGATATTCAAGCTCATTATGTCAAAAACATAATTCTAAAATGTTATCACCATGGCAAAAGAAACTGTTGGGAAAGTATGTCAAAATCCTTAACATAATAGTAGCGGTAGTGAGTGAGGAATGAACGCTGGTCTCCAGGTTTATAGATTTACTTTCATTTGTTAAGCTGTAGAATAACCCATGGGACACAGACATACTTACATCAGTGCTCTCAGGTGCCCTCGGCAATGATTTATTAACATTTGTTGACTGATTATCTAAACTGTTAAATGTGGATTGTAGGTCTGTACATTTATATTGCTGCACCTACTACTTTACATAGATCAAATACAAAAGGGTTAAATATGACCACACACAAACATGAACACAAAAACACAGCTTAACAGGAATACTATTTACCATTTTTACAAATCCAAAAATGACAGCAAATTAGCAGCTACTCAGAACATTGTAATATCGAATACATAGCCTGTCACAACTGAATATGAATGCGTAATGTCCCAGCCTGCACAAATGCATTGTCAACCTTCTACCACTCAATAAAAGGAAGTGTCAATTAGTGTTTTAATACTAATGGACGCATGCTGACTGAGTCATTGTCACTGATGACCCTTTCTGTTCATTGAAAATGTTTTAAATGGTTTTAAATCACTTGTTATTATCAGCCTATTTCCTTATCCATCTATTATTAATTCTGAAATATAACTTCCATGACATGCTTTTTAATGTTGAGATACCTGTCTAGGCAAAAACTGAACATTGGTTATAAGTACATGTAGGAGATCCTTTATTAAAGTTCACCTTGGTATTATTGTTCAATCACAGCAAAGTGCAGAAGCATAGTAAAAACACATAAAAAGCACAGATGAGTATGGTAAATCAAAGAAAAGTACTGTATGGTAAAGAATTGTAAACCCCATGATTAACTACATTATGTAAATGGATAGTATACACATGGGGAAAGCATGATAAACTACTGTGCATATTTACCAGGGTAAACGTTTATAACAGATACCTTTGTTTAAATGGTCTGCCTCTCACATGACTGATAATCATTTGTCATGATAATTGGATGAATTCTGTATTATATGACCAGTGGAATGTCTCTGTGTGGCGCAGTAGCCTCCTAGCCCAGATGTTATTGCAGGGACAGAGACACAGAAAGCTGCACGGATAAATGTGCTCTTTATTCAACAAATAAACAAAAACAAAACGGTACAAAGATGAACACAACCACACTGGTCAAAATAAAAGGCACAAGGGCCAAAACAAAAGGTTTGACAAAAACACACAAAAATGTAAACAAAACAGACAGCACAGCACAGAACACAAAACACAGAACACAGCCCTCCACCTCTATCACCAGCATCAATCCAAATCCTTTCTAATTACAACCCGTGAATACCTATTTTATACACTCATGGCTGGAGCCTAATTAATCATTGAATTAGTTATTCACTTGTCAGCTCCAGCCACATTCCCATGTGTTTTGACAGAGAGAAATTTAATCCCCTCCCTGCAAACCCAATATTCCCCACACCAACACACACACCCTGTGCACTGGCAGGACTTTCACACTGCCACACACTCTGCCACTGACTTTGACTCTGCCAATGATTCTGCTGGTCAGACTCAGTGTAAAACTGGATTTACACAAGCACGACTTGAGCGAGGCGAGTGACATGAAAAACTAAAAAATTTGCTTCTTATGTGTCCACACTGCTACGAAGAGATAGCGTCTGTAGCGAGACAACTTTCCAGATCGCTCTCCACAGAGATTTTTTCATCCTTAGCCAGTCATAATGAAACAGCAAATGTGGGGAGGGGAAAACTGTTTTGTCAATCACAACTGCATTGGAGAGAACGACAACATGGAGAAGCTGATAGTAATCAAATTAATATATACAATAAGAAATACAAAACAAAATATATGTCTTAATGTTAAGAAACATTTAATTATACCTCAATAAAATTCAATTGCAATTATTACACACCACATTTGTCTCACAGAAAGCAGTTAAGTCACTTATACTCTCTGTATATAGGGCAGATAGTGGCATTTGGCAGCAAAGCAATACAATCGTGCTTGAACTGTTCAACACAAATGTATTGATTGCTAATTCAAAATGAAAAGTGTTAAAATCTGAATTTATCTCTTGAAATTGAGAAGATTCAATAGAATAAAGAATGTTTCATTTGACTTTATCCTCTTTTGATAAAGTGATTCCTATTTATATATCAGATCATATAAGCAGTTTCAGTATTTTGTTTTCTAAATACCGTATTCCTTTGAATTTATGATGCTTTTTATTTATTTATTTTTTTTGTTTAAATTTGGAATCGGCAATTATTTTACCACCGATATTTCTCCCAATTTGGAACGCTCAATTATTCAACCTGGCTCACGAGCACTCTCGTCCTCCAAAATGTGTGCCATCAGCCGTCCGCTTTTTTTCACACTGCAAGCCCACCGTGAAGCTATTACAGAACTACAGCATCAGAGGACCATGCAGCTCTGAATCACACACAGGCAGGCCTGCAAGCGCCCGGTCAGCCACAGGGGTTGCTGGTGCGTGGTGAGCCAAGGATTCCCCAGCCGACCTAAACCCTCCCCGCCCGGGCAGCGCTTGGCCAATTGTGTGCCGCCCCCTGGGAACTCCCGCCCACAGTCAGCACTGGGGTAGCCTGGATTCGAACTGACAATCTCCAAGTTATAGGGTGCATCTAAGATGCATTTTTTAAACCAATTTTTTCTTCTCAAAAATGCCCTGCATCTTAAATTGGAGTATATTAATGCGTGTATTAAAATGGCCAACAAAAGACGTGTCTGCCCCAATACACAAACAGCAATGTGACGAGAAAAGACGAACAAAAACCTCACTGTCCAATCTCGAATCATTCATGATACATCATTCATACAGACAGCCATTTTAAAAGAAGCGTCATTAGCTTCCTGAGGAATTCGAGGAGAAGCTTTTACAATTCAAGCGTTTTGTTATTAGGCTCAGTTCTAACAAAGTACCAGCATTGGAACATTGGCAATGCTGATCAGACCCCCGTATTTTTCGACATGCCAAGCAATACCACAGTTCACAAAAAGGCAGACAAACAGGTGCGAGTAATCCCGACTGGAAATAAGATGCAGTGCATAACTGTAATGCTCTGTGTGACAGCAGACGGCTGCAAATGACCTCCATACGTCGCTTTCTTATAAGGGTAATTGAGTTTGTGTCTTTCTAAATGCATCTCTATTTGATTTATTTTTTCCTCAAATTGAGGGTGAGAAATTTGGGCTGCTTATTAAATTCGAGGGCCTCTTAAATTCAAAGGAATATGGTATACTGTAAATGCACAAAATATAAAACTTAAAAAGCTTTAAAAAAAAAATGTAAATGCTGTTTTCTCTGTGATTTTATATGTTACAGGCAAAGCCTGAAATGCTGACTTTGGGCATAGCCTGAAAAAAAATTAAATGATTTCACTCTGTTCTTTCATTCCTGTTCTGAGTGACAGGCAGACCTTCGGAACAAGGAATTAACATGAGAAACCCCATTGACACTTGCGTATCAAAAGGACAGTATTATTAAAAATGTAATAACAACCAATAATAATAAGGAGTTGCATTGAACTGTCCAGTCAGAGAGATGGATGCAGTTACTGGGTGGAACATGAATGATATAATTGATTCACGTTTGACAGTGTTTATGACAAGCAGTTGGAGAGCGTACTCAGTGGAGTGACTGAGAGTTTAAGTTAAGCATGTAATACTTTTAATAATTTGTTAAAAATGAATAAGTCTTATCTCATTAAATATTTTATATACTCATGTCGTCAATAAAAATACATTTTTAAATACAGAATATTGCCTATATTCTGAAACCAGACTTCCTGTGTAGTTTTTATGAATGAGGTGAGTGAGTGACGTTACTCAGGTAGGTGGGTCAAACAAGCTCTTCAACCATAGCTCTGTCTCTGTTCCCTGAAAACATCAAATGAAAGATCTTTTAGAAATTAATTTTGGACTTTGACTGGGCATAGTTGGGCAATCCTAGATCTGCCCAAGCAAAATCCAGAATGAAAGATTGTGATTCATTTCAGACTTTGCCCGGCCAATATGTGATAATGCACCATGGAGGTAACAATAGTCTTCCCGGGGGGCATTTAATTTTCCACTATTAGTTGAGTCTGCAGTACATCTTTAATATATGAATCAGTCAAAATAATGAGAGGCAAGGTTGGATAGTAAATATGACTTTAAATACTGTAAAGACATAAATATTTGACATAGTAGGCCCTTTGCTACCTTCTGATTCCAGTTATACGCATATATTGTTGGTAGATTATGCAACGTGATACCCGGAAGCAGTTCCATTGAGGTCCACTAGTGCAGCTGTGATAACTAAAGAATTATTGCAGATTATGGCTAGAGTAGAGATCCCCAAGGAAATCCTGATTGATCATGGAACTAACTTTCTTGCTAACATGTTACAGCAAGTTTACAAAATACTAATAATACGTCCCATCAGGACATCAGTTTATCATCCACAGACGGATGGTTTGGTGGAACGTTTCAATCAGACCTCGAAGCAGAGACGATGTCAATCAAGAGCAAAAACATTGGGCATCGCTTCTTCCCTACCTCCTTTTTGCAGTGAGAGGGGTGCCGCAGAGTTCGACAGGGTTCTCCCCCTTCGAGCTCTTGTACGGCCAACAGCCTCGCGACATCCACGATCTGCTGAAAGGCTCGTCCAAAAATGTAGTCCAGCATGTGCTCCTACTCAGAGATTGCCTAGATTTGGTCGACCAGGAGACAAAGTAATGCTGCTGCTTCCCTCCTCAGATTCGAAACTATGTGCTAAATGGCAGGGGCCATATGAAGTGATTCTGGCTATAGGAAAGGTGAATTATGAAATTAGACAGCCCAATCACTGTAATGAAAGAGAAATGTATCATGTACATGTATTATTATTATTTATTTTATTATTATTATTTATTTATTAGCAGACGCCCTTATCCAGGGCGACTTACAATTGTTACAAGATATCACATTATTTTTTACACATTATTTTTACATACAATTAACCATTTATACATTTGGGTTTTTACTGGAGCAATCTAGGTAAAGTACCTTGCTCAAGGGTACAGCAGCAGTGTCACCCACCAGGGATTGAACCCACAACCCTCCGGTCAAGAGTCCAGAGCCCTAACCACTACTCCACACTGCTGCCCTATTAAAGCCCTGACAGGCAAGGGAGGCCTTATTTATAGTCCTAGGCAAAAAGAAGGATGATTTAGGCCCCTGTCAGAGACCCCTAGCACTAAAGACATTTCGAAGGGGAACAGTTACTTCCGGATCAGCAACGACAGCTGCGTAAGCTTATTGAGGAGTTCAGCGATGTTTTTTCTGACTTGCCTGGTAGAACTAACCTTGCTGAATATAACATTATCTCTCCCTCAGGTGTCACAGTACAAGAGAGACCTTACCGGATCCCAGAACATCGACGAAGTGGCGTTAGCAAAGAGGTATGGGCAGGCACTGTGCACTGGTGTTTGTGTATGTGTTACGTGTTACGTGTAGGTGAACTGAAATGGGACTGTTATTATTACGGGGCCAACCCGCGGATTACAAATAAGCAATACCCGCCGCTGTATTTAAAAACATTAAACAACATTGCACTTGAATTATCGTTGTCTATCTGTTTATTAATCACTGCTGCATAACATTTACCTGCACACTATTAACCACTTTGCCACATGTACATTTCATCATTTTTACATTTAAACAAATGCATATAGTTTACCTTGCTGATTTATGAGTCCAGGTACTGTAGACTGAAACCAGACAAACTTTTTGATAATGATTGTACTTTACAGTCTTAGAGAATAAGCACTTCTGTTAGAACTGAATTTCCTCTTCTTTTGAGTAACATAAATGTTAATAAACCCATCAAGAGATTACCGTACTGTATACTGTTAAAAAAACTAAGATAGTGTAGTGGGATGCCTTTTGAAATTAAAATTGTACATGAAACATCAGTTAGCAAAAGTAGCCTTTCAGTACATCTTAAAAGTGCCCATTTTACAGCAAAAGAGACCTCCTCTTACAAGCGACCACTTTTGATTACTCCCATGAGTGGTCATTCTTGGCTGGTTTTTCTGTATTTTCTTTAAATATAGCTGATACAGTAAATACCTAAATAACATAAATAAATAACAGAAAATGTTTTTGAAGTTCATACCGCAGGTTGTTTTTTTTGTAGTAGTATGTTTTGTAATTAATTTTCTATTAGGTCACAGAATCGCCGTTCAGCAGTTTCTTCTTTCAGCCATTTTATCTTGTTTAGGAGTGGATGTGAACCAATCACATGACAGACTGAGACTATTGCCCAGTGGTGTAAGGATGTGAAGGCAATGGTTACATCTATTTCTGCTCCTATGATGAGGTTTTAACCAATCACAGGCCATATATATATATATATATATATATATATATATATATATATATATATATATATATATATATGTACTGTATATAGTATAAATATACACACACACAGTGGAACTCTGTTTATCCACGCGCTTGGGGAGACATAGGTCCACGGATGTGTAAAATATGGACTGGAGAGGAGGGCTATAGTAGAAAATGATTGACCCAAGGGAAGACTATTGTTACCGCCGGGGGCTAATGCCCGAAGCTGCAGGCTGAGGCCATTGCACCCTAGAGTTAACAATGGTCTTCTCGAGGGGCATTTAATTTTCCACTATGGCTGAGTCTGCAGTACATATTTAATATATGAATCATTCAAGAAAAAAAGGGAGGCAAGGTTGGATATATTATGTTTAAATATAGCTGATACAGCATAAGTAAATAAATAAATAACACAAATAACTAACGGAACATGTTTTTTAAGTTCATACTGTATAGTTAGCAAATAGTCAGCCATTTTCTCTTGTGAAGAGTGCAGTGGAGAAAGGCATTCCTTTTAAAAGGGGCGGGACTGACAGTGATGTGAACCAATCACATGACAGACGGAGACTATTGACCAGTGGTGTAAGGATGTTAGGGCAATAGTTCAGTCTATTTAACCAATCACAGGCCAGGATTACAAATCACTGATACATTCATTCATTCATTCATTCATTCATTCATTCATTATATATATATATACAGTGCTCCCTCGCTATAACGCGGGTCTTGGTGAATACACAATATGAGTGTTATAACCAAAGAGCGTTATAAACTGAGGAGGGGGTGCTGTGGGTGCCACAGGACACATAACAACACACATCTGACTAAAATCAAATTAAAATAACTCCCTCTCTATAATGCACATATAGTTTGAAGTGACAGACAAGCAAACCAAGTGCAGGAAGGAGAGCGGGTTGGGAGAGGGGAAGAGGGAATGGGCTCGCCCCAGGTTCGGCTGCCAGAGCGGGGCTGAAGCGACTCATCTCCCAGAGAAAGACGCAGCTCCTCTCGCAGCAAATAAATACATATATTAGGAAAGATAACCATGTAATAGGCCTAATATTTATTTAGTTATAAAACGAATAATGCATAAGATGTTTGTGTTAAAGTGCCAGTGCTGCTTTTATTCAATTCAGATATTTTATCAAAAGGGAGAGACAGAAATGGAAGTTAGACTGAGAAGTTGTTTACAGTTTGAACAACACTGGTACTGTATTTACTGTAGAAATATTGCATGAAATCACTACTATAGGGAATTGGGGGACCTGCTGTAGGAGCATTATATCCGAGGCCTGTTATAACAAAGAGCCTTACAACGAAGGAGCACTATATATATAGTGAGTCTCACTTTGGGCAGCGACCTGCTCTTGCTGCATCTGGTTGGTCTCCTTTTGTGTTGCAGTAGCCTGCACCAAGGCAAAGATCTTCTATATACACAAGATAGTCAACTCCCGCTTTTTTCCCGTCCTCGCCGATGCGGTGCATCATGGGAATCCAAAGAGTTCCGGTGGTGACTTTGATCCTATCTCTATAATGTAAGGTCTGCTTAATTTCCTATTCAAATTTTTCTCTTTTGAAAATGATTGCATATTTTAGCAAGATTCACCTGGATTTGTTTAGAGACACCCCTCCTTAACACATACGTGTTATTATTTCTACGAACGATGTATTCACTTGGCCTGACAAGGGCTCTTTATTGCCGAAGTGCTGTCCGAAATAGCCGACTCTCATGAATATTCATGAGTAGACAAGACAGGGGCGTGTTTTGATCTTTGGCTTAGTTGTCAGGGATGGGATAGGCAGCTATCGAGAGTGAATGAGATTGGTGGCAACTCAATTCTTATCAGCATCTAGTTCGTTTGTGTGCTGCGACGAGTTCTTCCTGACTTCCCCTGGTGACAGAGGGGCAGGGAAGTGTGTGCAGAAAAAAAAAAAAACTCCCACTTTGCAATGTGTGTCTCTTTCTGTCACAGCTGATGTGAGGCAGTGATATGCGATGTATACCCGTTCTTCAACCAAGTAAGTAAACAGAGCATAGCGAGCTCGGGAGACATCGTCCAACTTGCAATGTTTTTTTGTTATTGGAAATATGCTGGATAGCCTAGATGGAATTCATGCAATAACAAGTGACTGACTGACTTGACTGATCTCCAAAAGGGTCAATAAAATAATTAAGGGTCTGGTTGGAATAAAGTCCTGCAGTGGAATGGTTTGGAAGAGCCAAGGTGCCTGCCCCTGGTGTTGGTGATTCCTTGTTGTAGCCCAGAACTGGATGAAAGTACTTACTGCTTGCTGTACTGAGAACTTTAGAATACAAATCTGTATATCCTCCAATAAACCTAGTACAAAATCATTATATGCTGAGATAAACATGATGTTACCATAGCAACACAAGTTGTGGGGATGGGTTGGTTTGGTGGCACAGAAGGCCTAATATTGAAAATTCCAGTAAATATCTACCACACCCCCTGAACAGTGAAAAGTGTACCATTCCCTGCACAGCCACTTCATTATTCTAGCATTTCCACTAAGCCTATCGGAAAAATATGCTGCATTCAATAAAAATGCAAATATTATTTTGCTAATGCCATTAAGCAGTCAGTGTAATTAGTTACAGAGAATAATTTTGAAAGGAAGAGGAACATTGATATCCATGAGATCACAGTTTACCAGCAGCTAAGTGAGACAAGTGCCACTTATATTTTTTCTCTGCAATGATGTGTTGCCACAATCCTTGCAGCAGCTGACAAGCCAAAAGGGCCCTCTACAGACTGCCATTCACACATTACAGTCTAATCTCTCTTCACTTCTTGTGACTCCTCATTGCATGCCAGTCATATATCTACAGTCACTAGTGTGCTTTTAATAAGTGGTACATAAAACATTCAGTTGTGGCAATTGGGGGGTTAAAAAAGCAAACACTTCTGTGGTATTGATAGTTTATAAAAACCAAATAAAATAGACAGTTTTACATGAAACCTAATTGGCTATTTTTTTATTTCCTTTTTAAACCTATTTTTTTTATTTCTCTGTACTGAAGTCATATTAAAAGGGAGATCAGCCACTAAGGGCAGGATTTTCAAAAGGTCGTAAATGATAACTCCTGTGTTAATCAACAAATCGTTATGTAGCATTGATTTGGGCATTTTCAAGCAGTCGTTATGCCTATCTCGTTATTAAATAATCATGCTAACGTGATTTCAGAAATTATGTTGACTTAAAAATAAAGTTAATATCTTAACAAGCAGTGCTTCTTGCGACTATTTCTTTTGTTTGCGTGGGAATTTAATAGGAAATCCGTGTTAATTGTCATAATTTATCAGGAGTTACTTTGCTCTTGAAAAAGGAGGGTTTTAATTAATGAAAGACTATAACTCGCCTTGAAACAGATATTTAACAGACCTCGGCTGTGA
The DNA here is from genome assembly GCA_030684275.1 of Acipenser oxyrinchus oxyrinchus. Lineage (NCBI taxonomy): Eukaryota > Metazoa > Chordata > Actinopteri > Acipenseriformes > Acipenseridae > Acipenser > Acipenser oxyrinchus. The sequence goes on along the minus strand of CM060247.1, from coordinate 70,401,305 downwards.
CACCGACGATACAGAGACTACCTAGATAATTCAATATTTGTAGTTTATGAAAATATTTTAGACTTTTATATACTAGTGGTTATGAATGAGATTTAGTCACTTGTTTTAACAATTTGGAACATTGAGCCCGGAACAGACTACCCGATGAAATCGCAGGAAGGGATGCATGGATACATAAAGTACAGTGGCAATGGGGCGAATCAATAGGCGAAAAGATCATTTTGGCGACGTGATCGTGAAAACCACATATGACTTGAGACATGTATGTATTCTCACTCTATTAAATACACACACACACATACACATGTACATACACACACAGTATATCATTGTTTTGTATATAATGCCAGGGTGTCCTCGGCTCACCGCGCACCAGCGACCCCTGTGGTCTGGCCGGACACCTGTGGGCTTGCCTGTAAGCTGCCCAGAGCTGTGTTGTCCTCCGCCGCTGTATCTCTGAGGTGGCTGCATGGTGGGCCTGCAGTCTGTAAAAGAAGCGGTCGGCTGACGGCACACGCTTCGGAGGACAGCGTGTGTTCGTCTTCGCTGCTCCCGAGTCAGCGCGGGGGTGGTAGTGGTGAACTGAGCCTAAAAATAATTGGCTATTCCAAATTGGGGAGAAAATGATAAAAACTATTCGCAACCACTAAATAAAAAAATAAATAAAAAAACAACAAATAAAACAATTGTAATTAATAAATAAATCACTCAACACAGATAAGCAATAGCAATAAGTATAACATATTTTTCTTTGAAGAACAATGAGCAACAGGTCAAGTAAGAAACTGTCCACAAAAAAACATGGCTGCTGAAGCATAAACTTCAATGTCCCAAAAAGTCTGATAAATCCCAAAGAGAAAAAAGGCAAAATCCCACAATATACAGTCCTTGATAGGAAAAAAATTGATCCTCAAAAAGTAAATAGTTTGATCTCATCCGATTCACAATGGCGATGCAGAGGAGCATGTGAGTAGTTGAGAAAATCCCAGCAGAGTTTAATTAGGTCAAACGGAATGCAAAATAGATTTGGTTTTACATAACTTATACATAACTTAAACATATCTGAAATGCCCCCAAAATGTGTGTTAATCATGTAACATGTAGTTTTAACACACCAAATTCAGCTACTTTTTCTACCAGGCGGCCATCATGGATTTTAGTTATGCCCTCTACTGTGTCACTTTTAAAGTAATGGGTTTTGTTTTCAATATATATCAAAACACAATTATTAAAGGCTTGTTTAAAATGTGATGTATTAGTCTAATATTATTATCCCTGTACTGCAATAATTTGTTTTAATATATTTTTGAGATTATCATAGAGGCAGCACTGGATGAAGCTTGCTCCTCCCAACCTAAATCACTGTTGTAAAATGATGCACTTGAACATTTTCCAATCATGGGTCATATTTCTGCCCAAATATCTAAGAACCCAAGTATGGTTGGCTCTTGGTTTAAATGACCATGCATTATAGACACCTTCAACAGCAAATAGTGTAACTCTTACGTCAGCCCTGATTGGTTTATGTTGTGAAATATCAGATAAAGGAAGGAAATGTGTTTTTTTTTCACATTTCTGTATGTCCTATGTATGCTTGGACTGTCTACTTTTCATTTAGCAACTACTCCCGCGGTGCCACTGACCTGTGGCAAGCGGCCATTTTGCGCTGTCATCAGTGATACATTTTGCGAGGCAGTGTTTTGAGATCAATATACTATACTTAAAGTAAATATGTTTCAATCTACTACACTTAAATGTGTATGCTTGACTCTATATGTTTATTAGTTTATTTAGCAGACGCCTTTATCCAAGGTGACTTACAGAGACTAGGGTGTGTGAACTATGCATCAGCTGCAGAGTCACTTACAATTACGTCTCACCCGGAAGACGGAGCACAAGGAGGTTAAGTGACTTGCTCAGGGTCACACAATGAGTCAGTGGCTGAGGTGGGATTTGATCCGAGGACCTCCTGGTTACAAGCCCTTTTCTTTAACCACTGGACCTAGCCTCCTGTATATATGTACATGTTTATTACATTTGTACCAGTTTCAAAATGCTTCAGATGATGATATTTTCTAAAATGGCGATTTTTAAAGGGAAATAAAACAAAAACCGTCAAAGTATGAATATTGTGATTATTATTCAATTATATGACAAGTTGAAAACTGTTCATGAGCCGCAAATAAAAGAACTCTCCATATTAGCAAACTCTCAATAATGGGTAGAATTGCCAGACCACTGGTTTGCCCACCCTAGTTTAAGCCAAGCAGTTGTTTGTAGTCTCTAATTATACTGCGTTCGGTTCCAGCTGCTTTGTGTTTAGGTACTTTTGCAAAACAATAATAGCTTGCTTCTCTACAGCTATGGCCAAAAGTCACCTAAAATCACATAATTAAATAAAAAAAAAAAACTATATGAACATAATTTTATTTAACAACATGTAATCAAATAAACTACAAAATGATATTGCAAAAGTCTACCGGAAACTATAATAAATGTAATACAGTATTTCATATCAGCTTAATTCTGTTAATTCTGTAGGTTGATGCAAAACTTTTGCCCATAGCTGTAGTTCATTTTTAGAGCAGTCGACTTATAAAAGACTAAACACTGTTTTTACTTCAAAATTAAGAAAATAACAAACTTTAGGTATATGCAAACCAAAAACATTTCTATGTGAGCTTTTCCCTACTTAGCCAACCTACATTGGAAATTGCTGCAGGGAAACAGGAATTAAATACATTGTGATGGAATTAAATACATTGAGCTATACAATTAGAAGTTTAACTTATATAGTTTATTTATTTGTATTTGTACCTGGCCAGGTTTACTGTAGTTCATTTAAGTTGCTAGTGGTACATATTTAGCACTACATTGTGGAGATGGAGGTACTGGGGGTTTTGCCCCAAAATAGGGTTTCAGGTTGACCTTGTGCAAAGTATCTATTTTCTGAGCTAGATCAACCCACTCTACAGAATAACTGAGAGGACCTTTTTTATTATTGCTGGACCTGACCATTTAGGGGCTAGCTTAGCTGTAAACTTATCTAACGCATCAGATAATGAGTAAGCTCGTCCCAGACCAAATTCCCCACACTAAACTGTACATCCCGTTTGCGGAGATTGTAATGTTTAGCCTGCCTGGTCCGAGCTGCTTTAACTCCTTCACTGACCTCTTTAGCTAGAGCCTGTTGGCGTTCTAACAATGACTGTTGTGCTGAGGCTGGAGTAGGAGACACTGTTATCAAACGGTCGAGGGGCCATTTGAGCATGCATCCCACTGCGAGTTCAGCAGGAGGAAAACCTGTGGTTTCCTGCTTTGCTTTGTTGAGAGAAAAACGAAATTCATGGATCCATTGGTCCCAATCTTGGTGTTGCTCTCCCACAAAGGATACTATCAAGGTTTTGATGGTTCGGTTGACTCAGATTAGTTTGAGGGTGGTAGGCTGTGGTCAACTTTCTGACGGCTCCCCATGCCTTGCACTTGTCGATGATGAGTTGGCTTGTAAATTGTGCTCCTTGGTCAGAAATTAGATATCATTGATTTCCCCACCTGATACAGATTTTAGGGGTTTTACTGTCTCTTAAAGGAAACATTTCCACCCATTTGGTGTAGTAATCAATGATGACAAACAGGTACACATTTCCTTTTTTTTGCTATTGGGGAATGACCCCATAAGGTCTATCCCCAGGTTCTGCGACATTCATGGACCTCTCGCTGGAACTTATGTCCTCCCCTTTGGATAGGTACTTTTCTGTACACCAGTCCTTGTTCTATCACAAAGTTAATCAGGTCGGCCATTATGTCCGCAATAAAGGAATCCAAGCCTGAGCCTCCACTATCTTATCCAGGGAGGTAGGCACATCCGTACTGAAACAGTAGCTTCAGGCCAACCGTAGTTTCAGGGATAACTGTGACTCACGACAGAGCACCTGGGACAGTATTTAAACTTCAAGAACTGCAAGAACTAGAGGTGATTGGATGGCCTTTTTATTATTTCAAAACTGTGTTGGCATTCTTCTGTCCACTCCCAGAGATTTAGCAAGCAAACCAGACTCGGTTTGTTTACCAAACAGACCAAGAACACCTCTTTAGGTGGACTAGCATGGTTAGTTTCCCAAGCGGACTTTGTTGTTCACACTTCATACAGACTTCATACAGACCCAGTGTGAACACAGCCTATTATAAATTGATAGAGTTAGGCTAAAACAAACCACCACCAAAACAGTAATAATAATAAAGTGAGCAATAGTACAAGCCTGATATTCTAACCGCTCTTAGGATTTTCAGTTACAATTGTAATGAACAAATAAATCGATCAATACAGATAATCAATAGGTAAAGTCTATAGCATTTTTTTTTGCTCATGAAGAACAATGAACACCAGTTCAAGTAAGAAATGGTCCATAAAAAAAAACAAAAAAACACAGCAATTGGACCATACAATTGCACAATGGCAATGGAGTCTTAAAAAAATCAAGAAATGAAGAGGATTGTGGCGAGTAGTTGAGGAATCCCAGCAGAGTTTAATCCAAACAGGTCTTTGTAGCCTCTAATTATATGCTGTTCTTTCCCAGTCGCTTTGTGTAGAAGCACTTTTGCAATACAGTTCTAGTCTGTTTCTCCAGCTTTTTCCTACTTAGCCAGCCTACATTGGAAATCGTATTAGCTGTTGTGTCTTTGCTACTTCTAACTTTTTTTCTTTACTGTACTTAATGTATTATGCATTGTTTTTTACTGTATCTTGTAAAGCGCTTTGTGATGGTGGTCCACTATGAAAGGCAATACATAAAATAAAGATTGATTGATTGATTAAGTCATTGCAGTATCCATGTTTATGTTGTGATTATTTTCAATCCATGCTTTTTTTTTACAGTACCAATCAATGATATTAAAGGGTTTTGTAAGGGTTAATGTAGGTGCTAAAATAATCATACAGCAGTTTTTATTGTTTACAGCGACACTGTTAAAATTCCACAAATGTGTGCAGTTACTGATCAAGTTTTAAATTGATCAGAAAACAGCACATAGCTTGTCTCTGCCTTAGTTTTACCGTGGTGTCAAAGGCTAAACTCCAGCCCTGACTATCAAAAAATTACCATACGTAAAATAAACTCATTATCATTGATTGGTGCTGAAAATGCGAGGATTGAATATCATTGTAAAGGCAGGAAATCTAACCTTGCAGTAACATGTTTAAACAAATTCCTTTCCGTTCCCTTCAAACATGTTAAAGGTTAGATTCGGAAATAACAAAAAGTTAAGCAAAACTATGAAACGCAAGCAAATATACCATCCTAACTCCTAACACCCAAATAGAAAAAACATTGGGGGGGGGGGGGTGCAAATATGATTGCCGGCCCCGGGCTCTAAAATGCCTTGTTACTGCTCTGCCTGTCCCAAACTGTCTTACTGAACATGGAGTCATATGGTAACCCTAATATGCTAAAATTGCAAACACTGCCAAATATAAAACTAACTAAATAAAAATGACTGTATATATTTAGAGAATTACAAGTAAAAAATACAAAAACTAAATGTGTTAAACTATTGAAAAGCTACAACTCAACGCTTCTGCCATCTTCAGATAGTCTTAATAATAGTAAGCTTAGGAATGTTGACTGATTACAGGTCTGTTGTTTTAAAATCTTTAGTAGTTTGAGTGATGCACATTGAGTGATGTATTTATGTATTCATTTAGTCAGTTTCATTTTAATTAATTTAGCTGTAAAATAGAATCCATGCACCATATCCATCCCCTCAGCAAATTATATTAGGGCAAACTATTCCTGAGTGGCCAAGGATCAAGTAGACCTGGACACTAAAAAATCCTTTCATGCCCACAGAGATCCTTTAGAAAGGGTTGAAAGACATCAGTACTTGGGAAGCCAATTGTTGTACTGTACCATAAGATCTACAATAAGTATTTAATTTGAAGGCTTTAGTCACTTTGACAGGGGACCCCTGAGGCAAGTTCATACTGTATGATTGTTTATACACTTTGTTTTTGTGATGTAGTGGTGACTTCAGATTTTCTCTTTTCTAGTTCTCCAGCTTCAGGTAGCTCACGTCCAGTAAAATTGGCAACCACTGTCAGCAGAGATGAAGGTAGGTGAAATGGGTTTTGTTAAAGAGGTCCAGTTTAAACCTTGCTTTAAATATCTTGTGATTCTATGAAGTCACACAGTATATGCATTAATCTGTTAAAATCTACAGTATGATATATATAAATAATGGAATGGTTTGTTGTCAATGTGGGAATGAAATATGTTGCAGAAGAGTGTATATGGTACAGTAATATAGCCAGGACATTGGCTGTCTCAGCTTATCTGTGTTTGGAGTTTATTGGACTTGCTTTGCTGGTAACATGGGCATGTAAGTGTCAGCATGCTGTTGGTGTCAATTTAATGAGCAGCCCAGAGGGGGCAAAAAAATGAAGCTTGTGTCTCTCTTCAGCCTTAAAGGAATACAAGCACACATAGAGAAAGAGGCAGTTTGTACACTTTAACACAAATTAACATTTCATTATATCACATTTACTGTGAAACAAATAACAATATTTGAAATCTTAATGGGTTAATAACCAAAGCTCTGATTAGCACACCAATGTTCTTGAAAGCACAGTTTACAGGCAAAAGATATAGGACTTTCAAGAAAGTATAATTGATAATAAGAGGAAAGAAATGATCTTTTAAAGCCTTTGTTATTACCCATTTGAATAGATATAAGGTGTTAACCCAACCATCCTCTTCACCCTGGATTCACCTCTGGCTCTACAGTTCATACTTTTCCACCGCCATATCCATTAGTTGGACAAGTAACTCTGATCTACCTTATTTTCCTCAAGAGCTATCCTGGCTAGTTGCCCGGCTGGTTTACAAATCCCCAAGTTTACAGCATCCCGCTGCACACTGCATCCGCCGACACCCCGCTGCACACTGCATCCGCCGACACCCCGCTGCACACTGCATCCGCCGACACCCCGCTGCACACTGCATCCGCCGACACCCCGCTGCACACTGCATCCGCCGACACCCCGCTGCACACTGCATCCGCCGACACCCCGCTGCACACTGCATCCGCCGACACCCCGCTGCACACTGCATCCGCCGACACCCCGCTGCATGCTCTATGTTCATTGGTCTTTTCGCAGGGCCATACCAGAACCAGGCTGTGAAACAACGTACTCGCAACATGTGGGGCAGAACAAAGAGGGTTCTAAAGGAGGTGGGGAATCGATGTTTCCAAATGCTGCATAATACTACTAAATTATGTAAAAAGAAAAAAAGAAAAATATGCAAAGAAATTTAAGTGAAAAAGCACTTGGTCATTCAAGCTCTGAGGTGTGAAAATAGTTGTCCAAAAGGGTATAATTGAAAAAACTATGAATACCCACAAAATATTTTAAAAATGAGTTTTCGGAAGAGGAATACATTACATTTAGCATGTTGGTTTTGTCACTCTTCAAGTATCCACACAAGTTTCTTTTAGTATTACTACATATTATAATATTTTTGGATGATGTAATACAACTTGAAAAGCCCAAATGAGACCTCTTCTTTAATAGGGATAGTGCGGGTTTACAGTTAACCTGGTTTACATTTTTCCATATATCGTATTTGGAAAACTGCTTATCCCATTGATGAAACTTGGTATTAACATTTTTAGCATAAGTTATTGAGAGTATAAAATTGTGGAAACATATGGAGGTGTCTCTCTGTCTATACATTCACCCTTCTGTCACACATTTCAATGTATTTTGAGAACACGATAGGTTATAATTCATACTGTTATACTTTAATATACTTTAACATGATACTAACGCCTCATATGCTCACCTAATTACATCATTGTCTTAAATCCAATACCACTTATCCAGTTTTCATTAAACAATTCTTTCCCATCTCTTATTCTATACTATTCCCATACTCTGTTGTTTAAACTAGTCGTTGTTTCAATGGCTGTTGTATTGGTTTGGCTCTACTGTGCAATGGTGTCCTATGGCTAAGTAGTCTTCATATCTCTTCTGATTTGCTGTGAACAGTAATCAAATAACTGACAGATGTGAAACCACTCTGAAAAGTCTTCACCCTCAGAAGCACACATAAAGAACCATGGCAACTATTCGGCTAAAGGAGAGGGTGAATATATAGCTTAAGATATGTATCCGTATATGTAGAAGGCGTCATACAATAGATAAGAATGAATGCGCAAGCTTCTCTCCCCTGGGAGATCTATAGAGACTAAATTCCTCTCCTTGTAGTAAGAGGATTTTCTTTTTCAGTGCCTTTCTCACAGCCCTTTTATTTTAGGACGTCTGGCATTTTAAACTGAAATTAGAATATGAAAAATGAAACACATGCCATCTGTTTATCTGCTGGAGACCTGTATAAGAATGCAGTAAATAATCAGTTAAACACCATTCAAAGTGATTTATATGGCTAATTCATTGAAAATGCAATATCTCTCCATGAAAAGATTTAGGGGCATAGAAATTCTCAACCTGTTTCTAAGCAACAAGAGTTACCATACTTTGAGTGCAAATCTAAACATGCTAAATTAGGACATGATATGTATTTAAAATGGGAGAGGATTCCTAATCTGAAAATGTTGTCTATTCAAGGACTGGGCAAACTGTAAAATGAGTGCTACACTGAAGTCATTTCTTATACACAGTTAGACATGCGTATAATTCCTCTGTGTTGCTGCTGGAATTATAAACTGCAGTTATGCATTGTTGATATGTTTTTTTTTTAATCATATAAGAACATTAACTATATTTCAGATGTGTTCCATAAACTGGACACTCCAACTGAACAAAAAAAATCTTGAAATCTTTTACATATAATTCTAATAGGGTTACACAGTCTCATATTAATATTATACTGACAAAATATTACAGTAATGTTTAAATATGACAAGATTTTAATTCATACCTGCTTTTCATGTTTCCATGCTTTTGAGTATGGTTCCTGACACTTTGTTGTTAAAGCAGCATATAGGCAAAAAGCCTAATTAAATTGTTTTGATTTATACTTGTTATATAATATGTATGAAAAGGAACAAAAATATATATAGCAATGAGTCATAGGCTCGTAGCACTTTTTAATTTTTTTATAATGGCTGAAAATTACTAAAACCACAGTTGAAAAGCCAGAATGCTAATGCATGTGTTATAGAATAGAGTAATTACTGGTACTGATGTAGGCTACTATATAAAGACTAGTAGCCTATTCCCAGAAGCTAACTTGAAACAAGAGTGAAAAAATCTTGTTCCCTGTATTATTAGTTTATTTAGCAGACGCCTTTATCCAAGGCGACTTACAGAGACTAGGGTGTGTGAACTATGCATCAGCTGCAGAGTCACTTACAACTACGTCTCACCTGAAAGACGGAGCACAAGGAGGTTAAGTGACTTGCTCAGGGTCACACAATGAGTCAGTGGCTGAGGTGGGATTTGAACCGAGGACCTTCTGGTTACAAGCCCTTTTCTTTAACCACTGGACCACACAGCCTCCTCGTATCCAACAGATATCCAACAGAATTGCGGAAAAGAAAGTGAAGATGATGATGAGACCTACCAGGTCATGACTTCATGCTTGTTTTTGGGGTGATTAAGGGTTATGCATTTAATCACACACAGATCAATGTCATGTAAAGCATCCAGAGATGATACATAACAAAAGCAATAAAAGTATAAACATCACGATTAAATACCAAAAAAAAACACTTTAAAATCATTTTTACTTAATACTCTGCTCACTCTGAATCGGCCATCAAAATGATCACAAGACTCATTTATGACTAGTGGGGGTTGTCAGTGACACTGCATGTGAATCACTGTTGTGAAGTACAGTTTCAAGTACAGGTGTATTTTTCATATTGGATAACTTGATTATATGCTGGATAATTACTAATGACCATAGTACACGGTTGTGATACAGGTGTAAAGAAATAAAGACAAATCTCTTATCTCTTTCTCAGTTTTTTTTTCTTTTTAATCTACGTACGTTATTAGGATGCATAAATGACCTACTTTACCTGTAATACTTGGCATATTTTGTAGCTATCTATTAAATACAATAAGAAGATAATCCTATTATTTAGTGTTAAATTACCTTATTTTAAGGCATAGGCGGCTGTTATTAACATTGGCGGTTGGCTGTTATCTGTTCATCTCTATGCCCTTAAAGGCGTCTCAGTCTTTCATATTACAGGGAAGAATAGTTCAGAAGGAACGGATTATAAAGTGCATATTTAAATGACAGCAATAAGGATCCATGTTATAATAACCTGCTGAGATCACTAGGCTCTGCTCAAAAAGCCTTCAACTGAAAAAAATCAGTGAAGTCTTATACATTTTCCAACCACGTAAAGCTTTACTGGAAAAAACAAAACAAACTTACTTTCAGACAAAAAACATACTGGGTGAAATGTACATTGCCTCCGGTATTTACTCCAGCACAGTTTTTTCTGAAAGGAGAAAAACACCCATTGAGGGCTTTTCGATTGATCTGAGCGGTAGCGTATCTACAGTGTCTTTAATCATAAATTGAAGGGAACTTTGTGAAAACCAAAACCACAGAACTTCCATTGTGAACTTCCTCACTTTATTTCTGGCACGGTACAACACCACAGTGGTAATTCTGAAAGGCAAATAGCTTCAAATCCTTAATTTTATTTATTACCTTGACTTGAAATCTTTTTGGCTCAGAGGTTGGATTTTCATAGAATGGTGCTGTTTGTGTTTCTTTTTGTTAAATGCTCCAGCATAAACCTGTATTTTGCAGTTGGTTGGTAACCTTCCCATGTTAATTACAACTACTTCTCATAGGATTTGACAACCATAGGCAATCAAAGCTCGCCTGCTAGCTTTTGAATGTCTGCCCAATTAGAAAACAGACCAAAATACAGAGTATATTATTCATGTACTGTATGGCCAATTTAAAGCGCCTTCAACATTGCTTATGTTAACTTTATTCAAACCTGGATAGATGCCATTTAATCGGTACTTAAAAATCAATCGCAGAATGTTCTAAGCAGTTGCACTTTGTAAAGAAACGTACCAAAGCTCAGTAAGGCCTCTTGGATTAGATGTTGAAGTTTATTACAACTGCAATGGGTGCATAAAACACTAATTCATTTAGGCAGTACCATACCCAGGTATTCTGAACTGACCAATAATCAAGATAATGAAATGCATGCTGATAGCAGTTATATCTGTATGGTTTTTAAATAATTTTGAAGAAATATAAGGATCAAAAACAAATGACAAATACCAGACAATAAGCTGTGTGTGCACTTCAGCAGCCTGAAGGAAGAATTAAACCCATGAACCATCTAGCTCACATTTAAATAAGTACATATTTTACTGCCATGACAAAAATCTGAACTGTTGATAGATGTGGTCTAAGTAAGTGTTCAAAGTATAAAAGTAAAATCTAAACATCTGATCTCAGAGAAAGTACCTTTACTGGATCCTATAAACCAGGGAGGAGAGATTTCGGTTGCAGTATTTCCTCATTAAGAAGCTGAGTAAGAGAGTGTGGCACTGAAAAAAGGAGCACCAGCTCACCTCTTTTATCTTGGCAAATACAAAGGCTTTAATGCACTATGAAAAACAGAGCCCAGGCTGCAGACTCAGGCTGCAGGGGGGAGAGAGAGAGAGAGAGAGAGCGAGCAAGAAGGTGTGTTCATAATGAAAGTGACTCGCTTTAAACAGTATCTGCTTGGCTGCTTCTGAAGCAATCCTGGGAACAGAGCAGCCCTACGTGCCACAAAAGGTGGGGCTGCTATCAAGCCACCAATTTAGAAATTGTTTTGCAAGACAAAATATTCTGGAAACACTATGAGTGAGAGTGAGTGAGAGAGAAAGATTGCTTTTTTACTGAAGAGAGAGGAAAACATTGATGAATCAGGGTTTCCTTCTGTAACAAAAACTTAATTGCCAATGGGCAAGAAGTGGGGAAGCCGAGGGGAGGTGGAGAGAGCATGTACAACAAGGGACGAGGCAGGTGGAAGGGGGGGCAGCCGTGGGCGCTTTGCAGAGTCCTGGAAAAGGTTAAGCACAACAAAGCAATCTGGACTCAACTCTCAACAGACACCGGTAAGCAAAGGGTTTTTAATGTTATATCTGTTGGCAAACGGGGAGACAGGTGCAGGTCTGTGCCATTGCAAAAAAAGTTTCATTTACAGTTAAAATGTATACAAAAGTTAACATTATATTTTTGTTTTGGTTCTTTGAAATACATTTTTTTCTTCATTTGATAGAATTTACATTTTTAAATGTAGTTCTAAATCATATTTTGTTCTCTTCAACTAAACCTTGAAATGTATTAAAATATAGACAACAAAAAGCATCAGCATTTTTAATTATTTTTAAATAACAGTGTAAACTCCAGCTTAATTAGCTCAGTGTGTTCAAGAGTCTGTTATTCATTGTGTACTGTTAATTATGAGTGGATGATTGAATAAGATTCAGTGTAGTTAGGAATATAGTATAGTAAGTCACTTAATATCAAGCACCACCGTGCACCACTGTACACCATTGAGAATAGAGAGCACTATCAGTGACCAGCATTGACCACATGCCTCATAAAAAATAACTCTGCATGACTGAAGATAACTGTTGCCTATTAGAGAAACCAGGCAATGGTGTGGTGTTAAATACATACTTGGATGAATGAGGGCCATGCTGATATTAAATGTTATTTTTTATTTTATTTAGTGATAACATTTTCCATACAGTCATGCATAACTTTGAATATGTATATGTTAGTAACCCAAGCCAAAATTCAACCCCAGTGGGATCGGGGCGACCCTATTGGCTTGGGGTTAATTGACATTTTTATAACCCCGAAATAATTTTGTGTTTGGCTTGGGGCTGTCTTGCGAATGACCCCATCGTGATGCAGAAAATGTATTTTACCTAAAGCTGATCTTAAGAAGACCCGCTTTTGTACTTTTGAAACGTAAATAAATAAATAAATCAGATGGCTTGTGCCTCTGTGCCTCTCAATTTAGGAATCCAAGTTCACCCCTAAAGAATGGCATGAGCGAAGCCATAGATTCCTCACCTGGCATAGTGTGTTGCTCACAGAAACCCAAATCCTGCCAGCTACACCAAATTCATGTGTTGCCAGAAAGCCAATTAATCCTAGCGACTACGCCGCTTAGGGGATTAGTAGGAAATAGTAAAAAAAAATATATATCTATATATAAAATACTTGTAGTGTGGTCAGAATACCATGTGCTTGTTTTTATTTATTTGAAAGAGCAACACACTAGCCCCTTTACATCCAGCAGAGGAATAAAAGCTGGACACAGAAAGCTCCAGTTCCAAGATTTTTTCTTTTCTTAGAACAGATCAAACAAATAAAATATTAAAATACAGAATATTGAGGCATAAAACATACTAGTCCCCCCTACCTTCTGGTTTGTTAGTGGTAATGTTAGTGTTTCTCACAAATCACCTCCAGGTTCCTCCTTTTTGTCATTAGCCAATAGTTCTCCCCAACTAGAGGTCGCCACCAACACCACCAAACAACCACCCGGCAACTGGGAACACCAACTAACTAATGCCCCAATTTAAATAAAAAACAAATAAAAAATAAACAATTAAAACAAATTGAGGGGGGCTTCTTGCCTGGTCGAGTGGCTTCTTTTAGGGATGTTAGTCAGGTTTGCCTCACAGCCTGGGGGTCTTCTAAACAACAGGTCACGTGGTCATACACTTGAACAATGGTCGTTTCTCTATCTACAAACCTGAAAATAAATCAAGTCACAGGACGATCAACTAATTCTCCATCTTCTTGCCTGTGCAAAAAACACGTGCAAAGAAGCCACTACAGTACAAACGCAATAAAAAAAATCACTAAACCCATAAGACATCTGTAACAGGGCGATTGCCCTGCACGTGTGTATTTAGTGTGGATATAATTTGTATGGGGAAATGGGTTTGTGTGTCGTTTTGGAGTTGATTTGTTTAATTGAATTATTGTTTTACAGACGGGCGCTCGATTGAGACTTGCTGCCTGCTAGGCTTGGTTGAGGGGAAGGGCAGGAAGTGATTGGCTGTGCTGGACCTCAATCAGCAGGTTGGCGGGTCTTGACCGAGTGTCCGTCAGTTCAAAAACATCTGCGGGAGATGGTTGGGGCGACTGCAACGCCATGCCAGAGGGGAGCGGTGTATACTCGGGAGGAGAAGGTCCGCTCTGCAGGAACGACCGCTACACAACCCTGAGACTGTAGGCGGTGCTTGTGAAGGCGATGCCCAGCCAAGGCCGTATGAAGCAGCACGAGTCGTTGTATGAATACCGGCTCGTGAGTAGGTTAGTTAGGGGATTGTGATCCCATGTGATGTATAGCGAGGGTTACGTAGTGTAGCCGGTTCCTGGAGCGGGACGCCTCGTTTTAAGGCTAGCGCTCGCCCTCTGGGGCACCTTTTATTTGTAGTTTTTGTACTGTGTTTTATTTTGTATTTTTGTGCAGCTTGCTGTATGTGTCCTCTGTGCGTTACCATGGCTGGTAACGTCACATGACCACCTTTACTTTCTTTTCTGTTTTATATAAATAAATCCTGCGCGCCTGTGCCAGCATTTCAACTCCACCCCCCAATGTCTCTCTGTACATTGTAAACAGTGGCTATCCACGCACATGACGTAAGACCCTGTCACAACATCATTTAAAGGAATATTAAAATACAAAGATGTTTTAAACCCTCACAAACAATAGAGCATTTAAAAAGGCTATTCAAATACAAAAACAATTAACACCCTCCTAAAAGACAGGAGCATAAATTAAATTAACTGTTTAGATACAAGAAGCGGTAGAAACCTTTACTAAAACACTGGAGCACAAGTTAAAATCCCTTCTTCCTGGTCGGCATTCAGCATACAATTTGCTGCTTATTGGTGTGAGTAACACCAGTGGATACTTTTTCATTGTGATAAAATGTGTTTATTTGTTGGATTTTACATTTTAATTTGTGATATACAATATCAAAATAGTGATACTGTTGCTACCTGGTATCGACTAACTTCCTGTCCTAAGGTCACATGGTTCAGCTGCAGCAATTGGACAGAATTGACAAATAGCACAGTAAATAAAAAGGTACCTGAAAGCAAGAGCCATTATTAATTCTAGTTTTGTAATTAAAATATCTGCATGTCGTACATTAAAGTGTTACAACCAAGCATAGAACTAATATATATTCAATACAAGAAAAAGGATACCAGTGACCATGTGATAATAAAAGCAAATATTAGTTATCATTCTTTTATATGACTGCTATAGGTCGAGCTACATTTTGTAGTGATGAATATATTATCTAATTAAATTGTTACATGTGAGTGGTTTGAACTTATCTCCTACTGGTATGTACAGTTTAGTATACATTGATTTTATTTAAATTCCAGGAAAACCTCTCTATGTTACCTCTCATACCATAAATTCCTTGGAATTTCTCAAGCAAAAAAAGTTATGTCTGCTTCTTTTAGCTTGCTTCTTTGGAATAGAATTAATCATAGTTGGTAAGTTATTTTCTTAACTATCTACTCATCGTAGATGATAAAGTCATTTACATTTTAAATCTGAGATGCTTGTTTCAATGGTACATGTGAGTGTAACATCAAGGCCAGAGAAGACTGTTGTTTTTTTTTATAGCATTTACTATTTGTATGCACGTTGACTCGGATGGGGCTTCAGGGGAGTTTGCTGGGGTTTTTAGGGCCTGCCCTATAAACCAGTTCACTCACAACTACTGTGCTAATGCGTCCCAACAATAACACTTAAAGGCAAATGTATTCGCAGACTCACCCACACAGATCAGTACAGCATATACACTGTACAGATTAGTATATGATGTGAAGGTTTATTTAGTATGAGAAAGGTTATTGTAATAAACCAGGCAGTGTACAGTGGGTTACAGTATCAACTATTGATGGCCTTGTCATCAATTTTGACACCAGGTCAGAGCACCTTATTAACTACTTGAAGGTGGTTCATTTACTGGCAAGTACTGTAATGACTGAATAGAGCTGTTATACACTGTGGCTATTCTAGAGTATAGCACACAGAGGGGCACCAAGTGGGGCACAACTTAATTATGGATGGGCACTCATTTTTTCTACTTTTTCAGGGTTCTACAGTGTTTTCCACATACAATAAAATGCCCCACAAAAACAGCTGTGTGGATTAAAAATAAGAAATCTGCAGTGTCATAACCTGAATTAAAACTCCATTAAATTAAGTGAAAAAAAAAACACAACTGTGTACCTTCCTGCAATTTAGTGACTTCTGAAGTGCCTTGAACCCCCCTACTTTAGTATAAATCTGAACACATATATTATTTCTTTTAAATGAATAGCAAATAAGTAAAATAAAGATATAAATCACTTTAATTGCTGACCTTAAATTCTGGGTGAAATTGGAGCTGATTTAGAGAAGCTAAGACTGGAGAAGCTGTCTGTGACTGGAGAAGCTGGCACTGACTGGAGAAGCTGTCTGTGATTGGAGAAGCTGTCTGTGACTGGAGAAGCTGGCTGTAAATGGAGAAGCTGGCTGTGAATGGAGAAGCTGGCTGTGACTGGAGAAGCTGTCTGTGACTGGAGAAGCTGTCTGTGACTGGAGAAGCTGGCACTGACTGGAGAAGCTGTCTGTGACTGGAGAAGCTGTCTGTGACTGGAGAAGCTGTCTGTGACTGGAGAAGCTGTCTGTGAATGGAGAAGCTGGCTGTGACTGGAGAAGCTGGCTGTGACTGGAGAAGCTGGCTGTGACTGGGGAAGCTGGATGTGACTGGAGAAGCTGGATGTGACTGGAGAAGCTGGCTGTGACTGGGGAAGCTGGATGTGACTGGAGAAGCTGGATGTGACTGGAGAAGCTAGATGCTAACTAGGAATGGTAGCTGATTTAACTCTTTCAAGGGCAGTGGTCAACGTAGGTGACCACTTTTAAACACAAATTTCATTTCTGCTTGCATGCTGGTTACAACAAGTAATCAGAGGGGTAAATAAAAGGGGTAAATAAAATATATATATATTTCACACCCAGCGGTAGTGTAGATTGTATACTTTGTACAGTAGCCACTTAAACCACTAATAGTACTCTGACAGAGGGTAATAAAAAAAATATAGGGCAGCAGTGTGGAGTAGTGGTTAGGGCTCTGGACTCTTGACTGGAAGGTCGTGGGTTCAATCCCAAGTGGGGGACACTGCTGCTGTACCCTTGAGCAAGGTACTTTACCTAGATTGCTCCAGTAAAAACCCAACTGTATAAATGGGTAATTGTATGTAAAAATAATGTAATTGTATGTAATTGTATGCTAAGAAATAATAATAGTAATGTGTGTATATATATATACAATTTGAAAAAGAAAAACTGCTGTGTACAAAAGGTGCAAAATCAAAAAGAAAAAGGTATTGTGAATAATTGATAAAAAAAAAAATTATATCAGGACGTTTCGGACTACAAGTCCTTCAGCTAGATGGAAAAGCAGTGCTGTAAACAAGCTTTTGAAAGACAACTTGTTTATAACAGCTTGCTTACAGCACTGCTTTTTTCCATCCAGCTGAATAAGGACTTTGTTAATCAATTATTCTTATACAGCTATGGCCAAAAGTTTTGCATCACCCTGTAGATTTAACACATTTTGCTTCAGAAAGTCGAATCAAATCTGCTAAATAATGTTACGTTCACATACTGAATTACATACCGCTTTGTACTTTTCCATATACTAACAAAAAACTGCCAATAATTAAAAAATGAGACATTTAGAAATCTAACATAAAGGGCATCATTTATGAAAGAGCACTACATTTGGAATTAGTGCTCATGTAAAATAGTGAGCCTAACGTGCGCGATAAATCTAAATTTACTGCCCTATTTACTAACGGAG
The DNA here is from genome assembly GCA_030684275.1 of Acipenser oxyrinchus oxyrinchus. Taxonomy (NCBI): domain Eukaryota; kingdom Metazoa; phylum Chordata; class Actinopteri; order Acipenseriformes; family Acipenseridae; genus Acipenser; species Acipenser oxyrinchus. The sequence continues at coordinate 70,383,412 of CM060247.1, read as the reverse complement.
AACGCATTAATTTACATACCATACCGTGCACACTACATGTATTGTGAGTGATAATTTACTGTGCACGATAATGTCAGAGACTTACCCGTGATCACCGTGATATCAAAAGCCCCAGCAGTCCCGGCGTATCTTTTGGTCAGTAGCTTATTGTGAAGGTGGGGGTGGCTTAAATTGACAGGTCAGGCAGAGGCAATGTAAAGTGAAACTGCACTGCTTACCTTTTAATTTTAACATGTATTCCTTGTCCGATGTAAAAAAATAAATAATTAAAATGCCTTTTTCCTTTCACCTTTAATGCATATACAATAAAAGTTGTGCAATGGCATATTTTTCTTTTTGTTCTGCTTACTCAAGAAATATTGATTGATGAGACATAGCCTCATTTCTCTTCCTTGTCGGCATTGCCACCCTGTAGCGCAGGCTCCATGGATCGGGTGACAGTGCTATGTGAGTACAATCAATAGCACACGTCCTGCAAATCTGTCCTCTGTGGGAAAATTTAATATAATTCCCTGTGAGCTTTATCAGGGCTTTTTTTGTGTGTAAATTTCAGTTTATTAAATAGGATGCTGTTAAAGCTGAATGACATAGTTTAAAATAAATAGTTAATTCTCTAAAGCAGGGGTGTCAAACATACGGCACGCAGGGCAATTTTTGGTGGCCTGCCCATTAATTTCTAAAATTGCATTGATGTACTGTATCATTGGAATTCTTCTTTTAAAACAACCTGCCTCTTTACTATAACACCGGTATTCAGCATGTGCAGTCTGCACTGTATGAGTGACATTCCCATTAAGCCAATCACAGATCACAGAGGTAGTAAAATAGCCAATCAAATAGCACACAGGATCCATTTCCTCACGCACACGTGTAACAGCACAGCAGACATAATGTTGATTAGGATAACGAAGTGAAGGCTTGTTTAAACTATTTATTTTACTTTGTGATAAATTTAAAATCAGTAGCCAAAAAGTAGTTGGAGATGTCACAGACGGAACACAGAAGATTCCAAAATCGTTAGCCAGAAGATTATTTGTTCACTGAATCATTTTGACGTCAAGGCAATATGTCTAATTTGCAGTGCAACCATTGCATAAAACGTCACTATGACACGCTGTACAATGCAACATATTTTGAGTTTACTGGAAATGAAAGAAGCTATGGCATCTCAATGAAAGTTTTTTTCTGAAAACGAGAAGGAAAAATGAAAGTGTGCGGATGCCAAGAACAACACAACCACAGGAAAGGACTTTTTTTTACTTCAAGAAACCATGGAAAATGCAGAATTATTTTGGAAGAAACTAACGTAAAAGAAAGAAATGCAGAAGTACCTATTTTCTTACACTGGATTCTGCATCAGCAGGCATTATCTTGGAAAAGTTGCAGAATTAGAACACATAATGAACATTGTTATCAAGTGTGTCAGAAATGAAGTGCCAAGTGTCTGGACAGAAGTCATGAAAAGGCACATTTCATAGTGGTACTGTTTACCATTTCAAATTTTCATAACTTGTCAGTATCTGTTTTTTTCATTGCTGTTAAAAGCATTACATTTTGGAATATGTTAAATATTGAGACCTAGCATTATATATTTTTTTTACTGTTTGAGATTTACACTGATAGTAAAATAAATTCTATTTCCTTCATTATATTACATTTGTGATATTGAGTTGTTTTGTCAGTGTTCTAGGAAAGCTGCTTCTAGTTATATCTGCCTATTTCTGTACTATAAAATATATTAAGTAATATGTTGATTAATTGATTGAAACTGTGCCTGCATACTTATTGAAGACTATGAATCGTGCAGTGGGGGTAATATGTTTTGTGTAAAGTAGTATATTTGGAGTATATTGCCCTACATACAATTTATATAGACATTTTCACGTACATTACTGTGTGTGTGTGTATGTGTATATATATATATAGAGAGAGAGAGAGAGAGAGAGAGAGAGAGAGAGAGAGAGAGAGAGAGAGAGAGATCATTATTTATTTATTTATTTATTTATTTATTTTTACGGTGCAACGCACCATGTGAGCAGTCTTTAAATAGCCCTTGCTGACAGATTTTTCGGTTCAAACACATTTTTATAAACAAGTAATTCAGCATGTATTCACTGATTCACTAAACTGAATGAATCAAAAGAATTGAACTGCACATCACTAGGCCAGAAAAAGAGGTTTAAGTAGCGCGCCTATCAGTGGTTAAAGCCTGGTTTCCATACACAGTAATAAATGGTCACTTTAATGTGTGCAGTAAAATTAACGTCCTTTACTAAATACCATGTAAATACAGCCCATCTCATTATTCTGAGCTGTATTCTCATTTAAATACATCAGCATATATTACAATATAAATCACATATTTATTCTGATTACCACAGTGTGTAGCACTAAATTTAATGTGTGCCATAATATGTCAAGTATCAGACGCGATAATGAATACAATTGCAATAGTAAATTTGGAAGTCATGAATGTGCACACTAATTGCAATTATCGCGCACCATAAAGTTTAGCGCCCTTTCATAAATGAGGCCCAAAGTACTGTACTACTATTATGGCTTCCGGTAGACTTTTGCGATATCATTTTGTAGTTTCTCTGATTGCCGATGTTAAATAAAAGCCATAAATTATGTTCATATACTGTACTTCTCAAGCAGTGTTGCTTAGTTTAGGCATCATTTCAGAGAAATGTATTCATTGGTCTAGTGTTCAGCATTTGCTGAGGAATCTGGGAGTGGGTAAAAGGCTGTTACATTGGGAGGGCATTTTGACAGGTTTTTTTTTTAAAGCTCTGCACCAGGTAACAGGACCAATGACCATGCTGGAAAAATAGCGTATACGCACGACTCGCATACTATTATTATTATTATTATTATTATTTATTTCTTAGCAGACGCCCTTATCCAGGGCGACTTACAGTCGTAAACAAATACATTTCAAGAATCACAGTATAAGTAATAATGCAATTAAGAGCAAGATAAATACAATGACTTTGGTTCAAGCAAGTACAAGTGTGACAAAATATGATTCAATAATACAGCAGACAACAGTGTCAGTGATAGTTACATCAGGATATAAGAAGTGACGCAGAGAGAACACCAGGCGAGCAGCTGAGTTCTGGATGAGCTGGAGCGGACGGGTGGTGGACGCAGGGAGGCCAGCCAGGAGGGAGTTGCAGTAGTCTAGGCAGGAGAGTACCAAGGCCTGGACCAGGACTTGGGTGGCGTAGTTGGTGAGGAAGGGTCCGATTCTTCGGATGTTGCTCAGGAAGAAGAGTGGAGATGTGCTGGGAATAAGAGAGGCAGGGGTCCAGGGTGACTCCGAGGTTCTTAGCAGAGGAAGAAGGAGAGAGTGTGGTAGATTCCAGAGGAACAGAGATGGAGAGATCAGAGGAGGGGGAGGAGGAGGAGGGAAAGAAAAGGAGGTCAGATTTAGAGTGGTTGAGTTTGGTCATACATATGAAGACTTTCTGTTTAAGCGCTTGTAGTTTTGGAACCTTAAATCAGAAATTAAAACCCAATACACCTACAGAAAGGCATTAAGTATATCTTTCCAGTGATGTGATTTATTTTGTTGTGGGATGATTTTTTCTATTTTTTTTATATGAGCTACACCTCCCAAAAAATTATATGAAAAACAATAAACAATATTTTAAAAAATTGCCTATTTCAACCTCTTTCCAAGTGTTATAAAAAAACTTAAAGCATATCGTAGCTGCACAATTTTCCAAGGATTTCAAATCAGAAATCAGAATTTTAATATCTTGTACAGTTGCAGAACTAGATAAGGTTTTATAATGCATAGTATATTACAAAAATCAACCTCCGTAATGGCAAAGGCAAAGTGAGACTGGAAACATTATTGCCCTGTTTGAGATAAAATTATATTTCAGAATAATAATAAAGAAACAACACACAAGTTATCAAGTCAAATGTTGGGTTTTTTTTTTAAAAAACAAAAAGTATATTACAAATAAAACTTTGAAAATAAGAATTTTATTTGGGAGGGAGGGAGACAAAACCCTTCTATATTGTGCTGTATTTATTTATCTTCAAAACTACCCTGCAGTTGAAGTGCTGGGCTGGGGCTCCTCCAGATCACTCTTCTCCTCCTCATCCTCCTGCAGCAGCTCTTCATCAAGGAGGTCAGCCCCCATGGTGTCCATGCCCTCGATCTCTTCCTCAGTCAGGGCCCTCCTTCTCTTCAGTGACTGAACCAGATGCTAGAGCTGATTGTCTCCATCCATCTTCTGGCTTACACACACCCACATAAAACATTAAAATAAATACCAATTATTAATTATTATAATAATAATAATAATAATAATAATAATAATAATAATAATGATTCTCATTCCTTTTTCATACACATAAAAGAGTAAACTAATAACGACTGTTCTTTACACACATACAAAAGTAAAAGTAAACCAATAATAAAATACATGGCTAAATAATAATAGTGACTACAGCTAAATAATGTCTCTCTGTTCTTTACACACAATAAACTAATAATAAAATACATGGCTAAATAATAGTAAAAACTACAGCTAAATGTCTGTTCTTTACATAGGCTACATACACAATGTAAAAATAAAAACTAAACCAATAATAAAAAAAACAACGTGATTTATTCCTCATTCTTTTACACATCGAATAAAAAAATAAGTTAAAAAAATAATAGATGCATATCTAAATAATAATAACGACTACAGATAAATAATGAATCGACTAGAAAAAGTAAAATAGCTAACACAGACGTACACAAACACCTAACTTTTGGCATCACATACGATAGACCTATTAGTTTTGCCTTCTCTCCTGAGGAGAAACAAGTTCAAAAAATGGAAAAACAAGTCTAAAATAAAAACATATATGTGAAACTAACTATAAGAAAGATGTTTTAAAAAAAAAACGTGATGTTGGTACAGTAGTTACTCTTGTCTACAGCATTCATAAAAGTTAGCCCTGCCCAGCAAGCAAGCGCGCGCGCACACAAAAGACACAGCGGAAAAAAAAAAAAAAACACTGCAGATGTACTCAGCACAAAAAAAAGAATATAAAGTTGAAAAAAAAACAACAACAACAATATGGCTAATTAGCCCAAGTACTTATCGTTTAGATGATATGTCCTTGTTATCAAAATATTATATGTCCCGCCCACCCTAGCCCTAAACCAATGGTATCATGACAAGCCCCGTAGTCATGGCTATGGACCCACACTTTAAAAAAAACAAATTGCTGGTTGGACGGCTGAGATACGACGTGTTTTGTCATCGTAACAAAAGTTACGAAATTACAGTGCGTCAGCAGCTAAGGGCCTAATCACCGCCCTGACGTATGCATATTTCATGGGAACCGCGCAGTCTGTCGTGTTTATACCTTACACCTTATATATCAATATATAAAATAAATATGGACTGGAGAGGAGGGCCATAATGGAAAATTATTGCCCCGAAGGAAGACTATTGTTACCGACTGGGAACTATAATGCCCGAAGCCTCAGGCTGAGGACATTGCACCCTGGAGTTAACAATAGTCTTCCCGAGGAGGATCTCATTTTCAACTATGAGTTGAGTCTGCAATACATATTTAATATATGAGTCAGTCAAAATAATGAGAGGCAAGGGTGGATAGTAAATATGACTTTATATACTGTAAAGCCATAAATATCTGGGAGTCTCTTATTATGCATTTTTTCCGTATGAAAAAAAACATTTTTGGCACGAATATTTCAGTGCTGTACATATAGGGACTTGGGATGGAGGGTCCTGCATGGGCTTCAGCGTCAGGAGAGATCCTGCGTTACTTTACCGACTCGGACGCCGCATGCCCTTTCTGCTGACTGTCCGAGTCGGTAAGCCACATTTATTTTTTGTGCGCCAGGCTGCAGCCATTTTTCCTTCTATTGAAGAATCTCTTGCTGCAGTTCTGGCTGCATTTCTCCCCAACCCTCCTCATTTTCGGGCACCCTGTCCGTGGCTCCACCAGGAAGAAGGACCTCCTCGTGAATCTGCTCCTGGCTCTTGCTAAACTTGCCATTTACAAGACCAGGAAGCGTAAGATGATCGGGGAGGGTCTCTTTGACTGTGGGGCCATGTTCAGGGCCCTTGCCCGATCTCGGGTTAAGTTAGAGCACGCCCACGCAGAGTCCGCTGGCGACATGGCCACTTTTGTCGACCAGTGGGCTCTAGGGGGCGTGCTCTTACCACCTCCCCTTTTGTACTTAATATTTAATTTACAGTCCTTTTACCGGTATTTTCTGTTACATTAGTTAAGGTATGTCTTTTTTAGCACACACAAGGGTGCTAAGTAGAATTTTTTTCCAGCTGTCTTTTGACAGCTGGTCTAGTCCCTTCAAATGTACCTTGAATAGGACCAGTACAACAGGTCGCCCAACATTTCTAGAGCAAAATAGGTTTTATGGATGTGATTCGCCAATATATTTTGGTCGCAAATATTTTTAATTTTTTTATGGTATTTGGTTTAAATATAGCTGATACAGCATAAGTAAATAAATAAATAACAAAGTTTTTGTAGTTCATACCACATCGTTATCAAAGTTTTATTGTTTCTTTTGTAGTATGTTTTGTAATTAATTTTCTGTTAAGTCACAGAATCGTTGTTTTTTCACTCAGCCATTTTCTCTTGTTGTTAGGAATGGAGGTGGAGGGCATTCTTTCTAAAAGGGTTTGGACTGACCGTGATGTGAACCAATCACATGTCAGAGGGAGACTATTGTCCGGTGATGTAAAGATGTTAGGGCAATAGTTCAATCTATTTTCTCTCCTATTATGAGGTTTTAACCAATTACAGGCCAGAATTTCCAAGCACTGACTGCTTGTTATATATATATATATATATATATATATATATATATATATATATATATATATATATATATATATATACAGTAGATATACAGTACTGTGCAAAAGTTTTAGGCAGGTGTGAAAAATGCTGTAAAAGTAAGAATGCTTTCAAAAATAGACATGTTAATAGATTATATTTATCAATTAACTAAATGCAAAGTGAGTGAACAGAAGAAAAATCTAAATCAAATCCATATTTGGTGTGACCACCCTTTGCCTTCAAAACAGCATCAACCATCAATTCTTCTAGGTACACCTGCACACAGTTTTTGAAGGAACTTCGGCAGGTAGGTTGGCCCAAACATCTTGGAGAACTAACCACAGTTCTTCTGTGGATTTAGGCAGCCTCAGTCGCTTCTCTCTCTTCATGTAATCCCAGACAGACTCGATGATGTTGAGATCAGGGCTCTGTGGGGGCCATACCATCACTTCCAGGACTCCTTGTTCTTCTTTACGCTGAAGATAGTTCTTAATGACTTTCGCTGTATGTTTGGGGTCGTTGTCATGCTGCAGAATAAATTTGGGGCCAATCAGATGCCTCCCTGATGGTATTGCATGATGGATAAGTATCTGCCTGTACTTCTCAGCATTGAGGAGACCATTAATTCTGACCAAATCCCCAACTCCATTTGCAGAAATGCAGCCCCAAACTTGCAAGGAACCTCCACCATGCTTCACTGTTGCCTGCAGACACTCATTCGTATGCGCTGTCCAGCCCTTCGTGAACAAACTGCCTTCTGCTACAGCCAAATATTTCAAATTTTGACTCATCAGTCCAGAGCACCTGCTGCCATTTTTCTGCACCCCAGTTCCTGTGTTTTCGTGCATAGTTGAGTCGCTTGGCCTTGTTTCCATGTCGGAGGTATGGCTTTTGGCCGCAAGTCTTCCATGAAGGCCACTTCTGACCAGACTTCTCCGGACAGTAGATGGGTGTACCAGGGTCCCACTGTTTTCTGCCAGTTCTGAGCTGATGGCACTGCTGGACATCTTCCGATTGCGAAGGGAAGTAAGCATGATGTGTCTTTCATCTGCTGCAGTAAGTTTCCTTGGCCGACCACTGCGTCTACAGTCCTCAACGTTGCCCGTTTCTTTGTGCTTCTTCAAAGAGCTTGGACAGCACAACAGGAAACCCTGTCTGCCTTGAAATTTCTGCCTGGGAGAGACCTTGCTGATGCAGTATAACTACCTTGTGTCTTGTTGCTGTGCTCAGTCTTGCCATGGTGTATGACTTTTGACAGTAAACTGTCTTCAGCAACCTCACCTTGTTAGCTGAGTTTGGCTGTTCCTCACCCAGTTTTATTCCTCCTACACAGCTGTTTCTGTTTCAGTTAATGATTGTGTTTCAACCTACATATTGAATTGATGATCATTAGCACCTGTTTGGTATAATTGTTTAATCATACACCTGACTATATGCCTACAAAATCCCTGACTTTGTGCAAGTGTACCTAGAAGAATTGATGCTGTTTTGAAGGCAAAGGGTGGTCACACCAAATATGGATTTGATTTAGATTTTTCTTCTGTTCACTCACTTTGCATTTAGTTAATTGATAAATATAATCTATTAACATGTCTATTTTTGAAAGCATTCGTACTTTACAGCATTTTTTCACACCTGCCTAAAACTTTTGCACAGTACTGTATATACTGTATAATTTGGAGAACAGCTACTTTATTCTAATGCAAGATACATGATAATTCCATGTCGGTGATGCCTTGTGGCAGATACAGGTCTGATAGACCTATTTTAAATAATGTAGTTCCCATTGCATATCACAATTTCTAATAGTACGCATCCCCTTTGTGTATTTAAAGTATGTAAAATGCCAGAGGGGCCTGTTTTCAATGATTTAAGCAGTTGTTACAGCATGCTATTGGCAGTTATACAGTGCCTTCTGGAAAGCAAAGTGTTCATAAATGTAGGGTATATTGTGCACCCTACATATTCAGCACTTTTTTGGAGAACTATTTATAAAATATTTAAAATACAAACTTTATATGGACATTTTAGATATATCTACCTGTCATGGTAAACATTAACATCACTAAACAAAAACGTAATACAAATATAGGGCAGTGATGTCTATAATAGATTTGGGGGTTTCTTAACTAGTGAACCATCATTTTATAAATATGATTTATTTTACAAATGTTGTATAATTTCTCAGTCAAGCATGGGCTTAGACACATACTGTTTGTTATATTCCTCTTGGTAGAGTATGGAGATTAAAGCTAATTAATAATTCTGTATTTTTGGATACTGCTGCATTGCAGGTTGACCATTGAAATGCAAACAGAATCAGCCTCTCCAGGATTCTATGGTTGCTGTTTCCAGGATTTTAAATACAAATATTGGAATCAGTTATTCAAATGCCTTAAAAGCCTCCCTAGTACACAGAGCATATCAATTATATAATCTTTGTCTACTTGCAAGTTTGCTAAGGATTTTTTTTTGCACAGGTTATTGAATATATCTGAATTTAAATAGCAGAAAAATGTTTCTACAAACACATTTTTCTTATTCTGACAAAGCTAACTTGTCTTCTAATATGCATGCTTGTTACTGATGGAGTTCCATGGGGGAGAGTCAGCCTCTCCCTGCTTAAAGGGATTTTATGAGAGCCAGTTCTTAGTTTTGTTTCATAGCAACCACAGCTCATCAAGTATAAACACAACGAACAGTTAACCAGTGTATGTCTGTGTGCAACCTGTCTATCTGGAGATGTAAATATGAATATGCTGTTTTTTCTGCTGTATTAAAAGAACAGTGGATAGTCTCTTCAACTTTAGGGAAATACCCTGCCCAAAATGTTATTTTCACAGTCTTTTATATAGAGGATACTGATCATTCGTGGTATACGGTTTTTATTCGCCGCAGGAGGATATCCCATTAAACCACAAGCCCCTGTCGGTTTATGTTAAAGACATTTTACTGCCAGTAGGAAGCTCCAAAAAAGACTGTTGCCAGTAGTTTAACATCAGGGCTAAAGAAAGATAAATACTTATATTGTATTTACTTTAAGTTATATTAATAATTTGTTTTGTGCACTACTGCTGGCAGCAGTGGAATCAGCAGCCTTAGTGTGAGTAAAAATCCTTGTACTGGTAGTAACATATGTCCACATTTTTTTTTTTTTTTTTAATAAATGCACACATATCCGGTAACTTTTGTAAAATGGATCATCCTATTAACTGAACGCTCTTAAAATTTGAATTAACTTGATGCTAGTTTCTCTGAAGAAAATATTACAGAAATTGCTACACACTTTCAGAAACACACATTTCTCCAGCTGCACTTTTGTTTTTAATAAACAGTCTGTCATTAAACAGTGCATCACCACAGACAATGAGGTTCTTCTGCAGTGCCTACAAAGATAAATCCAAATTCTAAGTAACTTTCTTCATATTTCCAATTTTTCTGTTTTAGAGGCTGATGCACCTGCACAATCTTGTTTTTTTTTTCATGCACCACAAACTGAAGGCCATTGCACACGGATCCGATACATCATTTATTGTCCGTCATCCGAAAGCTCATCCGTCAACTTGATTGCACATTGGATGCGTTAAAACGACACCTCCAGCAGCGATGCTGAAGATGTATTACTTATCCTGTGGAGTCAAAGCCAAAAACACAAAAAAGGCGATATTGTATTCACCCAATATTAAAGAAGCGTAAAGAGCTAGGGTTCTGAGTTTATTTCAGAATGTCAGTAGTTCAGTTTGAGGAGCTACTAATAATAATCGGTTATAATATACAGTTCTTCATGGTTCGCTTTGCAGAGAATAAGCTTCTCCACATTGAACACAAAAACAGGAACTGCAAGAATCCACGTGTCTTTTTTCATTGGTCATTGTAATTTTTAATGCATGTCAAATTGGATCAAATCGAACTTGTTTCGATTCCAGAATTGACGCATCACTGTCGTACGACATCCACCCACTTTTTCCTGAAAACCCGTCTAATCAGGAGCGTAAGTTGTGACCTCACAATCACCTCTGATCTTCCCCATTGTAACAAATAGCAGCTACACTATTTGCAATTGTAACTTTTTTTATTGTGTTTTATGTGTTAAAATGGTATGTTTCTTTATATTATTGATTGATGGCACTCTGGTTAGCTTAAACAATTGTCTCTTCCTTAGAATTTAAAAGTATACCAATACATACTTCCTGTATTAACTGTTATTCAGTAGTACATTGTGTATCTTATAATGTGATGGGGGAAACTCAATTTTAGTCTTTTATTTTAATTGCGGAATAATGCTGATTTTTTAAATTTAATTAATTTTTTTTATCAGAGAATTTCAGGAGGGTTTTATTGTGGAAAACAAGGATCACTGTTAATTATTAAACATTCACCTGGAATATGAATAAATCAAGCATTCATTTTCTTTAATCAAGTAAAACCCTTGAGAACAAATTCTCATTTGCAATAACACCTTGTTACCAGACTATGTCTGCTAAGAAAGAAAGTGTAGTCGAAACTATTATAATTAATTCAGCTCAAAGTGTCCACACTGAAGTACTGTTTCATGTTTAGTCGGGCGTAATGCGTACAAACAGTATTAAAATAGTTTGGTTACAGTTCCTGGCAGCAAAATGAACTGTGAAAATGAATACTATAGTATCCCACTGTGCACTGTATTTTATTTTAAAAGAATGTGTTATGCCCCATATTAACAGAAGTCCATATTGTGTTGAAGTCCAAGTGTTTTGGAAAAAGTAATGCGAAGTACACACACACACGTAGGGCTTGAAGTCTTCGGGTTTATTTTTAATCAGGCGATGTTCTGTAAACAAATTGAGCTGATTCTGTTTCATAATTAAACTCAAACAGAGCTGACAAATTTCATCCCGATCCTACTTTTAACTTGCATTTCATTGTTTATGTTGGCTAATTTAACGTTGTGTTTTTGTTATTTTCCCCACTAGTTTTTTTTAAGCAAATTAATACCCAGTGCAGAGTGTACACTGATGACAAGTCCTTTAGGCACCTGTTCTGAGTACTTCGCCAAACTTATCACAAAGCATTTTGGGATATTGGAAGATACACAAAAAATGTAGTTGCTGTTTAGCCGAGAAAATAGGCAAAACCTGAGCAGGGTTGCCAGATTGGGTGGGTTTACAATATTTTTAAGCAAAATACTAAGCTATACCTTAGTGTTTACATCACTGTTGCTAAACATTGTAATGTAAATCAATATCTGTGGCAATGACATACATTGCATTATGGGTAACATATGTTTTGCACGCGTCTGGTAACAGAAGATACCGATACAAAATATACAGGAAAGAGTGGAAGGCTGATCGTGAATTAAACGTAGAGAGTGGTCTCTCAGATGTAATTTCTTAAAGATGACAGTTGAAATAGAATGGGATTAAAACTGCTCCACATTTGATTTGAACTGCAAAGAAACAGCCAAACTTCAGCCTAATTTACAGCAGGCCTTCCCGGGAGCTGCTAGCAAACTTTGAGCGTGTATAACGGCTATTGCAAACCATTTCAAGGTGACTGCATGTGTACAGTCAGAAGGAGGGACTCAATCTTTTACAAATGGTCATAAAAGATAAGCTTACAACATTGCGCAGAGCTGAGCACCTACAGAAACGCTACAAAAAGAAGGAGCGTGCGCGAACTAACTTTTATAAAGACCCATTCAAATTTGTAAAGAAGTTATTCACCAGTGAGAAGAATGGCACACTAAAAGCATCCAAGTTTGAGCTGGAGAGATATTTGGAGGAAACGCATACAGATTCAAAAAGGCAGGAGCCTATATCAATTCCTTCAGACATCCCACCTATCAATCCACCAGAATACCAAATGGAGGACTGTGCACCTAAGTGGAAAGAAGTAGAGCGAGCTGTGAAAAAAGCAAGGGCTTCATCATCTCCAGGGCCTAATGGAGTTCTGTACAGAGTGTACAAGAGTGCTTCAGGAGTTCTACGAATCCTGTGGAAATTGATGAAAGTGACATGGGAAAAACAGGTTGTACCAAGAGCATGGTGCCGAGCAGGTGTCTTTATACCTAAAGAAAAAGATTCTACAAGCATCAGTCAGTTTTGCCCTATTTCCCTATTAAACATAGAAGGCAAGATTTTCTTCATCATTATTGCTCAGAGATTGTCAACTTACCTATTAAAGAACTGCTTCATTGACACTTCAGTACAAAAAGCGGGCATTCCAGGTTTTCCAGGATGCTTAGAAGACATCAATCTGATCTGACAACAAATTCAATCAGCTAAAAAGGAGAGGAAGGAGCTCCATGTGACATTCCTGGAATTGGCTAATGCATATGGTTCAGTGCCACATGAACTTCTTTGGGCAGCATTTGATTTTTTCAGTGTACCGATGACAATAACAAATTTAGTGAAAGCCTACTTTGGAGATTTGCAATTTAGTTTTTCAACTTCAGAATTCAGCACTACATGGCAATGCCTAGAAGTTGGAATAATGGCAGGATGCACCATTTCTCCACTGGCTTTTACCATGGCAATGGAAGTAATCATTAGGGCATCAAAATGGGTAGTGGGAGGAGAGCGCTTGGATTGTGGAATGCGACTACCACCAATTCGAGCATACATGGATGACATGACAACCATGACTACAACAGTAGCCTGCACTAATCGGTTATTGGGCAAATTAACCAATAACATTGAATGAGCACGAATGCAATTCAAGCCCACTAAATCAAGGAGCATCTCTATAATTAAAGGTAAAGTAGTAGATAAAACGTTCTTCATTAATGGTCAGGCAATACCAACAGTGTCTGAGAAGCCAGTGAAAAGTCTTGGGAGATGGTACGACGGGGATCTAAAGGACATAGTTCGTGTGGGAGAAGTTAGACAACAAGCAGTGGAAGGGTTGAAGAGCATAGACAGCAGCGCTTTATCAGGCAAACTAAAACTCTGGGGCTTTCAGTTTGGTCTACTGCCAAGGCTGCTGTGGCCACTGACTGTGTACAAGGTTTCTTTGACAACAGTAGAGAAGCTTGAAGCTTTTATCAGTTCATACATCAGGAAATAGTTGGGAGTTCCACGCTGCCTTAGCAGAGTGGGACTTTATGGTAAAGGAATACTGCAGCTACCAGTCTCCACTCTAACCGAAGAGTTTAAGTGCGCCAAGGTCCGACTGGAAATGACATTAGTAGAGTCGCACGACAAATACATAAGGGAGGCAGCACCTGTGTTGAAAACTGGAAGAAAGTGGGTGGCAAAGAAAGCTGTGGAGGATGCAAAGGCTGCCCTTCGAATTGGTGATATCATAGGGCAAGTTCAGCATGGAAGAGGGGGTCTTGGTCTCAGTTCAGCTCCTCCTACATGGCACAAGGCAGCCCCAGCTCAACGGAGGAAGCTGGTAGTCAATGAGGTGCAAAAGCAGGATGAGAGGATGATGTGTATAAAGGCCATTTCCCAGGCCAAGCAGGGAGAATGGATGAGATGGGAGAGTGTGGAACAACGCAAGATTGGCTGGCAAGACCTATGGTCAATGGAACAGAGCAGGATCAGTTTCCTTGTAAGGTCAACATATGATGTTCTCCCATCACCACAGAACCTAAACCTCTGGGTAGGAGAGGATCCCTCATGTCCTTTGTGTTCATCACCTGCAACATTAAGGCACATTTTGACAGGATGTAAGGTGGTTCTTAGCCAAGGACGGTTTACTTGGCGCCATGACCAGGTGCTGCGATGTTTGGCCTTAGCATTGGAAGACAAGCGCAACATGACCAATAAGTTGCCACCAGTTCCATCAAAACATTACACACAAAAGACAACATTCCTCCGCCCAGGAGAGCAACCGCCAAGAAAAGGTGTTAAAACCAATCCTCGCCCAGGACAACTGGAAGCTGCTAGAGACTGGAAAATGCTGGCAGATGTTGGTCAATGGCTTATTTTTCCACCTGAGATTTGCCACCACTAACCTTCGACCAGATATTGTCTTGTGGTCTGGATCAGCACGCCTTGTTCACCTGGTAGAGTTAACAGTGCCATGGGAGGATGCTGTAGATGAGGCGTATGAGAGGAAGAAACTGCGGTATGCTCAACTAGCCACTGAAGCGGAACAGCGAGGATGGAGAGTCTGGGTTTACCCAGTGGAAGTGGGTTGTCGAGGATTTGTGGCACACTCTACAACCCGGTTTCTCAGAGATGTCAGATTCAATGGCCAAGAGTTGCGTCGCACAGTGAAGAACTTATCTGAAGCAGCAGAGAGGAGCAGCAACTGGCTGTGGTTGAGACGGAAAGATTCTGGCTGGGAATCTCAAGCACAATAGAAAGAAAGAAACGCTGATGTACAGGTAAGTAAGCTGGGCTGAGTTGAGTGGGGGACGGAGGGGGGGTGATGCTGGGACGCCAGAATCACCGTCGAGCCCTCTTGAGGTGTCGTGGGCTAGTCGGCGAAACACCGAGGATGGAAGGTGCCCACTTGAAGACCCCAGAGATGTACCCTTGTGGCAGGATGGCTTGCAGTGGTGAGGTGTGGTGACTTCACAGACCAGCAACACAGACACACAGCAGCTGCGGGTTAAAACCGAGACGCGAAAGCGCTCAGTTTCTTTATTAAATAATAATGAAAATAAAGGAGTTAAACAAAACACACACACAAAACAAACGGTCACAAGGGCCAAGCAAAACAGTAAACAAACACAAACGGGATGAAACAGACAAACAAGTATCGTGCTGAACCAATAGCAATTGTTATTTTTCGCTTCTCCTCTATCTCTCCGTACCTCCTCTCTGTACACCGTCTTTTATGCAGTTGTACCGAGACTCGATTGCTAATCAACCATTCAATTAGAATCTCGGTACAACTGCACATGGATTAATTACGTGTCCTTCCCCGTGCTCACATAGTATTACATTTTAATCAGCACGTGAAGTGATGTGCAACCCTAGTATACAAATATAAATACAAATATACATTTTATCACTCGTGCTACGCAGACCCATTTATATCCCGTGTACCAATGACTATACACCAACATTGAACACACTACATGCAACATATAAACAAACAATATGCACAAGGTGGGGTCACACTGCCACAAACCTACTTAGCTCAATCCAGACGGTTGTCATGCTGATGCGCTGGGGACACCGCACTATGGTTGATTCCCAGAGCCAGCATCACAGCCGTTGTGTGTGCTGATGCGCTAGGGAGGGAATAAGCTGATCCCTGGAGCCAGCATTACACTTCAGCCATCAACACCAGACAGAAGGATATCTACATCATCATATGGAAGGAAGCGCAAATGGATGGAGACACATATGGATCACATTAGTTTACTGTGAAGCTACGTCTTAGTTGGTGCTTATCTTGGCGAGAGCCAAGTTCAAATCAGCATGAAGTTTTAACATCTACTCTCATGTAATGGAAATCATTATGAGTGTGAGTTTTGTGGAAATAGGTGCAAAATTAAGGCAGTTATCTTGTTGACCATGTAAAGTGTGACACAGACGAAAGGACACAATCAGCGCATACGTGTCCCCATTTTTTAAACCCTAAACACTACAATTCTATTCAAATGTCATTGGTATGAATTTAAAGGAGTGCTTAACATGGTGATTAAATCTATTTCTTACCTCATATTAGCATTTGTACCATTACCACTGGTCCCCAATTTGTTCTGTGAAAATATTTTATTTTTTTATACGTATTTCATAATTCAGAATATGCAGATATTTCAAAGACACCGATATAGAAGTAAATTCTGCATCAACTTCCTGGTATGAAATTACTTCCTTTGCTGCAGCTCCGTTTCACTCCAGTGAATTATCTGCAGTTATGTGACCTACCACAAAGGTCTGACCCAAGGAGTGTGCAAAAAAAAAAAGATATGAAACAAGTTTTCCTTTTTTTGATCTACAGCTTGAAAAATTCTGCATCCTTAACTAAAAAAAAAAAAGATTGAATGCAGTAATACAAAAAAAAGGGGACTAGTGGTAATGCTGCTGGTGCTTATTATTGATTAGAGTAAAGTGAGATTTAAGGTGATGAGAATTGATTTATTTGTGGTTGAAATTAGTATTTTGTGCTTTAAGCTTAAATACTTGGTTTGATGCATTTAGACAGGTATTGTAAATAAAAAATTAAAAAATTAAAAAACACTAGAATTTCCACAGATTAAAAAATGTAGCCATTGAGTCAAAGCAGATTTAATAGCTCAATCAGCAGGAAGAAAAAAACAATGTTTTGTGAACAGACCTAATAAAACAGAGAATATTAGAAATTCTCACGTTATACTACTGTGAAGAAACTGAAGATCTCGGGACATAATGATAATGAAGTCAGTCACAAAACATTAGTTGCAGTAAAATAACTTTGAAAATAATTAACGATTACACAGAGAATAAATGACTGAGGGAATGCTAAACATAGATTATATGTTCATGTTTTAATAGGGAGTCAAAATTAGCCAAAATAATAAATGGAGAGTGGATTGCATATTCTGTACATGGTACACCAGTACTATAGGCTTCAGTTGAAGTACATGGTACTAACAAAATAATTCAAGTACATTTGACCTAATATACTGCTGTAATTTTGAAGGTCTCCGATTTTTATATATGAAAAGCACACACATTATGGTAAAGTTGAATTACATTTTATTAATGTTCTATTTGAAGTTGTTGGTGAAGAAATTATATCAAATGCTGTTTGCAGATTATTATTATTATTTATTTCTTAGCAGACGCCCTTATCCAGGGTGACTTACAATCGTAAGCAAATACAGATACTTCAAAGCTCCATTTCATCGAGATGTAGTATGAAGGAACTAATCTTGGAGTACTATATTTAAGCTATCGTTAGTAGTGCTAATCAGGGTCTGTGAAGCAAGCAGTATCTATATACAGCTATAGCCAAAAGTTTTGCATCACCCTATAGAATTAACTCATTTTGCTTCATAAAGTTGACTGAAACCTACTGAATAATGTTACGTTAACATATTGAGTTACATACCATTTTGTAGTTTTCCATATACTTAACGAAAAACTGATTTAAAAAAATGAAAATATAATATTTCGCAGTCTAACATGAAATGCTGTACTACTATTACGGCTTCTGGTAGACTTTTGCAATTTCATTTTGTAATTTCTTTGATTACACAATATTAAATAAAAGATCTAAATTACGTTCATATATATTTTTTGTCTCAATCCTAAAATTCTGTATGATGCAAAACGTTTGCACATAGCTGTACAGTACAGCTGCGTTTTAGTTGAAATAAAATAGGACCCAAAATGTGTAAAATACCGCAGTTTAGGGTTGTGGGATGGTGAACGTCTGTGTATGAGGGAATATAGTCATGTTTAGAAGTGAATGGACCGAAGCTAAACGCCTCTTTGTGCTACCATATCAATACATAAACACTTGCACAGATGCTTGTCCTATAACTGTATTAATCAGCTTTATTGTTAAAATATATACAGTCAACCCTCTTTATACCGCCAGGGTAGGGCCAATCGAGGGTGGCGTTATAGTGAGGGTCAACAAAAAAAAATTAAAAAATTAAAAAAATCACACACACAACCTTCTATGTTTGCAATACATTCAAACGTTTTATTTTTTTTAGCTATGCAATTACAGTATCTCCAGGCCATATTAATAAAACATTAATCTTTTTTAAAACTACAGTACTAGTTCTTAACACAACAGTCTACTAGTGACGGGGGTGTTGATGACATTGGTATGAACGTTCAGTTAACAAAGAATTAGGAAAGCGAGTAAAAGGTTAACGGCATAACTTTGTTGTTTTAATTGGCCATGATTATTTCGCTGGCGCTACAATGAGGGAAACTACAATGCTTATATTTACATTTGCTTGGCTTAGGAAGTTGGCGGGTGGCGGACAGTGGTGTGACGGTATAACGGGTAAAAATAGCACTGTTTTTATATTGATGACATTTGTTCAGAGAGAACAGCTGGCGGTATGCAAGGGTGGCGTTATAAAGGGGGGTGGTATAACGCGGGACAACTGTATTATAGTGGCGCTGTTTTACTTTTACCACATTCAATGGATTTGCACAAAAATTTGGATGTGTGGTCACTTTGGTTAGATCTCTTGATGTGGGCCATTTCGTTCTGCTCGGATATGCAGATTCCGAGATCCAGATAGTGAAAAAATGTAAAAAAAAATATATGTTTTTTGCTGTTTTTCTTTTTTTTTTTTTTATCAGTCTCCAGCTCCCAAACTGTTTGGGAATTTTTGTTTGACAATTTCAGGATACAAGGGGACTGGTCCAGAATAGTGCCTTTTTCTGGTTTGATGAAATCATATTAATCTGCTCCTGAGGTATAGAGGTTTTAAATTTTGATTCTGAGCATGCTCAGTATAGCTCTTGCAGTTAGATGTTTTATATTGAAAAAGGAATTGGCCTGAAGACATTTTTTCTTTTTTTTGCGAGGGTCCAATCTTCTTTCGTCAGAAAAAAAAATCTTTGATTGTGAGGCGGACATTTTGTTTTCAGTAAAAAAAAAAAAAAAAATTCAACTGCCTGAAAATCATATATCTGTAGTAAACCATGGCATGTCTGTATATAATTGGGACTCCATAAGATTGACTGTAACATTGTCTTTTCATTTTGTGAGTGGCAAATATGTTTATTTTATCTTTTAAAATCTTTTTTGTCACTCGTCTCACAAAAACAAAATTGTTCTGGCGAAAGTAGACGTACTCTGACGAAAAAATTATTTAGAATTTGATTTCTTTTGTCGTGAGGGGGGATCTTTCATGAGGTTCTTTTGTTCTCGCAAAAAAATACATAATCTGATGAAAAAAGAATTTGGACAGCCACCGACGAGTCCTCGGGAGAGATTTGCCTGAGACGGGCAGCAGTGTGAACTGCATTTTAATTGCTGATATCTCAGCTTCTGTTCAAGTTAGAAGAGACCCCTCATTTGCTTCCTCTGTTCCCCCTTTACTGGAACTGTTTTGGTTTGTCCATTGAAAACCGAAAAAACAACCATTAACTGCCGCCGGGTAATAATAAAAACATTATAGTGTAGCGGCAGGGTGCCCACGCAGAAGACGACCATGGACAATGAACTGTGCTGATTGCTTTGGAGAAGGAGGGGGAGAACCATGATGATGGATGTCTCTTGTGTTATCTGCAGAGTTGTATGTTGTTTGTCTTAACTGATGATGGCTATCTGTGGTTGCTTGTGTTGCCTTGCCCCTTCCACTGCTTGTAAGGGGGTGGGAGGGAATGCAGAGTTGGGGTTAAAAACCCTAACATCACATTTCCCTACCAGATGGCTTGCGTGGTGACATCAGACCAGGAAGACAGACACACAAGACTGGGGTTTGGAAGCGCTGTTGCTCACATTTAATAACAGTTTCAGACAAACAAAACACTTTGTAAACAAAACGGCATGATGGCCAAAAGAAACAGACAAACAGACACTGAACAAAGCAAACAAGTATGATGCTGGGGTCTAACCAGCATGCGTAGCAATTGTTATTATTAAGCTTTCTTTTCCTTTACCTCCTGGCAATGCTTTCAGCGGAAATGTTGAAGGCTCGGCAGCCCTAGGCGGTGCAGGCTTGCAGGACAGGGCAAGAATTGACCTTTGAGAGGTGACGGCAGGAGCTGACCCTCGGGAGGTAACTTCAGCTCCTCTGGTGGTGGGAGTGGGAAAACCAGGTGGTGTCCCTCTGGTGGTGGAGGTAGGAGCACCTCTTCTCCCTCTGGCGGTGGAGGTGGGATCAGCAGTCAGTCTCTCCCTGGTGGTGAAGGGGGGAGCAGGTGGTAGTCTTCCCCTGGCAGCTCTCCCTCGATTGCTGGGGACGGGTCAGGCTCTCCTCTGGGCCATGGCGTGGATGTGCCTGCTGCCTGTGGAGGTGGGAGCGGCAGGTCGATTCCCATATCTGCAGCCATGTAGTGGAACACCATATCTGCTATGTCTGGGATGGAAAAAGGGTGATGTTGTCGCTCCCAGTCTTCCCACTGCTCCTCGTCTCTGGCCCACAGCAGGTTGATTGCCTTTGGGAGGGCCTCCTCGGGATTCACCCCAGGGTCCATCATCCAGTCCCACATCTTCTGCGAGGACCTTCGCTGCTTGTGTTCTTCCCTCGTGGGCTCTAGATGCCCGGGTTCCTCCCTTTTGTGCGGCGGAGCTTGTCCTGGCTTCTTCCCCTTCTTCCTGGGCTGGCCGCTCCTCCCCTTTTTTCTCCTCAGGGCTGGCAGTCATTCCTCTTCCTGGTGTGGGGGGGGGGGGTGGTAGTCAGGTGACAAGTGGCCGACCTTGCCAATGGCAAAGTACCACTCTTCCCGTTAGGCAGGTCAGGCAGATGTCCAGCCCCTGGTCTCTTTTCTCTCTCTCCATCTTTTCTCCAAAAGCAATTCACAAAAAAAAAAATTGTACCCACAGTACTTTTCCTGGCCTGAGTCTGTGGAGGCGTTGTTATCCCATGCACTGACACCAAGTGTGGCAAGATGAGTTGCATGTGATGTCAGACCAGGAAATGCAGGACACAGTAGTGGGGTTGAATGATGTGTTTCAAAATAAATAGTTGTAACAAACAAAACAAAACACTTATAAAAAACGGCCCGGTGGCCAAAACAAACCAACATGGAACAAAACAAGTATCGTGTTGGTGTAAAACTATCTACAATTTTCATATCGATGCCAACCCCTAATATATATATATTTACAAGAATTACAAGAACTTACACGAATACTGTACTAAGCTGAAGACAAATGAAATCGCCACAGGGCATAATGGTCAATGTCTTTTCCTGGGCACAATTAAAAAAATATCAGGGGCTATACTTTAACTTTCCGCTGCTAAGAAAAATAATAAAGGGCTCAGGTAAGAGTCTGCTAAGTTAACTGGCTAAAGATAAGAAGAAAAGAAAACTGACTTGCTTGTCTGTCTTGCTAGTTTGCCCCGTTAGTTTGCTTTGTGGGGTCACAAGTTTGGGCACTCTGGGTTCTGATTTGGTTTATGTAAAATATATTCAAAACCTATTAATATTATTGGACCACAAAAACACAGACAACGTTCTATTAAAAAGAGAATGGGGGAGGGGGGCAGAGGGGGCGCTTACAGTACGCTCTGCCCGGGAAAAGACAAAGATACATTTTCTTGCTCATGTGCAGTAACGCATTCAACATGAGTTGTTCACGTGAACACCGTGCACCATAACAGTTAGACAGTACACAGCAGCTCGCGGGCCAGCTGATTACCAGCTGCACACATAAATAGAAAGGCATGCGCTGGCTTCTGTACATTGACCAAACTGAAGCGGTACAGGCGATCTACACATCTTACCCCACAACTTCCAAGTGAAAAAAATATTCTAGAAATTTGTAGAAGATTAATTAAAAATAAAAACTGAAATAGCTTGGTTGGATAAGTGTCAAAACCTAAATTAGCTCAGGTGTAACCAATCGCCTTCAAAATCACACAACAAGTTAAGTGGCCTCCACCTGTGTTAAATTGTAGTGATTCACATGATTTCAGGATACATTCAGCAGTTCCTGTAGGTTCCCTCTGCTGGGTAGTGCATTTCAAAGCAAAGACTCAACCATGAGCACCAAGGCACTTTCAAAAGAACTCCGAGACAAAGTCGTTGAAAGGCACAGATCAGGGGATGGGTATAAATAAATATCAAAGGCCTTGAATATCCCTTGGAGCACGGTCAAGACGATTATTAAGAAGTGGAAGGTGTATTATTATTATTATTTATTTCTTTGCAGACACCCTTATCCAGGGCGACTTACAATTGTTACAAGATATCACATTTTCTTTTTATAATAAATTCTCTACCTTGTGTACTTCTCCTGATTAACTAGTGAAATGTGTGCTTTAACACAATGTTATATATAAAACACACATGGCTAACTAATGCCATATAAAACAAACCCAGTGTATTTTTTTTTGCAACCTTGTTGGTTGATATCCCTTATTCTGTTATTACTTCTTAGTTAATTTCTTCAAAATTGTACAGCATTTAAAAATGCAATGAAAAGGCAGGGTGCAAGCATACATATTGTACCGCCAAGTGGGACTTTTTGTGTGGTACATTGAACTTGCAGGGGACTGGGACTATTACTTTTCCTGTAAATAGGTGTATTCTGTGTATTGCTGTACAGTGTGTGATTTGTCTGTGCTTATGGTTACTTGCCTGTCTCCAGCCAGGTCCGCTCTTTGCTGCCTATCAGGCTGAGTATGCCCCGCCCGGAATCTGTGTGCCTCTGGTATAGACATCGTTGGAAGCCTTCCTGGTGTAGTTTGAGCTTGCAGCCTGTCTGGAGCTCTGCCATCAAAGTGTCCTAGCTAACCCAATCTCTTGAAGGCAGCGCTTTAGAGATCCTGCTGGATGTGGAACCTGAGGAGAGAGCTGACTAGCAAGTCCTTTTAAGGGCTTTGAAGAGGCGGTTTGGGGAGAGTGAGTCCTACCTCTTGCTCCAGAACCAGCTACAGAACCGCAGGCGGATCCATGGAGAATGCTTGGGGGCACTGGGGGCTGACAGGGGCTGCAGTGAGGGCAACAGCTTTATCCACCGCATCGCACTGGACGCGTTCTTGCGCAGTATAGAACCCCCTGAACTATGCTACCAAGTCTGTCTTGCAACCCCGGCCACCCTGGATGAGGCAATAGATCGTTCTACCACCATCGAAGCTGTATTCCTGGACCCGCAGCACACCATCCTACCAGCCGCCCGATTTCCTGGACCCAACCAGATACGAACAGAGAGAGAGAGCCTTACCCTGCCAAGGTCCGGTCAGCAAGCGACGAGATGAGACGTGATCCGGAAAGGATCTGCTAGCGGTGTGGGACCCCAGGGCACATCATGGCTGACTGCCACATGTTGGAGAGACCCAGACTGAGATGCGACAGGCTCCGGGAAATGGGACCGGTCCACACAAGGGAGCAGATGCGGACCTCGTCTGCCGAGCCCCCGAACGCTATACCTGCCACTGTACGATGCACGGGAGAGGGAACCTTCCTATACACCCCGGTGAAGACTGAGGGCATGTTGTGTACGGCTCTCATCGGCACAGGCTCCTCCATCACCATCGTCCGCCCTGATATCATCCACCGAGCCTGCACCAATTGGAGATCATGGGTTACCGACACCCAGGCCTAGCTCCGGACTGTGATTGGTGAGCTTCCCCTGATAGAAACATGCTCGCTGCCATTATCACCATGAGATATGGATAGCCTCTGTCCAAGACCCCTGCATCCTTGGTCTGGACTTCCTCCAGTGTGTAGGCTCGTTGCTAGGCCTATAACACGGCCACATTGGGAAGTACAACCCGCTGCCTGGTGATCCTCCCCTGCAAGTTCCTGTCGCCACTTCCTCTACCACCGTACCTATGGATAGTGCCAACCCACCGCCTTGCCCACCCATGCGCCCCCCTGTACAGGCCCCGATGACGCAGCCTGTCCCCAAGAACCAGTCCGGTGTGGAGAGCATCCTGGAACGGAGCTGTGAAGGGCTAGATGACATTCAACGTGACCAGCTACAGCAGCTGTTAACTGAGTTCCTGGACACCTCCCAACCAGAACAGACCGGGCGCACCCACCTGCTGCAACATTTGATAGATACGGGGAACACCAGACCCATTCGTCAACCCTCACATCGCCTCACATTAGCCCGCCAAGAAGTTGCTGATCGGATACAGAATGAGATGCTGGCCGCTGAAGTGACCGAACTCTCCAGCAGTCCTTGGGTATCCCCGGTCGTGCTGGTTAAAAAAAATGGAGAATGGAGGTTTTGAGGCTGACTACTGTCGCCTCAACGACGTCACAAAAAAGGACTCTTATCCACTGCCCCGCATTGACAAGTCCTTAGACCTGGTTGCTGGCTCTACCTGGTTCAGCTCCCTGGACCTGAGAAGCGGATACTGGCAGGTATAACTCGACCCTGATGCCCGCCCCAAGACCGCCTTCTCCACCAGACATGGGCTCTGGCAGTTTAAGGTGCTTCTCTTTGGCTTTTGCAACGCACCTGCCACTTTCGAGCGTTTAACCCTTTGCGATCCATTTATTAATTCTGTGTCAGGCTCGCCAGGTCTAATTAATTTTAGACGCGCTGTTTAAAAGTATTTTTTTTTCACAGTCAAACGGGTTTAAATGGCCCTGCATATCAACAAAGCACTCACTAGGGATCTCCAGCCCCGCCCCACCCTTTCGTTTGCTATCGCTTTCACATATGTTAACAAATAAATAATAATAATAATAATAGTCGTACATACCGATCAATCATCTCCTGATGACTCCTTTTATCACCAAACTCCTCAATAATGCAATCCAAGTCATTATTTTATTGCTATATCATCTCAAAAAAGCTCTGCAAATGTCCGTGATAGTCTCTGTGAGCTGATACTGTAACACCCAGCTTGTTTCCATACGACCACCCCATCTGATGCCAGTGGCTAGTATGACTATTCATGAGATACGCCTTTTTTTTTTTTTTTATCGGCTTGTCTCGGCTCCTTTCGTTCCCACTCGGCCACTGAATGGTTTTCTCGGCTTTTTCCGTTGAAAAACCGACTTTTTTGCGTTTTTTGCGTTTTTAAAATGATGTCGGACAGGGTCCGACAAAGGACCTGATGGGAATAATTGCAATGTCGGACCCAGTCCGACAATGGACCGCAAAGGGTTAATGGAGAGGGTGATGTCAGGCATTCCCCCCTAGCAGTGCTTAGTGTATCTGGATGACCTGCTGGTCCACGCGCCACCTTTGAAGAGGCCCTGTCCAACCTGCGCACTGTCCTCCAGCGCCTGCAAGACGAGGGTCTCAAGCGTCACCCAGGCAAGTGCCATCTGATGCAGCTTGAGTTCGCTTTCCTGGGTCACTGTGTGGGGAAGGACAGGATCCGGACGGACCCTAAGAAGGTAGAGGCTGTACAGCACTGGCCAGCCCCGGCAAACGTAAGACAACTACAGGGGTTCCTGGATTTGGCCTCCTACTACCGCCACTTCGTTCCACGGTTCGCCACCATCACCGCTCCCCTACACCAGTTGCTGCACAAGCACCAAGCTTTCGCCTGTAGCCCTGAATGTAACACTGACTTTGTTATGCTCGAAGAAGTCCTTGTCAGCTCCCCAGTCCTAGTTCCCCCTGCCTTGGATGCCCCCTTCATCCTCAACACAGATGCCAGGGACCAGGGTCTGGGTGCTGTCCTCTCACAGCTGCTACCAGGAGGACAGTGGGTCATCGGTTACTACAGCCGTGCCTTCAGCAAGCCAGAGTGCAGGTATTGCGTCACCCGTAGGGAATTACTAGCTGTTGTCGCCACCCTACGCCAGTTCCGAACCTACCTCACAGGCTGTCACTTCACCTTGGGCACCGACCACGCTTCGCTACAGTGGCTGGTGAACTTCAAGGAGCCCGAAGGACAGCTGGCGCTCTGGCTAGAACAGCTGCAAGAGCTCGACTAACCATCCAGCACAGAGTGAGCAAAAAAACTACCAGGTTAATTCAAATGGAAATTAAACTGTTTTTAAAAAAGATGCGCAAAGACTTAAAATCAGAGTTTTTTATATAAAGGATCAGTGTAGTTCATCACTTTTCAATGCTAAAACTAAATTTCCCACAATTCTCGTGAACTTTTTGCTGGTGTGGAGAGCAGTTTTCAACGTGAAAAGTCCATTAATGCCGCCATCTTGACCAGGACTAGGCACACATCAATGAAACTGTGGTTGCAAAGGTTTTAAAATCTAGTGCCCGGCTTGTCTGTGAGAAGGCCTCTCTAGGATATCTGTTAGACTGCACCGACCAGTGTCACAGGAAATAAATAGACATTGCACTGAATTTTTACTTTAAATATATGTTTTTATTGTTGAAATATTTTTTTATTAAGTTACAATAGGTTAATAAAAAATAAGTTTTGATATTGTACGCTACATACATAAATCAGAACATTTTAATAATAATTTTATAACAATGAAGTAATATAATTAAAGAAAGACTTATTTATTTTATTATCTATTATTATCACCATGTAATCACAGTAGTTAGCCTACATACCACCCAGATTACAGAGTCGTGGGAAACACACACCGAGTTTAGAAAAATAACCTAGTAGTACAGCAGAACAAAGGTGAAATAACAAAAGTGTGATAGTGTAATATTATTTGTCATTATTGATAAACAAAGGCATTTCATTACCTGTCAAACTGTAAGCCTGTTTTATCATTGTTAGATATCTATGATGTAAAAGAAATGGAGATGCTTTAACAATGTTTACAGATATTGGGCTCTATGTATCATTGATTTTTCTTTTTTATCTTGACTTTTCATAGGTTTTTCTGACTTCGTAGACCTACCTGCGATGTATTAAAGGTATTTTCACTCCCGTAACTTAGTTTCATCCCTGCTGCGGTACTTTAGTTACGACTGTTCGTTTCAAACTACATTCTTATACAAATGTACGAATCTCATTATAATATCAAAGTTTTGCGCTTACCCTTGATGTATTATGATTTTTTCCAGATTTACGACTTTGGTTTGTTCCTGTTATTTTACGAATGCCTCTCACTGGCGTAGATTCAACTAGCTGTTTGTATGTGAATCTTCCTGTTAAAACATTTACTGGCTTTGAGTTACTTTAAAATAAATAAAATATAAAATGAACAAAATGTTATATATACTAACTATCTCTCTCTCTCTCTCTCTCTCTCTCTCTTTATATATAGTTAGTAATAGTCTATATTAAATAACGATGGCAATAAATACATTTTGTATTGGTTTCTTTTATATTTTAAGGTGCTTTATTTTAACTTAACATTAATAATGGAAGGGAAACAAATCATTGCAGAGTTCTTTAATTAAACACAAACTGAAATATTTTCTTCTCAGTAATTAATTATGTAGTGCATAGACAACCGAAATACGACAAATTATTTACTTGCGTAGCCTGTATGTACTGTACTTTATTTTTTCCTTTACGCAACCAAATATACATAGACTCAAACAAAAGTTTTCTGCGATATTCTTAAATTAAAGCACTGAAAGCACAGGGAAGCATGGTTCGGGTACAGACAAGTACACACATGGTAAACTGGAGAATTACCGTGCAAATTTACCATGGCAAACTTCCATATATAGAAACAAGCTTAGTTTTATTTATGCTTTCTGTTTCTGGGGACCCTTTCTTTTAGATCTACGTTTTGGTTTGTTTTCGCTGTGGCCGGGGTCTGCACTACGTTTACTACAGCACATTCAGCTTGTCTGGTTTGTTTTTTTTCATTTTCTGCTGCTTTCTTTTTTTTAAACCTCCTAAGGTCATGCCATTTTTTTTAATGTCAAGTGCCTGTCGCTTAGTGTCCCAGTTAATTTATTTTGTTAGTTATTTTTTTCTATGTTTCATTTCTTAAAGTTTTTTGGCCCTGCAAAGTGTTAAATAATATTTCTTGATTTTTTTTTTTTCCCATTTCACTAACAGGTCACTTTTTTCCATTTAACTAACAGGCCACTTTCGTCTTTGTGGAAATTTGTTTACCTATTCTTTTTGGCCAGAATCTGCAGAAGCCGTAGCTCGATCCTATTATATTTGCCTACTACTTCTTTCTGTTCACTATACCACTCATTTATCTTCCCAAGGGAAGTTCTAAATCTTGCCTTTCGGCGTTGCAAATCTATTTATAATGAGATGCAAATTCGGATCTCTCCTGCATGATGAGCAGTGTTTATGAACTCGTAAGTAATATTAGTACATAGAGCTCAGAGAGGACAGAAATAAACGACAAAGTACAAGGCCTACTTATATAAGTATACTTTTCTCCTAGAACAGAGATTGAATGAATAATTGTAAGTGTTGTAGTTTGAACAGGAAAAAAAATATGCAAGTCTATACTAAAGACTCGGGATGTCATGGTATACCGTAGTATAGATTGCCACGGGTTTGAAACCACAACCTTTTTTCTATACCACGGTTACCAAGTTCATGGTTTACCATGGTATGCAAATGTAGTTCACATGTTTCTGTCTCTACCAGCTTATAATTGCTGCTTGTCAGTTTTCAACTTAAACAAAAGAGCAAGAAAAATGTTGTATAGTAAACAAACTTGTACAAGTAAGAAAGTGACCTCTTTCCCCTGCAAAACAAATACAATCATCCATCTGGGGATATTTTTGGTATGAAAATAAACAAAGTGGGCTTTGTAGTTGGGAATTGAAAACCAGTGTGCAAGATTCGGGTAACACAGCTAGAGGTGGGAATACATCCAACCTCTTCGCCCACACACAAGAGTATCACCTGTCCCTGTTTAGCGAAGCTCATATATGTACATTCTTAGTATACCCTTAATCACGTTTTTATCATTAAAATAACATTAAAATACACTGTGTTTCTCAACTGCAATTCTGCACACAATACAGTTCAAATTCAAACTGATGGAAAATATTTAGATTTTTGCAATAAGTTTTTTGTAGGAAACATGTAACAACAGTAGTGGACTTAAATAAATGGCTGTTTTAAAACAGAAAGCTTGCTGTTAAAAGTAACACTTGTTTTTTTTAATTAATAAAAATAAAATAAAAAATAAAAAAAAGTTGACCACTATTTCTTTAAATAGCCATTTTAAAAATGTATTTTAAAAATGCCATTATGCCGTGATATGATGATAACCGCGGTATATTTTTTGACGGTATTATACCATCAAAATGTAATACCGTGATATGCATACTACAGACACTCTATTAACGATAATGATACAGTAATGCAAACATAGTAGGATTTATGTGTTATACGCATTGTAAAGCACTTTGATAAAAGCACTATATAAAAACGAATACATACATACATAAATCTGTGTTGTAATTTATATAATATATGTGTAATGTACAGTATTTCTAATAAGACTTGTTCTGTGTGCTATGAACAGGGTTTAAACAACTTATTTTGGGTAGTGAGTTGCTTTTTTAAAATATTGTTTGTGCTATAAATATATTGATTATGAATTGTATATGTCTGTGTTATTTATATCAGTTGTAACCTTGCCACTTCAAATCCATTCCAATGCAGGGCTGAAGTTTCAACCAGAAATACCCTAAAAGGTCAATTAAATAAGGACGTCTGGTCGAAACAAAGTTGGGCAATGTATAAAATATTCTGCAAAATTATTACTTTTTTTTATATACAGCTTGTTAAATAAAGTTATTTCTTCAAAATATGTTGTTAGAAATATGTTAATTATTTGATATGTATCATTAGTTTTTATTTCATATTTGTTTTTATTATGATAAATTATTCCTGAACATTTTTCTACTTTCAATTTACAAAAACATTCAGGGTTAGCCAATCCTGGCACTTGCAATCAATTCAACAGCAGGACGTTGCTTCAACCTGACCTGTCATTTAAATAAGGAATAGTAACTGAAACCTTATTAGTTTTTAAAATGTATTTACTTCTTTTTATTTATTTATTTATTTATTAAAAAAAAAAAAAAAAAAAAAAAACGAAGAAAATTAATTGCAAAAACTGTTCAAGTAACATTATGGTTAAACAAAACCCTCAAAAGTGAGGAAATTGCGAGTTAAGGTTGACATGCAGCCTTAACTCTGCACCATAATGGGTATGTATGACATCACATATGACATCAGCAATAACATCACTGGTGACATAACTAATCACATGACAAATGCTCCCCAAAGACTGTTCAACAATCAAAGAGACTTACTTACTAAATTGCTAAAAAGATTGAACATCTATAATCTAGAATACCAGAAGAGAGAATTCAATAGAACCGTTTTACGCTTTGGTTTTTGTTCTTTTTCCAAGATTAGATTATCAAGGATTGAATAGTATTATTTATTTTTTCATGCATCTGCAGAAATACACATGAAAAACACAAGCAATGAGTAAATATACAAATGTAATTTGAATAAATGTTTCTGAAATGCATTTGTATGTTATTTTTTATGTAAAGGCAGTTGACAGAGTTACTATGGCAACATCCCAGGCTAAGGGAGCTAAGCTGTTTTTTGTAATGTGCCACAAGACCTGTGTTTTAGTTAGTAGTCAGTTACTATGGAGATGAAAGAAGGTGCAGCAATCATTTGATACTCCTGTGAAATACGTTTGCTATCAGTACTTCTAAATCCATTTTAATATAAAGATTTCTATACCTGTTTTAGGAGAAGTATTGTTTATTTATGTTTGCTTTGTACCTGCTTAGTTAACAAATGAAGCTAAAAAAGGAAATATACAAAGATATTAAATACTGAAATGCAGTTTATTTATTTTTATCAGTTTAGCTTTATGTTTTCATAATGACATAGCGCATACATCTCCCACATTGTTTTCTGAATGTTTGCCACATATTTTCTTCTCTATAGCTGAGCAGACTTATCAGTTCATGATTTTTATCACACTGGAAAATCCAAAACCAATTACAGAAAGTCATGCACAGACCAAGATCTCTTTAATATGAAACTTTGTCTTTCATATATTTATTGACCTTTGTCAATACCAGCCTATGGATTGGGCAATATTTCCTTTCTATGGCTGGTCAGACCTTTTAATATTTTGTTAATGATATCTGGAACTCATTTCGAACCGCACCGTAGAGTATACCTTTAAAAACTATATTATGTTGCATGGGTGGCCAATTTCTAAAAAAAACAACTTGTTGTCCAAGGGACAAAATGCTAGAAAAATCTACTTGTCCTTCTTATAAATACTTGCCCCTCCCCGTCACACAAAACACACACAATAAAAGTAAAATATAACTTGTAGGATTTTGGTTTAATTTAACAGTGAACACAGTCAATCAATTAGTGATTAACAGGGGCTGGTCTAGCCTTGTAGCTTGACTGGTTCACTAAACACAAAAGGTTCCCTGTGACCCGACCTCACCGCAACACATTTATAACATACTTTAAGGAAATGTTTCTTTCAGTGCAGTTTGGAACACATTTGCTTGTACATTTTAAGTAACATACTAAGAGTACAACTATAATAAGCAATACTTGGGAGTTATTCAAATACAAATATAGCTTCTGCCGGTTTTTTCCACTCTTTCTTTATAAGCTGAATTCAACTTCTGATGTACAGGTGTTTTAGTTTGTTGCATCAGACACACATTCATTGCCAACTATTACTGCTGCTTTGTGCAAGTCTGATTTTCTTGACATTGTTTCAGTTTTGTAAGGTGTCTTGTCATATCTTCCAGTTTATATTAATTTGCACTACGAACCAGTTTGCTATTTTAAACACCACGCTGTTTTGATATTTTAATTGCAGTAGGCCTACATACCAGTCATTTTCTGTAACCGGTCGGATCCAGTTGTTTGATATTCAGTTTTATTTTACTCTTTTTAGTTGGTATCAGCCGTTGTTTTGTGATACTGACTATATTAATTTAGCTGGATATTAAAATTTTTTTGAGAGGATATGCATTACTACACGCGATGTCTCAACCACCCGACTCTCACCTTTCTCACTCTCTCTTCTTACTACCACGCACTCACTCTTTACAGGTACAAAAAACTCGAAATGAAATTAATACCACACAAAATTGGGCTGTTAAATGCTTAAATGACTGGCTTTAAAAAAATAAATAAAATACAATTTGACTTTAAATTAACTACATAATAATTAATAACCTTCATCCCAACAAAGCATCTTTGAATAAACTTTATGAACACAACAAACAGCATGATTACCATTAACATATTTTTAAAAAAAAATAGCCTAACAGTAAATACTGATATCTGGCTGCACAAATATGCACTCAAATCCTATTTAAAAAAAAAAAAAGTTATCGATAACAAACACTTCACAAAACGGTACGAACAGCTGCATGTAAGTAGAATATTTTAATTAAATATGGTACTGTATTAAATTATTATTTAAGCCGCAACTGGAAGTAGCGGCGTAAATTAAACCAAAGAGCTTGAACAGACCGCAGGTGTTTTTTGAGAAAACTTCATTACTCATGGGATACTGAGGTAAATGCTTAGCAACCAAAACTAGTTCTTCATAAAATCAGGATAAAACTATTAGGAAAACATATAATTTTTTTAATGTTGTTTAACTTATCCATATTCTAATAGCATTTGAGCCTTCAGGAGCGGGCATAATCGTGTGGTAATGCCCTTTTCGTTAAGTTAATGTAACTGCACAAGGCGGGCATTGCCACACGATTAAACCTGTCCTCAGAACCTAGAGATGGTATTACCCCGGATTATACATACTGAACGAGACTATTATTTTTTTGTCATATATGGATCAGTCTGAAAAATATGTGTCTTACGTTTTGTGGGAGAGTTACGTTTATCGGTTGACGTGTCATATTGTGGTGTCAGAAACTGCTACCCTTGTTTATGCAATGGGAAAAATATGGTAATAAATTCTGATGGGTCATATTGTGGTGTCAGAATCTGCTACCCTTGTTTATACAATGAAAAAAGAATACAGTGTTGGTTACGAAATTGTTTTAAATAGTTATTTTACAAAAATGTAAAAGCAGAAGAAATGCCATCAACACATTACTTTACGATTATGAATTCACATTGCTCATGTTTTAGAAACAGGGAAGATGAATTAACCATGTTTGAGAAATGGTCAACAAACACCGTTCATATTGCATATGTTCATTTAAGTTAAATAATCTTAAGAAGGTAGAGTTACCCTTGTTGGAAAAATAGTCAACAGTAATAATTTTATCCATTTATACTTACTTAACACCAATACACTAAAACAATTTTAAGTAGCGAGCTTTTTCTGACACAATAAGTGGAAGAGAAGTAAAACACCCGAGAGCATGTGCTGTAGAAAAAGAAGCAAAAACTGATGAGAAGCAAAATACAGAACACTAGCTCCGCTCTGCATGAGTCACACGTTCTGATGTGTTTAAATGATAAGCAGAACGATAGTATTGGGCCTGAACGATAGTATTATAACCTTGCACCAAAAGTATTATCCCTTTTTTACAGTATTTTTTTTTTTTTTGTATGATGCACAGTTGTATTATTTAGGTCTTTCGATATATTACAATTCAGTATTATGATACCTGTGAAGGGTGAGTACTCCCTGTCTCATTTTATGTAAATACAGGCTTTTCCACTTAGAGATCTTGTTTGACCATGTTGCAGGTACAGTTATCAGATACTTGCTTAAATGTCGACTAACTTGTGTTTTAGAATAAATGTAATTATACATAGGGAGCTACAGTAAGTTGCAAAAATGTTAAAGAAAAGTCATAGTGTCTGTTAAAATGTAGCCATACTAACGTAACAGACTTTTTTCATAATTGTCAGATGCAGACCTGGGTCAACATGTATGTTTTTGTTTCTCCATACAAACATGGTATGAGTTTGTTCTATGATCGTGCAAGGATTAAGCTAACTTGTCCTTTGCTTAAGAATTCAGGGCTTAATAGATCTTGGTATCAATGGACTGCTTTGTGAAACATCCCTAGAGGCTTCATGGATGACATTTTCTGCAGCAGTTTAAGCTCCCCTCATCAGGTCTCACAGCTTGGTACAAGCAACAGCATATTGCTATCCTCTCTGCATCTGCTGCTCCTCATGTGTGCTGTATTCCAGTTTGAACCATTATTTTACCTGCATCTTTAATTAATAAAAAAGTAAAAATGTAATTATACATTTCCTTTAAGGTAATCACATTTTCAATTATGAATGACAACAAAAGCATTTTTTTTTTTTTTAACATAACAAAGCAACAAATTCTCATCTGATCAATGATCGAGCACTTTCCTAAAAGCCATGGTCCTGGTGTGCAAAGGGATTAACGCCTCCCTCTAGCAATCATAAATGCCACCGGAGTACTGAGTCATTCATAATGATTAATTAAGGACAAGAAGTTTGCCACAGTGTATGCAATGATTCTTTAGGTCTTATTAGATTGAAATCTTTTGCATAGATAATCTTTGACTCACACAAAACAATTGCCCCCATTTTTATAGGGTCACTTTATGTATGATCTGCATTTTCTAAATATTATACTTATTGCGTGCTGATTGATTGTCCTAATATATGTGTTTTGTATTCTATATTGATGCTTAGAACATTAGCTGGATTTGTGAAGTTAGGTGGTTTTACAAATGACCAATGTGTGCAACTGTAATGTCTGCCCCCTCTGCATCTCTGGCAATTGTTAGTAAATGGAAAATCTCTATCACTGAAATTTTAACTGCACACCACTAGGGGTCACTTAGGCTTATAGGAGTCTTTTCAGATGCAGACCCAGTGGTTGAGAAGTGATGTTTTTGCTGGAATAGTAAAAAAAAAACAGGCTAAAAAAATAACCTTTTGTGAATATGGCCCTTAGAGCTTCATTATTAACTTTCAAATTGATAACAGTTTTGACAGAATCACAAAAGTGAAATACATATTGAGGGCAGTGATCTGAAACTGATGTAAGTGCTCTTGATGACTTGACTCATTTTTGTTGAAATACCAAAATGCAGATTCATTCAGAGTTGTTTTTTGTTCCCATTAGGTTCTATCAGTTACGATAATTAGTGAGTCATAACACACAGCTCTTCAAAATCAAACAGGTATTTAGCATTACAGATGGCTGAGGAAAGTTATATGATCTAAATGGATGAAGTGTCTGCATGAAAGATCCTACCTTTTTTTTTCTTTTTTTTTTAAAATGTAGTTGTTGTCAATGATTTTTACCCAATTTTTCTTCCCAATTTAGAATTGCCAGTTGTGTTATTATTAATCCTGGTTCACCACTGCAACCCCCAGTGACTCGGGGAAACAGCGGCTGACGCACGACTCCTCCGAAACGTGTCCCTGCCAAGCCGTCTTTTTTTGCACTGCGGATCCATCAGACCTATAGTGCCGGAGGACAACACAGATCTGAATGGCTCCACTGCAGACCTGCAGGTGCCCTATCAGCCACAGGGGTCACTGATGCGCGGTGAACCGTGGATTGCCCTGCTGACCTAAGCACTCCCTACCCGGGTGGCGCTCGTCCAATTGTGCGCCGCCCCCTGGGAACTCCCGGTCACGGTCTGCAGTGACATAGCCTGGATTTGAACCTGTGATCTCCAGGCTGTAGGGCGCACCCTGCACTCTTTTACTGGATGCGCCACTCGGGAGCCCCCTCCTACCTTTTAATTAACGTCACTGTAATGGTATCTATAGTAACTACTGAGAATGGTATGTAACTGATTGTGTCATAACAGTTTAAACAAAGTTTCAACTGGCGTTAATCAAAACTCTGGCAATCTGCTGCTTACTATGACTCACCCAGTCAGTTAACTGAACCTTACATTTACTATAGTCATCAACAAACAGTGCAGCTTTTTTAACAATAGGCCCATTAAAACCTACAGTATCATCCTACCGGCAACTACAGCGTACAGTGTGTAACTGGGCATAAAGGTTTGAACCCATGGGCTCCAGTAAAAACCCCACTGTATAAATGGGTAATTGTATGTAAAAATAATGTGTAAAAAAATAATGTGATATCTTGTAACAATCGTAAGTTGCCCTGGATAAGGGCGTCTGCTAAGAAATAAATAAATAAATAATAATAATAATGATACATCATAGTTTAATTTGACTAAAGGGATGAGGAGTATGAGATTACAACCTCTGCATCGGAAATTTGCAATATAAAAAAGAACTACAGTTCAATGCGCTGAATACAAAGTAGCTCTAATTAAGTGGAAATTGTGTTGAATAATGGTTTGCTCTACAAATAATTAGATGGATGCTCAAAGGGTCAGATTTTGTATGATTTAGCTTTAGATAAATTGGAGAAAATATGTATTATGTATTGGGCTAAATAATGATAAAACAGAACTATACCTGTATTGTCTAGGTAGTGCGCAAAATATTAGCAAACAAAGAACATCATAGAAAAATATGGCAAACAATGGCCACTGTAAAGCATACTAGTTTATCACAGTAATCTTTTTCAGACCCAAATATCCAAGAAAGGGTTGCCTGGGGCCTAAAGTAACAGATATTCTTATCAATTCCAATTCCAATAATAGGACACCCCAAAGGAACTAACATGCAGCTGGCTACATATTATTATACTTTTAGAACCAGCGCTTGATTTCAAATACACACACACACAAACACAAAAATACTAAAAATCTTACCAGTAGGTGGCACTGCAAGTTAGATCTGACATCGTCACAATTTAAAGGTCTGTGTAGCTGGATATATTTTATTAACAAAGTGTATGGTACTTCAGTAGTGTAAGATTAATTAGCAATTTACTGCCCATACATAAGTGGCTTCAGTAATCCAGTGATGACTTTTCAGGGAAAGTTCTACCTGCATACAGAGCTATTTTGTGAGATGCAAGGTTTAGTAAATGTGCAGTTTGTTCCTATATTAGTTAATAATAAACATATGGTTTGTAAGAATGAAGTGTGATCCCATCACAGCATATAAAACTGGAAAGTTTTCCTTTGTAAAAAATGTTAGATTAAAAATAATAATTGACAATATTAGATGCATATTCAACGATTTATCCTCCCTTTATTTTCTCATTTCATTTAAAGAAATAAGGTTATAGTTACATACTACAGGCTTTCCAATTTTCTATAAATATTCAGATATTCAAATCCAGTACAATCAGGCTTTTTTAAAATCCATCTTATTTGCTAACCATTCTGAACGGCACACAAACTTAAGTGAAACTGTATTATAAAGTTACCAAGTGGTTTTGGCGTCAGCTCCGAATGTAACATGCAGTATAAAATATGAGAACATGTATCAGCTGCCATTGTTAAAGACACTCACGAGGGTACCCCTTATGTTTTGTTTGTGTAACAGATTAGAGGAATTAGGCAGTGTGAAACAGCTGCTGCTTCTTTAAGCTAATGTTAAGTGCACCAGGAATCGTCTTTCATTTTGTTATAAACAAGAAGGATTTCAGAGAATGTTTTAAATGTATCACTGCTGTATTCTTTGTAATTCACATTGGTATTGTATTTGTTTTTTAAAACAAGCATTGTCCTTTAATTTTCTCCAGTAGTTCTGAAGAGGTTAGGAGCTGTATTCATTTACCCAGAAAACTTTTTTTTTTTTTTTTTACCATTTAAATTGTCATTCACATTTTCGGTGAAAAGGTAGGCTTCAATTCTTTAGTTTAAATGTTTAGAGCCATAAATTAATGTGAAGAAAAAAACCCTGTTCAGGAAAACACCTTCATTCTTTCATCAAAGCTTTGATACAGAGTCTAGGTAAAGTAATGTTTAACTTGAATTATTTCAGGGTTTTATAAACTGAGTGACAAATCTTTATTTTTTTTTTCTTTTCCCAAAGACCTACAAAACCCTCAGCGGTCCATTGAGTCATTCTGTATTTGGTTTCCGAGAGATATATTTATAATAGCAGACGGACCAGACATTCATAATACTCATTTGTATCACATGTACACTGTCACCAGATGGAATGGAAGGTTGTAGATGACAGGCAGATGAGAGCTCAGCATGAGACTAATTTCAGTTAAAGCTATCTGAACCAGACCTGGTATTCTCACCAAATGCCTTTGGGAGAGCAGATCAGATTAGGACTGTTTAATGCGGCAGAGCAATTGGTCATGCCATGAACTGGGACTCCTGTTGCAGAGCTACTGTATATAACCTACACACACAGGGGTATCTTTCTCCAGAGTGTCTCCAGAACGTTGTTCTGCATTTGTTTTTAAATTGCAGTACATTGGGTTAGAACAGTCAGCATGTCAGGCAATATGTACGTAATCTATCTGGCTGATGTCTCATTATAGCGAATACACTATATAGTGTGGAAGTGGAATAAAATCCAATGGCAAACTAGATGGGGGAAAGAAAAAGATTTTGCCTTTTTAACATTGAAGCTGTCAATACAAAAACAGATACACATGTTTGGCATTTTGACAGTCTGTTATTGTTATTAGGTTCTTGCTCTAAGGGGTTTAATACCTGGAGATATTTAACTTCAATCTTATGTCATTTAAGCCAAGTTTTACAAGACTTGAGCTTGATTATTTTTCATATTATAGTGAAGTGAGGCTTATGTTATTTAACATGTGCTAGTCGGCACCATTTAAACAGTATATGTAATAGTTATCGTTATCTAACAGATAAGCTTTGAACTGAATATGTATGTTCATTGTAAAAGGGTATTGAAGCGTACCAATATAATTAGTCTTTCTGTCTTGCACAATATTGTGTCCACTTCAAAATAACGTGTGTTTTACATCATTTAAAAACTTGGGTTGAGTTTGGTTGTTTGTCTTGCTAAGCAGGTTACATCAATACCTTCCTAGCTGTAATCAAAAGATCCTCGATCATGGTTGTAGTTCGTTGGAGCTAAAGAGTGGCAAGACCTGCCCGGTTTTCTGTGCTTGTCCATGGCATAAGGTCAGTAAGTCAAAGACATGTCCAGTAATAAGAGCACCAAACAACCTTATTACAGTGCACTATCTAAGTTATATAAGTTCTCTCAAGCCACTTTACATCTAGAGAGCACTGTAGATAATTAGCAATTTAAACTGTAGAGCTCAATCACTGCAGCAAGATCCAACCAGCAAGGCCTTTGTGAATGTAATTGACAGCTTCCTTCTGGTAGCCTTGGCGATATCTGAAGCATCTGCTACATGTTTCTCAATGAAAAGGTTTCCAAAGTTTCATCCTAAGAAATTGTGCCTTAAAGAGAAAGTAGCTTTAATGTCATTTTAATTTTATACATTTCCCTTTTATACATTTCACTATGATGTATGAAATCTTTAGTTTTTATTTTCTTTTGAATTCTCATTAACCAGCTCAGTAAGAGCAGCATTTATGAGTTTGCAAACCTGCTGCTGCTACACCTACTAGTCCTAATATCTCATAAACCGTTTACGATGGAAACGTCATCTTTATTTTCACTGTTGTGGAAACTCCTTGCTAAAAAATCTAACGGCACCCCTCAACCCTTTTGTGCATAGAAAACACTTTCTTATTGTTTCTTCATTTCAATTTAGACAATGTTTAAGTACCCTGATGGAACATGACTATTAATATCTAATCACAAACACTCTGATATAGTAATATATAGGAAACAGCAAGTGACCTTGTCAAATCTGCAACACTTGACTGACAAGTCCTGTAGTGTAATTGACATGTATCAAACTGAACTGACAATAGCATTTCTTGTTTTTTTCTTACTGCTTTGGATTAGCAAACATGGTTCAAGGCAGGGCTTTGATTAGGACAATGCACCAGTATCAGCATTCTCAAGAAAGACTTTTATTGTCACCCATACAAAAATGCATTTCTCTGATTTTTTTCTTTTTTTTTTCTTCTTGCTACTCTACCCTCATATTATACCTTGAGAAACTCAGTCAAAATAATACAGATGGGCTGATCATTACTTTTAAATGTAGAAAGACTTTTGTAATATCCCAGTAATTTAAATGTAATAAAGAACAAGGTTAGTAATTAATATACAATTCAATAGAAGATCATTCCAGTTGATGTGATTTTGAACCCTTTTTTTCTTGTTTTTAGGAAAACCAACAAGATACTCAAATGCTAATTTGTGACTGTAAGTTTAAGGGTTTATTATGTGATTAAAGCAATCTATTTGGTAAACATGTCAAATTAGAAAATGGAGAAGTGAGGACATCAGTGACTCACATAGTAAAAGCATGACTGCAAGAAGTTCAGGCTTAATGCGATAAAGAACTTGCTGGTTTGACTCTTGGTCACTGCAAGTTGCCAATCTTGGCTGGGGACCCTCGGGTTTTGACCTTTAGGTTTCAAGATAGTTGTCGGACTGCACAAGCTGGAGAATCTCAAGATTGCATCATTTTCTTCTGGGTGTAATTGTGATAGACAATGAAACTTGACCACACAATTTGAAAGAAAGGGGAAAGGGCAGGGCATGGAATGTCAAAAACATATGAGAGTATTAAACTTACACACAATGGATGAACGTATGAGAGTATTAAACTTACACACAATGGATGAACGTATGAGAGTATTAAACTTACACACAATGGATGAACGTATGAGAGTATTAAACTTACACACAATGGATGAACGTATGAGAGTATTAAACTTACACACAATGGATGAACGTATGAGAGTATTAAACTTACACACAATGGAGGAACATATGCAAGTATTATTAAACTTACACCCAATGAACAAACGTAGGAGAGTATTATTAAACTTACAATGGAGGAACATAGAGTATTAAACTTGCACACAGTGGACAAATGTATGAGTGTACTAGTCTTTCTGTTTTGCACAATATTGTGTCCACTTCAAAAAGTATAAAACTTACACACAATGGACGAATGTTCATTATGAATCCTCATGAGGGGATCTTGTTTATTTTTGTAAACCTGCAAACCACTGTTGTATTGTTTTGTATAGTTTCTTTATAATATATGTCAATGTGAACAGTGGTTTGCATCTAAGTTAATTTACTATGCAATACATTCATTATCCAGAAATATTTATACCAATACTGTACGGTTTTACAAAACTTAACACAGTGGTACCCGTCAGTGCTAACTCTACTGCTTTGTTATCTTTACTACAGTGCTCTCAACACAATCACTATTTTCCATCAATATGCACAGGTGTCCAGAAAGTGGTACATCATAAGAATGTGGTACGCGTACCAAAACATGACCCGTGTAAGGTCAGAAAATGGTACGATGTCAAAAAGTGGTATGTTTGTATTTCAAGTCTTTTAATGCATGTGGCAGTTTATGTACCAGTTTTTGTTTTGTTTTTTTTTCATTTTTCAGTATATACACTGATAGTGGTATAGCCTACAGTACAATGGGAAGCAAGAAAGTATTGAATAGGCCACTGATGTATGCTTGCTTACATTTCAGAACCATTAGTTGTGTTAAGTTGCTACAGGCTTTAACATTGCGTTAAACAATATGCAGATTTAAGCTCGTGGAATCTACATTATTTTCAAATGTTTACATGTGATTGTGTTCCCTCATTTTAAACAGGATAGAATATATAATAATTGTATTAAATGAGGTGCATATGCATGCTGCCTGTGTGTGCTATATGCCAAGGACTCAACATGTTATGTTATGGATATGTTATGTTGGCTATAGCTAGATAATAAAGTTTGGAGATAAAATAGTGTTTGTAGTATATCTCTTTACTCTATATAGGAATGTAAATGTAAGCTACGTTAATATGTACAGTTGACCTTGGCTCTAATGGGAAAGGAGTGTGATTTAGTGCGACAAAGCGCCATTCGTTTTTCATCAGGGAAGTCTAGTGACTGAGGCGAGTCATTGAAATTTGACACCAACTAAAATTACCCTCCTTGATGACCTTTTCAGGATCCTTCACTTTATGAAGCCTAATCACCATGTTGACCACCCGTTGAACTTCAGTGCAGTCCAAAATACCAAAACACTACAAAAACACCTATACAATATTACACCATAAAGCCAAACAGCGTCAGTTGTGAGAATTATTGTAATTGTTGTTCAATTACAGCAGTGTGGAGTAGTGGTTAGGGCTCTGGACTCTTGACCGGAGGGTCGTGGGTTCAATCCCAGGTGGGGGACACTGCTGCTGTGCCCTTGAGCAAGCTATTTTACCTAGATTGCTCCAGTAAAAACCCAGCTGTATAAATGGGTAATTTTATGTAAAAATAATGTGATATCTTGTAAAAATTGTTAGTCGCCCTGGATAAGGGAGTCTGCTAAGAAATAAATAATAATAATAATAAAGAGCATATGATGCATGAAATGCGTAACAAAAAGGAAAAATACACAGACTATGAAAGTATACTGTACTGCATTGCAAGAAAACAAGGCCTAATATTTTCTTAATATCTATTGAGACGTGAGTGTAAAATTACCAGACACAACTAACATTTTCAAATCAATCAGTAATCAGGTTTTATTATCAACATACAGGTAAACTTATACAGATAAATTCACTACTTCTAGAATTTATGAATTAGCCCTGATACAGATTAACAGATACGATAAAATACTTAGCTATTAGCTCTGGACAGTTGGTGCGTGTCAGCCTCTCTCCTGTTTTCCCAACTGTGCTGTTTTTAACATTGTAACATTACATAAAGTCTCCAACCTCCACCCACAGCCATACATTCCTTGAGAAGCCTCTCTCCTTATCTGCAACTCCTCACTTAACAAAGAACATATGTCTCCTCCCCCAACAGTTCTCAGATGAGGGGAGAGGGGAAGAGAGAAATAGAGGAAAAGGGGAAGAGAGAAAGAGAGAGAGAAAAAAACAAATAGAGGGGGAGGGAAAGAAAGAAAAAAAGAGCGAGAGAGAGAGAAACACAGATAGACACACACACAAACAAACTGTGATGCCCACACACACAAGGATGAAAATGAGACTCCTATTGCAAAGACCTTTCACCCATTGCTAGCAACCATTACATGTATTGAAGTAATTCATTTATCAGAAAGAAATAGTTAGTCAATTAAATGATTTTTAAAAGTATATTACAAATACTAAAATTGTCAAAAATACCAGATGTTACAGCATCCCTATGATAAAAATAAACAA
The DNA here is from genome assembly GCA_030684275.1 of Acipenser oxyrinchus oxyrinchus. Lineage (NCBI taxonomy): Eukaryota > Metazoa > Chordata > Actinopteri > Acipenseriformes > Acipenseridae > Acipenser > Acipenser oxyrinchus. The sequence goes on along the minus strand of CM060247.1, from coordinate 70,340,089 downwards.
ACAAACAAACAAAAAAACCATGTGGACTCCACTTGGAGAATTGCTGGGAACTACACTACTACGTCCATTTACAAGAAACAGGCTTAGGGAGTCTCCTCATTGGAATAAAAACAGCATGCCACGAATAGATAAAAGGTAATTACCATTATTTAAAATTATAAAGAAATACAAATAAGGTAATGTTTTCGGCAGATCTTTAGTTTGTTTTTCTCCCCTTAGATTTGACTTTTGTCAAACGGCATTCGGTTCAGTACACTCAGAGCACGCTGAATTTGTAAAATGCAGTTATTTTTCAGTAAAATAAATAAACAATAAAAATAAACACCTTTGTTGATACTATCCAAGACATGCAGGAGATATGGGTAGAACAGTCAAGAAAAATGACATGCAAGGCATTTATTAACTAACTAACACACGGCTGTAAGTGATCAGCAAAAACAATCCAGTAAAAGCACTCACATAGAGTGCAGGATGCGCTCTATAGTCTGGATGTCCCTGGTTCGAGTCCCGGCTATTCCTTTGCCGACCGAGGACGGGAGATCCCAGGGGGCGGTGCACCGGCGCACCAGTGACCCCTGTGGTCTCGCCAGACACCTGCAGGCTTGCCTGTAAGCTGCCCAGGGCTGCTTTGTCCTCCGACGCTCTAGCTCTGGGTGGCTGCATGGTGAGTCTGAAAAAGTGACCGGCTAACAGCACACGCTTCAGAGGACAGGGTGTGTTCATCTTCGCCTCTCCCGAGTCAGAGCAGGGGTGGTAGCGGTGAGCTGAGCTAAAAAAAAATAAATAATAATTGGACACTAAAATTAGATCTCCAGCCATACGAATCTCTAATTAAGTGTATATTGATTCGGAAGTGCAGTGATTGATGACTGCACAATTCACTACAAACAAGAAAAACTGTAGATCAACCACAAAATCGTATATGTTTACAAATTTTAGATAACCCAATTTGTTGCTCATCAGTTAGTCACATAACTTTGCTGAAATTGTGAAAAAAAATTGTATTAAAAAATAACTTTAAGGGCCAAACTCAGTACATCGTACCCCATTCAGATGGGCATTTCCTTGTTTTCTGAGGTAAAATCATTTACACATGCCCAAGCAAGTGCAGCACACGGCACCATGTTTTAAAACAAACCGCAAAATAACACCGGTAGGTTAGTCTTAATAATGAAAAACACACAGCACAGGGATCTGTTATAGGAGTGTCTAGATTTACTTTACATTATAAATATTTAACTTTGCAAGTGTAATGTTGGTTTTTTTTTTGTCATGGTTTCATTATTGTCTCATGAAAAACGACCCCCCACAGGTCTTATTATTATAAAATGGCAGGCTTACTGATTGTTTAATCACGCAATACACCCATTGAAAAAAATATTGATAATGAAATATGAATTTGTTAAAGGGTAAACAGAAACAAAAAGGAGATGGGTAAATAGAAGAAAACGAGGACTCGTACAAACATTAGAATTCAGTAAAACCGCGAATTGCAAATCAAAAATAACAACAAAAACAGAAAAGGGGGTTCCTGTGTTTTGTGTTTTTGTGTTAATATATGTGCTTAAAACTGCAGCTTTCTGTCTCTGGGTCTAATTTCTGCCAGTAGCCAGTCTGGTCCGTGACGCTACCCTATCACATGTGGTGTCGGAAGTGAAATAGTGCCCCTTGTGACCCAGAGCAGGACTGCAGTTTAAAAAATAATAATAATAACATAAATAAAATGAATAATTGGATTTGCTGGAACCCTGGCTCTTCCCAAACCCGACTGGAGTTCGGGCACAAGGTGGTATGCTGCCCCCTCCAAGAGGAAAAGGAGGAGCTGCCTGCCCGAAGGCTGGAGAAGACTAGCTGCCTGCCCCAAAATGAACGAAGGGGAAGAGAGGCCATTCCTGGAGGTGAGGAAAGGAGCCAGTGCCATCTCCATTGCCAGAGAGGGAGGTTCTGCCTGCCCGAATGCCAGAGAGGGAGCCGCTGTTATCCTGAGTGCCAAAGGGGGAGGAGCCATGGCTGTCTCCAGTGCAAAAGGGGGAGGAGCTCTTGTCATCTCCAGAGCCTGAAGGGGAGGAGCCACTGCTGTCCCCAGAGCTGGAAGGGGGAGGAGCCTCTGCCATCTCCAGAGCCTGAATAGGAGGAGCCGATGCCATCTCCAGTGTAAAAGAAGGAGGAGACGCTGCAGTCTCCAGTGCAACTACTGGCAGAGGGCCACATGCCACCACCAGCTTCGCCACTGCCAGAGGGCCCAGCACCACTGCCAGCATTGGGGCAACCCTCTATAGAAAAGCGCTGAGCCGGGAAAAGTGGGCAGCAGTGTTGAGTAGTGGTTAGGGCTCTGGACTCTTGACCGGAGGGTCGTGGGTTCAATCCCAGGTGGGGGACACTGCTGCTGTACCCTTGAGCAAGGTACTTTACCTAAATTGCTCCAGTAAAAACCCAACTGTATAAATGGGTAATTGTATGTAAAAATAATGTGATATTGTGTAACAATTGTAAGTCGCCCTGGATAAGGGTGTCTGCTAATAAATAAATAAATAAATAAAAAAGCCACGAGCCAGGAAAAGCCACTCACACTTAGAAGGTAGAAAGGGGGTTTAACTATAATGCACAGCAGCGTTTTAGTTTTTAGATCTTCTGATAAAAATCCTATTGTTTGCTCTTGATAGTGAAAAATAAAATGCTGTTGATGTATCAATTACTGTCAATAAATGCATGTGTGATAACTAATTAAGAAATTAGGTTGCCAATTGCACCACTGCTAATTGATATGTTTGTAAGTAACGATGATAAATGCCGTTTTATAATTGAATTATGATACTCCAGAATGTTGTGTTATGCTGAAATATCACAATGGCTGTGGGTTAGAGGCACTCAGCCTGCATCGTCGTGCCTCAGACATTGGGATATTTCAGCACATCACAACACACTATTGTGCCTTAAATCTTAATCGTAACTTAGTCGGAGGTATCCTGCTGTGTCTGTTGCAGACACCTGGATGTTAAGAAGTACTTAAAAAGTAAAGTGGATTAGATACAGCGGTTGTGTTCATGCTTGGGTAATGTTGTAAATGTTAGTCTTTATAATTAAAACAAATACAGCCAGGGTCCTGTAGGTAACAACATCATGTCAGCTTTTTATTTGTAAGTGATACTGTTTTTCTGTTTGTTTGTTTTACAGTGTGATAATGAACCAATAGCAGGCCGATAAAGATGTGATCGATAGCCCTTGATAGGATTGCAAGCCGTCAATCATATTGAAATTGTGTAACTATCAGAATGCACATTTGTTTGTCGAGCAGTTATAGAGTTGAGATATAGTCTCAGATGCACCACCTTTTTAACATCACAGGGGTCAGTGTCATACCGATGCTCACTGCGTCTTATACGCTGGATCCCCCTCTCCCCACAATGCTACAGTATATAGCCATAGGCAAAATATATCACACAACAGTATACACTTAATATACACTACATACATTTTTTTATGCATACTCCTGAAAAGAGCGATGTTTTGAGATCAGTAACAACTAGAGTAAAAGCATGCACAGAACAGTGTTACCACAATTAACTTTTGAAAGCACCAAATTAGCTGTAATGTATTTCTGAGCTCTATATTGGTATGAGAAAATATAATAGTCAAGGTCATGTAGCACGGCATCATTTTCCTAACAAGACAGGTGATCAGTCATTAGTGCTGCTGTACTGTCCTCCCACGGAAAGTGAAAAGAAAGAATAAGTTATAGGCTGTAAACACCATCCCACCGTATAATACAGTTTCACGTGCAATCAAAGCTTAACTCCATTTTATTCACCTTTTTTCATGTAATTCAATAAGCAATAAAATCCACTGCATGTCATGCTGTAACAAAATACAGAGGATTTGTCAGAGGATTCTATTTTGAAGTGCAATTTCTCAAAGAAAACAAAAGCAACATGAAACAACCTTCCCCTGAATTACATTAATTACTGCTGTCATTTTTAGCTGCTTTTAAAACAACTGCTAAATAGATAGCTGCTCTACAGTATACAATTTTAACTAATGTCACACAGTTATTGTTATTTGGTACTTCTAAAAGCCACTGCAGGTATAAGGGTAGGGTAAAAGAGTATGTTTTCTCTCTCTAACATGTTTAACACACAGGATGTACTGGGTGTCCAGTTTGCTTATTATGGCTGCTTTGCACAGTTCTGTTTGGTTGTCAAGCAAAAAAAATATTTTCAGCACAGGAACATATATGAGCAGCACCATCTAGTGTTAATTAAAATGAACAGAACACAGGTTTTCATAGAACTACAGTATGTGCTTTTTAAGTGGCTAGACTGCCATACTGCTTTGCAGAGACAAGTGTTTTTTTCAACCCTTTTGTCATATGTACTGATTTCTGTTCCCCTTGCCAAACATTTAATTTCTAGTAATTCACTATGGTTCAATACAATATTATTATTATTATTATTATTATTATTATTATTATTATTATTATTATTATTTATTCCTTAGCAGACGCCCTTATCCAGGGCAACTTACAATTGTTACAAGATATCACATTATTTTTACATACAATTACCCATTTATACAGTTGGGTTTTTACTGGAGCAATCTAGGTAAAGAACCTTGCTCAAGGGTACAGCAGCAGTGTCTCCCACCTGGGTTTGAACCCACGACCCTCCGGAGCCCAGAGCCCGAACCACTACTCCACACTGCTGCCCCTAATAGTCAACAATACAGAAAACAATAGTCAATACGTTGCCTAAGCTTTCTTTGCTGAGCAGAGAGAGGGCTTTCCACTTAGTATACACAACAGTATGTGCCACAACATTTTTCTTTACTGAAACTGTGAGACATGTAAATGACACAGGGTGGTAAAAAGACCAGCACTGACTACTTTATAGTGTTGTAGCTTGTTTCTAAAGCGGATTTGAAATCCTTATTCATTTTCCACACCTGCAGTGGGAATAATTAGAGGTTAATATTAGAGGTAAAACTTTTTTTATATAAATGTGGGATTTATCACTGCTGTGTGGGACGTAAACTCATTAAAATGCAGTGTGAAACTGCTGTAGACCTGAAGTTCATGTAAATCAATGCAAAACATTTTATACAGTGCCATTCCACCATCTATCATTTTCTGGTATTGATGACACCGAACCAGTCAGGCTTCCTGGTTGGCCATTATAACTGGGAGCTTATATTGCTGTTATTAGGGGTGAGCCAAGTACTAAGATCATATGAGTATCAGTTAATAATACACAAGTAAAAGACCTTTTACTGGTTACTTATAAAATAAAATCTATGTAAAAAATGGATTAAGTCCAGGTAGGGGACATTAGAATAGCAGTAATATTTGTTATAACAAATCGTCTATAATACACCCACACACTCAAACACAACAACAGAACAACAAAGTAAAAAAGATTAGACTATGAGGTTATGAGGTTCTTAATGACAAGGTTTACAGACATTTGAAAGTGTAATTTTCAGTATTAGGAAAAAATAAGCCAGGGAACAGGCATCCAAACTCTGTAATAAAAAGAGAAAGGATATACTAAACTGTAACTGACTTTACCAAGATGTACATTGGTAGGTGATTAATTATCTTAAAATATTGTTCCCTTTAAAAAAAAAAAAAAATTCAAATCATGATTAACTATATGTGGTTTATAATTAGGGCTTCTGAATTTCAGTTTTAACTGATAAAAAAAACAATAAAACACCCCCCGATACAAACAAAAAATGAAATCGATGTATAGCCAATAAACACCGGAAACACTGAAAAAACAGTGGAAATGGTTACTGAATTCATGTTGACCACACTTTTGCCAATAAAAATACCTTTCCCAGTGCAGCTGGGCAATGTCCCTCCTTGTATCTATCATTGATTCGTTCTGAATACCACCCCAACTACTGAGTGGCAACACATTCCTACATTTCTATTGGAGACTCAACTTGCGAGATTTAAAACAAGATTACAATTAGGAATGGAGGCTTATTCGCAGGATTTAAAGTTGCATTACAGTTAAGATACAGAGGATTTAAAACAGAATTGCAAATTGTGGCGAAATGTAAAAAAATGCCTACACACAAAAACCCCATAAGAATGTGCCCGTGACCATAGGGATTTCATTGTGGAAGACAGCAAAGGAAAGAAGGTACAACTTAAGTGTGCAAGTACTGTTGAGTTACTACCTTACATATTTTGACAGACAAAAACGGCCAAGCGTTTTGGAAAGTAACCAAAAACAATAATTGCATACTGTATATAAAAAGCGAAAGCCCCGAAAAAAAAAAAAAAACAATTTACATAAACTTGAAAACCAAAAAGCAGTAGCCCTATTTATAATCCAGGTCTGGCAATGGAACGTGAAACAAGTAATGTGATTAGTTGAACAAGGTTTTGTATATTGGATGGATACAGACAGTTGGAGCCTTATCACATATTAGAAATCACTGTGCTGCCTCACAGAATTTAAAGTACCGTTAGCCATCTTGTTTACAGTTACAGAGGTACAGTAACTATAAAACTGACTTTCAGGACTGGCTGGAATAGAAACAAATCGTCTCAACTGTGGAAAATTGACATCTTAAGGGATTTCTATGGAAATGTAAGAAATGCCCAAGAAGAATATAACATTTCAAGCTGCAATAGTCTCCGAGCTGGAATAAAATGCTTAAATGAAAACAAAACTAGGAAATCTGTCAATACACACACACACACACACACACACACACACACACACACACACACACAACTTCATCACTTTAAGTAATGTCTTTTTAGTGGTTTATAAACACTACAAAAAAACACAAAAAGACACTTTTGCACATTATCCACCCCTTTCCGACACAGACCTTGAAAAAGTAATGAAATCCGAGACAACATTCTCCATTCTGCTGAAACAGTATCTTGCACTGAGAGAGAAAAAACAATGTCAGTGTCATCTCAAAACCGCTACTTAATGGATCTTTTCTTATTTATTTTTGCATGTTTCAATTAACACTAGAACTGCCGCGGTTATACTCCTACCTAAAATCGCTGTCAGCAGTCATTATGACAGTTACATTTTAAACAACATCAGTATTAAAATAAAAGACAAACTATGAGATACAACTCAAAGGTTTTATTCAAGCATGTCATATCAAACATCTGCACATTGAAACACTGTATTTAAATGAACAGTTAAGGGTTTATTTTCTAACTTACCACATACAAAGCACTACTTCAAAACATGAAAAACTATAATACAATAAACATTTGAAAAGAAACTAGTGTGTAAACATGTATATGTACATACAAAATGGTAAAAACGAAAGTTATTTTAATTTTAAATGAATGTAACATATGTTTTCTCTTCCGTGTGTGTCACTTGGTGCAGCATAGAATCCAGGTTGCGCTGCAGCAGCCTGCTGCTTTGCAGTTTTCTGATCGAAATGTTTCTGCCGAAGCACTGTGGCTGCCAGGTCCAGTAGAGATAACAACAGGTTTGTATATAAAAATAAAACAGAATACTGTAGGTTATATTCTGTTTTATTTTTACATTCTGCTTTGGCAGTTTTAGGAGGGCAGGATTATAACTTCCTTATTTTTGTGATCCTGCCTTTCAGATGCTGTCAGGGTATTTAATACATATATTTAGGAAAAGTCATAAATGGACAACCGCATAACTTTCAGACATGCAGAGTAATTTAAATTTAAAAACCTCAAACCATCAAAATGGCGGTTCTAGTGTTAAATACAGTTAAAAATTGAACTACTTTTGTGGTCCCTTTATCGGCATAAGGATATTTAATAAAAAAAACTTGGGGGTTGGAGGCACTCGGCTTTGCCTTGTGATGCACAACCCATGAGGCGTCCGTATATTCGACGATATCACGGGCACACTGTCGGGCCTTATTGCATACATATATGTACAGGCTTAAAAAAGCATACGAAAACTGCTAAATTATGAAGACCATTATGGACTTTCAGTCTATCACAAATAAAAACAAACAATTATAGGTCAAGGGGCCTAATTTTGATACCAGGGCAAGGCACTAATGCTAAGGTAAAGGTCATTAAAGCCTGATTATGGGGCACTAGATGGGGGCAATCAAACTGCCCTGTGAGGTGACTTTGTGTCATGTTTTTCAAGTTTTTATGCCTGCATTACTGCCAGGTGTTGGTCAAAATTGCAGGGAGTGGTCTCATTATCATGTCCATCAAAGGGATTTTTAACACAGGGCACAGGGAAGAGAGGTTAATTAGAAATTAAGAAACTAGTGTGACAAGGCTTTTACTGCGTAACAATGAGGCTACGGAAAGACAAATGTTTAACAGGCTTGGAGGGAAAACATGCAGGGGCTTGGTCCTGTACTACTATGTAAGAAACTACTCTTTCATACCTACCAAAACGACTTGTTCAGTCTATGTTTACCATATTCTAAATCCTGAGATATCGACACATTTTAATTTAATATAACAATGAATATGCAGATCGAAAGCAGCACCTTTTGAAGAAAGGTCATACAACTGTAGTGACCATTTTAAAAAAATAAGTCAGTCTTCTTCAGTTAACTTCAATCAAATGAGTTTATTCAGGAAGAAAGCAAAATAGCAACAAAGCAAATCAAGTGTGATACATACACCAAACACAAGGCGTCAACAGATGGTATTCTGAGCTATGGCGACAGAGATGGTGTTTCTGCGCAACAGAGCTACAGGTCAATTTACAGGTCTCGACAGCTGATTTTCGAGCCCCAAAACAATAGTTACAGCCATTGATATACTGGGCAGGTTATGTCCCACAAGATGTGGGGTACAACCCAAAAGAGGTGTAACCTAATAATTCGTACCAATATCAGAGCAACTCCCCCCCCCCCGATAGGACGTGGAGTTATATGATTCTATTGCATCATTTAAACAGAAGTTTAAATGGAACAAAAGCTTTTTAAGCAGTTTAAACTGAAGCAGGAGTACAAGTTACATGTCTCATTTTATCAGACAGGTTTATGGTTTTTCAATAGAAACGTTACAATAGAAATGAAGAAACAGCTTTTGACATTCAGATAATTATTTTTGTTCCTTAGAAAACTATTTTAATTGAGCCCTGGTCTACAGTCTTATAAGTGGAATAATATGTGAATACAGCTTTTGAAGCGATAACATCTTGTGACAAACAAAGACGGGACCCAAGGTTATACCAGTTAATCCCCGTAAAGGCGAAATGTCTATGTGCAGAGTTGAAAAGCCTTACATTAAACACCAGAAAGTCACACAATGTTTAGAGACAGAGTTTCAATGATTTCTCACCCCTTTTCCATTCAAATGGTCTATTGTGTGATGAACCGGCTTTATAAACTTAGTGCCATTCACGGTGCAATGCAAGCGCTGTAAAGTTTGCACATTGCTTTCCTTTTTTTTGTTGCATTTATCAAATCGATCCCAAGGTTTCTTGAATACTGTCAAGTTGTTGTTTCTTATTTTATAACATTAACATAGAAAATTCTCCTTGCAAAACTAGTTAGCTCCTTAAAAGATGTAGCAGGATAGGATCAGGGCCAAACAGTGTTGTTATCGAGTCCCAAAAATTGGGACTCGAGCTGTCTTTTTTTGAATTAATGATTTTCTGATATTGTATTTGTGTCTTTATAGCGAATGAGTTCACGTAATGACTTTGTTTGAAGTTTTAAGTTTTTCACCTTTTCTCAACAGTGAAACTTCCTGATAGTTTTTTTCAGATCCCTTAACCATATGAAAGGAAATTGTGTTGCATTTAATTTGATTTAGAGATCTTGCTTCTAGGCCTTCTGTCTGTAATGCAACTGAGGTGAAATTTAAAACCATTGCATACTCACACATATATGATCCAGTTCAAAATCAATAAGCTCTATAAACCTATATTTTCAGATAAAAAAAGGGTTTCACTAATGCGTTTAAAAAAAATAGCAAAAATCTTTCACACACACCATAAACCCTTTAACCATCAATAATTAGCACAATAAAATCCCAGTTGTTTGACTGAATAAAATCATCAATGTAGTTAAAATGCGCAAATGTACTAAGAGGTCAATTGTATTTTGAATAACCCCACTAACTTAAAAGACTAGTTGTAGCTGCTGTTTCATAAACACATGCAAAATATCTCAGCAGCGCAAGCAAACATTTTTTTTTTTTTTTTACTGGTGTAATAATTGATCTGTTCACCCACTATAACAAAACCCATAGACCACTTCTTACAAATTCATTGAAAACAATGCAGTTCCGTCCTCAACCTCTTTTTGTCTGGCAATGTTGATTGTGCCTCTTCCCAAAACCATGCTGTGGTCTGGTCTGCCCATTTTCGTTTTTTATGAATTTATTCTATAAAAAAGCTAAACGTTTTTAAACCAAACTAACTCTAAAACATCTTTCCAGCATGCAAATCCTGATGTATTGAATTAATCAAACATGTATAGAGCTGATTAACTCGATTCAGTAATTCTGGAAAATAAAGATGACCGTGCAACAGCTTCATTGATCATCTGTACCGTGTGCTAGTGGCAGTGGCTGTAGAAGGCTACATGAATGTAAAAAAATAAATACAATTATTAAAGCTCCAGAGGATTGTTTGTGCATTCATTTCTTGTACAGTGCATTATTACATTAAATGTCATGTGCAAAACAAATTTTTTACGTTTATAAGCTTGTACATGATTTTGGATTTGCAAGTCGTAGTTTGGATTTTAAAAAACAACATTTTAGCAAAAATAGTGGTTTAGTATTTGTTGTCTGGTTTAATGTATATCAATCTAAAATTGTACTAGGTTTTTAAAAAAAATCATTGTTTTAGAAAACAAAAAAGAACTGGCAATTTTTTTTTAAACCTAGTACAATTTTAGATTGATATACATTAAACCAGACAACAAATACTAAACCACTATTTTTTCTACCACATTTAGGTTTTAAGCTTGCTTAAATAAAAATCTATTGATTGACCCACCAAATAATTTCTTATTGATTGATAAGAAATAATAAAAAGACCAAAACTGATTTCAGTTATTTTAGACACCTTGTTAATGTAGTTTGAAATTTCTCAGTGCTGGCAGGATGCATCCTGCTTATTTCTCTCCCTGTCTATTGCATAGTTCTTAAAAGCGAACTCCAAGAACGAAGGTACTCACGATTTACCTTCCATGCTGTTGACATTCTTCTCTCTGTCTCTATGTTGTCACGTGTTCCTCTCACTCATAAGAGGTAGGGCTTGTGCGCATCAGAAGAAGGGCTGCGGTTATTGAAAACAAAACTGATCGTGTAATTTATTTTATCGTAAAGACTATGACTCGAGTCTCCAGTCGAGTGGAGACATTTGGGCCGGGAGTCGAGTTGAGTTGAGTCTTTTGAGCAGGGACTCGAGTCGAGTTGAGTCTTTTCTTGCAGGAACTCCAGTCAAGTCATTTGATGACAATGACTCGAGTCAAGTCACGTAACTGAAAATTGCGACTTGAGACACTGACTCAAGTCATTGCAACTCTGGGGCCAAGGCTGTTACAGACATGAACGAAACTGGAAAGCTGCAGTTAAAGTGCTGTTGTGCATGTCTATTAACCCTTTGCGGTCCATTTATTAATTCTGCGTCAGGCTCGCCAGGTCTAATTAATTTTCACACGCGCAGTTAATTTTAGACGCGCTGTTTAAAAGTATTTTTTTTCACAGTCAAACGGGTTTAAATGGCCCTGCATATCAACAAAGCACTCACTAGGGCTCTCCAGCCCCGCCCCACCCTTTCGTTTGCTATCGCTTTCACATATGCTACCAAATAAAAAATAATAATAATAATAGTCGTACATACCGATCAATCGTCTCCTGATGACTCGTTTTATCACCAAACTCCTCAATAATGCAATCCAAGTCATTATTTTATTGCTATAACATCACAAAAAAGCTCTGCAAATGTCCGTGATAGTCTCTGTGCGCTGATACTATACTCCCAGCTTGTTTCCATACGACCGCCCCATCTGATGACTATTCATGAGATACGCCTTTTTTTTTTTTTTTTTTTTTTCGACTTGTCTCGGCTCCTGTCACTCCCATTCGGCAATTGAATGGTTTTCTCGGCTTTTTCCAGAGAAAAAACGACTAGAAACCCGTTTTTTGCGTTGCTAGAATGATGTCGGACCCAGTCCGACAAAGGACCTATGAGGAATAATTGCAATGTCGGACCCAGTCCGACAATGGACCGGAAAGGGCTAACACCAAACAGGAACAAAATAAATAAGGTACAGGGACCCGGCTAGCGTGGATAGGGCAACCGGAGCTGCAGGCGGAAGTGAGCGGTGTGGGGCACTCCGGCAGGGGCGGTGCAAGTGTAGCAGCAGCCAAGTTGGCACAGGTGTTGCTCTTGGGACAATAATGGCTCCTTCCAGAAAGCTTTTGACAAAGTCCTGCATAAAAGATTAATGCTCAAACTGAATGCAGTAGTGATTCAAGGAAATGCATGCACATGGATTAGGGAGTGATTAACATGTGGAAAACAGAAAGTACTGATTAGAGGAGAAACCACAAAATGGAGCGAGGTAACCAGTGGTGTACCACAGGGATCAGTATTAGGTCCTCTGCTAGTCCTAATCTACATTAATGATTTAGATTCTGATATAGTAAGCAAACTTGTTAAATTTGAAGACGACACAAAAATACGAGGAGTGGCAATTACTGTTGCAGCAGCAAACGTCATTCAAAATGATCTAGACAACATTCAGAACTGGGCAGACACATGGCAAATGACATTTAATTGAGAAAAGTGTAGGTAACTGCACGCAGGCAATACAAATGTGCATTATAAATATCATATGGGAGATACTGAAATTGAAGAAGGAATCTATGAAAAAGACCTAGGAATTTATGTTGACTCAGAAATGTCTTCATCTAGACAATGTGGGGAAGCTATAAAAAAGGCCAACAAGATGCTCGGTTATATTATAAAAAGTGTTGAATTTAAATCAAGGGAAGTAATGTTAAAACTTTACAATGCATTAGTAAGACCTCATCTAGAATATTGTGTTCAGTTCTGGTCACCTAGTTACAAAAAGGATATTGCTGCTCTAGAAAGAGTGCAAAGAAGAGCGACCAGAATTATCCCGGGTTTAAAAGGCATGTCGTATTGAATCTATTCAGTCTTGAACAAAGAAGATTATGCGGTGATCTGATTCAAGCATTCAAAATTCTAAAAGGTATTGACAATGTCAACCCAGGGGACTATTTCGACCTGAAAAAGAAACAAGGACCAGGGGTCACAAATGGAGATTAAATAAAGGGGCATTCAGAACAGAAAATAGGAGGCACTTTTTTACACAGAGAATTGTGAAGGTCTGGAATCAGCTCCCCAGTAATATTGTTGAAGCCGACACCCTGGGATCCTTCAAGAAACTGCTTGATGAGATTCTGGGATCAATAAGCTACTAACAACCAAACAAGCAAGATGGGCCGAATGGCCTCATCTCGTTTGTAAACTTTCTTATGTTCTTATGTTCTTCCACTTTCGCTCTGAAGATGGCTGCAGCTCCTCTTTTGCTTGCCTTCGGGAACAGCAGCTCCTCCCCTTCTTTCACTTTTGGGCAGGCAGCTCCGCCTTCTCTGGTGTTTTGGGCAGGCAGCTCCTCCTCATAATCTTGGAGGGGACAGCATACAACCGTGTGCCCAAACTCCCCACACGGAACGCACCAATCTTGGTCCTCAAGGCAGCCAAGGAGGGCATCTAATCTGCCATCCCACAGGGCTTGGGATGCACAGGGCCCTTCTCTGGCTTTTCGGTAGGCAGCAAAATGTGCCCAAATTCCCCACAAGCTCTGCAAAACGGAGCCCCTTCAGCTTCCTGCCACATTTGTTTGTCATGCCAGTCTTCCATTTTATTTCTTTTTTCTCTGTAGTTCCGCTGTGACTCTCACTTCTGATACCACCTGTAGCAGGATAGCATCACGGCCAAGGCTGTTACGGGCAGGATGGAGACTCGGAGGCTGGAAAGCTGCAGTTAAAGCACCATTGTTAACAATGGTGCTTTAACTGCAAACAGGAACAAAATAAATAAGGTACAAGGACCCAAAATAAAAGGTTTAAACAAAAACAAGTGAAACACCAAAACACTCTTTACCTTCTGGCTGGGTATTCGCCTTCACTGAAGGTTCTCTCTCCTAAAACTCACCTGGCTCTCTTTATATATCATGTGGCTGGGGATTGATTGACCATCAATTAGTCAATCAAGACCCAACCACATTCCACATGTGGACTTTGGCAGGGATAGAATGAACCCCATCCCTGCTAAACTTACATTCAAAATAATCCATCTTTATTTATAGAGCTATGCAAACACACACTATTTACACCTTCAGGGCTTCCGCCCTGCCACAGGTGATTACAGTATCCATCCTGCGGTAGCTTTTACAGTGAAGTAATGGTAAATGCCTGAAACAAAGTTTCTAATATAAAAAGTTATACAAGTACCGTATATAATATATACTCTAAGGCTATTTTCTTTGCAGTGTACTATTCTTTTCTGAGTTTCCCTTAAAAGACGTTTCCCTTAAAAGGAAAGGAAGATGCATTCTGTCGTACTACAGGTCATGCCACGTTGTAATAGGTTTGACTTTTGTTAATATAAGTAGGTAAACCAGTATCCAGACCCTCAAAATTTGTGCTAAAGAATTCCCAAACCAATTTTCTATCACAATGGAAGAATGGTGATGTATGTAAAAATGAAAAATATATATATATATACAGACAGACAGAAAGGGCTCCTCCATATACCGTATCCCCAGATACCTATACATAACCTGTGCTAAAGAATGTCTTTTGTAAATTTATTATTATTATTATTATTTGTTTATTTCGCAGATGCCTTTATCCAAGGCGACTTACAGAGACTAGGGTGTGTGAGCTATGCATCAGCTGCAGAGTCACTTACAATTACGTCTCACCCGAAAGACGGAGCACAAGGAGGATAAGTGACTTGCTCAGGGTCACACAATGAGGCAGTGGCTGAGGTGGGATTTAAACCAGAGACCTCCTGGTTGCAAGCCATTTTCTTCAACCACTGGACCACACAGCCTCCTTGATGAGATAAATTTCATCACAAATGGATAATCATTTTTCTAGGTATATGTACAAAATTGAACGTACCTGTATCAGGTACCCTTTATGTTCTGATAACACCATAACCTGTGTTAAAGAATTCCCTGAGCAAGTTTCATCACAATTAGATACATGGTTCTCTAGAAATGTATATGTAAAATGTTAATGTAGAGCTTCAAAATACCCCAAGATTTTGATACTGTCAATAACTTGAAGGTCCTTAGCAAGTTTCATAACAGTTGGCAAAGCGGTTCTCTAGATAGGCAAAACAAAAACACCCACAAAGAGCCAGTATCACGTGCATATGACCTGCTGTGCTGTATCCTATCTTCCTGGATCACTTGAAATAACTTTCAGCACTTTTTCGGCATTATGAACTGCTTCGGGCAACTCCGAGCTATCCTTGGTCGCCAAGTTAATTTTTTTGGTGGCCAAAAAACTTTAACTTACCACCCGCCTCTCTAGTCTTTGTCATTTGTGTTTTTTCGTTACTCAAAATGCAAATAATATTTTCAGTTTCAGTTGTAATATTTATTGTGAATATGAGAAGAGATATTGACAAAACAAAATAAAAAAAGAGAATTATTTGTGTATTTCGAACCTGCCTAGAAGAAGGAAACGATGTTGTAACCCTAATTGTTGTTATTATTAGGGCTACAACATTATACATACACATGAAAAGTATGGGCACCCTACACTTAATATAAGAATTCAAGAAAACATGTTAAATACAATTAATATGACAAAGACCAAAACCCACCATTTCTGGTAATTTAACAAACAATCTTTATAAAAAAAAAAAAAAAAAGCAATTTTAGGTATTTGTTCATGACAAGAATATTGGCACCCCTGCTTTTAGTATTTTGTGTGTCCTCCTTTTTACTTTCAGGCATTTATGATAATTCTTAACCCTTTAAGGACAAAGCGTTTTTTTGGATGTAGTTGACTCTCTTCCTATAGAAAATCAATTTTTTACAGTAGCATCGAGCAATTGGTGTTTTTCTTTCTGAAAACATTATAAAGTACTTCAGAAACCATACACTTTTCGTTATTTAAGGTTTTTTTAATTATTATTATGTATTCTGCTTAGAGATACATGTATAAAATGTGTTATTCTATGACCCGAGGGATCTTACAATACTTACTGAAAGTTTTATTGAAAAATATCTGAGGCAAATTACAAGACATTGTTTCACCTGAGTGATTGCACATAATGCATGTTTATTTAATGAACACTACTCTCAATTATTTTCTCAAAATAAATATTTATAAATAAAATAATAGTTATTCATTCTGTTATTATCAGTAATAAGGAAAAAAACATACCTGATAGATTTATTTAATGAAATAATGTTAGAACGGAATAAATGTTCTAATATAACTATAAGTCAAATTATTAGTGCTTAGTGAAAATGTCTCCATCCTTTAACAATTAAATGCCTGTCTCAGTGATGTCACACGGAAACAAACAAGCAGGCAGTGAAATTCAGTCCCTCCCCTGTCCAATGATGAGTGTTAACAAGCTGTACTGTATGGTGGCCCAGTAAGTCAAAGAAACAAAGTGTGTTTTTTTATTGTGTTTAACCGTTCACGGGCCCAGAATGACACTTCAGTGTGATCGTGTTTACACGATCACGGTCCTTAAAGGGTTAACCAGTATGTTACATCTTGTTGGTGAAATCTGGGCCCATTCTGTTGTCCTGACGATCATCTACCAAATGTTGCTAGAACTTTCCTCTTCAGCAGATGTTGGAAATAATGATCTCTCTTTCTGGCTATTGACTTTATGATGCTAATGGTTAATGATTTTCAATATATACAGTACTGTGCAAAAGTTTTAGGCAGGTGTGAAAAAATGCTGTAAAGTAAGAATGCTTTCAAAAATAGACATGTTAATAGATTATATTTATCAATTAACTAAATGCAAAGTGAGTGAACAGAAGAAAAATCTAAATCAAATCCATATTTGGTGTGACCACCCTTTGCCTTCAAAAACAGCATCAAGCATCAATTCTTCTAGGTACACTTGCACACAGTTTTTGAAGGAACTCGGCAGGTAGGTTGGCCCAAACATCTTGGAGAACTAACCACAGTTCTTCTGTGGATTTAGGCAGCCTCAGTTGCTTCTCTCTCTTCATGTAATCCCAGACAGACTCGATGATGTTGAGATCAGGGCTCTGTGGGGGCCATACCATCACTTCCAGGACTCCTTGTTCTTCTTTACGCTGAAGATAGTTCTTAATGACTTTCGCTGTATGTTTGGGGTCGTTGTCATGCTGCAGAATAAATTTGGGGCCAATCAGATGCCTCCCTGATGGTATTGCATGATGGATAAGTATCTGCCTGTACTTCTCAGCATTGAGGAGACCATTAATTCTGACCAAATCCCCAACTCCATTTGCAGAAATGCAGCCCCAAACTTGCAAGGAACCTCCACCATGCTTCACTGTTGCCTGCAGACACTCATTCGCGTACGCCTCCAGCCCTTCGGCTTAACAAACTGCCTTCTGCTACAGCCAAATATTTCAAATTTTGACTCATCAGTCCAGAGCACCTGCTGCCATTTTTCTGCACCCCAGTTCCTGTGTTTTCGCGGCATAGTTGAGTCGCTTGGCCTTGTTTCCACGCCGGAGGTATGGCTTTTGGCCGCAAGTCTTCCATGAAGGCCACTTCTGACCAGACTTCTCCGGACAGTAGATGGGTGTACCAGGGTCCCACTGTTTTCTGCCAGTTCTGAGCTGATGGCACTGCTGGACATCTTCCGATTTAAGGGAAGTAAGCATGATGTGTCTTTCATCTGCTGCAGTAAGTTTCCTTGGCCGACCACTGCGCTCACGGTCCTCAACGCTGTCTGCTTCTTTGTGCTTCTTCAAAAGAGCTTGGACAGCACATCTGGAAACCCCTGTCTGCCTTGAAATTTCTGCCTGGGAGAGACCTTGCTGATGCAGTATAACTACCTTGTGTCTTGTTGCTGTGCTCAGTCTTGCCATGGTGTATGACTTTTGACAGTAAACTGTCTTCAGCAACCTCACCTTGTTAGCTGAGTTTGGCTGTTCCTCACCCAGTTTTATTCCTCCTACACAGCTGTTTCTGTTTCAGTTAATGATTGTGTTTCAAACCTACATATTGAATTGATGATCATTAGCACCTGTTTGGTATAATTGTTTAATCATACACCTGACTATATGCCTACAAAATCCCTGACTTTGTGCAAGTGTACCTAGAAGAATTGATGCTGTTTTGAAGGCAAAGGGTGGTCACACCAAATATGGATTTGATTTAGATTTTTCTTCTGTTCACTCACTTTGCATTTAGTTAATTGATAAATATAATCTATTAACATGTCTATTTTTGAAAGCATTCTTACTTTTACAGCATTTTTTCACACCTGCCTAAAACTTTGCACAGTACTGTATATATATATATATATATATATATATATATATATATATATATATATATATATATATATATATATATATATATAGTTCTATTACATTTTTAGATACTTTTAATGTAAGGGTGTCAATATTTTTGTCATCAACAAATATTCTCCACTGTGGTCATGACCAGGTGTTAATCAATAATTTGCAATTGTTTATAACAAACTCATATCGTTACTTGTCATATTAGAAAAAGTTATCCTGTGTGTCATTCTCCTCCGCTATTTGAATATATGAATGACAGGTTACTTTTATTACGATGAGCAGGTAAATTTGGATTCTTCAGCCTTTTGAAAACAAGTCGGTGTCATTTGAATTTGCACTTTGATGGCTGGAATTTTATTTCCGGGGATGTAAATAAAAAATGCACAAAGGATTCACTCAGCTAACCGAACAAGGAGGCGGGTCTCTCCAAAATGGGAAAAAACTGAGAACGGCAAGCCACAGCATGGACATTTTTATAATTGAAAAACAATGTATGTACGACACTATGAAGGTTAAACTATGATACCGGATCTTTAATTAAAAAGACAAATGTATGGTACTGTCCCTCTGGATAATTGTTTATAAAGCAGTGAAACATTCTTTCAATTAGGCATTTGTGTGAATTATAATGACAGACCATCACAATAACTATTGTACGTACATGCTTGCTGGACACTTGCTGGTCACTGGTTTCACAGACCCCGATTAGCACTAATCTTGGACTACCTTACCTAAAATAACATTAGGCTGTCCAAGTTAAGTGCTTATCAGGGTCTGTGAAATATAACCCTCAATGTTATACCACTACAGGGTACTGACAACCTGTGAATTTAATCTGGCACTGCTAGTAGTTTAAAACTACTTAGTTTTAAACTTAGTTAGTACTTAGTGTTGGTGATGTCTATGCTGTGTTTTAATTCGGTCAGGTCTCCTTTATAAAATAACCTTTTCAAAGGTTAAAATATTCATCAGAAGCTAGTTTACAATGATAGATAATGGGTTAAGTGTCAGCCTAAGTTGGCTATGATGTCTCCCCAGAGCCTGGTGCTGTGTATTGAATTATTGGCTTCAATATAATCTGACAATTTGGGTAAATAAAGATGTATGGAGACAGGTTTGGGTTTTTTTGTTTTTTCCTCAGTGTGCGAATCTGTTATGTGGCGTGTTAACTGCACAGATTAACAATGTAGAAACTGGTTCATTGGCATCCCACCTCTCCACATAGACATGCATTTTACAGACAAAATGTCATTTGTACATCTCTATTCAGAACCCTGCAATAGGTATTTTGTATCTGTTTATTTTACTCCCCTTCAACCTTGCCAATGATTGTTGTTAATTATTATTATTTATTTCTTAGCAGATGCCCTTATCCAGGACGACTTACAATTATTACAAGATATCACATTATTTTTACATACAATTACCCATTTATACAGTTGGGTTTTTACTGGAGCAATCTAGGTAAAGTACCTTGCTCAAGGGTACAGCAGCAGTGACCCCCACCTGGGATTGAACCCACGACACTCTGGTCAAGAGTCCAGAGCCCTAACCACTACTCCACACTGCTGCCAACATGTCAAGGTCTGCTTGTTTTGGTCAGATACTACTACAGTCAGCACTCGGATATACGACACTCAGATACACGTCAGTTGTCACTCCGTGACCGGTTTTCTGATACAAAGCCCATCTCTTCAATGTTACAATTTATTTGATTATCCGTCACAGCCCATTTTTTTCCCTCACATGCCAAATAAGTCTGTCAGTTACACAGTGCTTCCTCCATTTTCACATAACGAAAATGCAGCCAAAACAAAGTGAATGAGAAAAGCTACAGTAATGTTAAACAGTTAATCATTAAACAGTTTTAGATACTGTGATGCATTGTTTTTCTTTAGTTGCTCTTGTGCATTTCCATTTGCAAGTGAACTGTGATATTAGGGCCTTATCAAGCACTATATTCTGCAATTTTGAATACTGACTTTGGATACTGTTTAAATTCTGGAGTTTTTTTTAATTTTTTTTATTTAAAAATTATTTTGCTAAATTGCATTAGCTTTTATGTTTTACGCTGTTCTGTGCATAGGCAACATTTTGATTTAATTTTGCTGTTGGGTCGTTAATGGGGAATTTTACATACTGCTACAATACATACCGGATTTAAAAGTAAGTACTATATTACAATCCACGTGTCATCTCTTTTGGCAAAGTGATATTTTCAGAATCATATCGTTCTGAATTAAAATACTTATTCTGTTGAAAATATAGTACTGTACCAACCAAACTAACTACAGTACATCTAAATGGAAACCTTATTTTAAAACACAGTCCTTTCAGCTATGTATTTCTGACATTGTATCATTTTTGTGTTCCCTGAAAAATTAGACAAGGGTTGGAACGGGCCAAAATGAAATAATCAGATATGTGTTACACTTATTTAACTGTCATTGAAGTCAAAATTTTATAAGGTCGGATATGTATGCTGACTGTACATAGTTTTCTCTGTTTATCTCTGAAAAACTGTTACAGTATGAATAAAATAAATATTTAACATGATCAAGCAGAACTAATTAAGTGTATATGTTTAACATAGTATAATCGTTGGGGATTCTATGAAGGAATGTTAATATTGAATGCATTTTTATGTCTATAACTACAAATTACCTTTAAGCTTTGATGTACAATACATTTGGAATGTGGAAGCTGAGACACCTGCATTTTTAGTTACTCAAGCCTATGGCATTAGGGATTCAGATCATTGGCAGCTTTCAGAATAGAGATTTTTTTTCTTGCAATTTTCATTTAAGTGACTTGATTGCAGAAGAATGTTAGTTACTCATCTGCTCTCACTACAGTAGTAGGGAATCAGGTGTTACTTGTAATGGAAAATGGAAAAAGGTTTGAAGTATCCCTCCATGAAGTTTCATTTTCAGCTGGTTTCTGCTCCTGAAATATTTAGAAAGAGAGGTTTACAGTTGATAATATGACAAGGTAAGTTAGTTGAAAACACAGATTCTTCATTTAAATGTCAAACATGCATTTTCTTTTAGCTTTTAAAGTCTATGGGATATTAAAATTCCTCTATTCATTACTATATATTACTATGCTTTAGCACATGGACATTCTACAGTACATTCTATAGGGTTAAATGACAGAGTATAAAAGCCAGGGTCTGAGTGCCGATATAACCCACACAGAGGCTGCAGTCCTATAAATCTATTATATACTGCTTTACTATTAATATACAAGTAAAACATGCTGCTATATTTGTTTTCTTATCATTACCAACTTGTATTCAGTCCATTGTCAATTGCATTGAAAAGAAGGAACAGGTTGATGAAGAGAATATCTTTAAATGTATGAGGTACGTGGCCAAATGTGATGTCACCGTTTTTGAATGGTTTTTGCAGTTGAATGGAATTCCGAGAGGTGCCTCATGTATGATTTTTTAAAGCAGGTGAGATCAACTGTGTTGATTGGAGAATACAGTACGGTAAAAATTGAAAGTGGCACTGTTAATGTCATGAACAGGTTTTCTCCGTCATGTCGTGAAATACAGAAGGCAAAATGTGCACTCTATTTGGCTGAAATATCCTGAGTAGTCTATAGTTGTGCTTAAAGTTGGAATTCATATACAGTAAAGTACAGTTGTTTTTTAAGCTAATTTGCATTGGCTTAGTTAATAGTTTTTCTTGATGTGCAGATAGTGTAGCGTTAGGGTCCTACGTAAAATGAAAGTGTTAGCAGTGGGAATGGCTTACAAGCCGTGCCGGCATTGAAGTTTAACAACTACGTCACTCGGGTTTATGCCCCCAGAAATAATATATTGTTTGTGAAGTGGGTCCCCAACACACATTCTTTTAATCTGGCATAGATCAGTAACACAGTACACATGCACCAGAACACAAGAAGTATAATGGTAAAATAGATGCGGGAAGCAACTTTCTTTATGTTACAAAAAGTCAAAAGGTGGAATACAATAAAACAGGTTCAAAGCATGGCACATCACATACACTACAATACATATACAATGAGGTATAAATCTACTGCTAGGTATCCCGGGGGGAAATCTGGAAGCTAATAATACAAGGAGCTCTAATAGCCCCAGCAGCACTACCAGTTCCCAATTAGCTACAAGGAGGAAGGCACCTATTAAACGCTATGCTTTTACCTAGATGCAACCCCTAATCCAAATCACCGCAACCTGTGATTACAGGGGTTAGAAACCAAACTATTCCCTTACTGGTTGCAGCCCCAGCACACACCCCACAAAACCTAGACTCAAAAGATCCTGCTCAATAAAATATAAAATATTCCAACCACAAAAAGGATAATATTTATTTAAAAGTCAATAAAAGCAGACAAAATATTTAAAACCCAACAATTACAAAAAATAACTAAAATCAAGTTGACTGCTTGTTACAACAACCCTGACCTTAAAATCATAAAATGTTTCTTTCTTTTTTTCTGTTTCAGAAGTTAAAGATCAGCCAGCCCACATCAACCACATTTAATGCTTGACATGTTCCCTTTTACATCCACTATTATTCACTTCAGATTAGTTTACCCTGAGGATCTGCAATACACCATTCATCTAAACTGGATGAAAGCTTGTCACTGAGATCCTGCAGCAGATCAAACTGCTGGCCAAGGTCACTGTAAAGCCTGGGACACACATGAGTGAGCGGCAGCTAGCTGAGCAGTGAGGGGCAATAACTGCAAAATTGGTGGACACACATTAAAACAGCGTATGCAGCGGCAGTCATGACCCTACCAGTATTATTATTATTATTATATTTATTTCTTTGCAGGCACCCTTATCCAGAGCGACTTAGTTGTTACAAAATATCACAGTACAAAGTATCACATTATAGAATGTCACATTCCAGAATATCACATTACAGATAAGAGCAGTTATAAAGTACAGTAAAATCAGTAGAAAAATAAGACCAAATTCAAATATGAGCAAAATAAAGAATACAGTAAATAATTACATTTAAGAGCAAGTTCGACTAAGAGCAGTTATCTTATTGTAAAAATATTTGCTTATAGGAGTAAAGTCCATTAAGAGCATGTAGTAAGTACGATAAAGGGATAAGAACAATTTCAAATAAGAGCAATTACAAAAGACGTGAATACGGACACCTATAAGAGTAAAATCAAGTACGAGATACAGGAAGTAGTTATAATTAAGAGCAGTAGTAGAATTCGGCAAGGTATGGAGCAGTTCATTGCAAGTACAAGCATATGCAGGTACTGGTACAATTGGGTGTCATATAGTCCAGTATAGTCAGTTGTGATGTTTACAGATGCTGTCTGAACAGGTGTGTCATGAGGAGGCGCCGGAAGGTGGTCAGGGGCACTGAGGGGCAAGAGTAGAGAAGGAGCAGGCTCTGGAGACGGGGGAGAGGAGGGGGGGGTACAGCTAATCTGCCAGAGGTGGAAGAGCGGAGGGGGTGAGAGGGGGGTGTAGGGAGAAATGATAGTCTGGGGGGAGCAGAAAGGTTGAGACAGTCATAGGCAAGTACAAGAGTTTTGATTTGGATGCGAGCAGCGATAGGGAGCCAGTGGAGGGAGCGGAGTAGCGGTGTAGCGTGGGAGAAACGAGGAAGGGAAAAGATGAGGCATGCAGCAGAGTTTTGGATGAGCTGGATACAGCCAGGCTGGCCACAAATGATGGACACACAACCCTCCCAGACATACGATGAACCTCGACGTTGCAGAATTTTCTATTGTTTGCAGGTATGTGCTTCAATGGCACTAAACCTGTGCTGTTTTAATTTTATTTTTAAAATAAGGCCCAGATGTTGTTTTTCCTCTCCGTGTAGGACCTGTTCTTTGGATCAAACAACTCTGGGTGATGCAAAACTTCAATTATAAGTGGCTCATCCATGTTGATGGATATTCTGAAGTTTTCATCCAGATATGACGCATCATGCAATCCCAAACCGCCCACCTGATTGGTTATACCAAGAGTTGCCGCAGCGGGAAAATGTCTCAGCTGCAAAATATCGCTCGCCTAGCGATATTTTGCCGTTCTAAAATCCTCCAGCTGCGATGCTTTTCCGCTATGGTATTTTGTCATCAATGTGAGTTCAGTCTCATAGAAATAACCTGTGAGCGATATGCGCGGCATCGCTCATGTGTCTCAGGCTTTAAGGCTGCCACACACCAGACGTGATTTTTTAATTGGTCGAAGAGATAATTTCGCAGTGACATGACCATACACACCAGAAGTGACACAGAGGCGATGCGACAGGTTTGAAAACTGCCAGATCTAAACAACTGTTAAAAATTGCAATTGACAAAACTATGATCAAGACTGGTACATATTCGTCAACATGATGTGGAAATTATTAGTGTCTTCTCTGATGGTATTTCAACACATATGGCAATAAATCATACATACCAGGCTTATCCAGTTCCTTTGAAATAGACTCCCAGATACTGTCTTTCAAATCTGTATCTTTATAATTGTGATGACCTTTGTCATAAAGCTCTGGGTATTTTTTCAACGGCAAGTATTATTGTGTCCTCCGTCATTTTGGATAACTCTGCTGGACCACGTGCTGTTCTCCGATTGCTCAATGCCCATGCTGACGTGTGACAAATCACAAAAAATAGGATGCAATCCTATTTATTTTGCCTTGCTCTAGTGCCACCCCAGTGCCAGTGTTGCGTCGCCTGTGGTGTGAAAGATACTTATCAAAAGTATAGGTTTATGGCAGAGACAGGGTTAATGTCTCTGCCAGCAACCACAGGTGTGGCCACTCACCAGTTAGTGCAGATTGGTGCTAATTGAGGAGTGGCCACGTGCATAAAAGCAGGCTGAAATTCTGTGTCTGGGAGATAGAAGTTGGTGTGTTTTTCTTGGTGCGTGAGTAGTGAAGGCGAACCCTTTTGTTTGGTGTTATTTGGTTTATTAAAGTGCGTGTTTGTGCTTTAAACTGCAGCTTCCTTGCCTCCGAGTCTCTTTTTTGCTGCGACCTGGCTACAAGGTTCTGTTCATTTTGTCGCATCGCATCTGCTGGGTAGCAGCCTTTAGTTAGGCAGGCATATACACAAAGGGTTTCGCGACATTGACCTTAATAAAAACAGAACCACAATCCGAGTCAGTTATTGGAGCAGTCTCTAATTTCTAAACTATGAAAATAAAATGCAAAGCAGACCTGGGACAAATATAGTTGTATTTGATATTTTATAGTAAACAAATAGTTGAAATATTTAAATATATATACTTGAATAAATCTGTTTTTAAATATTCAAATATTAATTGCACAGTCAAATATTATTTGAAAATTGCAGAAAACAAATACCATTTGAAAATATTTAAATCTATGTAAGTTATTTGAAAATTAATAAAAATATGTTAAACTATTCCCAAATAGTTAATGAATAATCAAAAACTAAAACTCAATTATTACCCTAAATGTACAGTACTGTGCAAAAGTTTTAGGCAGGTGTGAAAAAATGCTGTAAAGTAAGAATGCTTTCAAAAATAGACATGTTAATAGTTTATATTTATCAATTAACAAAATGCAAAGTGAGTGAACAGAAGAAAAATCTACATCAAATCAATATTTGGTGTGACCACCCTTTGCCTTCAAAACAGCATCAATTCATCTAGGTACACTTGCACACAGTTTTTGAAGGAACTCGGTAGGTAGGTTGGCCCAAACATCTTGGAGAACTAACCACAGTTCTTCTGTGGATTTAGGCAGCCTCAGTTGCTTCTCTCTCTTCATGTAATCCCAGACAGACTCGATGATGTTGAGATCAGGGCTCTGTGGGGCCATACCATCACTTCCAGGACTCCTTGTTTTTCTTTACGCTGAAGATAGTTCTTAATGACTTTCGCTGTATGTTTGGGGTCGTTGTCATGCTGCAGAATAAATTTGGGGCCAATCAGATGCCTCCCTGATGGTATTGCATGATGGATAAGTATCTGTCTGTACTTCTCAGCATTGAGGAGACCATTAATTCTGACCAAATCCCCAACTCCATTTGCAGAAATGCAGCCCCAAACTTGCAAGGAACCTCCACCATGCTTCACTGTTGCCTGCAGACACTCATTCGTGTACCGCTCTCCAGCCCTTCGGCGAACAATCTGCCTTCTGCTACAGCCAAATATTTCAAATTTTGACTCATCAGTCCAGAGCACCTGCTGCCATTTTTCTGCACCCCAGTTTCTGTGTTTTCGTGCATAGTTGAGTCGCTTGGCCTTGTTTCCACGTCGGAGATATGGCTTTTTGGCCGCAAGTCTTCCATGAAGGCCACTTCTGACCAGACTTCTCCGGACAGTAGATGGGTGTACCAGTGTCCCACTGTTTTCTGCCAATTCTGAGCTGATGGCACTGCTGGACATCTTCCGATTGCGAAGGGAAGTAAGCATGATGTGTCTTTCATCTGCTGCAGTAAGTTTCCTTGGCCGACCACTGCGTCTACGGTCCTCAACGTTGCTCGTTTCTTTGTGCTTCTTCAAAAGAGCTTGGACAGCACATCTGGAAACTGCCTTGAAATTTCTGCCTGGGAGAGACCTTGCTGATGCAGTATAACTACCTTGTGTCTTGTTGCTGTGCTCAGTCTTGCCATGGTGTATGACTTTTGACAGTAAACTGTCTTCAGCAACCTCACCTTGTTAGCTGAGTTTGGCTGTTCCTCACCCAGTTTTATTCCTCCTACACAGCTGTTTCTGTTTCAGTTAATGATTGTGTTTCAACCTACATATTGAATTGATGATCATTAGCACCTGTTTGGTATAATCGTTTAATCATACACCTGATTATATGCCTACAAAATCCCTGACTTTGTGCAAGTGTACCTAGAGGAATTGATGCTGTTTTGAAGGCAAAGGGTGGTCACACCAAATATGGATTTGATTTAGATTTTTCTTCTGTTCACTCACT
Organism: Acipenser oxyrinchus oxyrinchus; assembly: GCA_030684275.1. Taxonomy (NCBI): domain Eukaryota; kingdom Metazoa; phylum Chordata; class Actinopteri; order Acipenseriformes; family Acipenseridae; genus Acipenser; species Acipenser oxyrinchus. Next base: position 70,312,685 of record CM060247.1, on the reverse strand, counting down.
TTGCATTTAGTTAATTGATAAACATAATCTATTAACATGTCTATTTTTGAAAGCATTCTTACTTTACAGCATTTTTTCACACCTGCCTAAAACTTTTGCACAGAACTGTATATATATATATATATATATATATATATATATATATATATATATATATATATATATATACACAGTATGATTTCCATTACATGAGGTCAAAGGTTTTAGAACACCCCATTTTTCCAGTTTTATTGAAATTTAAGCAGTTCAAGTCCAGTGAATAACCTGAAATGGTACAAAGGTAAGCGGTAAACTGCCAGAGGTTAAAAAAAAAGTTTAGGTTACCAAAAACTGAAAAATAATGTACATTTCAGAGTTATACAAAAGGCCTTTTCAGGGAACAAGTAATGGGTTAACAACTTACAACTGTTCTGCAGCAATGGAAGTAAATTAAGCCTTGAAAGTTGATGCTAACAATTCTTACAGGTGTCCCAACTTTTGTTGATTACTTACAAACCCTCTGTCTGTATAAAAGCAGTGTTGGAACAGACTGTGTTACTACACCCTCTTAAGCATTATTTGGACAGTATTGTACTGCAGGAAGTAGTATATTGCTATCATAATGGCGAGAAAAGGCAATTAACAAAGGAAGACAGACAGACCATTATAACCCTTAAAAGTGTAGGTCTTTCCTTTAGAGAAATTGCAAAGAAAGCCAAGGTGTCAGTGAGTACAGTTTCCTACACCATCAAAAGGCGCTTGGAAACTGGAGGAAACTCTGACAGGAAGAGGTCTGGCAGACCCAAAGCCACAACAGAATCAGAAGACAAGTTTCTGAGAGTCAACAGCTTGCGTGATAGGCGGCTCACAGGACAACAGCTTCAAGCGCAGCTTAACACTGGTCGAAGTAAGCAAGTCTCAGTTTCAACTGTGAAGAGAAGACTTCGAGCTGCAGGTTTGACAGGTCGAGTGGCAGTAAGAAAGCCATTGCTAAGATGGCAAAATAAGAAAAAGAGGCTTGCCTGGGCCATGAAGCACCACCAGTGGACTACTGAAGACTGGAAGAAGGTCTTATGGACCGATGAATCAAAATTTGAAATCTTCGGTTCATCACACAGGGTTTTTGTACGCCGTCGAGTAGGCGAAAGGATGGTTCCTCGGTGTGTGACACCAACTGTCAAACATGGAGGAGGAAGCGTGATGGTCTGGGGCTCTTTTGGTGGATCCAGAGTCGGCGACTTGCACAGAGTGAGTGGCACCCTGAACCAAAACGGCTACCACAGCATTTTGCAGCGACATGCAATACGCTGTGGTATACGCCTAGTTGGTCAGGGGTTCATCCTACAGCAAGATAATGACCCAAAACATACCTCCAGGCTATGTCAGAACTACCTTAGAAGAAAAGAACAAGACGGTAGGCTTCAAATCATGGAATGGCCAGCACAGTCTCCAGACTTAATCCCCATCGAGCTGGTTTGGGATGAACTGGACAGAAGGGTGAAAGCAAAGCAACCTACAAGTGCAACACATTTGTGGGAACTTCTGCAACAGTGTTGGGAAGAACTTTCCGAACAATATTTGATTTCCATTGTAGAAAGAATGCCACGAGTGTGTTCGGCTGTTATATCTGCAAAAGGTGGCTACTTTGATGAGTCAAAAATTTAGATTAAATTTTGTTAAACAAAATGATTCCATGATTTCTCTTTTATCTCCAATTGTTTATTTGTTCTATGCTTTAATTTCAGAGTACATTGAGACATTAAACTGCATAAATTTCAATAAAAACTGGAAAAATTGAGGTGTTCTAAAACTTTTGACCGGTAGTGTATATGAGAGAGAGAGAGAGAGATTTGTTAAATAATGCCAGTAGCAATCCACAGCGTTTGGTTATTCTGCTAGTATCAATAATTCATGTATCAATATTGTTAACTAAAGGACTGACATAACTATACAATTATGGGGAATATGAAATATTTTAAGTATCAATCTATGTTAAATGTAAGTGTTTTTATTAACCATTCCGTGTTGCCAAGATGCTGATTCTCCGCGGACATCTGCTATCCCACTGGTCCGTCCGCGTTGGTGTTGTTGGAGTCTCCCGAGTTTGAACCTTCTGATTCGGAGGCATGCGACTCGAATTGATACGGGAGACAATGCCTGTTTTCTCTCTCTACATCAGATCCATCACTACATAATTCACATTCATAAGAGGTGTCTGAAACTGATAAAATTAGGCTACAGTCACTTTCACTGTCGCTGTCCATACTGGCAGATGCAAGGAGCCTGAGGTCACAAGCACAGCAGGTGCTCTTACTGCCTGGGGCCAGAGAACACCAAGCAGGCACTGGATAATCGCAGCTTCTGTGAGTTTTGTGCCCCTTTTTCCAAGCGCATGCTTGAGAAACGTAAATCCCTCAGCTCTAAGGAGTGCTCTGCATCCCTTACGCCTGCTCAGCGCTCTTCCCCATCACCCTCTTTTAGAGAGGTGACTGCGTCCTCACCCCATGGCTCTGTGCCATGGAAGATCGGACGACACACCTGGGAAAGTTGCCCAGGCAGGAAACTAGTCTTCCTCATCCTCCTTGTGCTCTGCCTCTCCTTTCCCTCCCCTGTGGATGAGGAATAAGAGTTGCCATTCCAGGTGATTGGCAGACTCAGAGCAGATGGAAAAGCTCTGGGCAGCTGTTTTGCACCAAAGGACCGTTCTCACTGAGACCCATTCTTCCTGGGACCATCCGGCAACAGCTCCTGCTGTTTCCGGGTCGATGGATGCCCTATATAGGGCGCATGATGCAGAGAAGCTGAGCCTGGCCCATTTTCCGCCAGTTGAGGTTTCTATTGCTGCATTGGTCCAGGAGCTGAATTTAGCGCTCCTATCGAAGGACGCTGCCTGCTCTAACAAAAATGCCGGGTTACTGAGGTGGTCCTCAAGACAGCCTTCAGCCAGTGCCTTCACCGCACGGCTAGAGAACTACAACAGCATCCTGGTAGCCTACCAGTCGTATTTGCTGCGGTCCCTCTCTGAGAAACACAGGCCCTCACCATAACAGCTGGATGAGTTGCATCTGGTTAACAAAAACATGCTCCGTGTGTCCAAGCTCAATGGACAGGCTGTAGGTAGAAACCTGGTTGTACTGGTAGCTGCAAGTAGGCAGCTTTGGCTTTCCCAGGCACGTGTGCAAAGAACACTGTTGGATGCCCTGATCACTCCAGGGGAGGTCTCACGGAGGACGAGATGCTGCAGTGCTCTCACTGCGTTCGGGAATCCACGAAGGAGCTGGTTCATCTGCTTCCCAAGCGACCACCTCCTGTACGTAAACCGCCGGCAAACTGGCACCCTAGGCCTGCTGTCAAGATTGATGTTCAGAACGGACCAGCCGTGGAGACTGCCAAAGCCGCGCAACCTGTTCAGTCAGGCACAGGGGACCTTATGGCATCCCGACCTATCGTGCCTGCAGCTCTGGGTCTGGCCCCTGAACAGATGGATTTGAGCTGTAGGGGTCTGTATAACAGGGTTGTTGACATACTACAAAATGCCAGAGCAGTGTCCATGTGTTTCAGACATGGTGTCTGCCTCATGGGTTTGACCCCACGACTTGTCCCATGGCAGTAATACTGCAATTTTTTCAGGACCCCTGAAAAAATCCCCCTCCACATTAAAGGTCTATCTGGCAGCTATTTCAGGCAGCTTCGGACACTTAATGAAGGACTGTTTTGGGGCTGTAGTAACAGGTGGCAAAAAAAATGTTTTTTATTATTTTGTTTTGTTGTTGTTTTTTTCAATTCTCATTCAAACAATAACAACACCATTGCAAATGTTCTCTGTGCATTATAGTGCATCACCGGACTTTAATGTTTTCACCTGTGTCCATCACACACCTGTTTCTGCTGCCTCCTATTAAGGATTGCTACTGATTCATCTTCCCTGCCGGTGTGAGTGGCAGCATGTGCGGCAATAGTGTAAGAACATCGGGAAAGGACACTGGCTCTTTTGGGGCTGTTCTGGGGTGTTATGTGTTGTTATTGTATTAGTTAGTTGTGTATTTTTAAATGTTTATAATTCTTCATTTGCTTTTATATGTCTGCTATGTCTTTTCATCTGTCATTTCTCCCCATATCCTTATTTTTTCCTTCTTATAAGAAACATTTAAAAATGTTTAATTTATATTTAATTTTTATATTTTGTTTAATTTCTGTAAGTCGCTTTGGATAAAAGCGTCTGCTATATAATTTATTATTATTATTATTATGAAGAAGAAGAAGAAGAAGAAGAAGAAGAAGAAGAAAAATTTCTCCACAAACATGGCCTGTATGGGAGGGTGGCAAGAAGGAAGCCACTGCTGAAAAAAAGCCATATGATATGCCGCATAGCTTTTGCAAAGAAACACTTAGGGGACACTGCACACATGTGGGAGGTGGTTTTGTGGTCTGATGAGACCAAAGTGGAACTTTTTGGTCTCAATGCTAAGCGATATGTGTGGCGTAAACCAAACACGACACATCACCCTGCTAACACCATCCCTACAGTAAAGCACGGTGGTGGCAGCATTATGTTTTGGGGATGCTTTGGGGATGGGGCAGCAGTGGGGACAGGGAGGCTTGTGAAGATCGAGGGAAAGATGGATGGTGCAAAGTACAGGCAGATCCTGGAGGAAAACCTGTTCCAGTCTGCCAGAGATCTAGGACTGGGGAGAAGATTCACCTTCCAGCAGGACAATGATCCTAAGCACAAAGCAAAAGCAGCAATGGAGTGGCTCAGCAAGAAGAAAGTGATTGTCCTCGAGTGGCCTAGTCAAAGCCCAGACCTGAATCCTATAGAAAAACTGCAGACTTGAAGACTGCAGTCCACAGACGATCCCCAGCCAACGTGAAAGAGCTTGAGCTATTCTGCCAAGAAGAATGGGTAAAAACTGCACAATCCCGCTGTGCTAAGTTGTTAGACACTTATCCAAAATGACTCATGGCTGTTATTGCTGCAAAAGGGGCTTGCACCAAGTATTGACTCAAGGGGTGTGAAGACTTATGCAATCAAGACTTTTTGGTTTTTTATTTTTAGTTACTTTTTTAATATTTGTATAAATGTTCTTTCATGTTGAAAGTGTAGATGGTGTTGTGTAGATCAATGAAACAAACTCCTACTTTAATGCATTTTGAATTGTATTTTTTAGGCAGCAAATGTGAAAAATGTTTAAGGGTGTGAAGACTTTTTCAAGGCACTGTAATTAAAATGTATTACTATCTGGAATTCAAAGATAAATAGTACGCTATGCTCCACTTTAATTTAATTTAGTTTTGGCCAAAAGCACTGGAGTCAGTATTTCCTCAGATCTATTAGAAAGGTAAAGAAATTAATAATGCAAAGCAAACAGCTTTGACATAATTTACTAATCTGTAAAGGCCTGGTTTGCTGAAATGTGATTTTATAAATTCTTTAAATTATCCATCGGGTATACATGTTATTTGTTTTTGCCCTGTTGACACCCCATTACACAAGTGAATGGTGTTCTGGCTTGCATATTTATATGAAATCTCTTGAGCACAATGTTTTACCCAAGGCGGTATATTCCCCAGCTGTCAGAATTTCCCTGGAGCTTGACAGAAACTCAGCTGACTGTTACATGAGGAAACAGAATGAAACCATTGTGGGGGAACATTATTTATGGTTTATTCCAGTGATAAAAGGCATCTGAATATTGAAGCTGGTTTATAAATTAAGTGAGTCAAGGTGGCAATAAGCGAATAACACCTCTTTAACATAACGTTTTAACCATTGTGGGAGGATTTTATTTGTCCAATTGTATATGATACATGACCACCATGGGCAAGCCAAGAGAGGTTAGATTTAATGTTGTTGTGTTGCTGCAAGTAAGTATTACCTCCTTAGGAAAAAAAATCTGCAGTGAAGTCTAGAGCCCCTTTCACACTGGCACTCCTACCCGGGTTAAACTGGGTCCCAGCCACCCACCTCAGGATGTGGGTTGACATGCTTTGACCTGGGTTGAGCGAGACAAAATGCTTGATGGCTGTTTGTGAGCCAACGCAATAACAAACAGCCACGCCTGTGTGAAGGTTTCACTTTCGCAAGGAACATTTCTGTTTATTCTGTTGAGCCATATTTTTGTTGATAGAGACACACCATGAGCCAGACTGCAGCAGGAATGTAGAAACATTTGCGCTAATCAATATTTGGACCGACGGTTCAATCCAGAGAAGGTTGGAAGGAAGCGTCAGTAACCAGCTGCTTGCGGGGCATTGATGTGTGTTGTGCACTTGCGTCTGTCACCCAGGTCAACCATGCTTTATCAAAGTGGTGTGAAATTGCATACCCGACCCACATGACACCGGGTCGTGACATGGTTAGGTTCTGACACGGATAGAGCATGCCAGTGTGAAAGGGGCTTATGTGATCTTTAGAATGGCCCCAGACTGTTTCTTGTGAGACATCAATCAATTAATCACATTTATTTTCTATAGCGCCTTTCATGCCAAGGCATCCCAAAGCGCTGCACATTACAAATAAATATACTAAACAATAATACAATATAATATACAATAAAATAAAATAGCAAAAAACATCCCAAAAAAACAACTAAAAAATACATTAACAAAACTCTAAAACAGGCCATCCCAATCTACAAAAAGGCCTCTGCATAAAGATGTGTTTAAGCTTTGATTTAAATGCATTTATTGAGTCAGCTTTACAGATTTCAATTGGAAGATTGTTCCATAATACAGGTGCACAATGACTAAAGGATCTTCCACCACAAGAGCTACGTTTTATCATTGTAGTCTCCAGAGGCCCAGCATCAGTAATCTGTGGATAGGAAAGCAACTGCCAACCAGCTACTATGAAGACAATCATATCTGCTGACTTACCCATCATGAATGAAACCGACTTGCAACAAGGACCTTTTATATACTGCATTACAAAACATCAAATACCTGATGTGAGGGGCCGCTCAAGTACAGAAAAGTGTAGGCTACTTATAGGTGGTTTAACTAGTCTAATCCCTGTGTGGGTACTGTATGTATTTTTATGCAGCTTGTAGAATGTTATCCATCCTTCGTTTAAAACACAATCTTTCTTAAAGGTGTGAAGGCTCGGAATATCTAGGTTCCCAACTTTTTTTCTATTGCATTTTACAGCATCAATCAATCAGATTTCATGTTCCTTTCTACACTACTTGTATACAACCTGAGGAAATGTGAAAAGTTGCCACCTCACCAAGAGAAGGAAGAATCCAACAGGAAACGCGCAACAAACACTAGCAGAAAAGAAAAATCAACAAAAGATTATTGACACACATATACTATTATCATGGGCCACTCAAAGGGGGGTTTCTTTTTTAATAAATGTCAAATATTGTTAACACACTGAAGTCCTGTCAACATCACAAGCATAGGGGACAAAAACATTTGAATTGCAAAGCTAGTCATAGACACACAAATGAACAGACTGACTGCAAGAACCACAAAAAGGTTATTTGTGTAATTTATTATGGCGCCGACAACACAAATGTGAGTAAGGTAGTGAATGTGTAGTGAAGAGATATAGGGCATGCCCTTTGGTAGAATATGTGCATATATGAGTGCAATATCCAGGAACAGATGTGCAAGGACAACTTGGTATCCAAAATGCATAATTCAAGTTGAAAACTATAATGACCTTGTCATGGATAGCTTGGTGGTGATGTCAGACCAGGAAGAAACACACAGGCTCAGTACTGCGAGATGAAGCGCTGATGCACATTTATTTATAAATCAAAGGTTTAAACACAAATCAAACACTTTACAAAAAAACACATTGACCAAAACAAACAGACAATACAAAACACAATGAACAAACAAGTATCATGCTGGTCCAAATCCAGCATGAGTAGCATATAAATAAATAATACAGTGGCTACAAGTAATACATTTACTCTCCTCCCAAGTTGTGCTCCTTATGCAGAGTGTCACTGTGTGGCCCTTTGGATGTGGCAGGTGGCTATGTATTGGGCAGCCAGTGGGGCTGTATGTCCCTCCCCTAGGAGTACAGCCAGTTTTTCTGGATCTGTCTTGTTTGGAAAAAGTGGATGGGCATTTACTATTTTATTAAAAAATACTTCCCTTGTTTGGTTGTATTTATTGCAGCGTAGGAGAAAGTGCATCTCTGTCTCGACCTCTACTGTCTCACAGTGACCACAGGAGCCTGTTCTCTCTGGGCAGCCAGGTCTGCCTGTGTCGGTCTTTTTCAATGCCCAGGTTGTGGTCAATGAGCCTGTACTTGGTCAGGATCTGTCTCTGCTTTGTATCTGACAGTGGAGAGATACTCTGCTAGGGTATAGTTTCTTTTTAGGGCCCGATAACAATCAAGTTTATTTTGGGATTTTGTTTCTATGTCTCAATGTTTCAAATAGGAGTTTTTGGTTTGTTTTATAAATTGGTTTACTCTGATTGGGGGCTGGTAAGCAGTGTTGAGCTGAAGCTGGTTTGTGTTAGCATTAGTGGGGGTCAGTGCAGTGAGCTTTATGGCCAGCAGACTTAGGGGACTCTTTTCAGGGCTGAGCTCTTGGGTTTGGAGGGCCTTATATTGGAGTGAGTCTTACTCACTTTCCTTCAGGTGCCTCCAAAATTTGAGTGCTCTTTTCTTGATATTTATAATTCTGCCCTGCATTTGTGATTTGGTGTTTTTTTTTGCATCTGTAGCATGTTTTTGTAGAGTTCAGCATGCAGGGTTTCGATTGGGTGTTTATCCCATTTGGTGTAATCCTGTTGACTGAGTGGACCCCATATCTCACTACCATACAGCACAATGGGCTGGATGACGCTGTCAATTAATTTTAGCCATATTTTTCCTTTAGTGCATTTACTGCCAGGTTAAAGCTCCCTGACACACTGATAGTCAGGCCCAGGTAAGTGTAGTTTGTGGTGTGTTCTCGGGTGGTGTTGCCTAGAGTGAAGTGGTATCTGTTTCCCTGAGATCTGGCCTTTTTTTGAAAAATCATTCTGTTGGTCTTTTTAAGGTTTACCGCCAAGACCCAGGACAGAATGTACTGCTCCAGCAGGGCCCGGTTCTGCTGCAGCCCCTGCTCTGTGGGCGACAGCAGGACCAGGTCATCTGCATAGAGCAGGAGCTTGACTATTTTATCATGTAGAGTAAGGCCAGGGGCTGCAGACTGTTCCAATATCATTGCTAACTCATTGATGTAAATATTGAACAGCATTGGACTGTAGCCCTGTCTCACACCATGCCCCTGAGTGATTCTGTTCTTTTGTTGCCAATTTTTACTGTGCTCTTGTTTTCTGTGTACATTGATTTTATTATATTATAGACTTTACCCCCCTACATCTCTTTGAAGAATTCTATAATATAAACCCTCATGCCAAATGGAATCAAATGCTTTCTTAAAGTCAATGAAACAGGCAAAGATTTGCCTTTACTTTTTTTGGTGTACATGTTTGTCGATTAGGGTGTGTAGAGTGTAAATATGGTCAGAGGTGCGGTGATTTGTTAGGAAGCCAATTTGACTCTTACTCAAGACATTGTGTTCGGTAAGGAAGACTATTATGTGGGCATTGATTAAACTACAGAATACCTTCCCCAGGTTACTGCTCACACAGATGCCTCGGTAGTTATTGGGGTCGAATTTGTCTCCACTCTTGTGAATTGGGGATATAAGCCCTTGTTTCCAGATGTCAAGAAAGTAACCAGTACTTAGTACCATGTTGAATAATTTAAGCATTACCTAATTTAGGGCTGCTGTGTTTGAGCATCTCAGTACTTATGCTGTTAGGGCCGCAGGCTTTTCTGGGTTTAAGTGCCTGGAGCTTCTCAGTTAACTATTGTAGGGTGATTGGTGATTTCTCTAGATGGTCTTCTCTCTGCGCTCCATCTCCTCCTTGGCGCTGGTCAACTGGGTCCTTAGGCTCTCGTTCCCCTGTTGCAGCTCCTTCATCTCACTCGTCAGCTCGTTGATGGCCATCTTGTTCTCTCTCGTTAGCTGGCTCACCTCATCTCTGAGCTGCTGGGTGATGCTGGTTTCTGTGAGCCTGGCCAGTGTAAGTTCTCTAAATTCCACAAACTCCAGCTCCAGCAGGGCCAGGCACTTCCGTATGTGCTGGATGTCGCTGGGGGCAGTGGGGGTGGGCTGGTTGGTGTTAGATGTTGTGCTGTCTGAGTTGAATCTTCAGTGTCGGTGTCCTTGGGGTTGTTCTCTTTCTCTGCCTCTTCTTTTAGTTTTTTAAAGGTTTTTTTAGAAGGAGGTGAGGTTAGCCTCACTACCCTGGATATATTTGTTTATTTAGCAGACGCCTTTATCCAAGGCGACTTACAGAGACTAGGGTGTGTTAACTATGCATCAGCTGCAGTCACTTACGTCTCACCCGAAAGATAGAGCACAAGGAGGTTAAGTGACTTGCTCAAGGTCACACAGTGAGTCAGTGAGTGAGCCGGGATTTGAACTGTGGACCTCCTGGTTACAACCCTTTTCTTTAACCACTGGACCACATAGCCTCCTATCAACACAGTCCCACTGTGGTAGACATTAATAATCAGGATTATGCTTTTCATCTTGTTGTCTCCTGTCCTAGAGTAGTCTATGTACAGACACTCAGGATTTCTCTCTCTCTCTCTCTCTCTCTCTCTCTCTCTCTCTCTCTCTCTCTCTCTCTCAGCTGTGCCTGAGCTCGATTGCTTGTCAATCATTCAATCGGGCTCAGGCACATTCTCCACGTGAAGTGATTTGGCAGGGAAGGCAATTAACCCTTCCCTGTCGAACTAAAATACCTGTGCACAAATACATACGTTTAAATAATAATAACACATCAAATACAAAATACGCACAGGGGTGGGGTGTACCCCGCCACAGACCTGAATAAGTATACAGTATAACTCCAATATATATACTTTATATAATACTTCAAACAAGTAATTGCATTCAACATTTAAAAATATAGGAATTGATCCTGAGTTCTACATTTACCCTGCAAATTCCATTATGTGTTCTCTATAAATATGCTGCATATACTGTGCTATATAATATAATGCTGTATTTGCCAGTTAAATACACAAGTAACATTGAAGCTGCTGTTCTCTGATAGAATTTCTAGAATTTCTACAATGAGAACAATTAAGTCGCCCTGGATAAGGGCGTCTGCTAAGAAATAAATAATAATAAGAAGAAGAAGAAGATATGAGTTAGAATTTAAGAGGAATAATTAATACATCTTCTGTGACAACTTTATGACAGTAACTTTAGAATGTTTTAAATTTGGCATCGCTTTTTTAAGTCAGTCATTAAATGACTTAATTATATCCTGTTGGGCATATCAATCACCATGTTTCATATACAGTCAAATGAATGGAAGTAAGTTACGGTATATCAGTCCTACCAAGAATTATATTCCTTGTCGGCACTGTATGTAATTAGGGATTATGCAAATATGAAAACAAAATAAACTCGATTTAAACTTATTTTACCCCAAAGCCTGTGGTGGACATTATTACATCACAAAGTCAACCAGTAAAAATCCTTTGAATTTCTCTGCCTGATTCCTGCCTCTTTCTTCTTCATTTTCAGCAAATGGTGTTTTGTGTTAGATAATAAAAAAAGCTTGATACATTGTTACAGAATTAAATGAATACATTTCAATGGGGAAAATTACAAGAGCCTGTGTTGAAGCAAGTGCAAAGGGAAAGCCGACATAAAACTACCTAAAAAAAATTTGCTGCAGGAAGGAACAGTTCAATTATTGGTCAGGGTAGTTTTTTTTTACTTGTTTTAGGGTGCCCAAAACTGGACCCCAAAGGCACTTGAAATACTGGCTGTGTTTTAGTTAAACTGTGCCCTATTGTATTAATTATCAAATGCACTGTGTAAAATGTTATTGCAAGAGTCATGTTTTTAGTGTGGATAAATCTGGCGATTATGGATGACAGGTACACCTAATGGTGATCGTGATACTGCATTGTAATATACAAACATGAAGTTGTTATGCTTGTTCCATCTCTTAAAAAGTGATTTTCACCCTTCATACAGTCTTGCACTATGGACAGTATGAATCATTTTTTTAAAGTTTGTTTTGTCATTTACATCTTGCAATTTAGGTATGCATCATTTTGCCTGTTATTGTTAATTTTTATGCTGTGATATATTACTTTAATCTATGCACCATTTTGTTTCATTTATAATTTCAACCCCTGGGCAGTGTGTGTAATTAGGGCAAGGGCCCCCTGGAGCTATAATAGTAGTCAGTCTTCTCTTCTACCCGTTTTTAATAATTTAAACTCACATTTGTTTAATAATAAACATTTAGGTATATTATGTCCCTGAATGACTGTAACAAATTAATAAATAAATGCTTATTGATAAAAAGGGTGACTCCTCAATATTCAGTCGATGATATACTGAAATCTCTTTTGGAGGAATTGCATGGTTCGAAATTAGCACCCTGCCAAATGCGGGTGGATTTCACATACTAATCCACCCCAGTACTGCATCTGTTTTTATTGTTGTTTTTATTTATTTTGGTGCCCAAGGATGCGGGAAGTGGAAGTGCTGACGGTGCGGCAGCGCTCACAACTTTTATTTGATTGTATTCTAAATAATGTATTTGATATTATTCTAAATAATTAAATATTTCAAATAATGTATTTGATATTATTCTAAATAATTAAATATTTCAAATAATGTATTTGATATTATTCTAAGTAATTAAATATTTCAAATAATGTATTTGATATTATTCTAAATAAAATATTTTACATAATTTTGTTGAATATTTATATTCAAATGTTTCGATTTCTGTTTCAAATGTACTTCTAAATGTTTTATAATAACGTGAAACATAATACAAGTTTTATATGAACATTTATTTAGTATCACCACATTCATATTTACATTACTATTATCCAAATACAGAAATACAATGAATACATTCAAAATTCTACCAATTTAACACATCAGCATTACATGCATAACCAAATAAATATTGTGTACTTTTGCACTGTCACAAGCAGACTTGGGCACGTTACTCAAAAAAAGTTACTTATTACTTGTTTCTTCAGAAAGTAATATAATGTCCATACTTATTACTTAATAAAAAGTAGCATGTTATATTACTCGTTATCAGTGGTGTATACCCTGCGTATACCCTCAACTACAGCAGTGCTCACTATATTACTCTTGTCTTGTTCTGCAAAACAGTTGTTGTGACACTATGTAACGGGGTGATGGTCCGAGCTTACCCCCACAGACAAACATATTTTTCAACTCAGGAACACAGAGGTTGTTGGAACTCTGGAAACAGCCACTTGATAGTGTTCACAGGCATAAATATTTATTTTGGCACTGGAAGAATACTTCACACAAATTACAACTGATGCTAACAGACTAACATTGAAGACTGATTTGATTGCCCCATGGCTTATTGCCATGAGGCACCGACATTAGAGCAGTCTGGTGAGTCAGGGTTAAAAAAGAAAAGACCACCAATGTAAGTGTACAACAGAGAAAAGGTAACATTTTTGCAGAAAGTAACTGTAATATTATTACTCCCATTAAAAATCAAACTTATTGTAGTACCTCATTATTGATAAAAGTAATATTATTACTGTAACACATTACTTAAGTAGCAAGTTACCCCTCAACTCTGGTCACAAGTCAGCTGTTGCAGGTCATTTCACATTGCTACTGCATTTTTTGAACATCAAGATTTCAAATCTGTTGTCACTGAGAGAGCACCTGTCTGGTCGGAATGTCCTGCCCGCAGTGCTGAATACCCTCTCGACAGGTGCGGAGGTGGCAGACACCTGAAGACATTTGGCAGCTACCGTCCCAACATGGGGAATTCAGTGGCATGGCTAAAATAAAGGGGATCTGGAAGGCAGGGAGAAGCCAAGTAGTCAGTCACCTTGGTGGAAGCAGGTTGAGAAAGTGGAATCATAACACAACTTATAACATACTCATTAAAATGTCATCCAGGGCTGGCACCAGGTTCTTGTGGGCCCCGGGCAATGGACCTCAGGTACCCTCCCCCCAAAAAAAATCAGTAATCAATAGTCCCTCACTAAACCGGACCAATCAAATGAATACCTGTAGTGCACTTTTTTACTTTAGCCTACTGGTAACACAAAATAAATCATGCTGCTGCATTTTACACTTTACTGTGCAGTGTGAAAAAAGAACAATTTTATTTTTTATTGAAACTAAATGATTTTAGCGCATCTTCTTTTTTACTGTAGCCTACACAATTAACAGAAAATAGAACACACATGTTACAGAAATAATAATTCCAGCCTCCAGCTGCCTCTGTGACTATGAAGAGGAGTTATTAAGTTTAAATCGATCTATTTGTTTGAATTGTTAAAACTGTAATTAGTTTCAGCATTGCTCTATTAAACTGTTTCAGTAAGCACATACTGCTTCGTGTGTCATTATAATTGCATTAGTGCACAGTCAGTTTATAAAAGTACTCTCCAAACTAATCAAATTATTTTTTCTGCTACGTGCTTGTAATGTCAAATAAGACAAGGTGACAGCAGAAATCAGTGTAAGTGTCTGCTGTTTTATCACTGAAGAAGAGTGAGAAGCTGCAAAGTTTAAGAGCAGGGTGTAAAGTTCAGAGTTAAAGTTCTGTTTTTGTTATTGTTCGTTGCATTACCATAAGTATTATGTCTAACGCTTCTACTAATACATCTAATAATATGCAATAATAAACCATTTTGTTTTACTTATCACAAAACTGTTTAAGCACTAATATAATATGCACAAATATGCATTTGCAATTTTATTTCTGAATGTGTGTGGGCCCCCCTCTGGCGTCGGGGCCCTGGGCGCTTGCCTGGGTTGCCTGGGTGCTGACGCCGGCTCTGATGTCATCTGCTATGTTCAGTGTGGCCTGTTTTCCACTGTGTGTTTTAAAGACCCTCAAGAATGTTGATGTAATTGTGTAACAAGCACTTACCTGAGATGCACAAGGAGGTTTGAGGTTGAGTTCACTGAGGTGCCAACTTACTGTTTACAATATTAAATAATAATAATAATAATATTTACAAGAGACTTTGAATTTAATTGAGGCATTGTCTGGTAAATGCAAAGCAGCCTTAGATCTAGGAAATAACATTTTGGTAACATAAGCAAGTACTATGTGAGTGACACTGAACTGAAGACAGGGAGCTTATTTATACCAATCCCCTTGATTGACTCGTAATAGAGATGTTTGAGAAGGTTTTCAAATGAGGAGACTATTAGTTCATACAACTTCAAAGTAAACCAATTACACAGGTGAAGAGACAAGCTATAACATAAGGAGTTAAACCATTCAATTAGTCTTTGATAATTGCTCTGTTAAACCAGGTTATTTATCAAAGATACATTACTTGTTTGAGTATGTTTCCAAGGAGATTTACTTAACTTTGAAAGGGTTATTTGTATAAAATAATAGTTAATAGTTTAAAAAATGTAAAATATATCAAAAAGTTGCATACAAGCACACTATTCCAGACCGGTCTACACGTTTTAAAGTTTGAAAGGCGATTCTAGCTTAAACAGTGTAAGAGGAGTAGCGTGCCAAAAAATAAGAAGAAGAAGAAGAAGAAGAAGTATGTCAAAGATTTAAAGTGGGGACTCTTGCTTCGCAAGCCCCACTAATGAACTGAATAAGTAAGAGAAAGGCATTAGGCAAGTGTATGTTTATGTAAATAAACTATAATAATGAAGTAACGGACAAACTAATGTTAATAAACTAACTGTCAAACTAAATTAACAAGAGCACCCACAAAATGCAGCATCAACATACAAGACATGCACATTATTTATCAGAATGGCAAAGCAACTCACCAGAATGGGAAACACCAAATTGCTCGGCGACTTGTGTCTGATTCAGGTTCTTTTCAAGAGCTCGAACAATATCCTACTTTTTGTAGCAAGAGATACAGTAGCGCATTTCGCTGTTTGTTTATATGGATTTTGTAGCGATGAGGTGCACTCGTGGAAATCAGAATACAAAATAAGTCAATGACAACGGTTCTGGAAAATGAATAAACCAATCAGTGTGCCTCTAGATACCTCGTATAGGAGTTCCAAACTTTAAACATATTCCTGTTTACAGGTAAGGTGTTATTGTGTATTCGCCAACATAGGAGTCAAGATAGCCACCATTTGCACAGCCACCTAGATTGACTGTATAATTGTTTGATTGAGAGTGAATGGAAAAGTGTAGACTGTGGTCAGGTGGTGATTGGATGATTAATTGTCAATCAACCCCTGGCCACATGGTGTAAAAGGAACAAAGTGTGTAGAAGAGAGCTTGTAGGGGAATGAGAAAGAGAGGAAAAAAAGAAAAAGACACGAGAAAGCCAAAGCTTGGGTGTTGTGTTTTGTTTATTTTGAAGAGTTTGTTTTGTGTACGTAGTGTTTTGTTTAAACCTTTATTTTGTTCCTGTGTTTTCTTTATTGGTTTATTAATAAAAGTGTGCGAAAGTGCTTAACTTGCAGTTTCTGTGTCTGGGTCTAATGCCGGTATTTTAAGGGCGCAGACCAGCCTCGCCCGAGACACTATGCCACAGTGGTAGTCATTGCAAAATACTTCTCGGAAGAAAATGGAATGGAAGAAGTGAGAGTCTGCAGTAAAAACACATTTGGGGATACATAATTAACCACATTATGGAGGATTGTTTTATATGTAGATTTTTCCCCCTGTTGTATAATGTATTTTACATACTGACCTTCTCATTAAAGTCTCTATGTGACATGACTTTTTATTTATTTATTTATGTATTTATTTTTTTATAGTAGAGCTTTTTAAAAAAGTGAATGCTTAAGGTCTTAGGAGTGCAGTGTTTTACACATTGTGTACGTTTCCGACATTGCCCTTGTTCCAACCACTTTAAACACAGAGAGAAAAAAGCCAGTGAGCCCAGTGTTTGTATAAAATATAGAAGATGGACCAGCCACATACTGGGGCACTGCTTGGACCGGACTTCCTTAAGGTGGACCGGACCTTTACCGGACTTCCATAGATTTGGATCAGACCACTCGTGGTGTCCAGTCCGGTACACATCCCTACTAAACAGTGATATCTACAAAGTAATATATTTCTAATGTAATAATGTAGGGTACAACAATGATTGTATTTCTCTTTTAAATTGTCCTAGTCCAGTGTATGATCAAAAGCATTACATCTAAAACTGACACACAAAACTGACATAATACACACACTTTTCCAATAATGTCTATTTCTTAACACAAATGATAAACATTGCAAAAGAAACTGAATTACCCAATCCATGCTTTCTTGCTTCTAGATACAGTATACAGTGTAGTCTACATTTCAACTCAATTTTGCATGCAATTGCTTGGGACAAGCAGCTACATATTTCAGTGGACTCCAAAGCAAAATATATGTCAGAAATCTTTGATAGATGGTTACAATATTGCACATTTTCTGCTGTCTGAAAATGTAAGTAATAAAGTTATGTAGTTTAAGGATGTGTGTGGTTATGAACATTATTAAAACAAAATAAAGATCCCCCAACAGAACAATGTTTTAATTACAGTACGGTATTCATTTCCATAGGCACTGTATATTATAATTTCCTCAATTATTAGTATTATTTGTTATTTATTTTTCAGCAGGCACCCTTATCCAGTGCGACATACAATTGTTATAAAATATCACAGTACAAAATATTACATTACAAAATATCAAATTGTAAAATAACACATTACAGAATATCACATTACAAAGTATCATATTACAGATAAGTTTATCTATCTATCTATCTATCTATCTATCTATCTATCTATCTATCTATCTATCTATCTATCTATCTATCTATCTATTATCTAGTCAGTAACCTTAAAGTACAATAAAATCAGTAGCAAAAAAGATCAAATTCAAATAAGAGCAAAATAAAGAATATAATTACATTTACAAGCGAGTTATATGAGTAAAGTCCATTAAGAGCATGTAGTAAGTACAATAAATGGATGAGAATGATTTCAAATAAAAGCAATTACAAAAAAATGAGTATGTATACCTATAAGAGTAAAATCAAATACAAGATACAGGAAGTAGTTATAATTAAGAACAGTAGTAGAATACGGCAAGGTATGGAGCAGTTCAGTGCAAGTACAGGCTGATGCAAGTACCGGTACAATTGGGAGCCATATAGTCCAGTATAGTCGAGAGTTGTGAAGTTTACAGATGTGTCTGAACAGCTGTGTCTTGAGGAGGTGCCGGTGGTCAGGTACTAAGCAGTCCTGATATCCGTGGGTAGGTTGTTCCACCACTGAGGGGCAAGGGTGGAGAAGGAGCGGGCTCTGAAAGCGGGGGGATCGGAGGGGGGTACAGCTAATCTGTCAGTGGTGGAGTGGAGGGGGCGAGAGGGGGTGTAGGTAGGTGTAGGGAGTCTGGAGAAAGGAGGGAGCAGAAAGGTCAAGACAGCGATAAGCGAGTACAAGAGTTTTGAATTGGATGCAAGCAGCGATAGGGAGCCAGTGTAGAGAGCGGAGCAGCGGTGTAGTGTGGGAGAAACGAGGAAGTGAAAAGACAATTTGAGCAGCAAAGTTCTGGATAAGCTGGAACGGACGGATAGCAGAGGCAGGGAGTCCGTCCAGGAGGGAGTTGTAGTAGTCGGGACAAGGGACAGTACCAGGGCCTGAACTAGAAGCTGCATGGAATAGTCAGTGAAGAAGGGGCAAATACTGTGTATGTTGTGGAGGAAGAAGCGACAGGAGCGTGCCATAATAGAGATGTGCTGAGTGTAGGAGAGGGAGGGGTTGAAGGTGACACAGAGGTTCTCGATGGATGAGGAGGGAGAGAGAGGGTTGTGGATTCAAGATGAATAGAGATAGAGAGGCCAGCAGTGGTGGAGTAAGAGGGGGTAAGAAAAGAAGGTCTGATTTGGAGAGGTTGAGTTTAAGATGATGCAAGTGCATCCAGGAGTAGATGGCCGAGAGGCAGGTAGAGATACCAGAGGAAATGTCGGAGTCAGAAGTGGGAAAGGAGAGGAAGATCTGGGCATCATCAGCATAGAAGTGATATGAGAAGCCATGGGAGGAGATGAGGGGACCCAGGGAGCGGGTGTAGAGAGAAAACAGAAGCGGACCCAGGACTGAGCCTTGGGGGACATCTGTCGTAAGAGACCAAAAGGCAAAGGGTGAGCCATGCCAGGACACCTGGGGAAACAGCCAGAGCGCAGAGAGGTGTTGAGAAGAGAGGAAATGAAAGGGAGTAGAGCAGGGGCAGCAGCCTGGAAGAGATGAATGGGAAGGGGATCTATAGCACATGTGGTGTGTTTATGGCTCTGGAGCAGGATTCGGATGTCTGTGATTTTGGAGGAGAAGAAAGAGGCAAAGTCATCAGCCTAGATAGAGGAAGCATGGAGGAAAGCCTGGGCTGGGGCAGGGAGGGGCGGGCAGGTTGAGAGGTGAGGGGGCAAAGGGAGTCGAGGCAGGAGATGAGAGAGAAAATGGTGGAGGTAACCGAGTTTACAGAAAGTTGGGAGAAGGATTCGATAGAGGGGATTTGCGAGAGAGCAGCAGAGGTTTTGACAGAAGGTGACAGTGTGTCGGCGGAGTAGGAAAGGATGGGAGCGAGAGAGGGAAGGAGATAAATTAGTGATCAGACATATCGAGAGCAGTGACCGAGAGGGTGGGGGGAAGACAGTCCCTGGTGAATTGCATTAGGATGCTTGATGTTTGAAGATTCAAAAATAAAGAGGCATGTTCTGGAACAATGAACAAATGTGCAAAGACAAAGCCACATTTTCAGAAAGGCATAAACCAATTATAATGCTATTCACGGGGCGTGAGCTGGGTGAAGGATAAGGCAGAAGAAGCAGCAAGGAGAGTTAGTAGGACAGAAGGTGGTCACTGACTGAGGGCGACGATGCCGACACATCCTAGGGGCAGAGGACCCAGCAACCGAAACGGGATAGAAAAGATGGTCGCTGACTGAGGGCGATGATGCCGACACATCTCAGGGGCGAGGACCCAGCAACCGAAGACAGGATAGAAAAGGGGTCGCTGACTGAGGGCGACGATGCCGACACATCCCACGGGCAGAGGACCCAGCAACCGAAAACACATATGAGGGTTATGACTCGGAGAGCCGCCCCTCGAAAGGAGATGAGAGGGGTACCCAGCATCTGAGACTTCTGTAAGGGGCGCTTGTAAAACCCCTGATTGGCTGAGACGTCACGCTGCCTGGGACCTGAAAATAAGGACAAAGCATAGAGGTTAGTATAGGACTCAGCACGAGCGACCACATCCTGAAAGAGAGGCAGAATAGAACAGAGCCTCGAGTGAGGTAAGATAAGCACAGGAGCTGCGACAGTTTGGCCGGGGGTCCGCTCTGACTCACATGGTGAGAACCCCCCTGAAGGTAAGGGAGGCGGATGCCTAGCCCTGAGGTCGGGGAAGTGAGACTCACTTGCCCCCCAAAGGATGGACCCCCGGCACCTCACGAAAACTCCCACACCATGAGACAAACAAAAGACTGCACATGCCAACGCATAACATAAACAAAAGACCAGAAGGACAAACAGAGGGAGATAAGTAATTGTTAATAGGATGTGACTAGGTGTATACCTGCCGCTCAGTGGAGAGGAAAAAACCCCTTGAGGCCGATTAGGGGAAAACCTCTGGTGGCCCTGGCGGACAGGAAGCCCCCACTCCAGGCATACTAGCGATTTTTAAAAGTGGGCAGCAAATATATGAGAGGAGGATGGATGAATGAAAGAATCCACTGCAGAAGAGGGCCATCTCCCTACATTCATGATCTGGCTGTGATTGAAGTGAAATTGATCCTTCTTGGAGGTACGACCGAATGGTGAAGTAAATTAGAAGCAGAAGAAACTGCGAGTTCTGAAGAGACCGAAGAAGGCCGAGATGCAGATGAGATACCTTGACGTTGAAAATAAGGGGCAGATAGGGGAATCTGCTTGACAGCTGAATTAACTGACCGCGCTGAAATGGATCCGTCTGGAGGTACACAACTGAATGATGGTGTAAATTAGAAGTAGAAGAAACTGTGGATTCTGAGCTCCTAAGGAGACCGAAGAGGGCTCAGATGCAGATGATCTCCATAGGTAGATCCTTGTATGGGGAGAAGTGGCGTTTCCAAAGAGTAGAATGAGCAAACAGAGAATGTTCATTGATGCGGACAGCGGGAAGGTGAGGCAGAAGGGAAGGCTCTTAAGAATCAGCTGTTAGGCAGATGGTCTCCATGAGGAGATCTTCGTAGGGGGACAAGCA
The DNA here is from genome assembly GCA_030684275.1 of Acipenser oxyrinchus oxyrinchus. Taxonomy (NCBI): domain Eukaryota; kingdom Metazoa; phylum Chordata; class Actinopteri; order Acipenseriformes; family Acipenseridae; genus Acipenser; species Acipenser oxyrinchus. The sequence goes on along the minus strand of CM060247.1, from coordinate 70,291,464 downwards.
AACTTTCTGAAGAGTAGAGATGAGTGAATGGAGAATGTCTGTTGATATGGGCAGGCGGGAAGGTGCAGCGGGGGAATTTTTGAAGATTCCGCGAAGTCAGACGAACTACTGGTATGGAGAGAATGGTGGGAAGAGAGAATATCCCTAGCGTGGACAATGAAAGCCATGATCTGGTTTGATTGAAGGAATAGGATGAATCCGATTCTGGCACAAAACATTTAAAACACTGACCAAGCTGTAGAATATGAAGCTTTCAAAGGAGGGAGAGGGCTGCAGATATGAAATGCTGAGCAGATTGAAGGAGGTTACTGAGAGTAGGATTCAGTCAAATAGCAGCTGGTGAAGCTGTGGAGTCTGGGGGTGGGGGCACGCAGCAGATGGGACCAGCTGACGGAACTTGGATACTAAAAGTGGAGGCAGAAGGGGAGCTGGAACTGACAGTTGAGGTAGCAGCTGGAACTGAACGAACGTGTGTAAATCGACTGCTGGGGAAGTTCAGCAAGCTTTGTGCTCCATTTTCTGGAATGGAGGGCAGAGATGAGATGTTGACTATCCTATGTCAGTTAATACGGGATCGATCTGCGGTCTGCTACTATCATGTCTGCTTGAAATGGAAAAGGTGAACTCACATTCAGAGACTGGGTTTCACAACTCCAGTTATTCTCCTAGTAGTGGAACTCCTTAACTCATAAACAAGACAGATTTCCAGTCTCACACCGCTCTCACCATGTATTAATGCTGTAATATTTGAGAGGATGTGTGGACATATGAATAGATTGCTGAGAAAGTCAAGCACCTCGTTTTTTTTTTTTTGATTAGATGGAGATTAGCATTAGCCTTGACTGCGGAATGCTTCCACGATCTGCGTATTGGAGGAAAGCGGAAGCGTTGGAAGATCTGGAGTAGTGCAGGTACAGATTTAGACTGTAAACTAAAGCAACTTTGCATGCTATAATAGTGAGTAGATCTGAAGAGGGAGCAGAGATCTGCTGAAGCAGTGATCTGTAATAGTGAACGGTGGACAGCCATCGGTAGAGTGTGGTGGTCTGCTGCAGAGAGCAGAGATCTGCTGAATGCGGTGGAGATTGGACTTAGAGTATTAAGGTGATTTAGATGAAGCCAGAGATGGGGCAGAGATGAAGAATGCTTAGATCTGAGGCCGCTGTAGAACCCGAGAGGATGAAGGCGGCGTTGCTCTGAGGCTGCTGCAAAACCTATTGGTCGGGAACAGTCTATGAGTGTATTGTCTATTGCAGGATAGGAGGGCACTTGACTGAAATGTTGATAGTTGTAGGACATGATTTCCGAATCTGACTAGCAGCTCACGTTGATAAAATGATAACTTTGAAGGCTGAATAAAGTGCCTTGGTGAAATTTGTCGGTTTGGAGGAGAAGAGCCAGATGAGGAAGCACGAATCCGGGAACAGGAAGAGGTCGCTGGAATGGATGCCTGATGCAGGAAGCTGAAAGTTAAATGTGACTGTAGATTCTGAGCATCTCAGAAAGCTGATAAGTGCATGGCTTCATGACCAGGTCCTCAAAGGGGCAGGTAGAGTTGAAATTGAAGCATGTCAGTTTATATAGGTAGACAAAAAGGTCGAGGCAGGAGGGGAACTCCAGAGAATCCATCAGAGTGAGAACAAGCTCTTCAGAAAGCACCTGTAGCTCCTCTGTTTTTTCCCCTGGGACATATCGCCCTCCCTTAAATGCGCTTTACTTGCTCTTATCTGCCCTGTATTTTACTGCATTTAATCCTGTTCTTCAGAGTACTATAATCTGTCAAGTGTTTAATGTATTTGCTTACGACTAAGTCACCCTGGATAAAGGCGTCTGCCAAGAAATAAACAATAGCAAACCGGCTTAAAACAAAAAAAAAAAACAAACAAAAAAAAAAAACAGAACTTGTGGTATTATACTGCCATCCAGCGGTTACGATTGGAATTAACCATTGACTTGAGTTAAGCATGGTAGAATATGAGGTTATTACGATTAAGAAACCTTGTCTATGTAGAACAACGTTTGCTTATTCCCTTAGATTTAAATAATAAATGTTCTAGACATGTTAGGGCAGTTAGTCATGTATATAAATAAGTTAACGCAGTACTCAGATGTCATGATTCGGCGCGTTGAATTCGTCTCCACCAGTTGTGAAAGCGCAGCAACAGGAAGCCAGAAGACTGCAGTACTGAGGCACAGAGCGCGCAGAGCCTGATGAAGCTGCCTGGTCACCATGGCAACAAACCACTCCCCGCAGTCAGTCAATGAGGCGTTGCTGTGGTAACCATGGTCTGTAAGGCCGGTGGAAAAGTTGCAGTGCAGCACTATCGTTGGAGCATGTTGTGACCAGTCAAACCATGAGCCGCCACTGGTTGAAATGGAGTTTATAATGGGCAGGATACGTCTTTCAAAAGGTTGAACGTAGCTGATGGAGGTCCAGGGCAGGATCTTCTGATGGAACGGTAATTGTGCTGGCTCTGTGGGATCGGGGGAGGGGCGTCTGATTGCAGGCGAGGAGTAAAGAGAGATTCCGCAGACAAAGCTTCGTGGTGGATTTAAATAGAGCTAAAGTAAGGCAATCGCAGACAACGGGAATGTCAATGTCTTGTCGAAGGAGCTTGAAAGTTTAGCAGAGGACCAGTCTTTCTGATAAAGTTGCAGACAGGTTGAGTAATGAAGCTGCGCTTTGAACTGCGCTGTTGCTGAGGTAGAGACTGGATGGAACAGGAAAGACAAACGTTGGAGCTCTTGAAGCCGAAAAGAGAAGCTGACTGAAAAGAAGGATCACCTGAGCAGGTAGGAAAATGAAAGCGCTGTGCAGAGAAATGACCTGCAGTGAGCGAGGCAGCGAAGTTTTAGATATTAGCGGTGGAGCACGAAACGACGGCGTCTGAGCGTTTGCTACAAAAAACGAAACACTCGACAGAAAAGTTGCAGGTGATCAAGGCTTAAATAGAAAATAGATGCTAATTAGCAGGAAATTAGAAAATTAGAAGATTAGATGATTAGGAGCCACCCAGCTCCACGCCCCCTGAACCACGCAAGCTAACATTAAAACTACAAAGAACCAAGTTGTGACCCTCCTCTGCCTCCACCAACTGTTATTTGTGTAGATTCCTTCTGGCAGTCTAATGCAAAAAGTTATTAACTAAAAAAACTTGTAGATGCTTACCCCTTTTATTGAGCTTGCTGTCAACCATTGTTACACCTGTAGTAACAGCACTTGAAATGGCTGCATCTGTAATATTTATAATAAATGGCATATCTATTTGACCTTTCACCTGGGGCAACCAAAATCAATGTCTAGAAAATATCAAGGTGTCTAGAAAATTCAACCACATGTAAAATATATTTCTTAAATATGTACACGAAATATATAGACTGAATACATATTTTTTTGGAATTCTTGTTTTCCTCTTGAAATCCGGTTAAAAACACCATCTAAAATTCAATGACAATTCATGTAACTTATGTTTCATTGGGTGAATATTAAGTGATGCTATATAAACGATTCAGCTGTAGGAAAGAATGAATCATCGTTTGGTGGTTATTCAGGTTTCACTCCCCAGATACCCTGTATGTACTGCATTAGAAAGTGGCCTGCATTTCTTGAGTCTTGCCTGCAGTCACATTGGTCACTTTATCTGTTGGAATGTGAAAGGCTGAATGTGCTTATATTCAGTGAAAGCTGTGGAATCTGTCTGCTTCTGTCACTTTATTATCTTCACTTGTAGTTTTGGAACCAAACTGTTGGGGAAAACAAAAGCTGCTGGAGGTTTGTGTTGAGAAGCATGCAGCCAAGAGAGTTTCTATGAGATTTGGGACGACAAGACAGGACAGCCATGCTAAGCATTGGACTGCACACGAAATAAATTGTTTTGAGAACTAGAGAACACTAATGTTCTGAAAAGCATGTTAAATAATAAACTCTCATATTATGTTATCGATTGTATTGGGTTGTCATTATCCACCAAAGAAATGTGCTGCTTATTTTAACAAAAGTCATCAATTATTATGAAAGAGAACTCCCCGCTGAGACCTGAGACCTGGCATAGTTTGGATGATAATACTTCTTTAATTGCAGCCTCACCCTCCAGCTATACTTTTATCCAGCAAGCACGTGCTGGAGGGCTGGGAGGTGGACTAGCTAGCATTTTCCTTGATATCTACAATTGTAAACAGAATAGTTTTGGGGAATTTTTATCCTTTGAATATTTATACTTCACATTTGACAGTCGACTCCCTGTACTTATGGTAGATATCTATCGCCCACCTAAACCAAGACAATCTTTCTTACCAGAATTTTCAGAATTCCTGTCTATAATTTCCACTAAATATGATAGGATTCTTATACTTGGAGATTTTAATTTGCACACCAATATTATAGATATTAGATTATTTTGAGTTTACTCACCATGTAACAGGGCCTACACATAACCACGGTCATACTTTAGATTTAGTCATATCTCGAGGACTAGAAATTATCATGTCCCCAACTATCGACCCTGCATTATCAGATCATTTCTTAATTTCATTTGAGGCTATATTGCCTCAATGTAAAAAGACTGTAGTAAGTTCTGTTAAAAGGCGTATTATAAATCCTGCAGTTCAAAAGTTTTCTGAAGTAGTTAGTCTATGTCCACCCATCTCAACAAGTTCTCTATCAACTGAAGAGTTAGTTGACAGATACAACCATCAACTAAAAACTGCTCTTGATACTGTGGCTCCAGTACAAATTAAAACAGTCTCTGTAAAACGTAGGACACCGTGGATAAATAATGATATACATCAAATAAAAAGAAATTGTCGCAAATGGAGAGATACAAAATTACAAATACATTATGATATTTTAAAGCCCTGCCTATCAAAGTATAAAGCAGCATTAATATCAGCAAGAAGTGCTTACTTCTCCAGTCTTATTGCAGAAAATAAGAACAATGCTAGAGTCCTTTTCTCAACTATTGATAGATTAGTAAACCCATCTCCTTCACCTGAATATTGCATTGTGGCCTCACCTATCAAGTGTGAAACATTCCGTAATTATTTTGATGGAAAAATATTTAGTATTAAGGATCAAATTCCACAAAATGATTTTGAGCTCTGTGTGCCACCAAAAACAATTGAAACAAAATTACATTATTTTTCTCTGATTAACTTACAAGATTTAAATAAAAAAGTTATGCACATTAAATCTTCTACGTGTCTTTTGGATCCTATACCAACCAGTCTCTTGAAGGAGGTGTTTAGTAAGCTGTCCAATGATGTCCTTGATATAGTTAATAGCTCTTTGTCATCAGGAAGATTTCCTTCTTCTTTAAAAAACTACTTTAGTGAAACCTTTACTTAAGAAATCGAATCTGGATAGTTCAGTTCTAAGTAATTTTAGACCTATTTCAAACCTTCCTTTTTTAGCAAAGGTACTTGAAAAAGTTGTTTTTAAACAAATTCATAGTTTCCTTGGAAATCAGACTGCACTTGTCAAAGTGGTAAATGATCTACGTATAAGTACAGACTCTAAGTGTTTATCTGTACTCATCCTTTTAGATCTGAGTGCTGCTTTTGATACTGTGGATCACAAGATTTTAATTAATCGTTTTAGAGAATGGGTGGGCCTTTCTGGTTGTGTCCTAAACTGGTTCATATCCTATTTAATTAATAGTATTTTGTTGCCTTAGGAGAATCTACATCTGGACTAGCTGATATTAAATGTGGTGTTCCGCAGGGCTACATTCTTGGTTCCATGTTATTTTCTTTATACATGCTGCCTCTTGGGGAGGTCATTCGTAAACATGGGGTGAATTTCCACAGCTATGCAGATGACACACAGATTTATATAGCTGTTAAACCAGGTGACACAACAGCTATCAATGTCCTTTTCAAATGTCTAGCCGATATTAGAAGCTGGATGTCTCAGAATTTCTTACACTTAAACTCTGATAAGACAGAAGTCTTACTTTTAGGCTCTAATCAACAGATGGACTCAACAAATATTGATCTAGGTATGCTAAAATCAAATGTAAATTCTGAAGTGAAAAACCTGGGGGTTATTTTTGATTCTGCACTTTCCTTTGAACCACATATAAAATACATGACTAGAGTGTCCTTCTATCATTTAAGAAACATTGCGAAAGTTAGATCGTTCTTGTCCTTGGATGATGCCAAGAAATGAGTACATGCTTTTATTTTTTCTAGGTTAGATTACTGTAACGCTTTATTCTCTGGACTTACAAGTCATGCTATATCACGTCTACAGCTAGTGCAAAATGCTGCTGCTAGAATGCTAACTAGAACAAAAAAAACGGCTCACATTATGCCTGTGTTGGCATCATTGCATTGGCTTCCTGTGCATTACAGAATTGATTTTAAAATTCTATTACTAGTTTTTAAAGCACTGAATGGACTATCCACAATATCTAAATCATATGCTAATTCCTTATCAGCCTGAACGCACTCTGAGATCAAATTCTGGCCTTTCATGTATTCCGAGGGTGAATGTTAAAAGGATGGGAGAGGCTGCTTTCTGTTTTAATGCCCCCACACTCTGGAACTCATTACCCCCTTTTATCAGAGATTCACCTTCAATTGCAATCTTCAAATCTCGATTAAAAACATACCTTTTTAATATAGCTTTTCCATAACATTTTTTATGTTTTATTCTGAGTTTTATTGTTACTTCTGTTTGTACTCTTTTCTTACTGTTTATTATTGTATTTTTGTATTTTTGTATTTTTTTCTGTATGTAAAGCGCTTTGAATTGTACATGAATTGCTATATAAATAAAGGTTTATTATTATTATTATTATTATTATTATTATTATTATTATTATTATTATTATTATTATTATTATAAAAGCCCCATTATAGGGGAACCCTCTCCAAGTACTGTATCCTACTTCCAGCATTAAAACAGCACCATCAACAACAAAGAAAATATTCCTGGAAACATATAGTACAGACTGTGTTTTTCAAGATTTATTAATCTTGAGTGCTCTTCAGACTTGTGATAAGATTACTGACTAGATAGATAGATAGATAGATAGATAGATAGATAGATAGATAGATAGATAGATATGGTCTCACCATTTTCAACCATTAATAAATATCTTGGCAATGTTAGAGGGTAGAGTGATGTCCTTTGGAATGTAAACATGTTGTGACATTATCTCTTAAAATCTTTAAAAGGTCTTTCAACAGGATTAGTATTTTAAAAGATAAAAGGGGGTGTCAAAACATTAACATTTCCCCTGTGTACAATATGAATTATAATGTTTTATAGACCTGGAGAAGAAAACTGTAATAGCTACAGCTACAGCATTCGATACAGAGGTAAGGGTTTTTGCTGACTTCATTTCCTAGTGTGGTCAGAATTTAATTGGATTTTATTATTATTTATTTCTTAGCAGACGCCCTTATCCAGGGCAACTTACAGTCATAAACAAAAATACATTTCAAGAATCCCAGTACAAGTATTAATACAATTAAGAGCAAGATAAAATACAATCACTTTGGTTCTAGCAAGTACAAGTATGACAAAATACAATTCAATAACGGAGCAGATAACAGTGTCAGTGATAGTTACATCAGGATATAATTAAATACAAAATACTACAGATTAAATGACACCATACAGATTACAGTACTCTGAAGTACAGGTTTAAATGCAGTAAAATAGGGAGCAGATAAGAGCAAGTAAAGTGCATTTAAGGAAGAGTGATAAGTGTCCAGATGGAAAACAGGAGTTTCTACAGGTGCTGTCTGAAGAGGTGAGTCTTGAGGAGGCGGCGGAAGAAGGTCAGGGACTGGGCAGTCCTGACATATGTAGGAAGGTCATTCCACCAGTGCGGGGCGAGGGTGGAGAAGGATTTGCAGCTTTCATGTTATTTTTATTTTTATTGTCGGTTTTTGTGAATTAGAATATTTGAGAGGTGGCAGTTTTCCAACAGATCAGCTCAGAAAGAGACATGCTCATAACAAAAGGTGCTGTGTGAGAATGCTGTCTGCTCAGCAGCTGGGTGTCTGTCTCTCTCTCTGCCATGCCCAGCAGCATTTCAACACAGACAGTCTCACTGCTGCTTGCTCCTCCGACATCTTTGAAGATGGCCTGTATACATAAAAATAATTAACAACATTTAAATACGATCTTCACTTGTTTCTTTTAAACTGTTAGTTAAAACCTAATAGCGATTTAAAATAACATGGTTGTTATTAACTTGCTTCCTTTACTTAAACATTATAGCAGTACATGTTAAGGTTCCAACCTTGTTTCTTTGTTAAACTCCAATTTTCAACTAATATCTCATTTAGCATTTAAGAAATTTCCTCCACCCTCACCTCCACTCGATACAGCCATATAAGAAATTATCCAAGTAGAAAAAAGTTCAGTGAAATAAACAGATTTCAATTAAAACATAGTTCCTGCCACACAGTGCATTGTGTTAAGAGCCACCACACTCACATTGTGTTAACTGCAGTGTTAACAGTTATTTTTATAGTTATTTTCAATAATTATCCAATTTTCAGTCTGTGAAAAACACCATCTAATGGGTTATTAACTTGAACTATCGTTAACCACCCATAATGATAATAATTTGATTGGGTGATTGAAAAAAATAGTAAAGCCATCATCTGTATTTAAAAAAAAAAATCCATTTGGATCAGCGGTGTGGTAAGTTTATCATTTTTGGCAGTACTACTCAAACTGAAAATAAATATTGGGAGTTAATTTTATCGATCGAGATATGTGGCAATTTTAGTACATAGTGTAAATATGAAGTGAATTAAATAAGTGTTCAGCATTTTTTAGGACTACGTTTATCATTTTAAAAGGCAAATACTAAGTTATAATTGTTATAGTGCTGCTATAAATTTAGACCTGGAGAGAACTGTAATTAGCTACAGCTATAGTACTTGGTGCAGAGGTAGCGATCTCAGCTGACTTTATTTCACAGTGGTTAGAATTTGATAGATTTTTGTGGCATGTACTTTTGAGTGTTTGAGACAAAACTAAGCCAATTACATGGAAGAATCCCAATGTTATTTTGTTCCCTTTCAAGTAAAAAATGCAACCATTACTGTATAGGGATTTACCCAGTCCTTAATTAGTAATGAAAGAGGTGCCGGGGCTCAAGCAATAATTTAATTTCAAATTTATGACTGAATGTGCGGCGGTATTATAATACCATTGCCATAACAAGCCTGCCTACAGTAGCCTACTGTATGTACTACTGTTAGATGTTTTATTACAACCACGTATTCTACCTCATATACAAAGTAGTAGCTTGTGCATAAAAATTAATTATTAATTAGCAACTGTAGAACACACATTCTCCACAACCTTTCTTTGTTTAGTTAAAATAACGATAACTGCAGTACTATACAGTATTATACTAACACTTAACAGCCAGCTTACATCGCAATTACAACTTTTAAATACATCAATAATCAATAAAAGTAGTTATGCTATGTTTACTTTGTTTTCTATATTATTAAGGAACGTTGTTAATAGAAATCAACCCATTCTATTTTACTATGGACCGAACAAATATAACTAAACTTAGAAAAAAAAAAGGTTTTCTTTACCCTAATCCTGCAGTGCTTGTGAGAGGCGGGTACAGCCTTGTGCTTTACTTCTCCAGAAAAGTCCATAAAATAACCATATTTGCCTGGCTACCCTCCTGTTTTCTCTCCTTGCTTCTTGTGTCCTCGGCTCCTCTGCATCCTCTGGCAAGCCAACAACAAACGTAAGGGATGGGCTTGAATTGGTTCAATGGTTGGCTGACAAGATTAAGGAAGAGTAACAATGAAATAGCTTCAGTAAGCAAGGATGCTCGCATTGAAGTGCAGATGAGATTCATCTGTGAAAAGCCTCACTCACACTCAGCACTGGAGATTGCAATTGTGCTCACAGCTACCAACAGGTCCTTATACTGCTTCTGAACTTCCTTCCCACCGCCCTCCTTTACACCCTGTATGCCCGAATAGTTTCACGAGGGTTAGCAGTTTCAAACCTTTCACAAAGAGAATCTCACTTTCTCCGTACAGTGTAGGTAGCTCTTCAGACCAGTACTGCTTATACAACACTTTCAATTCGTCAATCAGTTTCTCATATCCAGTTTTGTCGCCTGTCCTGCCTCCAGTAGACAACATGCGAGTTCACAAATTGTCTGCTAAGCTGTGAAAAAACGGTCTCTGGTGAATTTTCTCACAGGGTTTTCCTTCATGCAAGAGCACTCCCTGAAACATATTCCCTTTAATGGTGTTTTGACACTGCGCAAAATATTTCCCTTGCTTTTCTACCATTGCTTCGAACACTGATATCTGTCAGCAGATAGCTCTGTGTGTATCAATGATTGTGCAGTCGCTTTTTTGCAATTCAAGCTATAACTCAGACCATTCATGCAGCGCATCATACATAATACCAGGATTACTGATGAACTTACGTGATGATAGCCGCTTGCTTAGACCTGAATAGCTCTGGCGTGTTACGCTGTCATAGGAAACGTCTTCAGCTGCCCAATTTAAGTGCTTATTTAGAACTGGATAAGCTTTCCAAATGCACTTTTAGTTGCAATCCGTTTTTTCCAGATGTGCTATAGAGCAAATATAGCTTGTCAAACAAGATTTTAAAGTCATCTGTAGCTCCAACATCCTTCATGACATCACTGACTGCACGCTCTAGCCGATGAGCAGAGCACTGTCATGCTATAACATTTGGAAACATGTTTTGCAACCTGCTGACAACACCAGTATTTCACCCAAACATCACTGAAGCTCCATCACAAGCAACTGCTACTAGGTACTTGGTGAGAAAGTCTTCAGTTACATTTACCTTTTTGAACGCAGACAACAAACTGTTCATGATTCCCCCAGCAGACAGATCACTCAGCTCAACAAGGTCTACAAAAACATTTACTGGAGTTTTTGTTTAAGGCTGTGGCTTCATCAAGTAAAAGACTCACTTTAGGAGCAAGTGCTATAATAACTTTTTTTTTTCATTTGAGAGGAAATGTGATGCTGAATGTTTGAGCATGCTACGTTGGAATGCAAAATCCACCCCATTTCCAGTCCATTCAACTGCTGGCAGTCAATTACTTATTCAAAAACCATATGAAGGCGTGTTGTGCTTTGCTTCTTTATAAGCACTAGGGAAGATTCTGGCTGTTGTTTCTATTTGAGCAGACTGTGCATTTGCAGCCATTTCCACCAATGTGTCTTTCTTTGCCTGCTCCAAAATACCAGAAGCTGCAAGATGTGCTTTTGTTTGTGCATGTTCTACTATCTTTTTCCGGAGTGCTTTCTGTTGCTTGTTTTTAACAGTACAAGAGGAACTGACACTGGCTTCAATCCATTCCATTGCCAGCTTCATACCTGCAGATTATTCAGGCCCCAGGCTACCGACTTGCTGAACACACGGCAACCAAGAGTTAATCCATTTATTACTAACCAGGGGTACTGGCTTTGGAAATATTTCTTTTTGTTCATGTTTCCATCCTGCAGGAAGCAAACTATGAACTATGGCAAATCTTCTGGTTGTTTTCCTTGGGTTTCATCATCAGTCTTTGTGTCCGTTTTATTTTTCTTACTAGCGGGCTCATTCTCACTTGCACCTACGACTATATCTTCTTCTGACCTTGTGACATTTTCATTAACACTTTATTTTTATCGCCTCAACAAAAACTGATCGTTTGTCGCAGTGTGAAACATTGACGCTCACTCACGCTCCATGGACGTTCCTCTGACAGCTGAGTCAGCCCCGGAACAAATTAAGCACTGCATTTACAGTGCTGAGAAAAAGTTTGTGAACCCCAATGATAATTATGGAAATTCCATAGTTTTACCATGATAGCCTTCTTGAATCAAAACCAGTCTTTTATTAAACATCCAATAGGGTTTATATTAACCAATTCCATTTCTTTTGAAACAAAATGATGTATGACTTAGACAAACAATGAGTAATTAAGATTCAGGGTATGTGAAAAAGTAAGTGAACCCCTGGTTTTATCAGCTCAATTAAGGGGATAATTAGAATCAGGTGTTTAAATAATTAGGTAGATCTTCAGGGGTGTGTTTGGGAGGCTGTGACAGGCTGGCTGCAGGGAGGAACTCAGACCAGAGATAGAAACACACAGCAGACAGAGACTTGGGGTTTTGGTGAAGCTGAGCGCGTGATCGCGCTCAGCATTTAATAAACAAAATAACAGAACACAAAAACAGGACACGGCACTTGCGCCAAAATAAATAGACGAACAAAACGGACTATCAATTAAACAAACGGTGGACGGACAGACACACAAACTTCGGTGAGTAAATAAATAAACAAGTATCGTGCTGGTCCTACAGCACGCGATAGCAATTGTTATGACTATTACTCTCCTTCTCTCTCTCCGTTCTCCACTCAACGAACACACCACCCGAGTGAGTGAAAACATGCAGCTTTATGCAGTTGTACGAGACTCGATTGCTAGTCAATCATTCAATTGGAATCTCGGTACAACTGCACGTGAATTAATTAAGTGTACTCCCGTGACCACACATTACATTTTAACCAGCACGTGAAAGTGATTTGTGCCATCCTCATGCCTAAATACAAACCTACATTTTTAAATACATGTGAAACACAGACCCGCTTATATCCCGTGTACCAATGACTATACACCAACATTTACACACAACACGTAACACAAAATACACACAGGGGGCACTTTGCCACATATACCCCCCTTGTGCAAAGCACACATGGCCTCAATGGCCACCTCCACCCTCAGTCCCAAAGTCCCGGAAGAGGGGGAAGCAAGTTGTTTCTGGGGGTGGCCATGGTGGAATGTCTGGCACCCCCCAATTCTTCGTGGCTGGCAGCTCCCTCTTCCGGGGCTTCAGCCACACTATCTCCTGCCGCGAAAGTGCAGCTAGGGGAGCTGGTCTCCTGACCTCCCCCCCCTTCTTCATGGCCGGCAGTTCCCCTCCGTGGGGCTCCGGCCACCCAATCTCCGGCAGCGAAACTGCTGCGGGGGAAGCTGGTCTCCTGACCTCCCCCCTCCTCTTCATGGCCGGCAGTTCCCCTCCGTGGGGCTCCGACCACACGATCTCCGGCCGCGAAAGTGCGGCTGGGGGAGCTGGTCTCCTGACCTCCCCCTTCTTCATGGCTGGCAGCTCCCCTCCGTGGGGCTCCGACCACAGTGTAGCGACCCCAGGCGAAGCAGGATCCCTGGCGACCCCAGGCGAAGCAGGATCCCTGGCGACCCCAGGCGAAGCAGGATCCCTGGCGACCCCAGGCGAAGCAGGATCCCTGGCGACCCCAGGCGAAGCAGGATCCTCGACGACCCCAGGCGAAGCAGGATCCCTGGCGACCCCAGGCGAAGCAGGATCCCTGGCGACCCCAGGCGAAGCAGGATCCCTGGCGACCCCAGGCGACGGCAGCAGCAGCGGACCCTCGGGAGGCGACGGCAGCAGCAGCGCACCCTCGGGAGGCGACGGCAGCAGCAGCGGACCCTCGGGAGGCGACGGCAGCAGCAGCGGACCCTCGGGAGGCGACGGCAGCAGCAGCGGACCTCGGGAGGCGGCGGCAGCAGCAGCGGACCCTCGGGAAGCGAACTCGGGAGGGAGCCCTGGCCATAGAGGCGGCAGCGGAGCTCCACTTCTCCCTCGTACCCTGTACCCTGTGTGGAGCAAAAGGCAGCCCCAGGCGATGCGGAGCGACAGGCAGCCCCAGGCGATGCGGAGCGGCTGGCAACCCCAGGCGTCGCGGAGCGGCTGGCAACCCCAGGCGATGCGGAGCGGCTGGCAACCCCAGGCGATGCGGAGCGGCTGGCAACCCCAGGCGATGCGGAGCGGCTGGCAACCCCAGGCGATGCAAGGCAAGCATCCTTGGGCGAGCGAGGCAGGCATCCTTGGGCGGCGAGGCAGGCATCCTTGGGCGGCGAGGCAGGCATCCTTGGGCGAAGCAAGGCAGGCATCCTTGGGCGTAGCAAGGCAGGCATCCTTGGGCGTAGCAAGGCAGGGAGTCAGGACAAGCTGGGGTGCGGGTTTTGGCCCCTTCTCGGCCACTGCGGCCGGGCGGTTCTTCCCATGCTTTCCTCAGCAGCCTATGCAAGGGCTGCTGAGGACCGCCAGCATCTAGTCCTGGTTTTTCTGGTGAAGGGAGAGGCAGCTCCTGCTCCTCTCCTTGTGACGGTGGGGAAGTGATACCAGCAGGCATTCATCCTCTGCTGGTTGGGAAGTGTTACCAGCAGGCATTCATCCTCTGCTGGTTGGGGAAGTGTTACCAGCAGGCATTCCTCCTCTGCTGGTGGGGAAAGTGATACCAGCAGGCATTCCTCCTCTGCTGGTGGGGAAGTGATACCAGCAGGCATTCATCCTCTGCTGGTGGGGAAGTGTTACCAGCAGGCATTCCTCCTCTGCTGGTGGGAAGTAATACCAGCAGGCATTCCTCCTCTGCTGGTGGGGGAAGTGATACCAGCAGGCATTCATCCTCTGCTGGTGGGGGAAGTGATACCAGCAGGCATTCATCCTCTGCTGGTGGGGTTGGCGGAGGCAGAGGCAGCTCCTGCTGCTCTGCTCCTGCCGATGGAGGTGGCGGAGGCAGAGGCAGCTCCTGCTGCTCTGCTCCTGCCGATGGAGGTGGCGGAGGCGTGTAGTCTCCTGCCGGTGAAAGTGGCGGAGGCAGAGGCAGCTCCTGCTGCTCTGCTTCTGCCAGTGGAGGTGGGAGCGGCGTGTAGTCTCCTGGCGGCGGAGGTGGGAGCAGCGTGTAGTCTACCCTTGTTTCAGGGGACTGGTGCGGCCCTCCCTCTCTTGCAGGGGACTGGTGCGGCTCTGCCTCGGAAGGGGAGATCAGCAGGCGTTCACCATCTGCTGGTGGACAGGGACCCAGCAGGCATTCACCCTCTGCTGGTGGACAGGGACCCAGCAGGCATTCACCCTCTGCTGGTGGACAGGGACCCAGCAGGCATGCACCCTCTGCTGGTGGAGGAGGCAGAGGCAGCTCCTGCTGCTCTGCTCCTGGCGGTGGAGGTGGCGGAGGCAGAGACAGCTCCTGCTGCTCTGCTCCTGCCGATGGAGGTGGCGAAGGCGGGACCAGCAGGAATTCACCCTCTGCTGGTGGAGGTGGGAGCTGCAAGCAGTCCTCCCATGGCTATGGAGGTGGACCCAGCAGGAATTCACCCTCTGCTGGTGGAGACTGGGGCTGTGGACGCTCTACCTTCCCTTTTTGGCCGTGGATGCACCGACTCCTCCCTCTTGGGCTGTGGACACACCGACTCCTCCCTCTTGGGCTGTGGACGCACCGACTCCTCCCTCTTGGGCTGTGGACGCACCGACTCCTCCCATTCAGGCGTAGGGACGTTCGGGCTCCTCCCATTCAGGCGTAGGACGTTCGGGCTCCTCCCACTCAGGCGTGGGACGTTCGGGCTCCTCCCACTCAGGCGTAGGACGTTCGGGCTCCTCCCTCTTGGGTGCTGGAGATGGCGGGTCTGGTCCACTGCCCAGAACCACTCTGCAGCATCCCCACTCGACCCTGGTTCCACGCCTCTTCAAACTGGGGATCCCCGTAAGGGCAGTCCTCCCTGACGTGCCCAAACTCGAGACAGGCGCCGCACATGGGAGCCCCTCCTTCCTCCACTGCTCCTGTTCAGCTGCCCAGTCCGGGGTCCAAACTTAGTTGGCACCCGGGACCACCACCTCTTGTTCAGCTGCTGTGGTTGCTGTTGTTGCCGCTGTTGTTGGGGCAGTGGGAGCAGCAGTCTACCTCCCCTGCTGGTGGTGGAGACTGAGCGACCCCTGCTCCTCCCTCTCCTGGACAGGGCAGCGGGCCACGTAGTGCTTACCTCCGCAGATGGGGCATAGCTGGGGTAGCTGTCCGAGGGGTACCAGGGGCAGTTGGTGCTGGAATGCCCAGGCTTAGCGCAGCAGTAACACCGGGCTGCTGTTCCTCCGGCTGATGTTGGGACTGCTGCCTTCTCATCCTCCTCTTTCTTCCCATCCTTCTTCCTCCTCTTTTCAAAAAAACTGCGGTTCCCGCTCTGGCCTGAGTCCTGGAGGCGCTGTTTTCCCGGTTCTGACACCACGTGTGACAGGCTGGCTGCAGGGAGGAACTCAGACCAGAGATAGAAACACACAGCAGACAGAGACTTGGGGTTTTGGTGAAGCTGAGCGTGATCGCGCTCAGCATTTAATAAACAAAATAACAGAACACAAAAACAGGACACGGCACTTGCGCCAAAATAAATAGACGAACAAAACGGACTATCAATTAAACAAACGGTGGACGGACAGACACACAAACTCGGTGAGTAAATAAATAAACAAGTATCGTGCTGGTCCTACAGCACGCGATAGCAATTGTTATGAATATTACTCTCCTTCTCTCTCTCCGTTCTCCACTCAACGAACACACCACCCGAGTGAGTGAAAACATGCAGCTTTTATGCAGTTGTACCGAGACTCGATTGCTAGTCAATCATTCAATTGGAATCTCGGTACAACTGCACGTGAATTAATTAAGTGTACTCCCGTGACCACACATTACATTTTAACCAGCACGTGAAAGTGATTTGTGCCATCCTCATGCCTAAATACAAACCTACATTTTTAAATACATGTGAAACACAGACCCGCTTATATCCCGTGTACCAATGACTATACACCAACATTTACACACAACACGTAACACAAAATACACACAGGGGGGGCACTTTGCCACAGAGGCCCCACCCTATATAAAGATCAGATACTTTGTGAGTTTTGGTCTTCACCATACAGATGTGTGGAAACACGTCATGCCACGATCAAAATAAATCTCTGAGGACCTCAGAAAAACAGTTATTGATGCTCATCAGTCTAGAAAGAGTTACAAAAGCATTTCTAAGGATTTGGGACTCCACCAATCCACTGTCAGACAGATAGTCTACCACAGTCACTCTACCCAGGAGCGGTCGTCCTACCAAAATCTCTCCAAGAACAAACCGGAAAATCACCAAGGAAGTCACAAAGAACCCCAGAGTAACATCCAAGGATCTGCAGGCCACTCTCGCCTTGGCTAATGTGAGTGTTCATGACTCAACTATCAGAAAAAGAATGAACAAGAATGGTATTCATGGAAGGATAGCCAGGAGGAAACCACTGCTCTCAAAACATTGCTGCCCATCTGAAGTTCGCCAAAGAGCACATAGATGATCCTCAAGACTTCTGGAACAATGTTCTCTGGACAGACGAGTCAAAGGTAGAACTTTTTGGCCTCAATGAGAAATGTTATGTTTGGCAAAAACCAAACACTGCGTTCGAACAGAAGAACCTCATCCCAA
Organism: Acipenser oxyrinchus oxyrinchus; assembly: GCA_030684275.1. Lineage (NCBI taxonomy): Eukaryota > Metazoa > Chordata > Actinopteri > Acipenseriformes > Acipenseridae > Acipenser > Acipenser oxyrinchus. The sequence continues at coordinate 70,274,173 of CM060247.1, read as the reverse complement.
CCGTCAAGCATGGTGGTGGGAGTGTGATGGCTTGGGGCTGCTTTGCTGCCTCAGGAACTGGATGGCTTGCCATCATTAACACAACCATGAATTCTGCATTGTATCAGAAGATTCTAGAGGAGAATGTCAGGCCATCTGTCCGTGAGCTGAAGCTGAACCGAAAGTGGGTCATGCAGCAAGACAATGATCCTAAACATACAAGCAGATCTACAAAAGAATGGCTGCAGAAGAAGAAATTCTGCGTTTTAGAATGGCCTAGTCAAAGTCTGGACCTAAACCCCATCCAAATGTTGTGGCAGGACCTGAAGCGAGCTGTCCATGCAAGGAAGACCTCAATGTCACCGAGTTGAAGCAGTTCTGTAAGGAGGAATGGGCCACAATTCCTCAAAACCGATGTGAGAGACTGAGCAACAGTTACAGGAAACGCTTAGTTGAAGTCATTGCTGCTCAAGGGGGTGCCACCACTTACTGAATCTAAAGGTTCACATACTTTTTCACACATAGATATTGAATGTTGAATCATTTGTGGATAAATAAATGCTGAAAAAGTATCATGTTTTTGTGTCATTTGTTTCATCAGGTTATCTTTATCTATTATTAGGACTTAGATTAAGATCTAATAACATTTTAGGTTTGAAATATGTGAAATATGTGAAAATCCTAAGGGGTTCACAAACTTTTTCTCGGCATTGTACCTCTTAAAGACCTGAAACCTGAATAAGATGTATCAAAGCCACTCGACGGGCCTGTGACGCAGTCAATGTCCGCCCCTGAGGGTATAAATATACTGCGGTCACAGACCTCAATGTCATTTTTCTTTTCAAGATCTGACCTGACAGCAGGAGCTGGGTATCAGATAAATACTTGCTGCTTATGATTGTATAATGTTCACGTATTATTTAACATAATTTATGCAATCATTTATATAGTTTTTTTTATGTATTACGCATATATTGCGCACTACAGCCTATTATCTGTTGTGTCCCGCAGGGGCCTTGTGCCCCACATGAAGCCAGCGGTTTGAGTCGCTCCTTCCCAGGGACCAAGCAACATAAGTCGGCTGACTTTGTGCTCCACCCTAGGCTGCATCGCTCCGGCTGTAGTTAAATTAAATTCTTGTTTTTAAATCACGAGACGTTTATTTTGTGAGCTATTATCTTGTTTTTACAGAAATACACACACAGCTGCTGGGCCAAGATACACGTTTCTGTTGAGATTGCTTGCAGTCTCTCCCACAGTATCTTGCTGCCGCTTTGGTGACTGCTTTTGCATCACCATTGTGAAGGCTGCTAGTACCTCTAACAAGCAGGCTTCCCTCAGTCTCGTGTGTGGTACTGAGTGGTTTTGCCAGTGGCTTGTACATCTAAGTCGATCTTAATAACACAGGCATAAAGGTGTTTCTCCCTCATTTTTTTTTAGCCCTAACTACTTGTTACTGGGGTTCCGTATGGTAACGCACAAGGCAGCCTCTCGGCTTAGCCTTGTAGAATTCTAGTCATTCTGCAATATAGCTTTGGTACACTTACCCATATGGTAAGAGAGGCGAAAGTAACAAAAAGTAAATATAATGCAAACTCTTCTATTAACAAAAGAATGCATCTATTAACAACAAAACAGCATACCTTAAATTGAAATTAAACTTACTCAATGACAAAAAACAGCATGCCTTAAATTAAAATTCAGTTTACGCTAGGGTGTGCAGGACTTTCGTTTGAGCTGTGTACTTTTGCTCCACAGTATATTTAAATAGTTTTTATTTGAACTGTGCAAGCACAAAGTGTCAATCATTCCCCTCAGCCTTGCCCACTTCCATCGAGGAAATTGGGGTTTGCTCTTGCTGTCTGCCGACACGATCAGCCAATCACAGCTAACTTTAGCTGGAACCCAACACTGACACTCAACAGACGAGTTCTGGATAGCTCTGTGTAGTTGCCGCCCCTACAAACAGCACAAACGTTGAGTCATATATAATTCGTTTGTGCTACGTTTGTGCCGGTTTGTGCCATTGAAACAAATGTTTGTGCCGCTATGCTTTTAAGATATTAATGATTATTTTTTAGGGTAGTGACGTCACTCAGCCCCCCTACAATAATGGAATTGAACTTAGATATTAGATATTCCACGTTTCTCATAACTATACATAAGTCTAACACTGTCAGAATGTAAACAGAATTGTATACATTTTAAAATATATAATTTTTTCATAAGGGTTATATCACAGAGTGACCCTAAAACCAGTCTTCTTTTGTACAAGGTGTGAGCACCTTTTTTGAGTGAAAGGTATATGCGGCAGAGATATCTGGCTCTTTGATAAAAAACAGCTTAATTTATTTTAGGTTTGCCCACTGACGATGGGAATGAGAATGTAGAGATGTGAGCCCAGCTAACAAGATTTAAGTTTTTGCAGGTATCAAGTAAAGACCCTGGTCGCCCACAACTCTGATGTAAAACGCTGGATGCACAGGCCCGTTGTGGTGTTCACAGAGCCACTTCGAGCTGAGCCAGGAGAAGAATTTGAATCTTGCTGGGAACAGCTGACTGATTAGATATGGATTGGATGATATAGAATTAAATACGTTACAAATAGTAATGTTGTAGGATCCTGTATTTTGTATCCTTTTGAATAAGTCTGTATTTTCTGAAAAAGAGAACTCCTGGTATCAAAAGGTCAGGGTGACCTGCTGAAAGTTCCAAGCCTCCCTTATTGGGCAAAAGCATCTTTTTTAATTACTCAGAGCCTTAAAACATTCTGATCCAGCGAGAGCAGAATGGCAAACTATATGGAACAGAGTTAATATTATAGAAGCAATCGAACTAGGTTTGATTATAGTAAGAAAAAACAAAAGTATTTAAATAAATAAGAAACCTAATATAATAACATTAAGTAAATGTATGAGCAGTCGTAAGTTTTAATGTTTAAAAGTTGCATTTGCTGCTAAGCAGGTGCCTAATTAAAAATTAACCTCTTGCCTTCTGTGTATATCAATGAAGTAAAATAAAATTACAATTTATAACAGATTGCTATATTGAAGTATCTGAATTAGAACTACATGTTATAAAGTCATTTAAAGTATAAACTGTAACTTTACATATACAGTGAACCGATTTGTAACCTCGTCCTTACCTGCTGGTAGTAAAAGCAGTGTTGGAGATGACTCATTGGTTTTGGCCGATGAAGCAGGGATTTTTTCTGATGGTTAGTGATTTAAAAGCGAAGATCCTCTCTATAATGAGCAATCTCGTTAATATTAACAAACAAAATACCTTTCAGATAACAGAAGGTAAGAGTTTATATTAAAATAAACATTTTTCTGTACATCACAGAAATTAATTAGAACCTGGCAAGAAGAGATGGAGGTACAGAGCATAGGACATTTTTACTGAACTAAGCTAAAGATTGGTTTAAAATAATGAGTATAACAAAATGCTTACAGTAGGGTCTCATATTAATCAACACTGCAAATTGGCAAAAGGAGAGTTTGTCTTAAAACCTGCTTCAACTGGATTTTGTATGAACAGAGAACAAGGTCAGACTTGGTTCAGTCACTGTAAAACTATTATATTCTAATATGTTAACAGTGGCTTGAATTTAGATGAAAATAACTGGACCTTCCATTGAAAGTTTAAATTACTTCATAACAGATCGATGGAGTAAAATAAAATTATTGTATCAGAATTGGACATATATTGTAAAGTCATTTAAAGTTAAACTGTTGAAAGAACAAATTCAAAGTTTATTATAACAGATGCCTGACATTGACAATGTTGTAGACAACATTGCTGCTCAGAGGAAATATATTGTAGACCCAGGTTAATATAATCACACAAATAGTTGATGTTATATATAAAACAGCATCTTTTTTAATACACATATAAACTTGTATCGTATTGTATTATAGCAAGGATCCTGTGAACTTTGGTTCACCTGAATTTTTAGAGAAAGAGGGGTTGAAAAAGAGAACTATGAGATCATGTTCCAATATTTTTGGAAAGGAGTTATATTCAATTAATTTTGAAGGTTGTTATGTAACTCCAATTAGTTTTAAAAAGAGTTGACCGGATCGTTCTAGAATATATCATTAACTCAAAGATAAGAACTAAGGCAAATTGATGATCAGATTTAATCAGGACTCCTGATGTATTCAATAAGCTCAGAGCAAGGCCCCATTCAATACCACTGAACTTGATCTTGCAAGCCGATGTGGTCCATGCTGTGAGGGTCTCTGAAAAACTGATTGCTAATTGGGTCGAAGTCAGAAGTCTCTGCCTTTTGAAGACAGTTCTTATTTTTCATATATCCTACACTACACTTCCATATACTGGAAGGTAAGCATATATTTGAATTTATATCTCGTTTATATTGGATGCATTGCTATAACGTATAGAAATTATGTTTTAGTCTTAAGAGAGTGATATATTGTATGTTGTAGGATTTAGCAGTGGGTGCTTTAGCTTTTTTGTATTTTATAGCCTGAAGGCTAAATATGTAATAACCATATTTGTATTACTGTATTGAGGCACTAATGCTGTTAATCGTGTAAAAGCACTGGATCGCCCAGATTGTGTATTACTTGGGATTTACAGTGGTCTGTGCAACCAACCAATCCAATTTTTAAAGCATTTAATAAACTGAAAGGGCACTACTACTGCTCTGATTTGAGGGGTGGAGGGTCCTGCACGGAGCGCTCGCGTCAGGAGAGATCCTGCGTCACTTTACTGACTCGGACGCCGCATGCCCTTTCTGCGGACTGTCCGAGTCAGTAAGCCACATTTATTTTTTGTGCGCCAGGCTGCAGCCGTTTTTCCTGCTGCTGAAAAACCTCCTGCTGCAGTTCTGGCTGCACTTTTCTCCCACCCTTTTCATTTTCGGGCACCCTGTTCGTGGCTCCAGCAAGAAGAGAGACGTCCTCGTGAATCTGCTCCTGGCTCTTGGTAAACTGGCAATTTACAAGACCAGGAAGCGTAAGATGATCGGGGAGGGTCTCTTTGACTGCGGGGCCATGTTCAGGGCCCTTGTCCGATCAAGGGTTCAGTTAGAGCACGCCCACGCGGAGTCCGCTGGCGGCATGGCCACTTTTGTCAACCAGTGGGCTCTAGGGGGCGTGCTTTGTACCACCTCCCCTTTTGTTCTCAACATTTAATTTACAGTCTTTTTTTCTGGTCTTTTCATTTAATTAGTTAAGGCCTAGTCCTTGTTGGCACCCCTATGTTAGGGGTGCTAAATTGAATTTTTTCTCCGGCCGCCTTTGGGCGGCCGGTGCACCGGCTGCCACTGGGCAGTCGGTGTAGTCCGGCCACTAGGCCCTTAAATAGGACTGCTCTGATTTGTTAAAACTTCAAATTAATTGAGTCTGTGTGATTTTCTTGATTATTAAAAATTTGTCTGGACATATAGCATGCCCAGTGCACGAACAAAACCACTTATAGGAGTTTAAAACATCTCTGTCCTCCTTAAACGTCTCCTCTGGCTTTAACCCTTTGGGGTCCTATGTCTGACATTACAATTTTCCAACATCATCAAAAAGACGTAAAGCACTGGTCTCTAATCATTTTTTCTCTGGAAAAAGCCGAGAAAACCATTCAATGGCCGAGTGAAACTGATAGGAGCAGAGATAACACGGCCATAAACAAACAAGATAGCTGCTTCTGCATCCAGCTCTCAAAGAATATCACAGACATTTGCAGAGCTTTTTGAGATGTTATAGGAATAAAATAATGACTTGGATCGCATTATTGAGGAGTTTGGTGATAAAAATGAGTGGTCGGGAGATGATTTATCAGTCTGCACGACTATGAATAGGTATGTGAAAAATACAGTGAACAAGAGGTGGGGATGCAGTACTGAGTGTCCTGTTGATAAATGGACAGCAAAGGGTTAAGAGTGTGCTTAGAGCATATACAGTACTGTGCAAAAGTTTTAGGCAGGTGTGAAAAAATGCTGTAAAGTAAGAATGCTTTCAAAAATAGACATGTTAATAGATTATATTTATCAATTAACTAAATGCAAAGTGAGCGAACAGAAGAAAAATCTAAATCAAATCCATATTTGGTGTGACCACCCTTTGCCTTCAAAACAGCATCAATTCTTCTAGGTACACTTGCACAAAGTCAGGGATTTTGTAGGCATATAGTCAGGTGTATGATTAAACTATTATACCAAACAGGTGCTAATGATCATCAATTCAATATGTAGGTTGAAACACAATCATTAACTGAAACAGAAACAGCTGTGTAGGAGGAATAAAACTGGGTGAGGAACAGCCAAACTCAGCTAACAAGGTGAGGTTGCTGAAGACAGTTTACTGTCAAAAGTCATACACCATGGCAAGACTGAGCACAGCAACAAGACACAAGGTAGTTATACTGCATCAGCAAGGTCTCTCCCAGGCAGAAATTTCAAGGCAGACAGGGGTTTCCAGATGTGCTGTCCAAGCTCTTTTGAAGAAGCACAAAGAAACGGGCAACATTGAGGACCGTAGACACAGTGGTCGGCCAAGGAAACTTACTGCAGCAGATGAAAGACACATCATGCTTACTTCCCTTCGCAATCGGAAGATGTCCAGCAGTGCCATCAGCTCAGAATTGGCAGAAAACAGTGGGACCCTGGTACACCCATCTACCTACTGTCCGGAGAAGTCTGGTCAGAAGTGGCCTTCATGGAAGACGTGCGGCCAAAAAGCCATACCTCCGACGTGGAAACAAGGCCAAGCGACTCAACTATGCACGAAAACACAGGAACTGGGGTGCAGAAAAATGGCAGCAGGTGCTCTGGACTGATGAGTCAAAATTTGAAATACTTGGCTGTAGCATAAGGCAGTTTGTTCGCCGAAGGGCTGGAGAGCGGTACACGAATGAGTGTCTGCAGGCAACAGTGAAGCATGGTGGAAGTTCCTTGCAAGTTTGGGGCTGCATTTCTGCAAATGGAGTTGGGGATTTGGTCAGAATTAATGGTCTCCTCAATGCTGAGAAGTACAGGCAGATACTTATCCATCATGCAATACCATCAGGGAGGCATCTGATTGGCCCCAAATTTATTCTGCAGCATGACAACAACCCCAAACATACAGCGAAAGTCATTAAGAACTATCTTCAGCGTAAAGAAGAACAAGGAGTCCTGGAAGTGATGGTATGGCCCCCACAGAGCCCTGATCTCAACATCATCGAGTCTGTCTGGGATTACATGAAGAGAGAGAAGCAACTGAGGCTGCCTAAATCCACAGAAGAACTGTGGTTAGTTCTCCAAGACGTTTGGGCCAACCTACCTGCCGAGTTCCTTCAAAAACTGTGTGCAAGTGTACCTAGAAGAATTGATGCTGTTTTGAAGGCAAAGGGTGGTCACACCAAATATTGATTTGATGTAGATTTTTCTTCTGTTCACTCACTTTGCATTTTGTTAATTGATAAATATAAACTATTAACATGTCTATTTTTGAAAGCATTCTTACTTTACAGCATTTTTTCACACCTGCCTAAAACTTTTGCACAGTGCTGTATATAAATAAAAAGAGTACGTGCAATTCTGACAGTTGGCGCCCACAACGTGGGGGCGAGCTAATTAATGAACGGTAAAGACAACTGATCAAGAAGATCACTATTAAATAAAAATCAACCCATATTTTTAATTTAAATTGTTTAACATTTTAAAATGAATATTAAAATCACTTAAACATTTTTAAAGGTAAATTAAATTGTAAGGTAAATTGGGTATGGGCATTTAAACCCGGAAAACCAAGGTTATGCTACACCAAAAGATGCGGTAACCTTAACTCATGCACAAACCTTCCGGTAAAATAAAGTCTATCAAAAATATAAAAGAGGATATTGAACAGGCTACTGCAGATAGTCAAAATGGGCTACTTTATGGCAGTAAACAGGCTTACAATAGATGAGCTTATTAAGCAAAACAAAGAGATAGCAGAATCGGCTACTAATCTCTTAGAAAGATTATTCTTGAGTTTTGGACAAGGCAATCAAATCGAAACTGCAATGAATGATAGTGAGGACTCATTACGTGAGGGGCCTTTCATGGAGATCGCCCTGATAGAGAGAGAGAGAGAGAGAGAGAGAGAGAGAGAGGAATTAGAAACACAGGCTGGCAGAAACCTGCAAAATATTAGTCAGGAGAGAAATAGGTGCTTCAGTAAAAAAGGGAGTGACCCCTTAAAAGAGCTGTTAACCTTTTAACTGGGAGCTATAGAGCCAAAGAGAGGAAGATAAAGAAGTTAAGCGAGCAAAGGAGTAAGCCAACTGAAGCAGCTGCAAGTAGGGACTGTTCAGTCCACTCAGAGGAGCGGCAACCAGCAAGGAGAGAAGAAGCTCACAGGCTCCACCAACTCACTCGTAAAATCTGAGGCGGGGTCCTAGAGAGCCCAGAGAGCAGACATGCGTAGGGACCAGACCTAAGATAACACAGAATAGAAGATTCATCAGACCTCCAATTTTTAACCCATTAGCAGCAGCAGCAGTCGAGATTATGACAGAGGAGGTAGAAGATTATTTAAAATATTTTACTAATAATAATAATAATAATAATAATAATAATAATAATAATAATAATAATAATAATAAATTAAATTAAATTAATTAAATTAAAGACCAAGGTATGAATTTAAGTACAGAATTATAAAGAAAAGGTTAACAGTATTTCATCACCTAAAACTATGAAACAGCTCCAAGCGGTAATGGGGTTATTTAATTATGCAAGGAACACAGTACCAGGGTACTCAGTATTAACAGCTCCATTGTATTAGAGTATTTCCAGGGAAATATTTTCTTGGACAGAGGAAGATGAACTTATGAGGCTTAAAAAAATACTAATACAGGAAGTGCAAGATATTACCACTCGCGTAAGCGGTAAACCTTTAGAAGCGTACTTCCATATAGGAGAACTGCAGTTGTGGTAGTGAAGAATAGAGGGGATGAAATGCATATAAAGAATTTCAGTTTTAATTTCACTTGCACAGAAAAGCAGAAAAAATGCTTATTGCCCTAACTAAGGTAGTTCCATCTCTGTTCAACCTAGCCCAGGACAACTCTACTGAGGTTTTCAGTGACATCCCAGGGCTCGCTACCCTTACAAAGGGATCACTGGTAAACATGAAAGGAAAAGATGGATTACTTTGCTAGTTGATCCAGAAAATAGTCTTTACCACCGTCACTGGGCTAGCCTCTAATCTTAGGAATAAATTCCCAAATCTTTGAAGTGGTGTCAGGTCGATCTGCTCAAATAGCAGAAGCAAAAGCCCTCTGGAAGCGACTTCAAATGGCTCAAATACTTGGGACGCTCAGTGAGACCATGTTAATAGTAACAGACTTCGGCTATTGCGCCTAAGCATTTGATATTCACTCTCTAGCCTGGAAAGAGAATGGTTACTCTGACCATAGAGGCAAACCTATAGCACATGCCAATATATACAAAGAGATTGAAAAATTGAGGGGCAACAGAATCAGTGTTCAGCATGCATCAGGTCACCAGGGGGGGAAGGAGGTTACAATCATAGGTAACAATCTTCCTGATGAATTAGCACAAGGAACAGTACAGGGCCACCAAAATTTTACCTTTCAGGCAGTAACTGCCAGAGTGTTTAATTCTGATAGATGGAGACAAATACCAGTTGGAGCAGGGAGTATTATGCAAACTGTTTAAATCCAGTAAAAAGTAATACCTCATAAAGCAAGTAAACAGGCCATACTGGTGGCAGCTCACCAAGAACTAGGAGCACTGCATAGTGTATTTAAGGGGATCCTATATCAGCCTATAAAGAAAATACTGGTGCCCAGAACTGTAGTGTATGTTTGTGTGTGAGTTGTATGTTTTTAAGAATCACAAATAAATATGTGGATTATAGATTGCATGAAAAATCAAAGACGTTATTAATTTGGCTAAAATGATTTAGGAAAAGAAAATATACATTATACTATTTAACTTTAGAGTATAATTTAAATAAATTAAATTTTGTTTATAACAGTTAACTGGTGGTGAGAACAAAGGCTTGGGGCCAAAGTTTGGCAAATATGTGCACAGCCACTTTCGCTTTGGCAAAAAAATAACAGCATTAGCGAACCGCCGCGATAGCGCACAAAAATTTGATTTAGAAGTCGGGGCTAATGCATATCAAATAGCGAATCATGCGTCCAGCCAATCAAAGCACAGTTGGGGGGAATAAGGTTACAACCAATAAGGATTCAACATTACCTTTAAGAGCACATACATTACAGAGAGCTATGTTATGTAAAACACAACCAGCCAGGATGACATTGCTAACCTTCTGAGGAGTGTACTGTAGTGTTCCCCCAGAGATATCCAAACATCGGAATCGCATTTTGAGGATTCCAAATGTTCACTCAATTACAGTATGAGCACATTTAAGGTACAGTTATATCTCTGTTCAGCAGGGTCTTTGGGTTTAGCTGCAGTGTCAGTAGCCACCGCTTCAGTGGATACCTACTGTCCCCTATCAGCCAGCTTCTCAGACTGTCATCTCTGAAACACAGCTACCACCTGCGAATTAGCGAGGATAAACGAGTCCTGAGCAGAGCCAGGATGGTTTGCATACACATTTGTGATGTAGTTGTTGGCATCACACACTTCTTGCATGTTGACAGAATAGGTCCCCTTACGATTTATGTAGAGGTGCCTATCTTGTTTGGTGAGGACACCAGGAAACCCATACCTCCCACGAAAACCCTGCTTTGTATTTTGTTGCAGCTTGTGAGAGACAATGGAAATTCTCCTGCCCGCTTTACTAAAGCTGCAGGTACATCTTGCACTGCACAGTCGACTGGCTCACGTCTGCAGTATACTAGTGACCCACAGTACGTTGGAACAAGCCAGTGGCATAAAATGTTAGTGCAGCGGGTACCCTTTGTGCTGAAGCAGTTGGCAGATGTCAGTGATTGTTTGTGTGTGGAGGCAAAATGGTTGTATGGCACTTCCTGACTTTTGTAGCTTCAAGCTTAAACAATAACTAATTTTATTGAAGTTTTTTGTAATGAATAGATAGATAGATCTCTATTATTTTGTTATCATTTGAACTAAAATCCCATCCCCTAGATCCAGGTCCTCAGCCATACATAGTGGAGAAAATCAGACTTGTGGGTAGCTGTGGATATGTAGGGTGATGAACACGGTCAATCAAAATCAGAGCATATTGGCAGTGGGGCTGGAGGGTTTTTAACCCTTTGTGAAAGAAAGCGGTCTTTGCAGCTATGTTTTAATATATTCATGAAAATAGTGAACTTGCTTTATACTACACATTGAGAGATTTCATATTCAATGTTTCTGAGAATTTTGTTTTTTTCCTGTATCATATTTTGGAATATGTCTAGCATTCATTCAAATCCAGCGACAGAGTGACCGTGCAAATCAGTTGAAAATTATGCTGCGTTGCTAAGCAGATGCAGAGCTTGATCTAAGGAAAGCAATTATCTGAATTCAGTTTTTTTAATTTAGGTTTAAACATTAAACATTATTCATTTACAATTTGTATTATTTGTAAAAATGTTCATGCCAGTATGTTTTTAAACAATACTATGCCCTCTCTCTTCCTCTGAACAAATCACTGGCAAATTAAATATTACATTTTCACAATATCTTAAAATACAATCATTAATCTTTATTTCACTGACAAACTAGATGGTAATAATTGTACTCACAAATTTAACCACGTGACCAATTTAGAATCTTTTATGCAATAAAGTGTGTAGGAGAATTAAAATAAACACAGGTTGCCATGGAGAATATATATATATACACACACACACACACACACAATTTCCTTGTGACTAAAGATTTCTGTTGCTATTTGACATAATTTAATAGACAATAATGATTTATCAAATATGAAAGTATGATTGAATATTATATGGTAAAATATAATTTCCCATTCCAAATAAAGCTGACAAAATATATTTAGATTTGAAGGGCCATATTTTCAAAGCGTTAACTCCTGCTTTAATTAATTCCTTTTTTTTTTTTTTTTAAAGAGGTAAAACGCCTCTTAGTTTTATAAAATCAGCACCAAGAAACTAATTTATATATTTTTTTTTTCATTTTGTAACATTAACATTATTTTATCTCCTTTCAAAAAATGTAAGAATAGAGGAAACATTTTGAAAATATGGCCTAAATATGGAATACTAACTTCTACCTTTCACCCTAATATTGAAATGTTAACTTGACAACTGATAATATTTGTTAATTACCTGTCAGAACTTCCCCATGTAATAACTTTGACATGTCGTACTCCAGTATTGTTTACATTTGACAAGAACAGGAAACAAGAACATACTGTAGGCTGGGCTAGTATTGACTGTTTCATGGCTACCACATATACAAGCCTATAAATAATAAAAGAAGCAGCTCTGCAGTATGAATCGGATGATTAGATGCATTAAAACACAGAGAAGTAGAATATGTCAACTTTTTGTTCATGATTGCATAAAACATTTCGCAACTGCAAAAAAGGCACAAAACATTTTAGATTACCTTGTGAAGATAAAAATCAGTTATTCAAGAATGCTTTGAACCAGGTCAGAAATTAACATCATACATGCCATAAGACAAACATGTCCAGGTAACTGGCTTTAATTTTGGAAAGTAACATTAATTTAAATTGTATCAGTGATGCCTATTTGAACGCACCTCCATAAGTACACTATAGAAATGCCAACAGGATTCAACTGGACAGAAGGTGGGCTTTGATAATCACTTTGGTTTGTAGAAATGAATGTCTCCTTAGCTCTTTAGATGTCATTCAGCTATACAACCCCTTAGGGAAAACTACCATTTGCTAAACACTCTTCCTCCATTAAGCTTTGAACAATGAAATGATACACTGTTTTTCTTTCATGTTCTTAGCCTCCCTAAAATAGCTTTGTCAAATACAGTAGAAAGGAAAAATCCCCCTCTGGCTCCTGTGTGCATGCTTTCAGTCGGAGGAAGCACACCCACCTCAGAGCCTGACCTGCTTGCTCTATTAGGTGAGGAGATACCCTTTTTTCTCCTAGTCGCAGGTATGTTCTGCACAGAGAAAGAGAGAGAGATAGACCATCCCTTTTTGTCTTGAAGATAGTGCAGCCCTCCCCTGAGCAGCAGCAGCCTGATTGCTTTTAGTCTGCCTGCTTGTTTGGTATGCATGAGCACAGCTGCACCAAAAGAGAGGAGGCAGCTTTCTTGAGGTTGATCAGATGCTGGAAGCAACTGTACTTTGCCACCATTGAAGTAGTGGGAAGTGCCAGTTCTCTAGTACCGAAGAGAGGGGGCTGTTGTTGGCTACTATGGTCATGGGGAATTGAGTGGACAAAAAGAGACCAGCCTAACACTTTTGGCAAGCCAGGTTCACAAAGTGGGATTTAAAAAAGGGGGTAATGATTCAGCCGGATGCTCCCCGGCCTCTGAACTGGACCATTCGGAAGCTGTGCCATGCAGCTTTTCTTCCATCAGTCCGACTTCTAAAGGTATGGGCAAGTTTTCTGTTGACATAAATGTGATGGTTTTGGAGGCTTCTCAGCAGTGTGTCAAGCAGACTCTACCATGAAAAGCTTTTATCTAGTTGCAACCTGAATTATTAATTTATTCGAAGAGATTAAGGGATTATTCACTATTTTGTGATATTTTCATACAACTGTGGTTTGTGTGTACCTTGACTGTTGTGTGCTATTTGCAATTGTATTTGCAGTCGTATTTGTGGTCTTTACTTACTAATACTGTAGTACTAGGGATTCTCTAAAGGCATTTTGTAAACAGTGGGCTAAATAATGACAAAGTGTATTTTCAAGGCCATTTTCTTCATGGCAAGGAGAATTTACAGTAACTTTTTTGTTGCTCTTTTATCAGTTGTTAACAATTATAGTATTTCCATATGCAGAACACATGTTGTACAGATTAGTTATAGGGAGATTTCTGACCAGCCAGTTGTAGTACACAGAATATAAAATAAATCCTGTGTTTAATTACTGCTTAATAGCTTATTTTGTACAGTGTACTGTATCTGATACAGTTATATGTTGTACACAAGAGTATTGCAAATAGGGTGTTAATTATACCAATTTACAGTACTCAAAGCACATAAAAGCCCTTGTATGGGTACGTAGTATGTGTATGCATGATGTAGTCATTATTTTTCACAGAAAAGTGTACAGCATGTGCTTGTATATGTAAAATAACAAAGACTGTGTCATGCAATGCAGAAGAGAAACAGATGGTTATTCTTTAGAAATACTGACAAATATGTTGTTAATGTTAGAACTCACTTAACTTCCCCCCCTGTCTAATAATTAAATCAGCAGCATGCAAGGGTTTGCATGACCATGTTTGTTTTAGCGTTGAAGAAACAAGCCTGCGGTAATCTGTTTATGCAGGGTAATAAGTGCTTGCAGTTTTTTATGAAATCTGAACTGAATTAATCCTTGCACTTTTTTCAAAACTACTACAAGTCCTTCTTCAGCTGGATGGAAAAAAAATATATATATATATATATATATATATATATATATATATATATATATATATATATATATATATATATATAATTTATTTCTCAGCAGATGCCCTTATCCAGGGCGACTTACAATTGTTACAAGATATCACATTATTTTTACATACAATTACATTATTTTTTTTATACATTATTTTTACATACAATTACCCATTTATACAGTTGGGTTTTTACTGGAGCAATCTTGCTCAAGGGTACAGCAGCAGTGTCCCCACTTGGGATTGAACCCACGACCCTCTGAGTCCAGAGCCCTAACCACTACTCCACACTGCTGCTTTAAAATAAACAATATTAAATGATGTGTGATAGAACCCAATTTGTTGCATGCAGCTAATTGCAGCCCACGGTTGATTTACATGTGTTTTACATACAATATGCATGTTTCAGTTCAATGCTGTATATACAGGAACAAATGTTATATGCTTTACATTTACCTCTTTAAAGAATGTTACTAGAAGTAAGAGCTACCCTTGTGTTTTGCAATTTTACCCACATGTCGAAATAAAAGTGCATTCTCAAAATAATATTTCATTTGTTCCTGAACACGGTTGCAAACACCCCCCTCCCACCCGGACCTTGGCCCCTCCACTTTTAGGGTGTGTTCACACTGGGTCCGTTAAGGTTTTAGTCTGCCCTTGTACGGTTCGGTATGTTTGGTGTGAAGTGTGAACAACAAAGTCCGCTTGGGAAATGAACTGTACCGAGTCCAACTAAAGAGGTGGTCTTGATCCGTTTGGCAAACACACAGAATCTGGTTCTCTTGCTAAACGTCATTGTGAACAACTGCTGGACTCTGTCCTTTTGCACAATGGAAACGAACTATACAGGGTAACCTGAAGTAAACATTTTTTGCATCGTTTACAGTTCCAATTCTGAGGAAACATGTAGAGCAAAAAACAAAAACATTTATTTGCAAACTACATCAGGGTTACCAGAGATCCCGTGAAAACTGTGATCGTCACAGTTTCAGTCGTAATTTGTTGTCCCGGTCGGAAACAGTAAAATTGTTAATCGTCCCGGTTTTGCTATTGTATTTTTTTATTGAAGTACAAAACTACATCAGTGTGCTCCACAAGTTAATAGCAGAGTAATGTATTCGGTTGTGTTAGTGCCATTCAAAAATTTAAAAAAAATAACCAATTATGTGGATTATTTGTTTAATCATTCTAATTATGTGTATACCTTATGTTTAAATGGTAATAGCTGATCAAATTTTGTAAATCTGGCTTTTTGTACATTTAACAGGTTTTGACTAGATGACATTATAAAGAACACAATGAGCTGCTATGATCTGCAATAAATTCACCCGATGTTTAATTTTTTAACTATTTAGTTATTATATATTGTTATTTTAACAGCTTCAGAGTTGCTACGTCGTCAGTGACTGGACAGTGAGAGAAACTGAAGCTCTGACAGAAATTTGGTCAGACACCAAAATCCAAGCTGAACTGGAGAAAACTCACAAAAATAGTACTAGTCTTTTCTTAGTTTGTGTGGCGGAGTGTCCCGCCCCTATATTTATATGTGCACTGTTTTTGTATTATTGTTTGCTGCGCGGATAAAAGCGCCACGTATTTGTTATTGTTTTTATAATTTAAAACCCAGTGAGGATGCGTGGCTGATCAGCTACTGATTATTTAACTAGCTGACAGTCACGCATCCTTACTAAACTTGTGCAGACTGTGGCCGAGGGGTAATAAGATAATTAACAGCTACTTAACCCCTCGGCCAGAGTATAAGAAACTGCAGCTGTCCGTGCTGCGGGGTTGAGTGTAGAGAGGAGAGTACGGGGAGCAGAGAGAGAGAGCGAGGAGAATATAACAAACAATTGCTATAATAAGATATACTTGTTTCTGTTTATTCGTTTGGCCCTCGTGCCCTTTGGTTTCTGTTTTGTTGTTTGTTTAAATCTTTTATTTTGCCTTGTTTGTTTATTAATAAATGCGCTGACCGCAGTGGCGTTCAGTTTTCACCCGCCCATCCATTGTTTTGGTTCTGTTACTTCCTGGTCCGTGAGGTCACCATACCTCACCACTGCAAGCCATCCTGTCACATATGGTGTCCTGCATGGGACAAACAACGCCTCCAAGAGCCGGGAAGGAAAGAAAAGGACGTTTTTTTTCTTGTTTTTTTTTTAAAAGTCTTTTGTGTTTGGAAAAAAAAAATGGATAAAGTGGATGCGTACATGAAGCGGTGGCATGATCGTCAGAGGGAGTTGAAGGAAGGAGGGGCTTCATGGTGCCTCGCCTGCCTGGAGTATGGGCACCTCCCTGATGTGTGCCCATATGAAGACCCCCTCTTTGTGCAGGCCTTTGATCGAGGTGAGGTGGAGACCGCGGAGGAGTGGATCCACCTGAAGGCCATACCATCACCACAGGTGGATCAGGAAACCTGCCTCACCTGCCTCAAAGGGGAGGAGTGGTGCTTTGCCATTGGCAACGTTGGGCACAAAGCACCTGACCAACCCCTTCCATGGCAGGAGGTGGAACTGCTGGTCCCGAAGAAGGGAAGGAGGGGCGATGCCAGGAAGGCGAAGAAACAGGCTCCAGCGCCGCAAGGGGGAGCACAGCATCCAGGGCCCTGAAGGGGAGCGCGAGCATCCAGCGCCCAGAAGGGGGGAGCCCGTGCATCCAGCGCCCAGACGGGGGGAGCCCGTGCATCCAGCACCCAGAGGGGGGGAGCCCGTGCATCAAGCGCCCAGAGGGGGGGAGCCCATGCATCCAGCGCCCACTGCCTCTGCCTCCGCCACCTCCACCAGCAGAGGGTGAATGCCTCAACCACCGTGAGAGGATTGCTTGCCCCTCCCACTTCCACCAGCAGTGGGTGAATACCTGCTGGTTCCATCTCCACCTCCACCAGCAGAGGGTGAATACCTGCTGGTTCCACATCCACCGTCATGGGAAGGATTGCTCCTGCCCTGCCTCGCACCGCCCAAGGATGCCTGCCTCGCACCGCCCAAGGATGCCTGCCTCGCACCGCCCAAGGATGCCTTCCTCGCACCGCCCAAGGATGCCTGCTTCGCACCGCCCAAGGATGTCTGCTTCGCACCGCCCAAGGATGCCTGCTTCGCACCGCCTGGGGCTGCCTGTTGCTCCGCATCGCCTGGGGCTGCCTGTTGCTCCGCATCGCCTTGGGCAGCCTGTTGCTCCGCATCGCCTGGGGCTGCCTGTTGCTCCGCATCGCCTGGGGCTGCCTGTTGCTCCGCATCGCCTTGGGCGGCCTGTTGCTCCACATCGCCTGGGGCTGCCTGTTGCTCCGCATTGCCTGGAGAGCCACCAGTTACAGGCTACGAGGGAGAAGTGGAGCTCCCGCTGCCGCCTCCATGGCCGGGGGCTCCCCTCCCGAGGGTCCGCTGCTGCTGCCGTCGTCTTCCGAGGGTCCGCTGCCGTCGCCTGCCGAGGGTCCGCTGCTGCTGCCGTTGCCTGCCGAGGGTCCGCAGCTGCTGCCGTCGCCTCCCGAGGGTCCTGTTTTGCCTGGGGTCGCTACCAGTCCTGCCATGCTGCAGGAAATACTGTGACTGGAACCCCATGAAGGGGAGCTGCTGGCCATGGAAAAGGGGGGGGGGAGGTCAGGCCAGGAGACCAGCCTCCCCAGCTGCACTTTCGGGGCAGGAAATACTGTGGCTGGAGCCCCATGAAGGGCAGCTGCCAGCCACGAAGAAGGGGGGGGGTGGTCAGGAGACCAGCTATTTCGCTGCAGGAGAAAGGGTGGCCGGAGTCCCACGGGGGGGAGCTGCCAGCCATGAACAAGGGGGGGGTAGGTCTGGACCACCCCAAAATTTCCTTGGCTGGAGGAGCCGGCCTGTGTGTGGTCCACTGGGACGCTACAGTTGTTGGGGTGGGAGGAGGACATCCCGCCGTGGCCGCCCCCGGAGACACCTTGCTTCCCGTTCCTGGGCCGGGACTGCTAGCCGGGACTTTAGGGACTAAGGGGGGAGGTGGCCGAAAAGGCCATGTGTGCTGCGCACAAGGGGGGGCATGTGTGGCGGAGTGTCCTGCCCCTATATTTATATGTGCACTGTTTTTGTATTATTGTTTGCGGCGCGGATAAAAGCGCCGCGTATTTGTTATTGTTTTATAATTTAAAACCCTGTGAGGATGCGTGGCTGATCGGCTACTGATTATTTAACTAGCTGACAGTCACGCATCCTTACTAAACTTGTGCAGACTGTGGCCGAGGGGTAATAAGATAATTAACAGCTAGTTAACCCCTCGGCCAGAGAACCTGCAGCTGTCTGTGCTGCGGGGTTGAGTGTAGAGAGGAGAGTACGGGGAGCGGAGAGAGAGAGCAAGGAGAATATATTATTATTATTTGTTTATTTAGCAGACGCCTTTATCCAAGGCGACTTACAGAGACTAGGGTGTGTGAACTATGCAGCAGCTGCAGAGTCACTTACAATTACGTCTCACCCGAAAGACGGAGCACAAGGAGGTTAAGTGACTTGCTCAGGGTCACACAATGAGTCAGTGGCTGAGGTGGGATTTGAACCGAGGACCTCCTGGTTACAAGCCCTTTTCTTTAACCACTGGACCACACAGCCTCCTATATAACGAACAATTGCTATAATAAGATATACTTGTTTCTGTTTATTCGTTTGGCCCTCATGCCCTTTGGTTTTTGTTTTGTTGTTTGTTTAAATCTTTTATTTTGTTTTGTTTATTAATAAATGCGCTGACCGCAGTTGCATTCAGTTTTCACCCGCCCATCCATTGTTTTGGTTCTGTTACTTCCTGGTCCGTGACGTCATCACACCTCACCACTGCAAGCCATCCTGTCACACTTTGTTTAATACCGACAGTAGGAGAACTGTGCAGAAATTCGTAAACTGCATTATTCTCCTACTGTAGGCATTCATACATGTACTAATTAAATTAGTGAAGTGCTCCCCAGTACTTTCTTCCACAGCAGTATATATGAATCTAAAACATGTTATATTAAAAACCAGAGCAATACATCAATAGCTGCCATCTGTCAATATGCCAGTTCACACACCATATAAATGAACCGAGTTCACTTGAAAATTGCACTGTGAACACAGACAGAAAAATGGAAAAGGACCAAAAATAACCAAACTTTAGTTAATATCCAAATGAACTTGGTCTCTTTGCTACAAGATAAGTGTGAACAGCAAGCACATGGACACATTGTTTCAAACTATACGAAACCAGACCAAGTCCGTTTGAAACAGATTGTGAACGCAGCCTTAGAAAGGTTCCGGTGCTGCTGATCCTCAGCATTGGTAATATCTAACAGAAATAAAGAAATCAGGCCTGGGATTTAAAGCAAATAATAAAAACTCATCTGATTAAAGATTTGATTCACTAGGGCAGGGGTTTTCAACCGGGGGTCAGGGGGTACGCAGGACGACTCAGAAATGCAAAAACAAAAATGAAAGTAAAAGAAAATAATGATATTGAATTGATTTTTTTACGGTATTATATATTATCTCTAAACCACTGTGCATAAATATTTGATTTTTGTTTAGCAGCTCAAATCTTTATAGAAGCCCTGAATCGCAGATGAAAAACAAAACATAGAATCTATCTCGTTCGTACTTTCCACCTGTGCGCATGCATATTTTGATTGAGTGGATTTCCACTCTGATATTAGGGTGGGTGAAACTGGCAATTCTGCCTGTGGAGAGCGCTCTGTGCTGCTCACAAACTTTGCTGTTTTCAGCGTATACTTGAATACTAACCGGTGAAACACAATCCTTATGCACTTTTTAGAAGTATAAATGCTCCGGTAAACCTAAATAATAACTACAATACTCATACTTTGATGGTTTTTTTTGTTTTATTTATTAGGCACGGCTGCATTTTAGTAACAGCAATATTGGCTGGTTGAATTTGTTTCCAGTGTTTGAAATGGATACAAGGAAAACGAAGGAAGAAAACACAGGAGTCTACAGAAAGTGCAAATCAACAGAAAGTTATTCTATAGTGGTTTAATTAAATTTGATTAATTGTCTATGGCATTGACTAAACTATCAAACGAAATGTCAGGCCTGTTGTCCTCCTTTGGTTTTACCCCTGTGTTGGAGTGTAATGCAACTTCATTTATATAGTACCTTTTATCCATACAAGTCACCAAACCACTTTTGAAACTTACAGCTACCCAGTAGCATGCAAAATCTTCCACTTTCTTTTGACCCAAGTAATTAATGTTGTTTTTTGGCTGCTTTTTTTGGGAAGTAGATGTCGTTAACCTGGAAGAATAGGTGCAAAGGAAGAGTTCTAATCACTTCCCCACCGTGTGACTTCTTAAGTGTGGCTTCATTGCAGTGATCTCTGTTGATTGAGTTCAGTGCTGCTTTACTGCATAAACACATCTCTAAATTACATTTTCCCACGTAATAAATGGCCTTGCCTCAAGCTTTGAGCAGGAATTTATTAGGCATCTTTGGGCTTCAACAACAATTCACCCACCATCCTGGATTTGACTCCAGACTACTCCAAATATCAGACCATTAAAACCAAATTAAAGTGAACAGTGCCATGCTATTGATTATGAGGTCTCCAGCAACCATAGGGTTTCAGTTTATGGACACATTAAGTTATTCATTTTATTTACAACTATATAACCCTTACATTTTCAGATTGAAAATTTCATCTTAGATAGGAAAGAAATACACAATGCCGATGCAACATAAAAGGAACTGTTTCAACCAATTATTGTTCCCAGCTTAAACATCAGTGACATTTTCTATAGCCATTTTAATGATCATTGTAAGGCAATGTAATTGGACTGCATCATCATAAAGTGAACTAACTTATTAATTTGCAGCTTTGCTGAAAAACAAATACACATTATTAAACAAATGGCACACTGGCACACTATGGATATTACTGTTAGTGTATATCAAAAGAAGACTTTTAAATGATACTTGAAAAAATCATGAGAATGAGAAAAAAATACCCTTTGATTCTCTTTGTCATCTAAAATGCAATTGTGTCAGTCCATGGAACTGCGATACATATTCTCTATTGAATCCTATAACAGTGGAGAGAGACGTGTGTGTATTTGCAGCTTGATAGACAGGTCATCGAGACGGAGGTTGGAGCTGACACACCCGCAGGCACCCAGGTTTTATTTCAAGCAAACAGCTCACATGACACTACCAGCGATGGCAGCGCATGGAGAACAAACATTAAAATGTACAAACAAGCTAAATAAAACACTGTACAAAAACGAAGATGGCCTGCGCTACTCCCCTACACAGGAGGTCCCGTTCATACACCTCGCTTTGATTTAAACCCTGATTGGTAAACAAACCTCAACCCTGGTTAAACACACAGCCATCCTCGGCTTCGGTATCTTCTTCAACAATTAACCCCCAATTCCGGTTACACACCTGATTGTCGGCGGTTTCGGCTTCTTCTCTTTAAAGCTCCAATCCTGGTTAAGATACACTGTCATCAGAAGGTTTCAGCTGTGTGTTTTGATAGCGTGGATGGTCCTAATCCTGTCGCTTGTTATGGCCTTGCAGCAGCCCTGAGGTGCACAATTTGGACCTTTTTATACCTGACGACCCGCTGGAACACACCTACCTGCTGATTAGGATCCCACAGCTGGCAATCACGCACAGCAGGTAGGCTCTCCCAGGAGCGTCAGGTTCTTCATTAACTATTTACAATATTTAATTTTTGTACCCTTGAATTAAATGAATTCCATTCTGATTTTGGAGTCAAAGTACTACATATTTGTATAGATCTTTATTTATTACCTGGTATAAGGGATTGTGACAGAGAGCGAATTAATCCAAGTCAACAATCTCCCTCCTGACCTGTGAGGGCGCTGTATAACAGGTACAGTGTGCCTCATACTGGATGGTCTGGCAGTTCATTCCAGGGTCGGTCGGAAGCCAGCCATCCAGGAAGGGGGTGGAGTCACAATACCAGAAGTCATTGCCCTAATGCGGTAAGCGATGTGTCAGTCTTGGACTGGAGGAGACGTGATTGAACTAGCTATCGCAGGGAGCGTGACTAAGGATATAGCAGGGGATGTGACGATGTAATCTGTTATTATTATTAATATTATTATTATTATTATTATTATTATTATTATTTATTTCTTAGCAGACACCCTTATCCAGGGCAATTTACAGTCGTAAACAAATACATTTCAAGAATCACAGTACAAGTATTAATACAATTAAGAGCAAGATAAAATACAATGACTTCAGTTCTAGTAAGTACAAGTATATTACAAAATAGGAATCAATATCAGAGCAGATAACAGTATCAGTGATAGTTACATCAGGATACGATTAAATAATGCAATACTACAGATTGAATAACACTAGTGGCAGATTACAGTACAGTACTCTGTAAAGTACAGGATTAAATTCAGTTAAATAGGGAGCAGATAAGTGCAAGTAGAGCGCATTAAGGAAGAGTGATAAAGTGTCCAGAGGGAAAAGAGGAGTTCTACAGGTGCTGTCTGAAGAGGTGAGTCGTGAGGAGGTGCAGGAAGGTGGTCAGGGACTGGGCAGTCCTGACATCTGTAGGAAGGTCATTCCACCAGTGCGGGGCGAGGGTGGAGAAGGAGCGGGCTCGGGAGGCAGGGGAGCGTAGAGGAGGTACAGCCAGTTTTCTAGTGCAGGAGGAGTGGAGAGGTCGAGTGGGGGTGTAGGGAGAGATGAGGGTCTGGAGGTAGCTGGATGCAGTCTGGTCAGGGCATCTGTAGGCGAGTACAAGAGTCTTCAACTGGATGGGAGCGGTGATCGGGAGCCAGTGGAGTGAGCGGAGCAGTGGAGTTGCATGGGAGAAGCGAGGCAGAGGTACCAGTACTTCGGAAAATACATTGGAGAGAAATCACCAGGAGGAAATGACCTAGGTTTATATGGATATGGTGGGCCAATCTCCATGGAAAAATAAAAATAAGTGTAATAAATGTTTTTCTCTCTCTATTTAGTTTCGGATTGTATGTGTTTCCATGTAGTTTTCTTTTAGACTGAGAAATTCTTGTTCCAAATGCAAATAAACAAATTCATATTAAAATATGGGAGGCTATGTTTGTGCCTGAGTTCCAATTTGGCCTTGCGTGACTTACTGATATCGTACTTCTTTATTAAACCGGGTTTCCATGAAGTTTTTAGGATGTCTTAAAACACAGCCTGCCTCATTTGTCCCCCAAAAAACAAAACAAAACAAAAAAAAAACAGACAAGCTGTAGCATTACACAAATAATAATTTAAAAAACAACATTCCATAAGAAAGCGCTGTGTACTATCCTTGAATTATTTGTGAAACATTTTTACATATTTGTAAGAGATAAAGACAACACATTTCCAGATAACTTGCTTTTACGACAAAAGAGTCTGCAGTTTGCACTTCCCATTTTGTATTTGAAAGTGCCAGTAACTAGCGCTGTGGCCAATGCTCATTTTCAAAACTGGCGCTAATTCAAACATTGAATCAGGTAAAATATGGATCAGCTAAGACTGAATAATTTGTCATTAATGTTAGTCGAGCATGGTGGTAGTAAAACAGTAAAGGGAAGCAAATGAATATGGAAAGAGGGGTCCCCTAAACGATAACAGCACTGGACCCCCATTAAACTTAATTCGTCCCTGTGTGCCAGACAAGTTAGATGCACCATTTTTGGGTACAGCAGCTGCCTTGACCATATAAGGTACCATGTCAGTCACAAATAATAGAACGTTGTCATGGTTAATTCCTTCTGGCCAGAGCAAATTCAATGATTCGTTCAATAGTCTTGCAAAGGTAGTGTGTTTTTTTTCTTTTAATTCCTCTGTAGTGAGTAAGAATATTTTGCCAGCACTGTCTTTTTCCATGGTAACTATTACGACATTGGCTATATAACGGCCTGCAGCGTCAGCAGTTTAATCAACAGAAATCCAGATTTTCTTCTGCTTAACCGTACTGCGAACCATTTCATTGCTTCTTCGTATTATTTTGACAAATACTTTATTCTTAATGTTGACTCATTGGGAATGTGTTAGTTGGCATAGTTTGCAAAAAAATATTTATGATTTTTCAGTTTCAAAAAGGGGTATCAGCTGCTGTAAATGCACAACATAAATCTTTTGAAAACTGTGATGATTTGCTTGTAGAAGTAGAATCACCACTGCTTGATTGCAGAAGAAGCTATTTGGTTTTTTTAGCTTTTCAACTTACAGACTCCAGATGCTTGACTGTCTGTATATGTTGTTCCACGAGAAAGTGCCTATCATCAGTAATAGATTTGTCAAAAGCTTGACAAAAAAGTGTCAGTCCATCTATAGTAAATACATCGTCCCCAAACTCCAAAACGTACTGCCACAGCCGCACAGATTTGGAAGTCTTTGCTTTTGGCATTAGTATTTGTCACAAGACTTCTAATTTTAACCACAAAAATAAATAAAGAAATATGGCTTTGTGATGTAGTGGGTACTTGTGTCAGGATGGCAACTCACTACTCACAAACAGCATCAAGGAAATGCTTCAGGTTCTGGCACTGTCAATCTTTTATTGTTCAACTTCAATTTAATGACAAAAACAATAAAAAACAAAACAAAAGCCTAACTTTCTTTTGAGCACTAACTAAACACAAGAATTTTCTTTTCAGATACAATATTTCTCTGAAATACCTCTCCACTCTGCTATCCCTCTCCGCCACAAAAAAAACATGGCTTTGTTATTTTTAAATGGTGTGGTGTCTTCTCCAGGTGGTTAATTGACTGACTGATCAGGCAACCAGGAACTGCATGCCTAGCATCTCAGGCTGATCAAACAGACAATCAATCTCCACAGAAAGACACCACACCAAACCAATTAGCTAATTAAAACCATGTGGCTGTGCAAAGGGTGGCTGTCATGGCTCCAGGCTGTTCCCCTATTCTTGAGCCAAGATGGCTGCCAGCCACAGAAACATATTTTAATGTGCAGAGCCTCTCCCGTCACTGGCTCCCACCTCAAAAACTGAAATCCGAACATTACACGCATCAGTTTAAATATTTGTCCAAAAAAAAGTAAAATATGATATGAGTATAAAATATAGAATGTCATATGCAACAATATGCAAAATAAAATCAATAAGGCACTGTGACAGAAATATACCACATCACGCACGAGGTGACATATCACAAAATTGCTTATTTCACAGCATTTCACTGTCTAAAAATAGGTATTTCAAGATATTTCACTTTTAAACACAATATTTACTGAGGCAGAAAAAAATAGGATTGTCACAATTAAAAATACAGCATTTTCTCTACTTATTATACAACAAATGTTACTAAATATTTAAATTCTGACCTGAAAAACAGTAAATGCTAAATTGTAGAATATTTTGGTTTTTATGTCCACCTTTAAAGACATTCTATTTTCACCATCTGTGACTTATCAAACAAAACAAAAACATAAATAAGTGTAAAAATAACAACAGACAAGTGAAATGAAGTGAAATTTTAATGTGCACCTCCCCCCTACAAAAGGTCTCCAGCTCCTTCAGATGTAAACAGATTATGGTCAACAATGCAGTTTATATCCATGACAACATTTCTGACAAGCTGCGACTGAAGGTTATACCTTGGAAACTTTTATATAAATTTAGACTTCGCCAATTTTTTACCCCGGTTTTCTCCCCAATTTAGTATGCCCAATTATTATCTGTATCCTCGGCTCACTGCTCACAACCCCCCCACCGACTCGGGAAACGGCAGCTGGAGCACGCGTCCTCTGAAACGTGCTCCTGCCAAGCCGTCATTTTTCGCACTGCTGATCCACAGCAATGCCACCAGACCTATAGTGCCGGAGGACAACACAGATCTGGCGGCTCCACTGCAGAACCACAGGCGCCCTATCGGCCACAGGGGTCGCTGATGTGCGGTGAGCCGTGGATTCCCCTGCCGACCTAAGCCCTCCCTACCCGGCAGCGCCAGCCAATTGTCGCCGCCCCTAGGAACTCCGGTCACAGTCGGCTGTGACATAGCCTGGATTCGAACTTGCGATCTCCAGGCTATAGGGCACATTCTGCACTCCGCGTGGAGCGCCACTCGGGAGCCCCCAATATACTTTGGAAGCTTCATCGGTAATTCTTAATTAAAAAATAACAAAATACTAAATTATAGTCACCACAACCATGTACTGTAATATTAGCATATACACTAGATTATCCCAGCAAAACAACCAACCATTCTTAACTTTCATAACATGCCAATGTGAATATATTCTTGTTTGCACAGTAAGTGAATATTTCGTTATGACAAAAGGATGCTTTTTTTCACAAAACACACATTTTTAATTATATAATGTTTTCTGAAACACCAAAATAAAGATTTAAAGGAATAGAAATTGATACCTAATCCTTCTGAAATAATTTTTTGAAATTCCCAAAGCAGATAGTCATAAACATCTTTTTCCCTGTAAAACAATCTTAAAGAAAGAAGATGATAAAAAGGTAATGTTACCATAAATGAAATATGTGAGAGAGAAAAAAAAAAACACTACCAGACCCAAGCGCCTGGAACACCAACAGTACTGCCCTGTAATTATGGGTAATGGGTGGCCAGCCACCAGTACCTAAACCAGAGCTGTCTGTCTTGCTTGTTTCCGTTTATGAGCACAGAGACAATCCTGTAAAAAAACAGAATAACAACAAGTATGTATATATTGAATAGTGTGTGAAAAATGTATTAGCAACCATCTGAATAGCAGTGAATGTTGACAACATAAGAGCTTTACAGTACTGCATTGAAACAACAATCTCTGAGATATGTGCTAATGTGATCCATCTGGTATAAAGCCTCATGACATCAATAATTAAGCTAATTTTTAAAAGAAAAAATATGATCATCAGATCTTCAATGATTCAAGTCCTACTAAAAAGACATTCAAGTTACTAAATGGAGGCATATTAGAGAAAGGCAACACAATTTAACATTCAGTCTAT
Source organism: Acipenser oxyrinchus oxyrinchus (assembly GCA_030684275.1). Lineage (NCBI taxonomy): Eukaryota > Metazoa > Chordata > Actinopteri > Acipenseriformes > Acipenseridae > Acipenser > Acipenser oxyrinchus. The sequence goes on along the minus strand of CM060247.1, from coordinate 70,246,778 downwards.
ACACATGGAATTTGCATTATTTCCCTTTATGGCCTGTTATAAAGCAGTATAGCAGTGTTTCCCATTATGTTGCTTTCACCTTAATGTTTTAGATTTGGCTGTGGTCGTGTTCTACCATTCATTCCCACACCAGCCTGAGAGTGATGAAATGGCTCAACAGTGTTTCAATGCTCTATCGTTTCTATTTCCCAGGACAATTTGATGATTTTTTCAGTGCAGGGGTGTGTCTGTCTTTTTGTTTATTGATAAAATAAATAAAAAATAATGAATACATAAATAGCAATAAAAATCATGAGTGGACAAGCTCCACAGCCCCCCAAAATCGTGGGTACAGATGGCTGCAAGTAATACATCTAGGCAGTGCCCCCCCCCCCCAAATAAATACCAATTTTATAAAAAAAAAAAAAAAAAAACACCCCCACACATTATGTCAAAACAAAACTAAAACAAAATGCCCAACAAAACATCATGATGCTTTTTTCTGAATATTCTAGCCAAGAAGCAGCTTTATTTTAATACCACGCTGCATTTACGAGTGTACTTCCAAATGTTTAATTTGTTGCAGATACCTATTCAGACCGTTGGTGTGGTGGTCCTAGGGCCGGCCTTAGTGGAGGGTGACCTGTGCCCCCACAAAGGGTGCTGCGATCAAGGCGCCAAAATCAAAATTTCAATTAACAAATATGTTTGCAGAAATAAATATGTTTGCAGTATATGTTTAACAAATATGTTTGCAGTTTAGGTGTAAGCTTTGAGATTAACACTTATGCAATGTCACACACAGACACAATTGTGCCGGACACGTCACCAGTTACATCAAATGTCAAGTGCTACTTGGTACCAGAGATACAAGAACGAGATGGTAAACTCTGCTATTTTAACATTGGTAGTCCCGTCCTTGCTTGCGCGGGGAGTTGTGAGAAATAAGTTGTTCTGGAGAGCAGTTTGTAAAGGTTTGCTGCTTGCCTCAGTCTGAGCAGTCTCACGATAAAATGACTTCATATTTTCTACACGATTCAACTTGATTCATAGAGAGACACCCCTGCTTGACACTTACATATCACTATTAATACGATTAATGCATTTGTCTCGCCCGTCAACTACATTATATCGCCCAAGTCCGTCCTGAAATTGCCTGCTGCTCATGCATAATCATGAGCACACTGCCTTTGGAGGCGTGGCTTGCTTGTCAAGGGGTGGATGAGATATAATGACTTTGGAGAGGAGAGAAGAGTTCAGGGAGATTAGAGAGATTAATGATTAGAGTGATAGCAAATTGTTATATTATTAGGCTATATATAATTTAAATGAAATTTATAATTACAGTTCTGGAGGAGGGTCAGACACCAATCTCTGTGTCACCAAATTGAATCATTCAATTTACACATTAGCTAATTAAGATTGTTAGCACTATAAATACCCTCTTCACTTACCTCTAAGTTGTGTTTCAATTTCATCGTAACCCACCACCTCCCCATCTCCATCTTTCTTAAAAACAATTTCTATGTTCTATCAATGGGGGGTCTCAGCCTCGTCCAGTCGGCCAGGCAGCGAGCCAAGTTAGGTTGGATGCCAAATTAATGTGTACAGTATATACAACATACTTCTCTGTAAAATCGCATACTCCACATTCTCCACAATAAATATTTGTACTAAAACATTTTGTGATTGGTGTTTGTCCCGAACTACTAAACTATGTTTAAAATGGATATTTATTTAAATTGAAAAGCCATTTACTTAGAAATACTGTTTAAAGATCACCATCACGATATTCCACTATATAGATTAACATATGAACATGATTTTTTTTTTGTGTGTGTCAGATGAAAATAATGGTTTTTGGTTTGGCCTATATATAAAAAAGAATTATGTAAATCCAACAACATTAGTAATGCACAAATAGGGTATCCCCTCAAAATAACTCAATAATGAAATATATATTCATTACAGATTTGAAATAACCTTGACATTGCACTTAAATAATATGACAAATATTAAGAAATTAAGACAAAGAATAAGACATACATTTAATAAAATAAAATAGTTTATTAAACCAAGATTATTCAAATATTGTATCATTAGCTAGTTAGATAATCACTTACAAGAGATCGTCCCGCGGAAATCTAAAAAAGGAGTTAAATGCTGCACATCGTCGTGGCATGCTGTTTGTTGAATATACAGTACAGAGATGGTTGTATAAAGCATTTATGTCATATTTTCTGCCTCTGTTTATCATTGGGGGCTTCTCAAAAACCACATCAAAGATCTCACTTTGAAGCCAGTATGCGAAACATGTTATGAGTGCAGAGTAGACAGCCTCAGAGTTATCCGATACCAAACTACTGAAGTCTACGATGCTCTTATTGCATTGGCTGAATCGGAGAGAGCAGACGTTGGCAGCCGCTGTGAAGCGCTTGCGCTCGCAGACCAACTCACTAATTATGATTTTCTCAACTCTATCGTGGTGTGGTATGACATCCTTTTCCAGGTCAATTTGATAAGCAAGAGCATGCAAAGGAAAGGTAGCAATATTGTTGCAGCTACAAATATGATTACAGCTTGCCGCAACAATATTGAAAAATACAGAGACGAAGGGTATGAGATGCTTTCATAAAAGCAAAAGAATTAGCTGAAAAACTGTGTGTCGACCCTGTATTTAAGACAACTTCACGCCTTCAGCATAGAAAACGCCAGTTCAGCTACGAGGGTAAAGATGAAGTGATTACTGATCCCGAAAGCAAGTTTAAAGTTGATTTCTTTTACCAGCTGGTAGATACAGTGAGGGTCAAAATGGAGGAATGCTTTGAACAAATGAAGGATCATGTTGAACTTTGGGGCTTTCTTTTTAATCTAAAGCAACTTCCTGAAAGAAAAAAATTAACAAAATGCTGTAAAGACCTTCATCTCACTTTGAAAAATGGAGAAAGCTGTGACATTGATGGTTCGAACCTCAGTGAAGAACTAGGATATATAACAAATTTGCTGCCTCAGGACTGTAGTACTCCTCAAGAAGTACTCCAATTCATTTTAAATAATAAACTTTTTAAACACCTAGGAAACACTCAGATGATTATTAACTTTGCCTGTTTCAGTGGCAAGTGGTTAGCTTTTCTAAGTTGAAGTTGATAAAAAACCTACTTACGATCACCTATGGGAGATGAAAGGCTTTCTTCACTAGCTGTCCTATCTATTGAAAACAATGTCGTTCGCAAAATCGATCTTTCCGGAGCCATAGTCGATTTTGCAGTGACAAAGGCTCGAAGTTTTTTTTCTATGTTACTTGTTATGGATTTTTGATAAAATGAATAAATAGTCATGTTAAAAATATTTTTTTTTCTTATTCTTCATTTTCATTAAAATACTGACAGGGGCACCAAAAACAAACTTCGCCCAGATCAAAATTTAACTTAAGGTCGGCCCTGGATGGTCCGTCTTACTTTAATATACACAATCTCGATTTCATTATCGATTAATAGTAGCCTACTCACTTTAAGAAAAGCCTCCAGTAAAACTTTAAAAGACGATGCTGCACTGTCCTGCGTCATGTCTTGGTTTTCTTCGGTGGAATGTAAAGAGGGACAGGTTATTGATTAGATGTTGCATTTTTAAAAATGAATTTCATTAACGCTTTATATTGCGTGTCATTAATTAATCGTAAATAGATATGCAATTGCACATTAAATTAATGTTAAATTAATATTTAATAAATATGAAATAGCTGGTTTCTTGCTAAATGTTAACAAAATGTCGATTGAAAATGTAATTGCATATCACGTCCATTTATATTACGTTTTGTTACCCTTGAAAATATATAATAATTTCCCATTGTTTACATGTCCTTATTGAAAATACAGTTAATCTGACTTAAATGTTAATGGAAAGTAACAAGGAATAATTTAACATAAATTTAATATGCAATTGCACATCTATTTAATATTTATTTAACATAAATTTAATATGCAATTGCATATCTATTATAATATTAATTTATGCCATGCAATATAAAGCGTTACCTAAATTTCTTATGATCGAATACACTCAGATGAGGACTGTCAGTCAGAAAGTGCAAATGTGGTAACATTACATTTGTAAGCAGAAATCAATATTTTGTAGATGATTATTGTGAAGAGTCTGAATCGGATTCATTTGCTTCCCGAAGCAGATTTTCATTTGGTGGTTTGTCTAGATACGGCAGCAGAGCTCCTTGTTGCCGCTTGACTTGAATTTCTTTATATTTTTTAATTTTCCTTTTACAATGGCCCGACTCATACTTGCAAGGGGCCAACATAATACTCGCAAGACTGTTTCGGCTCTGAAGACGTCATACAATTTGTGACAGGTATGGGGCTCCCTTAGGTGTGGGGCCCTAGGCCGTCGCCTTGCTCTAAGGCCGGCCCTGGTAGCGGCCTCAAAGATGTACAGGAATGCAGTGTTCTTCCTGAAGTCGTAGGCCGCCAACACTGCAATTGAGAGGGGTCTTACCATCGGGGGGATGTTTGTCCCAATTGAACCCCTTGCTGGTGCCCCCAGTTAGGCAGGGCGGTAAAGCGGCCCACAAAACAAAACACCTCACCCCTCAACGATATGGGCCCTGCACCACAGGTGGCATAAGGGGGGAGAGAAAGGCTCCGTCTGCTGCCAGCATAGCTTCCTCCACTGAGGGGCCAGCCGTAGTCGGGGCCACTGAGGGGGCAAAGGAGGGGCCGCTGGAGCAACCACTGCCTCAGCTACCCCCCTCTAGCAGTGACAGGTGTACTGACCCTTGTGTTGCCATGGAGGGGGGAAAGAACACATCCCATGAGGCAGTTATGGGCTCCAGAAAGAACGTGGAACCCATGCAAGATCCCCTCCCTACGAGGACTGACCATTCGTCTGTCCTCTACAGAGGGGCCCAAACTGGAGACGGAACCATCTGGTTTGGCAGCATACACCAAGCCCACGTCCGCACCTCCAAAATCAAGGATGCAGACTGTCCCCAAGAAGGTTGCTCCACTGGTCTCTCCCGTCATGTCCCCTGGGAGTGGGACAGGGGGAGGATCAGTGAAATTAAAAATAAAGCGCAACGCGCTCACACAACAGCTTGAGTGTGTTGTACTTTTCCATCGAGAGGAGGGCGATGGAGACCTGGAGCAGAGGGAGGATGACACTGAGTCTATGTGTGGCATGGGCTCAGAGAATTTGTCCACCTCTTCTCCAGACATCCCTGCAGCGGTGCTCCTAGAATTTCTGAAGGCCACAATCTGCTGCAGGTAGAAGGCAGCGCAGGCCCTGGACAAATGGAAGGATTTCCAAAAAATCTTATGATCTGTGAAGTTCTTCCTCAGGGCCAGCAACGCCGAAAAAACTTCAGGCTCGGTAGTGCAGATCTGAGCCCGAAAGTTACACAACCAGTTGTTGAGCTGTGGGAAATCTTAGGGTCTCCTGTGAGCGTCACCAAAATACTGACAGAAGATCATGCACCACACTGGTACACTAAACACCAATGGCTGTAAAGTCCACTTCCGCAAAGCCCAGGTAATCTCCTACCTGAAAAAGGAAGGTTACTCTGTGTGCTTCCTGCAGGAAACACACACTACTCCAGAGGCCGAAGCTAACTGGCTACTGAAGTGGGGTGAGGGGTAGTGTCTTTCAGACACTTCACTGAAATGTCTTGTGGGGCGGTGACTTTTGCTGGATGTTAACCTTTTTTGAGTACCATCAGCGCAGATGAGTGTGTCATCCTTGGGGGTAACTAAATGCCGCTCTCGTCAGCATCTCTGAGGGAGCTGACAAATCAGCTCTCCCTGCTTGACATCTGGTGATGGTAACATCTGGATGCCTTTGCCTTCACCAGGGTGAGGGAGGGGCCGGTGTCTCAGTCCCGGATTGACAGGTTCTAGATTTCTCGAAACCACACGCATTGTATTCACTCCTCCGACATAAGGTTGGTGGCCATTACGGTAGCCCTAATGCCAGCTAGGCACACCATTGCCTACTGGCATTTTAACAACGCCTTGTTGGAGGACAAGTGCTTTACGCAGTCTTTCCGGGTCTTTTGGATGGTCTGGCACAGCCGACGATTTCGCATCCCCACCACTTGGAGCGTGGAAATATCTTCTGTTTGACCAGGTCACAACTTGAGGCCAAGTCAAGTGTTAAATATTGAAATACTTCCAAACTCTTACTTTCACTTCATCACCATTCCCCTGAGTGTTAAACATTATACCGCCTCAGACTGCTTTTTCACAAAGTAATGCAGTTCCTGCAGGAGCATTCAGAAACTTCATAACATGAAGCAAAGCCTCTAGTCTATGCTAAAAACATTAGACAGTTTACAGTCTGTTGTAATGTGAGTTATGTTTGTGTTTCAGCACACCCACACCTAGTGGCTTTATTTGCATGTTTTTTTTAGTTTTCTGTTTTAATTAACTCAACACAATGTGCCAGTAAGGGGACTGAAAATGTTGTGGTTTCCAGTACAACACAGAAATAATTGGTAAAAAAAAGAGCTCTAATTGTCAGCACAAGCAAACATGGTTTAGCCTTTTTCTTCTATGGCTACTGTAGCAGGGCAGAAGAGCATGGATGGGGTTCCAATTCTCCATCCAGATAAATGCAGATCAGATACCCTGTGTAGAATGTGCTTGAGCGAGAGGAGAAAAATGAAATAGAGAGTAAAAATACAATTGCTATGCGTGCTGGAAGCACTAGCACGGTACTTGTTTTTGGTGGAAGCATTTTTTTTCTGTGTGCGAGATTTGTTTTGTTCAAACCTTTTATTTAGTTCTCTGAGCAGTCCTTTTTTATTTATTGAACTAATAAATATGAGCACCAGCGCTTCAACCTGCAGTACCTGTCTGTGTCTCTGTCAGCTTCTTGGTCTGGGGATGTCACCACCAAGCCATCCTGCCACAGCTACAATGCCTGATCATTCTGAACGGTTTAAACGCTCTAGATTTATGTACCATTTTTCTGCCATCTTGCTTGCCTGTTTTTTATTGTTTTTCTGCTTCTTGGATTTGATACACTGTGATATTGTAACCTTTCAACTTGGTAAAGTGGTAAACATTGAAGCTGGTGGAGTCAAAAGGTCAAAGTATTACATGATTGATCAAGTCCATGGTTAATAATAAGAACAAAAAAAATGTAATTGATATATGTACATTTGGATGGTCTTATCTAATTAAAATCAAGTGCTTTGTCAATCATGAAATGTATAGCATTGCTCTTGTTTCTCAAACAAATCCTGCACAAATGGTTTCTATCCAATGTTGACAATCCACAGAGTAGTCATTATGTCTCTTGCTTTCATTCCATTTTCTTGCAGTCTTGGTTCTCTGCATATCTACTCACAGACTGCAGTGAAACCTTAAGTGCTCTGGAGACAATAAACAAGCTATAGAGTGAATTTAAAGGCTGGTGTATTTGTATTCTGTTGTGTGATATAGACAAGGTCTAATTAAGCATGGGCCTTAGTAAAGTCCCAATATATTATATCAGTTAACACTTTTTAAAATTCTTTATCTGAATTAATTACATTAAGGGGTACATAAGGACCTTTTTATTTTGTCCCCATGTGTTGCTACAACTGTTTACGTAAGGTGTGTGTATTTTTTTATATTTTTTTTATTTTATTTTTTTTAACATTTTTACCACTTTTTTAAACTTTTAAATTGCATTCCCTGCCTCAAGGTGGCTTCACATGTACCCGCATGAACCTCTCAGAACTAGATTTCCCATCATCCTCCTGCTCACTGGTAAATCCATTTCAGTTACAAATACAGCGACAGGGGGTAATGTTTACTATTTCTTGATACTGTGCACATCTTTCTGTTTTAACCACATGTAAAGAGGTTTGAGATACTGTGGTATGAAAGGCGCTATTTTGGGGGCTGTAATAGGGCCAGGAACAGGGGTAGATATGTGTCCATGGGAGGCGGCCATGGTGGGAGGTCATTAATAAAATAGCAAATTTTTTTTTTTAAAACCATTAGAATGCTTCGAAATGATTGCTTTTGGTTGGTCTATCAGTACTTCTAATTTTGTTACCAATAACATTGTTTGACATTATTTTGTAACGGTGTTCGTTCGTTGTCGCCAAATTCTGCAACTGTGATTTATTTAGGATGCAGGTTAAGTATTTAACCCCACCGAAACAGAATTCAATTTACATGTAACTGTTACTAGGACTCAGCAAAACAACACTAATTGTATATCGCTATTGTATAGGTCTTATAACCTTGATCACAATTAAGAAGACTAATTGATTACACTGATCCATTTATTGTCAGCATAAGATTCAATATTTCGATATGAGCACAACTTTAATTTCACAGTATTAGAAAATGTCAAATCTTAGAATATAACTTTAAATAGAAAGTCATTCAAGTTAATCAATTGACACATTTATAAATATCCCAGATTAGGAGAAAGAAAATGTTTCACAGTTATTATGCCATGCCATTTGTATTCTGTTAAAACCACCCAAAAAGATAACTAGATAAATAACAATACCATTTTATACCATCAGAAAGACAAATAAATACTCAATAATATTTAGAAATGTCATGGCACAAAATACTCAGAAAATAATTCAGTAACACAGCTCCATACAATTAACACGGGGAAACATTTTAACCAACAACACCATTAAAAAAGCCCCCATTGTTAACAGTGTAAAAAGTTCACGACTCAGTATTAATCCCACATAGATCAAGCATAAACAAAACAGTCCCTGTTTCTTCATTCATAAATGACCAAAAACATAGCGAGGAGTGAAATATAGCAATAGTCAATATATAAAGTTGATCCAGTCTCTCCAACATATTTTATTTCATCACATTTTTCACAGGCTGTTCCATAAACAACATTGCTATTTTTACAGTAGGTATTAGTTTTTAGTGGATATGTGTTGTTCTTATGTTTAATTATATATATATTTTAACTTTTGTCCATGTATTTACACACTTTACATGTTCTAGTGCAAGTATTTGTAGAACCTATTCTGTCAATTATTATTTTATGTTTACTGTGGACTAAAATATCACCTAAATTAGCTTCTCTTTTGAATGATACAACTGTGGCCTTAAGAAATACTTTTTTCAATTTTTCTGAAGTATGTAGATTCCACAAGTGTTTCCAAACTATCTTAGAAATATTAGCCAAAAGTTTAGAGTAAGTCATTACTAAGGGGACTCTTTGGACCTTTTTATCTCTATTTTTATAATCTAGTAGATCATCTCTTTTTAATTTATCCACTTTTCTTAACTCTGTCTCTATAATTCTTTCTTTGGATCCTTTTTTTAAGATTTGTTTTGAATACATTTCTTTGTTTTACATTGTCACTTTCTTTTGAGTATATTCTTCGTATTCTTATTCCTAGACCCTTTGGGATTGCCCTTTTAGTGTGTAAATACTAGTGCATATCAGTAGGTTTACAGAAGAGGTCAGGCTCAATTGAACCTTCTTCAAGTTTTACTATGGTATCTAAATATTCTATTTCTTTTCTTGTCCATCGAAGGTCTACCTTAATATTGCTGTATATTTCATTTGCCATTTTATGAAACTGGAAAAGAGATTTTTCTCCATGTGTCCAAACCTCAAAAATATCATCTACAAACCAAATGTATTCTAAAGGTTCTCTTTCCGATTTTCTAAGTAATTGCTCTTCCCATTTCCCCATGTATGTACTGGCAAAATGAATTCCTAATTTAGATCCTATTGCTGTACCATCGTTTTGTTTGTAATTCTTATCAACAAATGTAAAATAACTGTTGATCATGTTCAGCACCTCTTGCTGTTGGTATTGATTTATCTAGTCTATTATCTAGTGCTTTTTGACAAGCTTCTAAAGTTTCTTTACGAGGGACGCTTGGGTACAAGGATTTTACATCCATGCAAAATAAAATTGTATTCGCTGGAAGGTTGTGCTTTAGTGATTCAAGTCTTTTTAAAAATTGTGTTGTATCCTTAACATAGCTTGGTAATTTCTCAACATGTGACCTAAGTTGTTTTTCTGCTATTTCAGCTATTATGTGTGTTGGATTGTCAATCGTGCTGACTATCATTCACATAAGGTGATTTTCTTTGCGCATTTAGGATTTCCTCTTGCTAGATCTCTTCTTGCATTATGTGGCTGCATAATGCATAATTTTTTTGATATAATGCCATTATTGTATAGTCTCTCCGCAATTTCCTTAACCTCTTTTACCGATTTATTGATCTTATTGTTTTTAACTTCTTTTGTTATATACACTACCGTTCAAAAGTTTGGGGTCACTTAGAAATTTCCTTGTTTTCCATGAAAACATACATGAAATGAGTTTGAATAGGAAATATAGCAAAATGAATAGGAAATATAGTCATTGACAAGGTTAGAAATAATGATTTTTAATTGAAATAATAATTGTGTCCTTCAAACTTTGCTTTCGTCAAAGAATCCTCCATTTGCAGCAATTACAGCCTTGCAGACCTTTGGCATTCTAGTTGTCAATTTGTTGAGGTAATCTGAAAAGATTTCACCCCATGCTTCCGAAGCACCTCCCACAAGTTGGATTGGCTTGATGGGAACTTCTTACGCACTCATACGGTCAAGCTGCTCCCACAACAGCTCAATAGGGTTGAGATCCGGTGACTGTGCTGGCCACTCCATTATAGACAGAATACCAGCTGACTGCTTCTTCCCTAAATAGTTATTGCATAGTTTGGAGCTGTGCTTTGGGTCATTGTCCTGTTGTAGGAGGAAATTGGCTCCAATCAAGCGCCGTCCACAGGGTATGGCATGGCGTTGCAAAATGGAATGATAGCCTTCCTTCTTCAAGATCCCTTTTACCATGTACAACTCTCCCACTTTACCACCACCAAAGCACCCCCAGACCATCACATTGCCTCCACCATGCTTGACAGATGGCGTCAAGCACTCCTCCAGCATCTTTTCATTTGGTCTGCGTCTCACGAATGTTCTTCTTTGTGATCCGAACACCTCAAACTTAGATTCGTCTGTCCATAACATTTTTTTCCAATCTTCCTCTGTCCAGTGTCTGTGTTCTTTTGCCCATCTTAATCTTTTCTTGTTATTGGCCATTCTGAGATATGGCTTTTTCTTTGCAACACTGCCTAGAAGGCCAGCATCCCGGAGTCGCCTCTTCACTGTTGACGTTGAGACTGGTGTTTTGCGGGTACTATTTAATGAAGCTGCCAGTTGAGGACCTGTGAGGCGTCTGTTTCTCAAACTAGACACTCTAATGTATTTGTCCTCTTGCTCAGTTGTGCACCGGGGCCTCCCACTCCTCTTTCTATTCTGGTTAGAGCCAGTTTGCGCTGCGCTGTAAAGGGAGTAGTACACAGCGTTGTACGAGATCTTCAGTTTCTTGGCAATTTCTCGCATGGAATAGCTTTCATTTCTCAGAACAAGAATAGACTGACGAGTTTCAGAAGAAAGTTCTTTGTTTCTGGCCATTTTGAACCTGTAATCAAACCCACAATTGCTGATGCTCCAGATACTCAACTTGTCTAAAGAAGGCCAGTTTTATTGCTTCTTTAATCAGCACAGTTTTCAGCTGTGCTAACATAATTGCAAAAGGGTTTTCTAATGATCAATTAGCCTTTTAAAATGATAAACTTGGATTAGCAAACACAACGTGCCATTGGAACACAGGACTGATGGTTGCTGATAATGGGCCTCTGTACGCCTATGTAGATATTCCATTACAAATCAGCCGTGTCCAGGTACAATAGTCATTTACAACATTAACAATGTCTACACTGTATTTCTGATCAATTTGATGTTATTTTAATGGACAAAAAATTTGCTTTTCTTTCGAAAACAAGGACATTTCTAAGTGACCCCAAACTTTTGAATGGTAGTGTATATATATATATAATTTTGTTATATATATATATATATATATATATATATATATATATATATATATATATATATATATATACAAAGCCCACCTCTACAATTTATTTGATTATCCGTCACAGCTTGTGTTTTTTTCTTTTTTTCTTGCATGCCAAATCAGTCTGTTTTTATTGTGCAGTTACACAGCACTTCCTCCAATTTCACATGACGAAAATGCAGCAAAAACAAAGCGAACGAGACAAGCTAGGGTAATGTAAAGCAGTTAATCAATAAACAGTTTTAGATACTGTGGTGTATTTTTTTTTAAATCTCTGATCTTAGTTGCTTTTGTGCATTTCCATTTGCAAGTGAACTGTGATATTAGGGCCTTAACAAGCTCTATATTCTGCAATTTTGAATACTGACTTTGGATACTGTTTTAATTCTGGAAACTGTTTTTTTTTTTAAATCTTGTACTAAATTGCATTACCTTTTACGTTTTACACAGTTCTGTGCATGGGTAACATTTTGATTGCATTTTGCTGTTGGATTGTTTATGTCGAAATTTACATACTGCTACAATATGTACCGGATTTAAAAGTATGTACCGTATTACAGTTCACATGTCGTCTCTTTTGGCAAGCGATATTTTTAGAATCATATTGTTCTGAATTAAAATACTTCTTCTGTTGAAAATATAGTACTGTACCAACAAAACCAACTACAGTACATCTAAATGGAAGCCTAATTATTTTAAAACACAGCCCTTTCGGCTATGTATTTTTGACATTGTATCTTTTTGTGTTCCCTGAAAAACAGGAAAGGGTTGGAACGGGCCAAAATGAAATAATCAGATACAGTCAGTCACACTCGTTTAACCGTCACTGAAGTCAAAATTTTAAAGGGTTGGATATGTGAGTGCTGACTATAATGTATTAACCTGGCAGCTGGTTTAGTTTGCTTCAACGAAAAAGACACCAGCTGCATCAAAGATCGCTCTGTCCAGTACAAAAAGGGGACATTTCACATGTCTGTTGTTATTTTTACATTTATGTATTTTTTATGTTTGATAATTCACTAATGGCGGACATAAAAAATGAAAAATTCTACAATTTAGCATTTACTGTTTTTCAGGTAAGCATTTAAATATTTAGGAACATTTGTTGTTTTGCGTGAATGCATAGTATGTTTAATCATGAAATATCTTGAAATACCTATTTGTAGACCGTGAAATATTTATATGACTTTTTTACATCGAAAAAATTACAGCCATATCCATACATTTAAACCACCTACTCTTCCTCCATATTCAGACACATCTGACTGATTATATAGATTTTATAAACTTTTTACGTAACTTTTGAGTTGCCAGTGACAGTTTTTTTGGAAGGATCTGAAAACGTACAATCTAGTGTTAATGTTAAAATTTACATAACGGCTATGTACAAATGGTACTGTCAAAGCCTTTATGCTCCTGTTTAATAACAGGTTGTGTCTCTGCCTGAACAGCAGAGTCAATTGTTTCAAGAGCAAAGCAACACCAAGGTGAACTCTTGGTTTTTTCAAAACATTTCACTGTTATTTTTTCTTATAAAAATATTAGAAAAAAAAAATATTTTGGCTGTTGGCTGTTTTCTGGGAAAAACATTCACCTCCTCAATGTTGTTTAGAACTACAGTGCAAAAACGTGGAATTTCTGGTAAAGTTTGCTTTTTTATCTTTAAAAAAAAAAAAAATGAATATGTAGAATATTATGCTATGGCTTCATTTGTAATCTGGTTATTTATTTTTTACAGTTTCCTCAAACATAAAAAATCATCAAAATGTACATGAAACTAAATTAGCACAAATACTGCATTGAGTCTATATATATATATATATATATATATATATATATATATATATATATATATATATATATATATATATATATATATATATATATATATATATCAGTGGTTCCCAACCCTGGTCCTGGGGACCCACTGTGTCTGCTGGTTTTCATTCTAACTGAGCTCTCAGTTACTTAACTAGACCCTTAATTAAACTGATAATTTGCTTAATTAGACCTTTTAATTATTTTCAGCAACAGGTGCATATTTCAAGTTAGCTATAATGTGTTATAAGTATCTTGAACTCAGCAATTGTTTAAGAGCTGAAAACAATTAAAAAGGTCTAATTAAGCAAATTATCAGTTTAATTAAGGGTCTAATTAAGTAACTGATAGCTCAGTTGGAATGAAAACCAGCAGACACAGTGGGTCCCCAGGACCAGGGTTGGGAACCACTAATATATAGTGTATGTATACTATATGCATTTGCTGCCATAAATACAGTACATCAATAGTAGAAAAATGTAGTTGCCACAGACATTTCCTGTTTCACAGTATCCATTTTGTATGTTGTAGGATCATGTGAAATTGAGTCCTGGCTAAGAGGTAATTGCAGGTATAAACAAAACATTTGTCATTAATTATTTATACCTTTCATTAAACTGGATCAATAAAACTATAATAATAAAGGACTGTATGGGAAGAACAGAAGTAATTCCCTAATACAAAATGAAAACATAAATATCATGATAAGGGAAGTGTGGCAATTAAATAAAAGGGTCTCCTCTTAATAGAAGGTGCAATCCAAGTACAGTAGTAAGCAAAAACAATATCTCACAAACACCATTTTCTTTTGTAAAAATGTAGTCAGTTTGTATAGTTCTTAGTTTGCATAAGGTTTGTTTTCACATTTTAGTGTTGTTATGGCCCATATGGTTTGCCATATTGTTGCTTGTGTGTCTGCTCTCAAAGTGTGGGAGGTAGCTCAGAACAGATAGTACCCTCATGACCCTCTGCCAGTGAAATCTGGGACTGTCTTCGGTTGTCCACATGGTCTTTGCAGTGTAGATTTGAAAATAACATTGACATTATTGCTCTTCAATATTTCTACTTTAAAATATGGAGATGTAAGCAGAACTCAGTATGAAATACCTTGACATAAGGGATATGCTAAAGCTATTTCTTATTACATTCTCTTCCCCAATTAATCTATAATACATTTTGTATATGACATCTGTACAGTATGCATGCATGGCTTAGTGTAGTCATGCATTCATGCAGCCACAACTGTGAGATACAGCTGCAACTCTAATCAATATAATGCATGGTGTTCATCCTCTGAAGGACAGCTTTTCATGCTATAGAAAAAACAAAACAAAATGAATGCAACTGGGTTTCTGTATTACTGTACACCTGCCTGATGGAGGTTGATTTTGCTTATAGTACAGTGCTTTTCAATTACATTTAATCTAAAGCAACTGCAGAAAAAAGCAAGCTTATTACCCATTAATTATTTAGCACATGCTTAATTTGAATTTCAAATCCGCTGTTATAGTTTATTTTATTTGTGGGAGGTCAAAAAATCCCAGACTGCCTTCTTTCCCCCAGTTCCATCATTAATTTGACCCCGTTCACACTACTGTGTTGGCCCCGGGGCACCTCAGGGCTCGCCTCAGGGTCGCCCTATATTTAGGTCTGCAACCCCGTTCACATTTGCGGTTTAAGGCGCCTTTGTGCATTCAGATATGTTTTTTTTATGGAATGATAGCCTGCACTCAGAATGGAACAGCTACTGGGATATACAGTAACTCTTGATTTGTAGCAGATTTGTTGATTTGTTTCTTATTAATATTTTTTTTTCAATGCAGCACAGTAGCAATTTTATGGTATATATTTAAAAAAAACAACAACATATTATTGACTATTTTGACTTAATGTTATGGTGTGTCACATTATTCTCTCAAGAACATAGATGTATTTAGAATGAAGGAAACAGCAACTTGCTAGTGTTCACAGGTATAAATATTTGTTTTCATAATGGATACTTCACTCAGATTGCAATAACAGGTTGTACATAAAATGTCTGACATTCACAAGACAAGCTCACGACTGACCACCTAATAATACTGCTCCCTCCTAAGGAAAGACACAGATTATATAATAATTCATTAATTATTTTCGTATAAAATGGAATCATTTTATACAAAAATAAACTATTATTTAACATTCCCATTACAAGAAACATGAATATATTTTACATTACACATGTTTCTTCTCAGTTATATGTATTTGTTTAACCTGCATGACTACCTGCATGAATACCGTCTTTGTTTACAAACACGATCGTTAAACTATTCTGTTGTTTACTCGTTATTATTATCATAGTCATTATTATTCTCTAGTCCCTAACCATTACCAGTAAAGACTGAACATTAGCATTACCTCTTCTCTTGGAAGATTACCGAACCCATGTCCCACGTGTATATCTACGGCAGCTTCATTAAGGGAAGCACTATTCAGCAATACACCGTTATATATTAAATACACTTTGCTCAACAACATGCACAACACTTAATAAACTGCTGCTCACCAGTAGAATAACATTAACAATAATAATCATACTAACAGGCATTGATATAGTACAGTGAAAATACAATTTGTTACACTTTCAAATTCAAAGCAAGTTACAAGCTTACCAGTGCCATTAATCAATAAAATAAACAAACTTACTTTTTACTTCAAATATTACAAATAGTTCCTTGTTGTAAAATATTCATGTTAGTTCAATTCAGAGTTAGTCTTTGTCATCAGGATGGCTACTGTAAAATAGAGCTGCAGCATTTTCCAGCCAGATTGTTGTGAGACACTGGCATTGAGCACAGAAAAAATTCCAAGTTTGTTGTTGTTTACGTTTCCTTTCATTCAATTTATGTTTAGCGCTTCCCATGTGTTCTACAATGGTCGGTCTACGAGTGTAATCTACAGCCTTGCTGCATGAAGTACAAAACAGCACATTACCATCCTTGCCAAACTCGTTGATCTGATCTTTAGGGGTGATTGTTATTGTTTTCGGCATCTTTGAACAGCTCTGGATACTGAGCTTGAATACCGGAAGCAATTTTATTAGACAGGTATGCTGACCTAAATTTAAAGCAAAGCTGCCTGTTTATATATTCAATGTTATCATAAAAAATCCACGTTTTTCCTTGTTATTCCACAGCAAAGAGATTCCTATGATCCCTGCTACTGTGCTACATAATCAAATTGGTAATGTGATACAAAGTCTGCTTTGCGTTCATATATACAGTATGTAAAGGCCGGCCCTGGTCCTAGATTGCAGGCTGTGGTCCACATCAAAATGGTGGCCTAAATCTAGGCCGGCCCTGAGCTGCGTGTTCGGAGCGTTCACATATGAAAAAAGGCGGCCCTGCGGCGGCCCTGAGCCATCTTAAATTGCAAGTGTGAATGGGGTCAAAGTCCATGGTTTACAAAGTGATTCTCAGTCATTGGATTTTACTGCCTTTACAGTTACCGAGTTCTTCTCAAGAATGATACCAGCCCTAATTATTTTACTGCTTGAGTACTGTAGGAAGACAGTTTATTCAACATTCTTAAATCTTTAATAATTTTGCAGGATTTGGTAAAATCATTATTGTATGCTATAGGAAACTGCAATGCTAAAAGCTTTACAAGCAAGATTGTATATATAAAAAAAGCTGTAGATGTAGTGGCCCCATTATTCCATCTGGAATAAAAATTCAAAGTGATTTTGTGTCACACATAAGTTGACTTTTACAGGCTGAAAGACTAAATGGAATGGAGACTTATCTCAGCGGCATCCTCTTTAGAAAATAGCCTGTGTAGAATGCATAAAGGGTCTTCAGTGTACAGTATGCTGCTGCATAGTGCATTGGTACTTGATCATTTATAAAATACCAAAAAAAGGAAGAAAATGAAATGCACTCCTTGTGGAATGTTTTTGTTTTAACAACTGCTGTCAGTTGAGTTTCCAAAAGGGTCTAATGATGATTAAGTACCCTTTATTGTATCAATCTAAGTGAATACTATTGTCATGAAAAAGAATCATGCTACTGGAACGCATATATATTTCAGCAACACAAAACGTCTAGACGTGGGATCTGTAGCTAAGTTTTTGCTGAAAAGAAACAGCATTTAATGAAAGGACAGAATGTGTAGCATTTTGGACAAGTTTAACAACACATTGGTAATGTGAAACAAATACATGTTTACTGTATTTTTTAAATAACCTATTATTTGTCAGAAATGGTCTCATAATAATTAATAGGACATACATGGAAAACACAGGGGCTACTGGGTTGCTTTTTCAAAACTAGTTCAAATCAGAAAATGAGCTTTGTATTTGCCTCCTATTTTTCAGGCCCTTGTCAAGCGCTCACTTAGTCTAGTTACCAACTTTGTCTTGCCTCCTACGAGATGCTGCATATCAGAATACCCAATTATACAGAGACATGCTAGGGCATGAAATATTATTCTAATTTTTCTCTGCTTTGGTAACAGACACACACTCTAATAAATGCAGTGTTTCACCTTAAGGACATTTTTGAAGCCATCAGTAAAAGTGGTATGCTTTTAAGGTGTTTCATAAATTTAATTTAGAGTTGAAATGTTCTCGCAAAGGTTACACTTTAAGCATTCTATTAGGCGCAGCCTTATCACAATGCATTTGAATCATTGTAATTACATATTAAACCTTACCAGTGTGACCGATGTCAGGCTACTCTACATTATTGGCAGAATCTCCCTGTGCCCTAGGATGTCACCAAAATAAATGTTCCAGACTGGAAAGCTTTAGATAGTAAAATACCATTGAAATGCCATTGCAATGCTACTGTAACTGAATGATTGTTTAATCTTTAGCAGATGACATCATTATAGAATTTAGACTTACATTGCACATTGGTCCAGAAACAGTAACACTGGTACATACTATATGGTACCATGTTCCTGCATTTGACTGCCAGTGTATATCGCATTGTGATATCGTTTTTAAAAATATTAACAGAAATAATTGTTCATTTATTTTGTAAAACAAATGATATATGCCCAGTATTAGACATAATAGAAAGTGCATTAATAACAACATAAAAAATGAAATACCTTTTCTGGTCTGACCCTGTCCTTGAATAACCATCCACCCTTCAAATAACAGGTCATTATTCATAGTGATGAATTTGAAGACAAAAGGCATTGTAGCAAAGTGCTATTATCTAGAGACAAGTGTAATAACGATTCAGCTGCTATATCTCATAAATTCACACTCTACAGGATCTCTTGTATTGTTTTGGAACAAATTGAAGACACATATATATCTATCATACTTGGTCATTATCATATCAACACAAGGAAGGAAACTCTTACACCTGAAACAAAGTCTTACGATACTACTGCTGAATATTGCTAACTGCTACAGTACATGTTTGTTAACTCTTACCAATACTAGCATTTTGTTTGTAGTTCTTTATATATTCGGTTCTAGTATGAAATGGATGCCTTGATACACAGAACTGGCTAGTTCAATTAAAAACAGAAGAAACTGGTTAACGCACATGAGAACAGTTTTCCAATTATTCCAGGGGAATTGTGGAAAGAGAACAGAATTGTGTTTTGCTCAGTTGGCTTTCCCCATAACCTCTTAACACACGCGCTCACCTCCCATTAACAGTGTGACAAAAATGTATTGTGACTCCAGAATTAAAGATTTCTTTCAGCTGTGTTCTAAAAAGGTACCAACTTTTAAAGGGCAGCTCTGCTACTGACATATTATGTATTTGACACTAGGGTATGTGGATGTGAACTATCTGTCAGTCGGTGGCAGGTACTGTAAGTCAATTTACGTTTGAGTATATAGAAGAAATAATAATAATAATAATATATATTTTTTTTTTAAACAAGACATAGGTAGGGTACTCTATTTGTTGAGATATTAATTCTGGGCTAGCAGTGTTGAACTTTACTAGGACAGTGGATGTAATTTTCTTTTAAACACAATTTAATGGATAGTGACTTTAGAACGGCTCAGAGGCCCAAATCTCTAAGTAAATTAACCTACAGTGTAATACATCTGCCATTAAAATTACAGTTTAAATAAAAAATATGAATGTAGCCAGGACATTGGCTGCCTCAGCTTATCTGTGTTTGGAGTTTATTGGACTTACTTTGCTGGTAACATGGGCATGTAAGTGGCAGCATGCTGTTGGTGTCAATTTAATGAGCAGCCCGGAGGGGACAAAAAAATGAAGCTTGTGTCTCTCTTCAGCCTTAAAGGAATACAAGCACACATAGAGACAGAGGCAGTTTGTACACTTTAACACAAATTAACATTTCATTATATCACATTTACTATGAACAACTAAAAGAGCAGTGTGGTTCTTGACACCAGAATTCAGGGTAATAAAGTGTATTTTTGTATCATAAGACATAACAAAGATAATAACCATCAAGGTGACGTTCTTTGTTATGTGTATGATATTGAAAGGTCCCAGATTCCTCAATATAAGGGAAATTGATGGTTCTTTTTCTGAGGTTTAATAAATATTTATTTTGTTGTCTTTTGTTAATAATGTGCTATAGTAGTAATATTTTGACATACAGATGGTATCACAATAGTATAAACCAATACACAATGGCAATCGAGTGCAGTATTATGTGTCAGTGCTGTATTTATTATTTCACTGTTGGTAATGTTGTGACCCACCAATGTCTCTTTTAAGGTTAGGGTAAGGGTTAAATACAGTACTGTATCTCTTTGATATATTATTTCCATTATATCTGGGTAATGCAATAATAAACCAATTGCTACTACACTTGTTGGGTTTATCCAGTTATATTATCCAGTTATATTATAAACACCACGGTAAAGCGCTTTCCCAGGAAACTGACACTTTAATAATGGCTTCTATTAAGGTATTCTTCTGCCTTTGTAGAAATGTAAAGATACTGATATTGTCGTCGTTTCCCACCCCCGTCCCTGCAAGCCAACCTATTAACCCTATGCTGCATACGGAAAATGTCCATATTTGGTTATGAATATGAACACTTTGTGTTTAATTGCTTCTAGCTTTTAAACTCTAAATCAGAAATTAATACCCAATACACCTACAGAAAGGCATTAAGTAGATCTTTTCAGTAATGTAGTTTATTTTGTTGTGGGGTGATTTTTTTTTCCATATGAGCTACTCATCATATTTTTTCTTTGAAAAAAAAAGTACAAATATTTTAAAGAATTGCAAATTTCAACCTTTTTCCAAGTATTCCATAAAAAAACTTAGAGTATATGGTAGCTGCACAATTTGTCAAGGATTTCAAATCTGAAATCAGAATTGAATTGTCTTGTACAGTTCCAGAGCTAGATAAGGTTTTATAATACCACATATTTTACAAAAATCAACCCCGGAAACGGCAAATATGAAATATTAATAAAACCATTTTAAAAACTGCAAATTTCAACCTCTTTCCAAGGTCCATATATAAAAACTTAGAGGATATTGTTGCTTCATAATTTCTCAAGGATTTCAAATCTGAAATCACAATTGAAATATCACATTATTTTTACATACATTTACCCATTTATACAGTTGGGTTTTTACTGGAGCAATCTAGGTAAAGTAACTTGCTCAAGGGTACAGCAGCAGTGTCCCCCACCGGGGATTGAACCACAACCCTCCGGACAAGAGTCCAGATCCCTAACCATAAATATAGTAAAATATCTATTTACAGCCACATGAATAAGAAGTCACCTACTCCAACTACCCTATATATCTTAGAACAGATCTCCTTGAATAATCAATTGTCCCTGTGGTGACTTGTTAATTCATGTGTCATTTACTGTGTTTACACTTACAACTCAGACCTGATCTGGTCAGTTGATCAGATTAGAACATTTTTATCATTTGAGCCACCCGTTTACACTTGAGCACAGACCATAGCTGGCTCTGGAACCATATGCGCGTGCATAGCCCCTGAACTGTATTATTATTATTATTATTATTATTATTATTATTATTATTAAATTATTTAGCAGGCGCCTTTATCCAAAGCGACTTACAGAAAATTAAACAAAATATAAAAGTATATAAATGACAGGCTATAAAAATGCAAAGCAAACGCATATATACAATATAAATATAAATAAAGGAACAAATACAAAAAGATATATAAATAGGAATTTACAAATAAAGCTTTAATAATGAATAAGTGAGTTTTGAGAAGATGTTGGAAAGCAGTAACACAGTAGTGTGTGTCCAATGACATCATATCGACCACCCATTGCATGAAGACATTTCACCTCCCCAAAACACAGAGGCGGAACTGTTTAAGTTAATGACAGGCCTGTCATTGTGTCACTTGTGTGTTTCTACGTCAAGATCGTCATTCCATGCTAATTAAGATTTAATTTTGCCATCAGAAATAGAGTGAAGCATTGGAAACGTGCATATTGGACATTTAAAGAAACAGGTGTTATTGTATACATTTGCACATCAGACTGACAACTCTTCTTATATGTAAATGTCTACAAAAGTGAAACTAATTAGTTTAATAGCTAAAAAGAAATATCTGCGAATTTCAATTGTGTACATTCACCCCCCAGAACTCAGGTTTATTCATCTACAAGGCATCATGGTACTATTGATGATACAATTGAAAAAATAAAGCCTTTCAGAAATCTAAATATTTATAAATGTACAAAAAGCCATATTAGAAAAAAATAGATCAGCTATTACCATTTAAACATGTGATATGCACATAATCAGAATTATTAAACACATAATGCATAACATTGTTTATTTTATTTCAAACCTAATAAATTACTCTGCTGTTAACTTTGTAAGCACACTTATTATTTTGTACTTTAAATATTTATGTTTTTAATACAATAGCAAAACCAGCACAATTTAACAATGTTACTATTTCCGACCGGAAGAAAAAAATGAAAGCAGAAAACTGGGACACTTATTTTCACTTGTTATCTCACATGAATGATTAAATGTCTTTTCACATTAAAGCACAAGTATACAGTCTGTTTGTATTTTAGAATCCTCTGCCTCTGTCTCTCAGCGTTCTGTCGAAGATATTGTTTGGTTCTGTTGTCCGAGTAACAATCCCAACTTCCTGTTGCTGTTATCTGTGCCTGTTTGACGCTGACAATTGGGGGCATTGCCCACAAGAGTATGTGGCAAATGTGAGCCGTCTCAGGGACCTCAGCTTTCACAGTAGCAAAAAAAAAAAAAAAATGACAAAGCCGTCGCCGTGCCCTCTTTTGAACAAACCACTTTTAGGACGTCTGGACCTGGGTCAGCTGTGTTTACACTGCAAAAAGAAAAACACCTAAGCGGTCTGAGTCTGCGTATGAGTGGCTGGTGTAAAAGGGGGTGGGGTGCTGATGCATGCCCATCCTCCCTTTCCTTCCAACATTCTATGCAAACTATATACAGCATGTAAATAGTTTTCTCTAAATGTGTTGAGCAATGGCTGGATACATCACAGGGTGCCAACACTTCTCATAACAGTTTTGCTGAGAAAAGAGTACAAAGAAATAATTTAATTAACCTCAAAAAACAATGCCACAGGAATAGATGTTGTGATATAATAGTGCCTGTAGCTTTGTAAAGCTGATGTTATTACATGATGAACAGTAAGCGATTGCATGAGCCAATTGACTTTTTTAAAAAAATACTAGGTGTTGTTTGGAAGAAGTCAAATTGTGTGTGAATCAGAATGATAAGGACAGTCCTAAACTCTTTTCATGGACATAAACAGTCTCTCATAAGCTACTTCTCTTGCTTTATGTTCTTTTTCAATTATAACCTACTGTTGCAGTCCTGCATCTCTGTGATGCCCCCGTGTTACTACTTATCTTGCTATAGTCGGGGCTCCAAACACAATCCATACTTGACCTGTAATCATCAGAACTAAACCCACTCAATGTTATTTCCTGTGTACGGTGGTGCACTGCCCACCAATTAAACTTGACTGTCTCAAGGGAGGGTACCTGCACTATCACTGATCATGAGAGGCACTTTTCAAGGATCGGTGAATGACTGGTGGTTCGAGGTATTTTTTAAAATTATGGATTTCCTGTGATGGATTTTCTACATCTCTTTTTTCTTGTTAATAAAGGATTAGGATTCTCCAAGCATCCTATCCATTATAGAAGCCTTTGGGGAGATGGGGCTTTGAAATGTCTTGTCATCTGTGTTGAAGGCTCAGATACTACATTCTCATTTGTCTACAGAAATACACTGAGGTATTATTTAATTCAAGCCTCTCCTCATTCAAAAGTGCATATGCAAGATTAAACACATTGCACAGTATTAATACAGTATGAGCTATATCTGGCAAATGTTCAAACTGAGCACAGAATCAGTTCACAGTTCAAATAGAACAGTGGTTCTCCAAAAAAAAAAAAATTTGGTGGCCTCAGAGTGCGGCCGCGCTGCAAATTTGTCCTAAAAGTATATCAAGATTTTTTATTTTTTTTATTTCTATAATAAAACTGTTTCTCATTTAAAAAATGCAACAGCCCCTCTCAACTCTACTGGATCTTAATTCCCAGGCCCTTCTTATAATAAACTTGGAGACCAAAATCAGGTGTTTTGCTAGGTTTTGTTTTATTTCATTTTTTTGTATTGTTCTAATAATAGGTCAGACCGTCAAACTTAATAGGTTAGTCAATCATATACATTCATAATTAATACAATACCTAAGCTCAAGTTCATTACTAGCATATGTAAGTTAAATACATATAAAAACTACTTTCATTTTCCTGTTCCAATAACATGCTTTACAATTCTCTTCTTAAATTTAACAAGTAAACTTATTTGTAATGCTGTTATATCATTGTGGATGAGTGGTTTGCAGTGCACAGGTGTAGTGGTGATGCAAGTGCTCCAGACAATGACAGACACAAAGTACACGGTTCAAACCATTCTTTTATTTCCTTTTTGATCAGCTTGACCGTTGAAATAATAACGCTGGCTCTACCCAACTATGGGTATTGCCAGCATATAAACCAAGGGGGTTCAGTCCCGAAATAATAATACAAAACATAGACACAGATTGTCTCCGGACAGTGAGTGCTAGGTGCAGGTTGCGGTGATTTAACAGTATTGGTGTAAGTACAGGTGTAGTGCAGTCCGGGTTTTAGCGCTGGCTTGAAGTGGCAGCTCCCAGGTTTGTATTAAGGCCTTTGCACACTGGATTCGATAACGCATCAGAATTTAACGTGCGTCTAAACAGAAAAAAATGATCACATGCATTCCCTATTGCACCTTGCACACTGAGGCCCAAATTTATAAAGGGGAAAAACCGACCGCAAAAAGCCACGTAATGTGTGTGTTCAGTTCGACCGCACTCAGCATCAAAATAACGACCTATTTTATAAGACTAATTAGGTAAAGCAGGCCCAATTAGCGGTGGAGAATTACACGCCTCTCACAATAGGTTTGGGTCAACCCTGCGTGTGTAGGCTACACATTCCAAAAGATAATGAATGGCACACAAAAACCTCAGCCTAGTAATAGCCATGGTGATGAGGATGCTCAGAAGCGAAAACTGAAATTTACCAATATGGAATTGGAGATTTTGGTACAAGCAGTACTTGTAACACATAAAGATGTATTACAAGCTCGAAATACATCGCCAGGACAAATGCATAAAATATGGAATGGGCGGTGGCTTCTTAATAAACAAATTAACCACTTCAGAGTTTGTAGTAGGTATACATTATGACGCATCATCCAGTTACTGTGCTTCACATATTAGTTCAACTTCTTCTTTTGTATAGAATAATTCCAGGTGTATAGACTTTTCAAACTTCAGAAACACTAAGTTTTATTTACTTACATCCATGGCACTCAAACGGGTGGATAATCCTTCCATTGTTGTACAGCAATATGTTCAGCAACAATACCGCTTCATACGAACAGTCTTCAGTTTAACTGCGACTTATAGCATCATAAAGTCTTATGCAGTTACAACTCTCCTATTTGTTATGTTTGTCTGTATTTCTTACTCTATGTATATTTTAAAGCATATCTGTATGGTATATATGGTTGAAAAACTATACTTGCTCTAGCTACAAACGAACTGCGTCATCTGTCCCTCTGTCCTTTTTTTAACAAGACTGCCTGAACCAGTATTGTTAAATACCAGAACGCCATATAACAAAAAATACATTCTGTAGGCATTACTAAAATAACAGTGGAGACCTCATTATATATGAGACTTTTTCTTTCGTGCGCCTCGGAATATCGTTCCATCTTTTCTTAATCTCCTCCACCGTTCTTTTAATAATGCCTACACTCTAAGAAGTAAAGGCTCTGGTTAGAACCTTGCTTTGCCACTGTGAGGAGACCTTTTTAGGTGCTTCTAAGAACCTTGTTAACATGGATTCTATATTCTCTATTTGCAGACTTTCTTTTTTGTCATGTAAGCTATGAAACATGTATTGAAAATTGGAGTTTGCAAAACAATACTGTACTGGTATTATAAACCGTAATTTAAAAACTGACTTGATTAGAAAGGTTAAAAAATGAGCTCTTTGCAAAATGTTATAAAATGTTTCTTTGTCCATGAAAACGATGTCTCCACCTTGCCTTGTACATAGCCTACTGTCTGACTGCGGCAAATTAAAATAATCACGCAAATACGATGCCCGCAATTACCGACAGCTTTAATAAATTAGACTGAATATTTAATAGACCTCATTTGCAAAATCCCCTCCCAATTTTAGCGGTTTCGTTCAGAAACGCCCCAGAATTACATATGCATATACAGAATTACATATGCATCAAGGGCTAAAGTGTACAGAAACATTGCTCCTGCAAATCATGTATTAATTGTGTGTTTATGCCATTGCGTGTGTTTTATAAATCCCATCCAAGAATTCAGAACCCACAGCGCCCGTTTTACGGTCGTAAAACATGCGCAATCCTTTTATAAATCTGGGCCTGAGTCCATGATTGTTGCACGATGGTGATGCGTCAATTTTGGAATCGAAACAAGTTTGATTTGACGTGCATTAAAAATGACATTGACCAATGAAAAACGACTGGGAAGACACGTGGATTCTTGCAGTTCCCTGAACAAAAGGGAAAATCTAATTGTGTGTGTCGCCAAAAAAAAAACAACTTTATGATTAATCCAACAAAGATTACAAAGACTTTGAAAAAAAGAAAACATGTGGAGAGACTTGGGCATGAATGACATAAACACGTGGATTTTGTGCAGTATAGGTTATTACAAGCATATACTTTTTATTTCAATTGTAGTCAAGGAAGTAAAGAAACAATGGCCTAACCTGGAGACACCTCAGGGCAAGAGCGGTCAGGGCTTAATAGAAAAGAGGTGCAGTACATGTAAGTGATGGAAAGTATTTTCGGTAGCTCATTGCTAGCTTCACAACTTTTAGATATATATTTATTACAGGAGCAAGTGTTTGAAAAATTAAATGTTGGTCATATGGTTCCTGATGCTATGACAACCGTGTTTTGTAATATAAAAAGTTTTTTTTTTTTGTTTTATGTATTGCATAACCACATTATTATAGATCTAGTAGAAACATAATAATTAGCAAACGTTTTCCATCAGTGTTTGCTGATCATTAAGTTTATATTACATTTAACATTTTTTGTGTTCAAACTTATGTAAGAATGAACAGAATTGTATTTATTTTTTATTAAAATACTGAAACTAGGTATATTTACTACAAATCCTCTACTGCACATCAGCACTCTGAAGTAGGATATTAACACATCTAGTGTGCAATGGATTGACGGACGACTTTTTTCGGATGACGGATTCTAAATGACGGAACGGATCCAGTGTGCAAAGCCCTTTAGTCGTCTGACAAAAGACAAAACAAACAAAACACTGCACTCACGAGTATTAATAGGTTGTTTCCTTTCTCGGTCCTAGTGGTAACCACATTGTCACATCCCCAATTAAACCCTTAGTCAGGCCCCCTGCAATCACGTCTCCTCCAATCCATGACGATTACTTCGGTCAGTGTGACTCCACCCCTTTCCTGGCTGGCTTTCGACTGACCCTGGAATGAACTGCCAGACCAACCAGTTCGAGGCACTCTGTTCCTGTAATACAGCGCCCTCACAGGTCGGGAGGGAGATTGTTGACTAGGATTCATTCGCTCTCCTTATAACAGAAAATAAGATCACAACAAAACAAATGTTGATCACTGTACATAACATTTATCTTGTAAATTGGGCCAGTACCTGCATCTGTATCCCCCAGTTGTGACTCGCTTGCCAAATCCGAAGCAGTACTTTGTTGATCCTGTTTTTTTATGTAAACCTCACACATGACTTGCCATTTTAGAAACACACATTCTGGCAACGTTAAACATGACAAGGACCGTGAAATTCATTCTTCACCGTGAAAACTGTCTATTTTGTGTACTTTTACCCTGCACTTAAATCCAATTAAGTTATGTGTAGCAGTCCAGGTTCCTGGTGTGATTATAAGTTTATTTCAATTTCAAAAAGAAAACTGGACAGGATTTATTGATTGACACTAAACAGCAGCCAATAACCAATCTGGGCTCTCCTCACTGATTGGTAGATATGGGAATCCGGGCGGGTTTAGTATCCTAGGAGATCTCAACTGATATTGTCCAGCAAGTGAACATTTTGCAAGAGTCCAAAATGAATTTTAAAAATCTACAATAATTACTCCAGCGGATCGTGTACAATAATTTTGTATTCTACTGGTGGCAAACTATTTTGTACAACCTGCAATGCTTCATTGGATCACATACGTCGAGCTACGATCCAGCAGCATTTAGACTCAGACAGCAATCAAAAACGAAAAAGGTTGCGGATAGTGCCCTGCTTCAAAACGAAAGGTAAAAAAAAACTAAAACAGTGGCACGTGACAACGTAGTAATGTTAAATATTATTAGTTTCGCTCAAGACAGGTGGCTACAGTTGGGACTGATTTAAAACAAAATATGTATAAAATACATTAACAAAGCAGGTTACTCTTGATCTCTGCATCATCATCCTGTATTTGTTCAGGCGCATATTCTCAGTAACGTTTAGAAGCAACAACACAGATTATGTTCTTGACAGTAAGTTAATATATACAAGACATGTTTTTAATTTCATGGAATATTCAATTTCATTAAAATATTATCGATTTGGGGCTCCCGAGTGGCGCATCCGGTAAAAGGCGCTCTGCGTAGAGTGCAGGATGCGCTCTATAGCCTGGACGTCGCCGGTTCGAGTCCAGGCTATTCCACAGCTGACCGTGGACGGGAGCTCCCAGGGGGCGGCGCACAATTGGCGGAGCATCGCCCGTGGGGAGGGAGGGTTAGGTCGGCCAGGCTGTCCTCAGCTCACCGTGCACCAGCGACCCCTGTAGTCTGGCCGGGCGCCTGCAGGCTTGCCTGTAAGCTGCCTGAGAGCTGCTTTGTCCTCTGACGCTGTAGCTCTTGGGTGGCTGCATTGTGAGTCTGCAGTGTCCACAGGGGTGGTAGCGGTGAGCTGAGCCTAAAAACTAATTGGCCATTTTAAATTGGGAGAAAATAATAAAAAATAATTGGTAATGACTACATTAGTAGTCATTACTACATTAGGGTAAAGGACCTTGAATGCTATCTTTCAAATTATGTTTAAACACTGTTCCAAATCAAGCCACCGGAAAATCCAGTATTTCTGCATTTTACCTTTTTTTTCTGCTTGACTAAAGAAAATCTATGTTCTTGTACACGACCCCTGAAGTTGTCTGTCAATATGCATTAAGTCAGCTTCCTCACTGTCCTATACCCTCAGTCTATCTATGGCATTGGTTCCCAACCTTTTTCAATGTAGGGACCACCTTGGTGTTTTTATGTTTCTGTGATCAAGATGGCTTTGAGTGGCATGGGTGGTGACGTCAGCGTCCAGGAAGCAGCACACAAACAACCAGGGATACAGGGTTGAAACCGCTACAGCTGTATATTTATTACATAAAAAGACTTTACAAAAAACCCAAACAAAAGGGCACACGGGCCAAAACAAAAGGTTCACAAAAACAAAATACAAAATGAACAAACAAGTACCTTTGTAACCACTTCACAAACTTAGTAGCAATCGTCTGTTTGGCAATGTGTCTCTATGAGTCTCTCTCCTTCTCCAACCAACCCCCTAATGAGCCCAGAGTGGGTCTTTTTATACTGTGGCTGGAGCCTTAACTATTATTATTATTATTATTATTATTATTATTATTATTATTATTATTATTATTATTATTATTATTATTTATTTCTTAGCAGACGCCCTTATCCAGGGCGACTTACAATCGTAAGCAAATACATTTCAAGTAGCACAGTACAAGTAATAATACAATTAAGAGCAAGATAAATACAATGACTTTGCTAGCCATCAATAACTTAACTAGCCATCAATAAATCAATGACCTCATTACCTCATTAAGGCTCCAGCCACATTCTTCACAAGGTTTTTAAATTGGATGGGGAATTAACCCCATCCTTGCCACAACACACAATTCAAAATAATAATACATAATGCAAATAAATGCACAAAACTATAATAATAATAATAATAATAATAATAATAATAATAATAATAATAATAATAATAATAATAAATACATCAATATATAAAAGGGGCGGGCACCCCGTCACAGTTTCCCACTGACCACTTGCCATGCATTTTTTCACATTTTATATGTATAAGTACATGTAGAAAGTAAAGTATTAATATAACATACCTAACTTAATGAGATTCCTGGGCTTGAATCTTCACTACCAGGTCAGTAAGGAATGTTGTCATTTTGCACATTGACAGTTACTAATGGCAAACTTCCTGTTTCTTTTCTTTCAAACTGTTTATTTTTTCACATTCCAAATGCTTTGTAGATAAATGGTGTCAGTTTTGCAGGTTTTGTTTTTGTTTGACAAAACCTCTTGACAAATAATGCACTGGGGCTTGGGTCGTCCTTGGATCCAGTAAATGTAAATGCCAGTGTGGTACTCGGAACCATTCCCTTGTGTACCAAAATAATCTATCCATTTCTAATGCAACTTATTATTTGCCAGCTTCGCTCAATGTAGATATAAAAAACACCAGAATACAAAGACAAGGTGGGTGGGAAGCAATATGAAAAAAAATAAATGATTGGAGAGTATACAGGATGTTACCACTTCTGGTGGGCTGTGATGTGTCAATTAAACGGGATTGGTGGTGCACAGTTGACAGAATTTATAGCATTTTGGTTAAATATGACAGCGTCAAGAACAGACTGTAAACATTATTTCCAGAAGTAGTGTTAACAGAATTTCCTTTTGGCATATTGTATTGTGAGATATTAAACCTGGCTGAATAAGCCCATATAATAACATGGAGCTGAAATCAATCACACACAGTACAGAACAGTTTCATAGCCTCTTTTTGTTTCACATTAACTTCTGTTACTATATGCAGCTAACCTCTACAAAAATGTACTGAAACAATGGTATATTCCTATACCCCTGGCAACACATATATTGTTGAAAATCAAAAGCACTAAAACTGGTTTTATTTATTTATTTATTTATTTATTAATTTTTGTATTTATTTAGTTATTCAAACCGAGTTAGGATTATTCAATGCAGTGCACTACTTTTATGCTGAGTGAAAAGGCTGGGGCAGCCATATTACGTTTTTTTCTTTCTTTCTTGAGGTTCAGTAAACACAAGCAGTAGAATGACCTCAGATTAGAAAGCAGTGCATTTACATGAATGCTAGATGTAGATTTGTAGATTTAAAAATAATGCTGGCTAAAAAAAAAGAAGTCTAATTTTGACAAGACAAATGTGCCTTCATAATGTGTAACTTATTTAGTTAGTATTTGTTTCACATTAGAAAGCTGTTTCAGTTAATGGCAGCTTTGAAGGCGATGCTTGGTATTGCATCAAAGGGAGCTGTATTATATATTAATTTTATAAACACACCCGTAATACAAGAAAACAGATAAGCAGACCACCTTGAGTTTACTCACGGACCACAAGTTGGGAACCACTGATCTACAGTATTTAAATTTAGTATAGCAAATAAAGTTGTTTTTTTTTTAAAATCGAGAATAGTGTGGGGGTGTAGGGAGAGATGAGGGTCTGGAGGTAGCTGGGTGCAGTCTGGTCAAGGCATCTGTAGGCTAGTATACGAGTCTTGAACTGGATGCGAGCGGTGATCGGGAGCCAGTGGAGTGAGCGGAGCAGTGGAGTTGCGTGGGAGAAGCGAGGCAGAGAGAACACCAGGTGAGCAGCGGAGTTCTGGATGAGCTGGAGCGGATGGGTGGCGGATGCAGGGAGGCCAGCCAGGAGGGAGTTGCAGTAGTCTAGGCGGGAGAGTACCAGGGCCTGGACCAGGAGCTGGGTAGCGGAGTTGGTGAGGAAGGGTCGGATTCTTCATATGTTGCTCAGGAAGAATCGGCAAGTGCGTGTCAGAGTGGAGATCTGCTGGGAATAAGAGAGGCAGGGGTCCAGGGTGACTCCGAGGTTCTTAGCTGAGGAGGAGGGAGAGAGTGTGGTAGATTCCAGAAGAACAGAGATAGAGAGATCAGAGGAGGGGGAGGAGGAGGAGAGAAAGAAAAGGAGGTCAGATTTAGAGAGGTTGAGTTTGAGGTGATGCGAGTGCATCCAGGAGGAGATAGCAGACAGGCAGGTAGAGATACGGGAGGGGATGGTGGAGTCAGAGGTGGGGAAGGAGAGGAAAATCTGAGCATCATCAGCATAGAAATGGTATGAGAAACCATAGGATGTGATGAGGGGGCCCAGGGAGCGGGTGTAGAGAGAGAACAGGAGAGGACCCAAGACTGACCCTTGGGGACTCCGTGTTGAGAGAGGCGAGGTGTGGAGGTTGCTCCACGCCAGGTTACCTGGTAAGTGCGGTTGGAGAGGTAGGAGGAGAACCAGGCCAGAGCAGTGCCAGAGATTCCCAGGTCAGCGAGAGAGGATAGTAGAATAGAGTGATCGACAGTGTCAAAGGCAGCAGAGAGGTCAAGGAGAATTAGGACAGAGGAGAGAGAGGCAGCTCGGGCAGAGTTTAGTGAGTTGGTGACAGACAGGAGGGCGGTTTCAGTGGAGTGAGCAGAGCGGGTAGCGTAATAGTTATAGTAGACTACCACAGTAGTAATTAAAAAGGGGTAAGCTAAAGGTAATAATCAGTCACCAGACATATACCGGAGAGAGAGAGAGAAACTTGCCACAACCGAGCTGCACTCCCCATCTCACAGGGATTCAGACTTCTTGATAATGATGCCTACACTGGCCGTCATGTTATCTATACCAGCACAACACAAGGTCTGTGCTTCAAGTCTGCCCAAGTTTGCCAACCATACGCTCTGTTATGCTATTGCTTCCTGTCTCGTCTCTATGTGGGGGCGATAATTAGTCTGCTAAAGGATATTTGTATGCATAATTACATCAGGTTCACAGACAAGAGAGCCCTTCATCAGCAATCATTACACTGCCTCCCCCTTTGAAAACAACACGTCCCAGGTTGGCTATATTACATAGTCTCTGCTCCATGCGGGCTGGTGACATTCATGTACAGGCTGATCTCTAGCCGCTTCACAGCATTGCAATTCCAACTCTCCTCGCTGATCTGGTGGCAGGACAGAGTTGCCAGAGGCCCCTCCTGGTGCCTCTCTTTGCAGAACAGTTGTAGTTTGAGAGCAGTGCAATACTGGCAGTCCTCGCTGGTCTGGTGGCTGAGCTGAATTTCCAGAGGCTTCCCCTGGGTCCTCTGTAACAGGAACAACGGTTTCCATTACCCAACCTCCCGGCTGGTCCACAGACACAGGATGCCAGGTCTAGGGATACGCTGGATGTCCGGATCCCTCGGCCATTGTAGGTTGTCATGTACTGGAGTCTCTAGCACTGGATGATGCACGTCTCTCAGAGCAGGGGCACCTGGTCTAGAGCCTTCTGAAAAAGAGTCACTGACATAGGGTTTGTACAAGAGGTCAGAGATCTTCTGAACCACCTTTGGAGTTCAGGACACCGACCCAGTCTTCTGGCATTATCTCTAACCCACACCCTCTCCCCCATCAGCATATGACTAGTGACTGGCCCTAAAATCATAATAAAACTTCTGTTTCCCAGGGGCCTGTTGCTGGTGTTGCTGCACTGCCTGCCTCACCATCCTAAGTTTACCAGCTAAGGAGGTAGTGTAATTGCTAAAATAGCAATAGGACTCAACAGGTTTTATGTCCATGACTACATCTACAGGTAAAGTTATCTCTTTCCCAAAAATAATGTGAAATGGGGTGTGTCTTGTGGTAGCATGTACACTGATGCGATATGTCATCAGAAAATAAGGCAGTAACTCATCCGTGTTTGTCTGGTTGGTATCTATGAACAAAGAAATCATAGTAGCTAGTGTCTGATTGATACGTTCTACCAACTCATCTGACTGAGGATGATATGGTGTAGTGCATGCTTTAGTAATTCCTAGTAAACTGCAAACTTCTCTGAACAGGACTGAGTCAAAGTTTGTGCTTGGTAAGTGTGGAAGAATAAACTGTTCAACAACTCTTGGCCACCGTGGCAGCCACATGATTTGGCAGGGGAAAAGACTCAGTCCACTTACTCAGCAATTACTAATCTATACCTGTTCTGTCGTGGGGTTATAGGAAGTGGGCCTACTAAGTTTATAGCAACCCTCTCAAAAACGCTTGAAGTGCTAGAGGGACACATGGGGCCCAAGGAGCTAACCCTGTAGTTTTATGTGAGACGCAAGCCACACACATTCTGCACCACTCCTGAGCCCCGTTTTTTGCCAACCTGGCCAATAAAACTGAGCCCTAACCTTTCCCTTCAACTTCTCGACCCCCACGTGTCCAGAAGTAACATTGTTGTGGAGCATCTCCAATACCTGCGGTACAAATAACTTGGGAAGAACCATCTGCCTTGTATCAGCCAAATTCCATCCCAGATACCTTACTAGGAGTCCATCTTCAATGTGCAGGTGGTCCCAAACTCCACAGAGCTTCTGTACCCCCTCAGGCATCGTTTCAACAGGCATCTGTTCACTACCTTCCTCTTTCCAGCATCTCAGCTGCTGCAATATGGGGCCTTGCAGTTGGACAGCAGCTAAGTCCCACGATGTCTCATCCTCTTGGAAAGCTTTACCTTACCTCCTACACCTTGCCCCCAATCATACACAGCTTCTGCCGCCTATGCTGACCACTTTACGGCAGCATTCAGTCGGCTAAATTTTTGGGTCATTTTTGCCCATGCAAAATCCTTGTCAGACCTTTGTGAATAGCTCATGAATGTATGGCAGCTCATTATCTGTGTTTAACATGCTGCTTTTGATACGTAAACATCATTAATTCAATGCAAATGAGGCAGCGGCGGTATTCTGCCCCTTTTATTTTGCATCCGCTAAATCCTTGTTTTACGCATGGAAATGGGAATAGTGAATAGGACGGGGGACAGAACTTCGCACGGTAATCATGTTTTGTGTACAGTAAACTCTTTTCGTAAATGAGGCCCAAAGAATCAAAAACACATGGAAAAACAAGAACAAAAACAACATAAAAACAGAACTATGTACCACAACAGATCAGAGCTCACATGTAAGGAGCCAAATAAAAATACATTTAATATAAATTTAAAAAAGCATTATGCTATTAAGAGGTTGGCAGAGGCCAAACTCCAGGCCTGAAGTGTTGTAGTGCGGCCTTGATTTATACGAGCTGTGGAGTGTTCTAATTGGACAATGTCCCTGAACATACCCAACCAAACCTGTTGTGGTGTAGTGCTAGGAGTTATCCATGAGTGTAATATGGCTTTTTTAGCGGCCTCTAATCCTGCAAGTAAAATTTTCTGCTGGGATAAAATAAGTGAGAGCAAAGAATCATCATTCAGCAGGAGGCGGCATGGTTCAAATGGTATGTCTGATTCTAAAAGACAAGACAGAACAGAAGATACAAGGGACCAGAACTTAGCAATAACTGGGCATTTGATAATGTCTGTAAGGTGTGGCATAAGCCCTATGAATTATTTTTAAGTGTATAAGCTAATGTGCTGTGTTTTTAGAAGCTGTAAAATATTTGACCATATCATATCCCAATCAGGTGCAGAGCCTAGTTTGTCAAGTTCACGTCCCATGTTTTACAGACTTGTTATAAAGAGTTACAAAGGGTTGTATCAGAACGGGTTAGGCAGAGCACAAAAATCTCTGGATGGAGAGAAAGCTGCATTACGGAGCACCTGTTGCGCAGTTTGACTGGAACCCTTAAAAAACAAAATAGCAGAGGCTGCCACCACCCTCTTGCTCTGAATAAGATTATTCACCTCTCTTCCTTGTACACCCATTCTTCAACCCTTCTTTCCTACTTATATTTTGGTGAATAAACCAAGACCCTGAAAAAAAGAACCCAGATCTCTGTGAGAGTAACAAAGAAATGACAGCCCTGTTAGGGGGGTTACATACTGCTAGAGTATTACACTTTTAGGTCACAAGGTGTCCACACATAGTGGACACAGTACCGTGAGAAGGGATAGCGGGGTTGATCCAAGTGTAGTGAATTAGGTATACAAATTATTTAAATATAAATTAGTCTTTGGTCGCCCACTCAGGGACATCAAAATGTAAGAAATGAGACATCATTTTTAAGTTCTGGATCATGTAGAACTCGGATTCCCTTGACAATAACTGACATTCACACAACATGTCACAAATATAAAACAATAGTTTATTTAAGAATAAAAAGGGGTGCACATTAGTCTTTTAGATCCCCGTCGTACCATCTCCCAAGATTTTTCACTGGCTTCTCAGACACTGTTGGTATTGCCTCGCCATTAATGTACAACCTTTTATCTACTACTTTACCATTAATTATAGAGATGATTTAGTGGGCTTGAATTGCATGCATGCCCATTCAATGTTATTGGTTAATTTGCCCAATAACCTATTAGTGCAGGCTACTGTTGTAGTCAGGGTTGTCATGTCATCCATGTATGCTTGAATTGGTGGTAGTCGCATTCCAGAAGCCAAGCACTCTCCTCCCACTACCCATTTTGATGTCCTAATAATTACTTCCATTGCCATGGTAAAAGCCAGTGGAGAAATGGTGCATCCTGCCATTACTCCAACTTCTAGGCATTGCCATGTAGTGCTGAATTCTGAAGTTGAAAAACTAAATTGCAAATCTCCAAAGTAGGCTTTCACAAAATGTGTTATTGTGTTATTAAATCAAATGCTGCCCAAAGAAGTTCATGTGGCACTGAACCATATGCATTAGCCAAATCCAGGAATGTCACATGGAGCTCTTTCCTCTGAATTTGTTCACGCCGATTGAATTTGTTGCCAGATCACACTGATGTGTTCTAAGCATCCTGGGAAACCTGGAATGTCTGCTTTTTGTACTGAAGTGTCAATGAAGCAGTTCTTTCATAGGTAAGTTGACAATCTGCAATAATGCTGAAGAAAATCTTGCCTTCTATGTTTAATAGGGAAATAGGGTGAAATGGACTTTCTTGTAGAATCTTTTTCTTTTGGTATAAAGACTCCACCTGCTCGGCGCCATGTTCTTGGTACAACCTTTTCTTCCCATGCCACCTTCATCAATTTCCACAGGATTCGTAGAACTCCTGAAACACTCTTGTACACTTTGTATGGATGTCCATTAGGCCCTGGAGATGATGACGCCCTTGCTTTTTTCACAGTTTGCTCTACTTCTTTCCACTTAGGTGCACAGTCCTCCATTTGGTATTCTGGTGGATTGATAGGTGGGATGTCTGATGGAATTGACATAGGCTCCTGCCTATTTTAATCTGTATGTGTTTCCTCCAAATATCTCTCCAGCTCAAACTTAGATGCTTTTAGTGTGCCATTTTTCTCACTGGTGAATAACTTCTTTACAAATTTGAATGGGTCTTTATAAAAGTTAGTTCTCGTACGCTCCTTCTTTTTGTAGTGTTTCCGTAGGTGCTCAGCTCTACACAATGTTGCAAGCTTATCTTTTATGACCCTTTGTAACAGATTGAGTCCCTCCTTCTGACTTTGTTCTGCTCTTCTCCATTGCTTCCTCAGTTGTCTCCTTTCTCTAAGCATTCAATCTTCTGCTGCCATCTAGACTTTCCAGGAATAGTTTGTACTTTTTCCTTCCTTTTTTTAACTCCAAACCTCTCGCTTCCATATGCGTAGATGATGTCCCCAAATTTACCCAGCTTCTTTTCAACTGTTCCACTTAACCTTTCCAACACAAAACAGAGATCTGTGTTTACTGTGTCCCACGCAGTTTTCTCACAAGCTCTTGGACATTTAATTCCAGGCTTGTGCCCGTTGAGGTTCTTGTCTCTCTTATGCTGGTTTGTCTCTGGGTTCACAAGGATCATTAGGTTCATCACTAGCTGTGTCCATGCAAGTCCTCCTCACGTCTATGGCAGGGGTGCTGATATCCTGCAAACTGTGGTTTCCTTCCTGTCGCTGGATTTCATTCGACTGACTTGACTGACTTCGTAAGAAGTACTGATCAATGCGAGGCCCTTGGCCCTTCTCATCAAGCATTTCATTCTCCCTTGATGAATCTTCAAACCCCTGACCATTGTCGCCTTACTCTAGCCCGCAGACACAAACCTGATGTTCCATGTCTTTGCTAACTGCAGATCTTGAACTAGTTTTTTGTGAAGTGCTCTCCATTCTCATATCCGTTTCTGTTCCTAAGTCGTTAACCATGTTGTCCAACGTTGAGTCATCTTCTGCCCCCACTCTTGCAGACTCTAGGGGTATTTTTCTCTTTAATTTCTTAGAAGCCTTGGGCGGGTATCTCCAGCATCCTGTTCCCCTTGAAAACACAGAGCTGGATACTGCCGACAAGGGTAGTTAACCCCAGCCAGCCCAATGGGGTCTTTTCCCTCCTGTCAGCTGTCTCTCCAGGCTGTCGCGAGGTATTTCCCTTGTTGCGAGCTGCACTATTCACAGCCGTCACTGGACGTATCCAGATCTTCATGATTTCTATTACATGAGAGTAGATGTTAAAACTTCATGCTGATTGGAACTCAGCTCTCTCCAAGATAAGCACCAACTAAGACGTAGCTTTATAGTAAACTAATGTGATCCATCTGCGTCTCCATCCATTTGCATTTACTTCCATTTGATGATGTAGATATCTTTCTGCCTGGTGTTGATGGCTGAAGTGTAATGCTGGCTCCAGGGATCAGCTTATTTTGCCTCCCCAGCGCATCAGCACACACAACGGCTGTGATGCTGGCTCCGGGGATCAACCACAGTGTGGGCCATATAAAAATGTGAGAAACGTCAGCAGTGTGTCCATCTGTCTGTGGTTATTACATAGCCTATATTGTTTTCATACAGTGCTACGGTTATGCACCAATACAGCGCTGTGAACACGTTTTTTTATTTTCTGCACTCTTAAGGATAGTTCATTCAGTACAGGGTGGTCCGTCAGCCCCGTTGAGACTCACTCATATGTGTTTGTGGGTTGCTTTGAGCTCCCTATGAGATACTCTGATATAAACAAGCCCAGCATAAAGCTAATTTGATATGAATCATATGCAAAGTTTGAAATAGGTGAGTACACCTTACACAACATCATAGGAGCCTGTTAATTGCAAGATGTTATTTCCTAACTTTTACTTTATTTACAATTTAAGCATTTTTTCAGTACTAATCAATAATAATGAGGAAGTGTCTTTGAATTGAATTAGATGACTAAACACTTTATGTAGGCTTTTTTCTTTGCTGAACATAGCTGGGCATGAGGCTTGTTAAACTGCTTATGTATTTATACCATACGACAGAAATCACATGTGAGTGATTAAATCTTACTGTTGTTAATGATCATTTTAATTAACATTCAAACATCAGTGGGAACATAGAACATGCAATATGGATCACAGACATAAAAAAAGCTTCAGTCCCAGACAGTAAAGTACAAAAGCATTAGCAAGTGCATAATAAAACATCCACTGGGGTTAATGGTTTAGTGGTTTTGTTAGTTTACCAGAACGTCCAGCAGCTAATATATACAATAGCAGAATTATATATGCTGCATATAGCAAAACAAAATAATGTTTTTTATTTTTTTTCCAAACTTGTTCGTAGATTCCTTCTACGGACCAGTAGTAGCATTGCATTCAATAGAACAAAAAAAAATAATATAACAAAAAAAGGGAATGACTTTTATGTCCTTTACTTCTTTTTGGGTTTTTTTTTGTAGCGAGAGAAACAAACACTGTGGACTTAAACCATTCTTGCCGGCTGCACACATCCACATATGAATTTCCTTCAGCCTCCCGCATTGTACACCTTTACCCACCTTTTTTTTTTTTTTAAATCCCAACCCCCAAATGAAAAAGGAAAATTTCTAAAATGTAGAGAGGCTTTGTGACAGAAAGACAATGATTCTTGGTGGTAAATCTCTCTCCTGACCTGTGAGGGCGTTAAGTAACGGGAACAGAGTACTCTGGACTGTTTGGCCTGACACTTTGTTCCTAAGGTTAAAAGGAACTCAGTCATTTAGAAAAGGGGTGGAGCTTCGGTACATTAACTCATTGACCCGGAAGGGAAGTGATGTGGCAGCCATGGATTGGAGGAGTGGCTGCAATTGTTTACCAAGGGGTCATGAGTGACGGTATAAGTAGGGGACGAAGTGACGTAATCTGTTCCTTCAATTATGTTTACGGAATGACCCGGAAGGACCAGTGTTTTGAAATACATTGTGAGTGTTTTGTTTGTTTTGTCTTGTCTAAAAATACTGTTTGTCATTGTTTAGACGGCTAACATGATCCGGAGATGTCGCCAAAGGCCAGCACCAACCCGGACAACATCAGTGCACTTTGTTTCATTAAGGACTGTATATTCACAACGAGCACTAGAGCACACACTGTGGACTTGTGTTTGTGTTTGTGTTTGTGTTACGTGTGGGTCAATAAGAACGGGACTGTTTATTATTTGGGAACCAACCATGGATTTAAGCAGAGCATTACCTGCCACTGTATTGCCTGTTAACATTGTTAATTATTTACTGTTGTTACGCCATCAGGCAATCGGATTACGAACCATTAAACAACATTGCACCTGGATTATAATTGTCTGTCTGTTTGATCACCTGCACACTGTTAACCACTTTGCCACAGGCATACAGTGCACATTTGAGACAAGACAGGTTTTTAAATTGGTCATAAAACTGAAATAAATGAATATGTAAATTGAGCCTGATTCCTACATTTTATCCTGCAGACATAGTAGTAGGACTAGGGACGGATATTTCCCTGGAGGTAGAGGGCATGGGGAATTTGGTTATTGTACATTAGCAGGAAGCTGCTTGCGTGAGAGACTCAGAGACCAGGCATGCTGTAATCGAGAAAGAAATGCATAGCCGTCATAAAAGAACAAAATTAACCAAAAGCAAGCTTCTGTGCACCTCTCTTCCTGTGTGTGTGGGCCCATCCGCCCGCATGCAGTTTTTGTACAATGTCCCAAACAAACGGCAACCTCGCGGGGGCCCCAATTCTGCTGGGGGCCCTACACTATAGCGTCATTAAGTTAATCCGGACCTGTATGTGTTGAATAACAAGCACATATACAATCCACATGAATTTGGCTTCTCCTGTGGGAAGGGTTTCTCTTTGCACCGTCTATCATGGAATAATTGTATTTTGTTACCATTGGAATAAACATGATAGTTGTAATTCCATAAAATTAAATATTTAATAAATCCAATTAAAATGGTGGAACATTTCCAAGGTGATAGGCTAAAAACGGGTATATGCCTTGAGTCAGAAAAAATATATATAATTGCAAATTATACAAAGAGCATGTTCATGCTAGCAGTCACCTTTCTTTACACATCCCTAGTTTACTATCTGGCACATGCAATAAATCAACTCAATATGTGCGTTTATGCTTTTTTGACTATTATTGTTTGCCTTGTGAAAACTGGATGCACACGCGTCATCGTTTGTATAACTGCAGAGCACAGTTATGTGACAGATAATTTCCATTCATTAACAAAGTCTTGGAAAGACTTCACTCTAATAATTATAAATGTGTAAACATATTTGCATAGAGAACTGATGTTTAAGACATTTGTACACACTTATCAAGTACAGATTTTCTCATCCGCATTCTTTGAGCAGGTTATTAAAACAATTATTAAATACAGGAACAGTACTTTTTATTAAAAGCCTTTTATGCTTTTAGGACCTCAGTTGTCTTTTTTGTATCTAAATTGGTAGTCTTCTAGCAAGTTCCTTTTATGTGCTTTTTTCACAGTACCGTTGTGCAAACACTTGAGAATTAGTACTACTTGATAGACTGTTGTGTAAGGTTTTGTACTGTCGCTTTTTATATTATTGTGAGTATTTATTAATGAATAAATCCACGTTTTCTAGAAAGTAATGAGATGCTTCACAGGCTTTTTGTGCAAGGATTCACATGCTAATAGAGCCCCACTGCACCCATAGATCAGTTTTCTTATCAATAGATATTTGGCAGTCATTTTCGTTATAGGTTATGCGGTAATGGTTAAATTCAAATGCACAAAACCAGTTTAAACCTAGTTTCTCCCGCAGTTTTAAGAAGTGGGTCATTTCTATTAGTCATCCACTTTGCAAAGCACTTACTAAAGCAGTTTATACATCACTCTGTGAAATGTCCTCCTGCAGGTCGAGGCAGAAAGTCCAAATTACCGGTCTAAGCTTTTTGTGGCTTAGGAAGTCTAATTCATAACAACAACAAGTCACCATGAAATGTTTCTGCTCTGTAAAGATTCATGAAAGTTTGCATTGGAAAAGTTGTGCAAGAATAAAGGTTGGTAATGAAAGATTATGTAGGCATGGTGCCCAGTTCAATTACTGCATGCATTATAAAAGAAGCAAACAATGTAAGCACTT
Organism: Acipenser oxyrinchus oxyrinchus; assembly: GCA_030684275.1. Taxonomy (NCBI): domain Eukaryota; kingdom Metazoa; phylum Chordata; class Actinopteri; order Acipenseriformes; family Acipenseridae; genus Acipenser; species Acipenser oxyrinchus. The sequence continues at coordinate 70,204,217 of CM060247.1, read as the reverse complement.
TTACCACAAAATGTGACGTATCCTAGCAACAGGAAGATAAGGAAGCTTCCTTTACCCTCAATTCTTTAGCTTTTGTCTGAATATGTAGACATTCTTATTTCATATTCTGTCTTCTTTCTTGATAGTCAGCTTTACAAGTGTATTTAAATAAAATGAGATTTTTGAGAGCATATGCACAATTTTTCCTTTGCAAAACAGTTACATATATATATATACTGTATATATATATATATATATATATATATATATATATATATATATATATATATATATATATATATATATTGTAAAAGAATTGCACCACTCAAGGTTCGTTGCCCCTTTAAATCAGACCCAGGACACAGGAAATTGCAATTTTTAAGCGCTTACGCGCTATTTTTAATAAACCAAACAAACAAAAGCAAAATAAACAAAACAAACACCTAGCTCTTTTTTTGAGTAATAACTAACACACAGGACGGGAACCTAACTATAAAACAGGACAGCTAAGCAGACTCCTAGCAGTTCTCTCGAAGGAGGGGTAAATGTGCACACCCCGTGTTAGGAAAAAGAGACTGCAGAACCAAGGCAGAACGTCCCAGCGTAACTCAAGGTCGATATGGTAATGGGAGGTACAGGTGTGTGCTGACTTCCAGGTAGCAGCCCTGCAGATTTCTGGATAAGAATATCCCTGGAAGCAGCCCTTGAGGCAACAGTATATCTGATGGAATGAGCCTTAAGCCCCGTAGCAGGCTCCCTACCAGCCAACCTGTATGGTTATTTGAATGCTTTGAAATGCTAGAAAATGGTAATAGTGTATTGATACATGTCAATTTCTTTCATGCTTGCATTGAGATCAAAAGTGTAAGTAATTGACATGTCTCAATGCAAAATATAGTTCTATTTTTGAACAATGATACGGTTCTGCAGCCTGAAGTGGATGTGTATATGTGTATGCATGAATACAGCATCGGTGGACCATGATGATGGATGTCTCTTGTGTCACCTGGACAGAGTTGCATGTTCTATGTCTTACTTGTGTTGTCTGGTTCCTTTGGCTGCTTGTGTGGGGTGGTAATGGTAACGCCATATTTCCTTGCTTTTGTTCAACTCTAACTGCTGCATTAATGTCCTTTTTTATAATGCATTTCCTTGCCTTTTGATGAGACTATTTTCATTATAAACTACACCACTTCTGTGGAGGTGTTCCATACATGACTGCTGCATTTTACCACATTTTATTAGACATGTTAATGCAAAGAGTGCAAACTCAGTAATTCTAGCAAAATAGTTAAACAGTGTTGATCGTTTGCATCTACATAGTTTTTGAAATCTATGATGCATAATTGTAAGATAAGAAATGAAGGGCAGGATTTTCAAAAGTTGGTAAATGATAACTCCACTGTTAATCAAGAAATCGGTATGTAGCATCTTAACGAGCAGTGCTTCTTGCAACTATTTTGTTTGCGTGGGAATTTAAAAGCAACATTTTAAATCTGTGTTGTCATAATTTATCAGGAGTTAATTAGCACTTCGAAAAGGAGGATTTTACTTAACAAAAGACTATAACTCAACTTGAAACAGAAATTTGCTGTGACGCCGACGATACAGAGACCACCTAGATAATTCAATATTTGTAGTTATGAAAATATTTTAGACTTTTATATACTTGTGGTTATGAATGAGATTTGTACAATTTGTAACCTTGAGCCTGGAACAGACAGCCCGATGACATCACAGGAAGGGATGCATGGATGCATAAAGTACAGTGGCAATGGGGCGAATCAACAGGCGACAAAATACATATAGTAGTGACTCAACAGTACTAGCACACTTAAGTTGTACCTTCTTTCCTTTGCTGTCAACGAAATCCTTATGGTCACAGGCACATTCTTCTGGGGTTTTTGTGTGTCCAGAAAAGTGTTTACATTTCGTTACAATTTGAGATTCTGTTTTAAATTCCCACTATCTAACTGTAATATAGCTTTAAATCCTGCAAACAACCCATCTATTGAAACTAATCTCGTTTTAAATCTCGCAAGCGGAGTCTCCAATAGAAATGTAGTAATTTGCTGCCACTCAGTAGTTGGGGTGGTTTTAAAGTATTCAGAACGATCAATGATAGATAGAAGTCAGGAAGGAGGGACATTGCCCAACTGCACTGGGAAAGGTTTTTTTTTTTTTTTAAACATGAAAGGCATGAAGTCAGCGTGAATTGATTAATCATTTCCAGTGTTTTCCAGTGTTCATTGGCTATACACCGATTTCACTTTTTTGTATCAGGGGTATTTTATCCTTTTTATCCTATCCTTTTTATTTTATCCTATTTTATTGGTTAAAACGAAAACCAGAAGCCCTATTTATAATGCAATCTTCATTAGCAGTAAAAAAATAAATAATCATGTCCATGAAACATAAATGTAAATAATTGTTTTTACAATTGAAAGCAAGGATTTAACTTATTGCTCATTCTTCACTTTTTTAAGTGATTTTATTAAATGTAATGTTAAACTGTAGTTACGGTGTGATTTTACTGCAGTGTGCCTATTATTGGACCTGCAGTTTATTGTTCAAATCCATTTAACATAATAAGAAGGGCCTTACCAGATGATAAACCACTCTTATGAGGGTTATATTGCTATTAGAAAATGGTTGCGTTAAAAAATAACATTTACAGTTTTTCTTTTTGTTTTCTTCATGATTTTATGCAGCACTAGTTTTTGTGCTAATGAATACAAACATTTTCCTCAGTATTCTATGAGTAATATGGTTTGCTCAGAATTCCATCTGAGGTCTGGCAGCCTTCTCTCGAGCTTCATCGCAGCGGTGGACACTTCGTGGATATTTAACGAGGTAAAAGTTTCTACTTACATGGAGCTGTTCTTCAGTTCTTGACTTGAGGTGGTGGAATTTTTAAACACAGAAGTGCTCAAAGCCCAACACAAAAACGTAACCCTGTGCGAATTCTTTCGGTTTCAGCATTAGATACTGGAAGAAGCAGACGTTTCAAAGCCAAACTAGCAATCTTGCATGCAGAGTTGTTCCCATCACTATCCTGATAATTATACAAGTAACACCAGTACTTTTGGGACATAATTTTTAACATTTTCTAGAATGGGTAGCAGGGCAATCTTGTTTTATTCATTTTCAAGTGTCCCAAACGTTGGCAGACTTGTTTGATAGAACTGACAAGGAAAGATTTACACCTCTCCTTTAATTCTGCTAACACATCATTAATGAAAAGGAACTGGCAAGCATCAGTGGGCATGACATGTGATTTCCAGTCACTGTCAAGTACGTAATTTGTACGTGACATGAAACGAGGGTTCAACATTTACTGCATTAAGTATTTGACAAAATGTTCTAGCTCCTGAAAGATCTTTGTTGGGTAGACATCTTTGGTTTGGAATTTCTGATTTATTTATAGATAGACCAGTACTGGATGCAGGAACATGAAATACAATTTAATGATATCATTGCTGTACATTTGATGAAGCATTCTGGCTGTGTAGCAGTGCTGTTTGTCCTGGGAGAACTGGAAATGGAGCTTTAGTTCATCCCATTGATCTAGCACACGGTCAATGACTTTGAAGTGACACAACCAGCAAGTGTTACAAACAGCTGGGATGTTTTGGGGATTTTCTTAAACATTAATGGCTTTGTAAAGCTCTATAAGCTTCCTGCTGTTTGCTAAAATGGACAAACCAATTGTAGGTTTCACAGACTTGAAAATCAATGTTTTGGGAACACACTTCTAATGCATAACAGCAAGCGAGGTGTAATGAATGGCAAACACACTTAACCTTTCTTTAACAAAGAAAAGAGAGAATGTGTCTTACCGACCATAATGCTAGCTCCATCAATACAAATATTGATGAAAATGTTGTCTTATTTCATAATAAACAAGAACCCTGGTCAAATGCATCTGGTGTCAATCATGTGTAATAATACCCAATTTGACCAATCTTCATGAAAAATTAGGCGGGTTCACCCTTTTAATCTAGAGCCAGATTGGCTAAATGCTCAGAATATTAATGTGATAACTTGCAACAACTGTAAGTCGCCCTGGATAAGGGCGTCTGCTAAGAAATAAGTAATAATAATAATATGTTAACCTATTAAGTGTAGTTAGGGGGTGGAGCTAGGCCCCCTGCGCCCTATCATTTTCTTCCATCAATTAAATCTACTCTATTTAATGCTTAGCCACCTACACGTAGTTGTCCTGCATTTTTTCGTTCGATGACCCATCTGATCTCTCTTAAACCAGCTTAAGAGCAAAGATTTTTTTAAAAATGGATTACTCACAGCAACTCTCTTTGGACTCAGAGGATTCCAAGGATTTCATATCTGTAGCAGGGCATTCTCCTGCCGCTTCAAACCAGGGTCAGATCACTCCTCTGTTTCTGTCTCCGTTTAGCGGCTCCGTAAGATCTGAACAGCTGCCTCCCAACCAAGATTCGTTCGGTATACTTATACCAAGGAGCCAATCTTCGCCATTCTAAAGGACTCTGGGTTCAGGATGCACCTCCAGAGTGACTATACTAGAAGGACTGGACCATTCTAAAAACTTCTAAAAACCCTTCTAAAAAACAGAAACACGATCCCAGCAGGTAGCGATCAAGAATCTTTATTTATTCTCTACTGCAACTCCATCTCTGCAGAACTTTCCTCCCAAAAAAGCTTGCCAGCTTCGCTCAGCTGTTCAGCAGCCCCAATCAGCGAGAAGGCAGTCTGTGTCAGAGGAATACATCCCGACAGCTTGCACTTCAAAACAGAAGGTCCCTGCTCCAGCCAGCAAAAACCAACAAGAGCACTCTCTGATTTTTCAAGAGATTAAAGCTTTTATGCAGCCTATTGCCGACACATTATCATGTGTTAGTACCAAACTGAGTGATTTAGACAAAAGAGTATCCAGCATCGAGCAAGAGAAACGAACTTCAACTCTTTCAGTATTCTCCTCTATTCCTGCAGTATCAGCACCAGTCACAGCTACAGCTTCCGGTTCAGCTCTAACATTGGTCCCTTCAGAAGATCCTCCCGTCTTCAACCTCGCCACCACATCAGCATTTGGTTCTGTGTCCTCAACCACAGCCAGGCGTCATTCAATATGCCCACAAATTCGGTGCAATGTAATTGAAGGTAAGGATATCAATCTCATTTCATTACTAATGGTGACATCAGAATTCCTGGATGATAGATAGTGGATTGTGGAGATCTGTCAGTAACACTCAAATCCAGAGATCCCAGATTACGTAAAAATCTAACATTGGGGGAATTCGTTCTTGCTTTCTCCGTATTTAGAGATGTGCTATGCTCAGTATATCCTAACCGTAAAGCTGAATTAGACTCCTACGAATTCTACATGGTGGAGCTGTCTGTCAGATACGGAGGAACCATGTTCTTTGAATACCATAAAGGATTTTTGGCGGTCTCAGAGCTAACACATGTGGGGTTTGTGCTTCCACAGCTCACTCAACATCCCTCTGCCCTAAGGCTGCTATAGCATCAACTTCTAAAGCAGCACCTGGTTTCACCTCTAATTATTCAAACAGATCCTCCTTTCCCAATCCTCCTTTCCGCTTCAGCTCCTCCCGATCAATCCACCAGACAAGACAAGTACAGGCACGGAATCAGATTCTCAGGAGGAAGACACATTTGCAATAACTTCAACACCGGTTTTTACTCAAACAGGCAATGTAATTTCATCCACATGTGCAGTATTTGTGGAGATGCTCACACCAACACAATCTGCCCTTTACCTTGCAAGTGACTTTGTCCGATGCTCACAGTCTCCACCCCCAAAAACATTCTGGCATTATGTAACAAATTACAGAATCATCCTGACATCAGTTTCACCAATTACTTAATCAACGGATTAGAAAATGTTTTTTCAACTGGTTTCAGTCAAATTCCTTCTTCAAAAATCTTCATTCTGCTAATCAAGAACCAGAGTCAGTTCAATCTCTTATCAATAAAGAAATGTAAAAAGTATTTACAGTCGGCCCATTTTGAGGTCCTCCGTTTCCAGTCTATAGAATTAATCCCATTGGCATCGAAGCTCGGAAAACGTCAGGAAAAAGTGTCTCATCATTGATTTATCAGCTCCACGGGGTATCAGCAGCATCAACTCTCTAATTCCCCAAGATCAATTTTTTCTTCATTACATCACTATTTCGCTCAATTAAATTAAATAGGTAGTGGTTCCTGGCTAGCAAAAGCAGATACATCAGATGCATTTAAAGCAATGCCAATCCATCCTTCTTTTCGCCACCTGTGTGGTATATACTGGGAAGGAAAGTTTTACTTTGCCACTCAATTAACTTTCAGCTGCCGCAGCAGCCCGTAGATATTTGACACTCTACCATGTTCCTTTTTTGCTCCACCTGCTTGATGACTTTCTATTGATTTCCCCTCCATCAGATCCGCCAGCACAAGCAATCACCAATCTTAAGAGTTTCTTTTCAGAAATCGGAGTCCCGCTCTCAGAGGAAAAAACAATTGGCCTCCTTCATTCTCTGGAATTTCTGGGAATCATACTGGACATGGAAAAATTTCCCCGAGTCCAAACTCAGTCATATCCGTTTTCTGTTCCAGAGCTTTCAGATTAGTAAAACAATTAGAAAACGTGCCCTGCTTTCATTGCTGAGTCATTTCAACTTTGCAATTGGCATTATCCCCCAAGGGAGGACGTTTATATCTCGTCTACTCGCTCTTGCATCAACAGCAAAAAATCTCGACTCTTAAATTAATATCTGCTCAGAAGCAAGGAAAGACATTAACATTTGGTCTGCTCTTATTCAGGACTGCAATGGTCTTTCTATGTTTTATGACAATTTTATTTCAGCACCACACGACCTGGCTTTGTTTACAGATGCCTCATCTCCGGGATTCGGAGGTCTCTTAAACAATCAATGGTTTTCCAGTACATGGCCGCAAGAAATCGAGAATCTTTCTCTGCATCTAAAATCAACAGCTCTTCTCGAGATATACCCAATAGTTGCAGCTGCCCAACTATGGGGTCACCTCTAGTCTAAAAAATCATTATTATTTTGCTGCAATAATATAGCTACAGTGCATATCATAAATAAAGGCCGTTCCAGTTCCCTCTCATCATGCAATTACTGCGGCAGCAGTATGGATTTCAGTATCCAACAATTTCCTAATACAAGCTTGCCATCTACCAGGCATTTTTTAATAATGCAGCCGATGCTCTCTCTCGTTTACAGTTTTCCAATTTCCACAGTCTGGTTCCTACAGCTCTGCCATTTCCTGCAGCAACTCCACAGTTCAATCAGCTGATATTCAACTGAATCCAACCATCAGTAAGCTACTTAATTCAGCGCAAGATTACATGGCTCCAGCACTTGCCCCTTCTACTAGATCCTCATACTGTACAGGTTGGACTTGTTATGTAACCTTCTGCTCCGAAAACAGGATTAATCCTACTCTATTTAACCAGGACTGGATCATGGCTTTTATAGTTCATGCAAATGATTCTCTACATCTGGCACCAGCTACAATTAAATCCAATTTGTCAGGAATTCAACACTATTTTAGTTTGCTGTCCATCTCTTCTCCAACCATTCTGTCAGTCCCAGCCGTTCGTCTCCTCCTGCGAGGAATTTCTAAGGGCTCTCCAACTGCATCTTCTGCTCACCTGCCTATCTCTGTAGATATTATTGGCAACATGGTTTCAATTCTCCGTCAAGGCTGTTTTTCTCCAATTGATGACCCAACAATGGAAACTATATGTCTCTGCTTTTTTCAGATTTTTGAGATACTCTGAATATACAGTTCCTTCTATTTCCAGTTTTCCTACTCTGGGTATTGGCTGCAGTGGCCTTACATATATTCAGGATTCTCATTTTATCCTCTTCCTTTGTATTTCAAAAACAGATCAGCTTCAGCAAGGACAATGAATTCATCTTTCAAAAATTGACTCTCCTCTATGCCCCTATGCTTCCATGCTAAAATACATTATAGAACGTAAACCCAAATCTCCTTCCAACCCCCTATTCATCAATGCAAGTGGGTCTGTTGTCTCAAGACATTGGTTTTCTTCTCCGCTCTCCACTTTAGTTTCCAGAGCAGGTCTTTCCCCGCAATTCTATACTCCTCATTCATTCAGAATCGGGGCAGCCACTTCAGCAGCAGGAGCAAAGATTAACCAGCATCTAATAAACAATATGGGACGCTGGACCTCATCAGCAGTCTAAGCTTACATTCATTCTTCACCATCCGAAATATAATCTGCCCATCAGTCCATTGCTAGTATGTCCACAGTGGGGATGACCTATCTGCCTGGGCCACAAAAGGTTTCCTCCTAAAAAAGAAAATAAATAAAAGTGAAAGGGTTTTTTTCCTTTCCACTGTGCGGAACATATTCACATAGTCAGTAGGGTACAGTTACTAACCCCTGTGTTACGTTAAGCGTTTTCTTTCTTTTTGTGTTAAATGTTTTCTCTCTTTTCTTCTTTTCTATATGCATTGGCGGCTCTTCTTTATTCTTCTCATAAACGTCTTCAGCGGGGAGCCAGGAGTCCATCCTTTAGGGGGTCAGTGATTCCACTTTCTCCAACCCTTTGTTAAGCGCTGCTTCATTCACCTCTTAGAGGAGGGTTCTCCGTGAGTCAGAGGGGACCCCCGGCCAAACCCCTCCTTTACCATGCATGAGTTCTTGTCTTCTTCTCTTTCAGGTTCTGATGCCTCTATTTATGTGAGGGCCCCAAGCGGCAGAATCCCTCTTGTTTGTTGAGTCTCCTCAAAGATGATGACCCCTCTCCTGTTTGTCGGGTCTCCTCAGCAACGGAACCCCCCTTGTAGAATGTTGGGCTTTTGAAGAGGCGGAACACCCCGCTCTATATGTTCTAACATCTACTAACTTTGTTTTCTTTTCGGTTTGCGAGTCTCTTCTTTTGTTGGGTAACCTCAAAGACAGTACCCATCTTTGTATGTCGGTTCATCTCAGAGACGGTGACCCCCTCCTGTTTGTCGTGTCTCCTCAATGACGGAACCCCCCTTTATATGCGTAGGGCATTCGGAGGACGGAGCCTCTCTTTATGTTCTATTTGTTATTAACTTTATGTCCTAAACATTACAGCAGGTGGCCTAGCTCCGCCCTGTGAAGTGTGACCTTTTGTGTGATTTATAATTTTATTGGCTGCTGAGCTTGACTTGACTTGTGATTGACTATACATGGAATTGTGGCGATTGAAGTCCTGTGCCAGCAATGACCTAATGTAATGTATTGTAATTGAAAGGAATGGGGAAAAACATGCAAGACAAAAAATAGCCAAACCGCAAAAGAAAATATTTACCCGTTAGATGCTTTCAAAACCAGCCAAATTTGGCTGGAAAACCACAATTTTGCAGCACTGCTTCTGTTCCATGTTAATCAATATTTACACTGAAGCTAAAATATAAGCTGAATATTATTGATTGCTGAAACTTAACTACTGATTGATATTAATCTTTTTTTTTTGTACCAGATCTATTTTCTAATTTTCTAATTAATTGAATTCTTAAATTGGACAAAATAGCCTAAATTCCTTCTACATGAGTCAGGGCTTTCTTTGGGTTTCTTTAACTTTTAACCGCAAAGCAGCATAGCTATACAGAAGCTTCTTTCAGCTTCATTGTCCAAACTTTAGAAATAAAAAACGATTATAACAAGCTGTCCCCTCATGAATTTTTTTCATAGTAAAAGTATCAAAATGTACTAAATCATATAAAAGAATGGTAAATGACAGGTAAATATTGTAAAGACCAGCGAGGCATGGGAAAGCATATTAAAAAACATGGTAAACCAGTATAATCATAGGAAAAGCATGGTAAAACTGCAAAAATAGTGGTAAACAATGGTCTATAAATAGTATCAAGCTATCAGATTTGATGCAACTTAACATGTTACTACAACCTTTGTTAGATCAGGTGTTCCCAAACTTCGTTGGCTTGAGGCCCCTCATGATGTTAGGACATGGAGTACCTTTCATTGCAAACAACATTGTGCCTTTCAATTAAAACAATCTGTATCATTCCCAACTTCCCAACTTCGGCCTAAATTACAAGACAGTTTGTATAATAAAGTAATAAAGTAATTGAGACATGCAAGGCTAGTCTGCCTGTTGAGGACAAGCATGGCAGATGCTCTTCCTGCCTGGGGCCAGAGCACGCAAAGGAAGCACTGGTGTTTCTGCGAGTTTTGTGTACATTTCTCCAAGTGCACGCTGGAGAAACATCTCTCCCGCAGCTCTGCAGAGTGCTCTGCGTCCCTCACTCCTGCACAGTGCTCGTCCCCATCACCCTCTGTTAGAGAGGTCGCTGCGTCCTCCCCCCATGGCTCTGTGCCATGGGAGAGCGGATGATGCACTCGGGAAAGTAGCCCACGCAGGAAGCTGTCTTCACGGTCTTCCTCATCCTTCTCTGCCTCTCCTCCTCCTCTGAGGAAGAGGAATAAGAGTCGCCATTCCAAGCGATCGGTGGACTCGGAACAGATAGAGAAGCTCTGGGCAACAGGAACGGTGCTTGCAGAGTTACTGCGTGAGCATTCGGCTGTCCATCGCCGCCTCTGAGGAGGTGGGAGAACAGGAGCTGGTGTTCCCGTCTGAGGACGTGGAGTCAGACAGCACATCCCCTGCGGTTAAGCTCTCCCTGTCGGCACAGCTTCTACCACTGATCAAGAGGGCCACTGCAGTCTTGAAATTGCCCTGGCCTACAGAAGGTGAGACAAGGCAGTCCACCTTTGATGACAAGCCTACCACCTTTCCTGTGTCCCCCCAGTGCACCCTGTGCACTTTCTTTTTGAGATCCAGTTGTCCTGCTATTTCCAGGTCTAAGGACATCCTATATAGGGTACACGATGCAGAAAAGCTGTGCCTGGACCACTCAACCATTTTAAAAGTCAGGATAAAAATACATTTAATGGCATGATAAAAAGAATATCAATGCTTATGTAGTGCGGTTAACTTTAGCCATTTTAACTTTTTTTAATGCTTGTTTCATAGCTTTCAAAGGCTGCTCTGTTTCTTTTAGCAGGTTCAATTGCCCGGTATTATTAAATGCGCTTGCAACATGCACACTTAAATAGCATCTGTTTTATAGAGAATATTATTTCAGTCATCCCGCTGAGAGAACAAATAGCAATTCTGCAATGTGAATGTGGTTTTAAGGTTAGGGTTAAATTAAAGGTTTGGGGTAAAATTGTTATTTATTGTAAGGATTTCACTATTCACAATTAAAACTGGAGATCAAAATGACAAAAAACTCATTATGTACCTGAATTAATCACCAGTGTTGGCTGTGCATCACACTAATGGTGTTACTATACACACTTTGATAAGAGAATTGGAAGTTGAGAAAATAAAATGTCCAAAAATAATATCAGTTAGAATGCTTTTGAAAAAAGAACAGTTAATTAGCTAATCATTACTGCACAATTTATTTCCAGTGATTTGGCTAGTCTCTAAAGAATCTGTAAATTCAATTTCTTATGATTCCTAATGAATGCATAGGGTTATTACAATGTTATATTTATGTATGTTTTATTTAGCTTGAGAACTCACTGCTGTTATAAAAATGATTGCATTCATAACTGGTATGTATATGTAGCTTATGTACAATATTCTGAACAAATGTGTCCATTTTTGTGTCCATTTTTTTCAGGTAACTGCAAGAATCCACATGTCTTCCCAGTTGTTTTTCATTGGTCAATGTATTTTTAACGCACGTTAAATCGGATCAAATCGAACTTGTTTCTATTCCAAACTTGACGCCAAAATTGACCGTTGTACTACAATTACTGTGCAAGGTGCAATAGGGAATGCACATGATCGTTTTTTTTTCTGTTTAGACGCACATTAGATTTGGATGAGTTATCGGATCCAGGGAGCAATGGCCTTTATACTGAAGAATCTGTTTGTTTAGCTCAATCTAAACAAACTCTCCTAGGCACCCCTTTTGTCTTCTCCACTGTTGAATGGAGCAGTGGTTTGTATCCAAAGAGATTTTTTTTTTTTTTTACAGTAAACAGTATCCTTCAAGTAACCTCAAAGATCACCCAATGTAAATTTGCATTCTGAAACTGTTTTAGTTTCTTAGGAAGAAAAACAAAACAAGAATATGCTTAGTTTGGTACATGTCTGGTGTAAATTACAATAATTACTCTACATAATCATATAATACTGTAAAACAAAATCCACTTTAAACATTCACTAAACAGGTCTGGGGATTAAAGTGAAAAAGTCATAACATAATTATTTAATGTTTTCACATTATTGTTTCATATTAAAATACTTTTTACATTTTCAACATAATATCATTTGGAAGACCAGGAAGGTTGTATCAAGATTGGAATTATTTCCAGATGGAATGATTTCAAATAATAAATCTGAATACAGAACTATATCAGGGTACATCTAAATGGATTATTATTATTATTATTATTATTTATTTCTTAGCAGACGCCCTTATCCAGGGTGACTTACAATTGTTACAAGATATCACATTATTTTTACATACGATATTTATGGATTATGCAGGTAACAAGGAAAAACCAAAAAGGATCATTCAATTGTTGGTTGTCCATAACTGTTTGAGTCACATTTTGATAAAAGTACACAATATCCTTTGCTTTATATCGAAAAGGCCATGCTGCCAGATTGCTGAAGCATAAAATCAATGCATTTTATTGATACATGGCTGTTATTCTATCCTGAGTGGTTTTATTATTTGGCTGTGAAGTCACAAAGCTACATTTATTGAAACCCCTGCAGTGCAATGAGGTTGGCTCCCGCAGTGTGTCTGTGTAATTGGAAATTAGTTTGGTGTTTCAACACTCTACAGCATGGAATACTAAAACAAACGTTACATACAAGCAGTATTGGTTCATTTTTTTACAAAACTCAGAAAATGCTAATTCAAAAGTATTCATACCCTTTGATGCTATGATAGTGTTGTCTCCAAGGTGCTAGAAATTTCAATATGATAATGCAGAATCTAATTCTAGGAATGTCTAGAAAATGCTTGATTGTAGGTGAACATTCTTAGAGAGTACAAAAGGGTTAGGCATTGGATGATTGCTGTCATTGTCAATAAGTCAATATGGGAAAAAGTAAAGAGCTATCTGAAGACCTTAGGCAGAAAATTATTTATTGTCATAAAGCTGGAGAAGGATGCAAGAAGATTTCCAAGCATTTGAGTGTCCCAATTTCAACTATTGTTTCTATTATCAAGAAGTACAAGTTCACGAAGAACAAGTAGAAGAAATGTGAGGAAGGTTAATAACAATCTGAGATTGACTGCCAGAGATATTCAAAGTGAATTGGCTGCAAGTGGGACTAGGATTTCCATTTTAACCACAGGTTGAGTATTGCATAGTGAAGGTCTCAATGGTCGCAGGCCAAGGAAGAAGCCACTCTTAGGAAAATGTCACAAGGACAATCGCTTAAAGTCTGCAAAACGGCATTTGAATGATGGATATGAGTTTTGGTCAAAGGTTTTGTGGAGTGATGAAACAAAAGTAGAGCTATTTGGTCATGCTGATAGTTGTTACGTTTGGAGAAAGTGAGGCATACAAAGAAAAAAACACCATACCTACTGTCAAGCATGGAAGTAGTAATATCCTTCTATGGGGCTGTTTTTCCTCTACTGGCACAGGACATTTAGTTTCAATACATGGTCAAATGGATTCCACATCATACCAAAAGATATTGGCCAATCATCTGAAACCCTCCACTACAAAACTTGGTTTAAAGTTCCAACATGACAACGATCCAAAGCACACATCAAAATCTACTTCAGAATGGTTAAAGAAGAATAAAATCAAGGTTCTGGAATGGTCTTGTCAAAGTCCTAATCTAAATCCAATTAAGAATCTTTGGTATGACTTGAAGAAGGCTGTGCACAAGAGAAGTCCTTGGAATCTGAATGAACTGGAACAATTTTGTGTTGAAGAATGGTCAAAAATTACTAAAGCTCATTGACAAATATCCTAATTGTTTAAAATAGGTTATTATTGTTAATGATGCCTCAATTAGATATTAATTTCATTTTCCTTGTCAGGGTATGAATACTTTTGAATTAGCATTTTTGGAGTTTTGCAAAACAATTGCTGAAATAAATAATTGTAGACATCTATTTCTTGTAACATTTTTCTCCTCATCCACAAAAGCAAAACTTTTGCTACAAAAGATTTTTCCAATAATTATTTGTTTTCGAGAAATTTCTAGAAATTATAAATTTCCATTGGGGTATGTAAACTTTTGACTACAACTGTGAAACTTTTGTGAAGGACTGTGTATTGGCAATTGTTTTGTAGAGGACAGTAAACAAGACGATACCAAGGTGTGGTGCCTGATAGCAATTTAAACTTTTTTTGAACATCCTGACTGGGCCATGGCTCATGGAGCACTGGGCTGCATCCAGGGGTTCTTTAAAGTGGAACTGTAAATAATTAAAACTCACCATCACACTTATTCTGTTGTCCCATCTCCTCTGTTGAAGGCAAATTTTGGCTTCCCCATTCAAATAGAACTGTAATCGTTCACTATATATATATATATATATATATATATATATATATATATATATATATATATATATATAGTAAATATGGACTGGAGAGGAGGGAAAATTATTGACACGAGGGAAGACTATAGTTACCGACAGGGCTATAATGCCTGAAACCGCAGGTAACAACAGTCTTCCCGGGGGGCATTTAATTTTCCATAAGAGCTGAGTCTGCAGCACATTTTCAATATATGAGGCAATTAAAATAATAAGAGAGGCAAGGTTGGATAGTAAATATGACTTTATCTACTGTAAAGTCATAAATATTTGCAAGCCTTTTATTATGTTGTTCGATATGAAAAAAAACGTAAAAATGTATGCCACAAATATCTTAGTGCTGTACATATAAGGAAGTAATATACTACTACCAGTGCAACAGGTCGCCAACATTTCTGGAGCAAAATACGTTTTATGAGTGTGATTCACCAAGTGTTTTGGTCGCAAATATTTATGGATTTACAATATTTTGTTTAAATATAGCTGATACAGCATAAGTAAATAACTAAACAACATAAATAAATAACAGAAATGTTGTTGAAGTTCATACTGTAAGTTTCTTTCTTTCTTTTGTAGTATGTTTTGTTATTCATTTTCTGTTAAGTCACAGAATCGCCGTTCAGCAGTTTTTTCATTCAGCCATTTTATCTTGTTGTTGGAGTGGAGGTGGAGGGCGTTCCTTTGAAAAGGGGTGGGGCTGACAGTGATGTGAACCAAGCACATGACAGATGGAGACTATTGCCTGGTGGTGTAAGGGCAATAGTTCAATCTATTTTTAACCAATCACAGGCCAGAATTTCCAACCAGGCATTTGGCTGTATATAAATGTCTATTTTTTCGATATATTTTGTAATGTATAACTGTGTTTACCCATACCCATAAAATGTCAGTGCTCTCTAATAGTGGCCAACACACTGTAGTTTATTAGAGCATGCAACAGTATATTGAAACCTATTACACTAGTGTTGAGGCTTATAGTGTCAAACAATTGCCACAAGGACTGACAATGTGATAGACTGGTCAATATCAGTTTTATTAAAGCAGTTGATTTTTCATACTTGTGTTCGTGTCGGTTTTGCCTGTAGAAAGATCCAGTAATTTATATCTATTGTATTTGAATGTAACATGATTTTTGGCACACAAACATCACTGAAAACTTAATATTCTGCAGTGTGAGCTAGCTGTAGCGAAGAACCGGAAATGCAGCCATTAGTGCAGTGGTAGGAGACAGTGCATGTTTTTCTTTCTACACTAGATGGCAGGAAATATTCTTCTCTGATCAATTTACTACATTTTAGTATTTTTAGTTTGAAACCATTTTCCCCAGAGTTCACCTTTTATATTAGACAACTGGTTTAGGTAGCTTCGCTATGCTGTTATGTGATGTGGTACTATAGAGTACCATAGTTTTTATGGGTACTTAATTGAATGTTCAAGTTCAGAGTTGCTGGGAAGTCTTCCAAGCAAGATGTACATTGACTCAGTGTTCAATACAGTGAGTCAGTGTCAATGAGTCTGCTAAATAAACAAATAATAACATACCCGTCTAGGCAATCAGCATAACAGAAACCATTTTGGGTGGTAAAATGCTGAACAAACATCTCACACAATCATTATGCATTGTTAGAGGTTCAGATATGGTTTAGCAATATTTTAACCTCTTGTCATTGGCACATTAGGAGTGACAGTAACATGGCAAGACTTCCAATCAAAGGCACTAAAAAGATTAAACACTTCTCTTTAAGAACCTTCTGTAGGCTTACGAAGAGAAGAGTACATTTTAACATATCATTATTAAGCCCATGATCTCTATATCCAATGGAATTAGGGTAACACAATAAAATAGAAATAAAAATCATGAAGTTACAGTAGTGTGCAAATTTATTAGAACACCTCAGGATTTGTCATTTATATCCTTTACATACTTACCTGCATGAAAACCTCAGTGTGTGAGAATTTCAATCTTTGGTCAGTAATCAGTGATATAGAAGCAATAGGCGCTTATGTGTGAAGATGTTAGACCACTTTGTGCTTTAATTATGCATCTTAAACAACTTCTAAAAAGTGCATTTACCATTTGTGTTTATTTTCTCTTACTATTTTTAATTAATTGCATGTGGCCTATTAAAGTCATCAATTAGCTTATACAATCACTAATTTGCCTATTTTGACAATTTTCCAATATTTTCAACAACAAATCAAAACTACAGAAGCAATGGGGTGTTCTAATAAATTAAACACTACTGTATGTGAGAAAAACAGAACCTACAGATCTTTTCCCATTTGGACTCACAACCCTTAGTATTCTATATAGCTCAAAGGCTTACTTTAGACTCCTCATTCTTTAGACACTGAATTATAGAGTTCCTTATTCCACCATTTATCTTACACTAGCTTTTATCAAGCTTAGGTTCACCAGTTATATTGTAGAATACTGATGTGAAAATAGATACTGATCCATAGTTCACTTATGCTGTTCACAACAGTGTACCAGGCTAAGAAACAGACTACCAAACCCTAAATGAATTAGATAAGCATTTATATTACTTAAAATCCTATGTACTTAATTGTGTAACATCTGAATTTTCTATCTAACAAGGCTTCCTGTTGACAGTGTTGTTATGTATAAAATATTTGCCACTGTAACTATACAAAACCCAGTATTCCATGCTGTTTCAACCACAGGGGTCATGATTCTTTCCTATAGGGTGATACTGTAATGAAGTGAATTGAAATGGAAAGGACACTAACTGCAGACAATATAGACCAAAGTCTTAGCATTCATCTAAAGAACAAGCTCTGTAGTCGAGAGGTAAGTACATGTCTTTTGCTGATGTCAGTATTATTAACTCGCCACCTGCTAGGAGAATGGATCTGCTAGCAGTATGGGTTAATAATATTGACATCAGCATAGGACACCCTCCAACATGTAATCCTTTCTAAAAGAAAAACACTGCCTGCTTCATAACCAGGAGGTCCCCGGTTCAAATCCCACCTCAGCCACTGACTCATTGTGTGACCCTGAGCAAGTCACTTAACCTCCTTGTGCTCCGTCTTTCGGGTGAGATGTAGTTGTAAGTGACTCTGATGCATAGTTCACACAACCTAGTCTCTGTAAGTCGCCTTGGATAAAGGTGTCTGCTAAATAAACAAATAATAATAATAATAATAGAAGAACTATACAACTGGTCCCAGCAGTCCAAGGAAGTTCTGCTGCAGTATAAATGTACCTTTCTTAACTCAAAATTTATTTTAATGATTTAAACAACAACCCTGGTCTTAAAATATTTACCCTTGTTGATAGATGCCAAAGTGGAGAAGCTATTCTGTTATGGGGAAAAATATATCTATTAAATATTTTTAAGATTGACCCCATACTTCAGTACCACAGGAACCCTAAACAAGGATGATAAGTCATCTTGTTGACAATTGGCCATTGACCCATTAAATACCCAATAGCCCCTTAGTTGTCATGAGCAAGAGAAGAGTATGTTGTTTGGATCAAAGCTAAATAAAGGCTATTATTTTTTGTAGTGAAAAAAAAAATTGGTAAGGTGAATAATTTTCTGTCTCTTCTCCATATGGATTTTTAGTGAGATTTTTCTGAACTTTTTGTTTATTACTGCAGTCCTGCAAATTCGTTTTTCAGATTTTTTTTTTTTTTTGGGGGACAAGGATTAAAATGAAATGTTAGGCTATTTAACATCTTACTTGCTGACATGTTAATCTCAAGGACTTTTCCCAACAAAAATGAAATGGTATACAGTGGAATAGCATTGTGTAACTGTTAAATGCAGTAGCTGTCCTAAATTCTGAAACAAACAGTTTCCCTAGGATGTTGTACCTCGTCATGCAGACTTTTCACTAAAATCTCAACTCACCAGCTCCAATGGATCAACATCACTTTAATATATTTCTGTAAAGGGGAACATTGCTCTTTGGCCAGCTCCTCTATAGCCATCCACAAAATGTACTTAAAGTGACACTCATTCAATGATATAGAGGTACTAGAGAGTGAAGACTTCACTCTGACTTAAGGGAGGTTGCTGCATAAGGAACACATTCTCTTAACAATTGGATCGGCATAGCTGTCAGTTTAAAACAGCTTCAATTACAGTGCTCATGCTCAGATTTGAACAAGTTATTCAGAAAAAAAATGAAATAAAAACAGCTGTCTCCTACAAAGAGCTGCAATAAACGAGGTTGCTGTAAGGACTAGATTACTGAAACATTAGAGCAAAATAATTCCTATGTACAGCAAAAAATCATAATTGTGGTTTTATTGAAAAATAATGTAATCACCTGTAGCAAATTTGTGTATATTTTGTGAAAACTATCAAACTAAAGAACAATAAAAATGTATGAAATTAATTTGAATACTATACAACATACACACAATAGGTAAATATTGATTCCAATTATTTTCAAACTCATTTAAACATGTCTAAGGTGTGGCATCATAGTCAACCAGTAGATGGGTATGCCTAACATGTTCTAATTAAACATTGTTTTACAAGGATTACAGTAAGAACTTCTGATACTAAATACTATCTAAATTCATAGTCCAATTAATTATCTGTGCAATACAGTAACAAAACCATCATTGTGTGTGAGGATTCTGTGCCCGATACCACTGCAGCTTCACAGTTACTGATTTCTTTGGAGTTATTTCTTTTATTTTATCTCCATCTAGTAGATTGGTAAATTCAATCTCAACATACACCTGCTCCAACAACATTCTGTCTAGATATGTCTTTGGTTTTAAAGTGTATTTCCTCTGCTAAGGGATATGGTGACATATTTTATTTGAAAACAATATAAATCTAATATGCCACATAAAACAGGGGAATAACATATCTCGATACTGATTAATCTGTTTACAATAATACAAAAAGTGTAATTTTATTATTTCATAAGTATTTCATAAGACAACTAAAATAATTTCCTGTCACTGTATAAATGCAACACTGAGTTTCAATTCTTAGTGGTTTTGAGGAGATGAAAATGCATTGATATATGGGTTTCGGATTATCATATTCTCCTTAGTGACAAAGCCTGAGGAAAATCAAATGGCTTGAGACAATTGGAAGGTATTTTGTATATAATAGCTTGTGGTAGTGTGGCAGTGTGCTGGTGCACATGTGTATGGGTTGGTGTGGGGAATATTGGATTGAAAGGGAGGGGGTTACATATCTCTCTGTCAAAACACATGGGAATGTGGCTGAAGCCGATAAGTGAATAAATGATTAAGTGATTAATTAGGTTCCAGGTGGTAATTAGAATTAGTAGTTAATGTTGGTGTGGAGGGCCATGTGGTGTGTTTCGTGGTCCAGTCTTGACCTTTGATTTTGGACCTTTTATTTTGTTAATGTGCTTTTGTTCATGTCTGTTCAGTGTATTTGTAAATAAACGTGGACATAAGCTCTAAACTGCAGCTTTCTGTATCTCTGAGTCTCTCTCCCTGCTGGTAACAGCTTGGCCGTGATGCTACCCTGTCACATAGCTAAACATGGTATTCTGGTGGATTGCAGCAACTCAAATTGGTTGTTCTTCCATTCTAGACCAAAGCAACCTGAACTGAGGGCCACCATTTTAGTTATTACATTTCAATAGGTCTTATCATTTAGAACCCTTTCTGACCAAGATTCTAATGTTCCCATGTGTGAATGAGAAAGAGCAATGTATTTTTCAAAGGTCTGATTTAAAACACACCGTTGGTAATTAACGCATTGGCTTGGAGCATACAATTCATCCGCTTTTGTTTCTCAAAACTTTTTTTTTCAGACTTTCAACCGTAACATAAATAATATTAATGTCAAGAGGTAACACATTCCCTCTAGATTTTGGGCACATTTTTAAATCTCTTTGTTTAACAATGTTGCTGTGCATTTTCTGCACCTGCACATCTTGTGGAAGTAAGGAACTGTGTTATGCTGTATTTAATAATCAGTATCAGTATTTGTTATGTTCTGTGACATATCCAATCAGCAAAACATGGAACAGAATATACTTGCATTATTTGGTTCAGACAGGTATTTTGATTTGCATATTTTATTTAAAAAGAAATCCCCTTAAAAGGTTGGTTATTGAGAATGGTTTATTGTATAATTGATGAAAAAAACATAGAAAGGTAATTTTAAAGGTAATTTTAAAAACTTACAGAAAGATAATTAAAATATCACATTTAGACACAATGTCTGAAGGTTTTTATAAACTGTGGACAGTATATTTTGTGGCCTGCTAATCTGAGCTGGATAAATGTCAAAATATAATGGCATTTGCAAAATAGGCAAGCAGGGAGCTGATGAAGCTTAATACTAGGGTACGGTTGAGTTGACAGCTGCAAGTGGCAGCAAGCAGTGCCTCATTGACAGCAGCAGTGGACAACCTACAGTTAAGCTTTGCAAGCATATAATGAAGTTGAATTTTCATGGCATATTCATAAAATAAATCAATTGTGCTTTGTAACTGAGGACCACTAGTTTTTGTTTTTTTTTTACAGTGAAGCAAATGGGCACAAAGCTGACTCTTCAAACATAAATCGCCGTGACATTTTTGTTGTTGTTGTTGTTGTTCTGTTCATAGAGATTTTTGCATTTTGCTTGTCAAAGTGGCGTACTTCTCTTAGTGTTAATCTGTTTTCATAATAAATTAATCTCTTTGTAGTGGTCTGTTTTGCGTTTTCTTTGATTTCAGATGAGGCGCAGTCATACTAAGTTAGCTCAGGTCTAGAGATTTGCCTTTTTTTTAACTAAGTAGTTTGCAACTGTTACTATATCTTGGATATTGTCATGGCTTGGAACCCTGATTGACCAATCAGCATGCAGCATTCTAACAATCCGTTTTATAATGGAAGGTACAGAACATACTGCCATCTGGACAATAATCATTCTGAAGTCACTGTACCGCGTAGCCTGCCCAGGCTGTTTATACTGTTTAGTGACAGTACGTCATGTAACAGGTTTATCTCTATCCAATTTCTTTCCAGTATATACTCCTGAGATGCAAAAAGCAATTTTCAAGACACGACAGTTACCATAGGAACAGTTGTAATCATCAATCTTTTTTTTTGCAGCAGCAGCACTTACTCAAGAATAAGTAATTTTATAGTTGCATTGCTTAAGTTTATATGAAGTAGATTATACATTAGGCAACTTCTCTTGGAGTTCCTCCCCTTTTCCAAAGTTATCATTTACAAGTTTTCTTAAACTCTGGAACTGGATAACCTACTATCCACTATGATTATAAAATAAACATATTGGGCAAGATTAATCAAGGTCTTTTGTTAAGGTCTTGCCAGAAATGTTGAACCCTTTTTTGTTAAATGGAAATCAAACTTTAATCTTACGAATCTAGCAACAAACAGTTTAGGCACATTTGTGAGAAGTTCAATAAATCATATGAATTGAGCTTTACTGATTGGGTTTTTCCTTTCTTTTTAAATGGTGAAAATTACATTTTATTGTAAAGACCTAAATAAAACCTGTGTAACAACTTAACTAATGATCAAATCAGAAGTCTAAATATGGGCTCCTGCTTTTAAGAGGGGAAGGGGGCACAATCGGTGCCTGTATGTTAACTGTATGTTCGTGGTGTTTTTGCCATATTTAATGTTCCTTTATTTTATTTTATTTTTTTGAGTACTGTACATGAGTGGTCTGACTTCAAGCTTTAAGCTAAGTACAATTGAGCCAATGGTTAAATTAAATTTGACCAGTACTTTTTAAATAACACTTCATAATAAATAATACAATTTTAATATATATATATATATATATATATATATATATATATATATATATATATATATATATATATATATATATATATATATACAGCTCTGGAAAAAATTAAGAGACCACTGCAAAATTATCAGTTTCTCTGGTTTTACTATTTATAGGTATGTGTTTGGGTAAAATGAACATTTTTGTTTTATTCTATAAACTACTGACAACATTTCTCCCAAATTCCAAAAGCCAAGTACAAGGTTGTCCTGGAAGAAAACTTGCTTCCTTCTGCTCTGACAATGTTCCCCAACTCTGAGGATTGGTTTTTCCGGCAGGACAATGCTCCATGCCACACAATCAGGTCAATCAAGGTGTGGATGGAGGACCACCAGATCAAGACCCTGTCATGGCCAGCCCAATCTTCAGACCTGAACCCCATTGAAAGCCTCTGGAATGTGATCAAGAGGAAGATGGATGGTCACAAGCCATCAAACAAAGCCGAGCTGCTTGAATTTTTGCGCCAGGAGTGGCATAAAGTCACCCAACATCAATGTGAAAGACTGGTGGAGAGCATGCCAAGACGCATGAAAGCTGTGCTTGAAAATCAGGGTTATTCCACCAAATATTGATTTCTGAACTCTTCCTAAGTTAAAACATTAGTATTGTGTTGTTTAAAATGAATATGAACTTATTTTCTTTGCATTATTCGAGGTCTGACAACACGGCATCTTTTTGTTATTTTGACCAGTTGTCATTTTCTGCAAATAAATGCTCTAAATGACAATATTTTTATTTGGAATTTGGGAGAAATGTTGTCAGTAGTTTATAGAATAAAACAAAAATGTTCATTTTACCCAAACACATACCTATAAATAGTAAAACCAGAGAAACTGATAATTTTGCAGTGGTCTCTTAATTTTTTCCAGAGCTGTATATATATATATATTTTTTTAAATCCACTTACACCTATAAAAAGTGACTGAACAGTTTCAACTTCTCATATCAATTTTCACAAATGCATTGATTAACAGCAAAAAAATAATCTGTTTTCATAACCCTTTCAAAAGTAACAAGTTTCATTGATTGGCTTACAACCTGGGTCTTTCAGGCTTCCTGCACTGAACGTTTTGTTAGGATGATGCATCAGGCTTGTGCTTAACAGGGTTTAAAAAAAAAAAAAAGTGACAACAATACATAAAATACCTAAAACATCAGTGTTAGGACACGACTGATAATGCAAGTGACCTGTGCAAATATCCCTTTCGGGTGCTAATACTTAAGAGCCTGACACTATAATGTGAGCTTAGGCTGTGGTTATACAAATGTACTTATTAAACGGTTACTGGAACCACAATTTATATTTTAGTTGAAATAATGCAAATGCAGTGCAAAGAAAATCCACATTAAGCTGTTGTATTTCTAAAGATAAACCATTGTATTCCTTGATTATTTTGAATTAAAAAAACAGACAAATCTGGGGCATGCATTCTATTCCTGAAGCATGGAGCCATGTTTACAAAGACATGTCTACCACAATCAGTGTTCACCCTTAAAGTGAACTGCTCCCAGGGACTTTGTATAAACCACTGAAACCTAGCCAAAACAACAGAAGGCAAAAATACGTGAGATACAGTATAAAACCTTGCTCCATTAAATATTACATTAATACAAAGTTATAATTCAGCAATACAATCAGGAGGAGTATTTCATGATATTCCTCAGCAGCTGTACTCCATCAAGGTGTCCAGGGATCCATCAAACCTCATTTTAGGTTGCCTTCACAGCATAAATACTGGGTTATTTTTTGTGTTCCACTTACATACCAAAATGTCTATAATTATCTAGACTAGAGTAATGCTACAGGACAGTAATTTTATTGGAGTAAATACATCACAATACTAACAACTCAATAGCACTATTATGTCATGCTGTCAAAGTGAAATGTATAAAATTGATCTGATTTGTTTGTTGTACCGAGCCATATATGTTCTATATGGTTAAATAAATTAGGTTAAATTGGTTCATTTTAATGATTAAGGATCAGTTTGGGAATAACACTACAGTGTTGTGTATAAGGACATAATGGAAATGTACAGTACAGCCTGGCAGTCCCCTAAGAAATCACTTTCCCTGGATAAGACTGTGCCTGGAATTGATTAGGGGTGTAGGGGTTCCATTTTTTCTACAGCTTCTGGTTTTATCATGTAGGAACGCTGTTCTAAATGGACATGGGAACACAGTTCATGGCACATGGTGATTTAAAAAAATATATATATTAAAATGGAAACTTCTACAGTTGGTGACTTCTTGCTGATATTTAAAAAAAAAAAAAAGATGATTATTTTTGGGTGAGTTGACACTGGTTAAGCTTCTTCACACACCTTATATTTACCACTCTGTCAAGTCTGCTTCTTACTGACTGGGGATATAGGATCACTGATTCCACTTTTTCAGTCTTTTCAATATTTTAACACTGCTGGACAATATATATTGATGTCAAGTCAATAACTGTAATTGTTTTGTGACTCCTCCACAAAACTGTAATAGTAATGCTTTGTTGCAGATGACCTACACAACTCTGTAAACTATATTAGACTATGATAGTAAGGTGTTGTGAAAAAATTATAACACGTCTATGTATTGTAAAGCACTGTAAGTGGAAGAAAAAGACACTAGGGGCCATATTCTCACAGCGTGTAGTCTTTAACTAGAAGGCTGTTTGTGTAACACTGTAAATCACGACAGTGTGCGTTGCAAATGATTATGTTCATAGATCTATGAATTAAATGTTTTTGGGGAACACTTGTTCTAACAGTCTGCAGTTCTTCTTTGTTCTGTTGCCAGGAGCAGTAGGTTTGGTTAAACTGAATTTTCCCAAGCTAAATAAAGAAGATAGAGAAACAATAACAATGCAATAGCTAGATAGAAACAACTGGCGTTTCACGCCCTACAAACTATAAGAACTAGGCAAGAAAGGCAGTGTTCCTTTTTTGTTTGTTTTGAAGTGTTTTTGTAACCTGTGTATCCCATGTGAAGCACAGGTACAGTGTGTTACCTTTGTTGGTATCACAGCTGCTTTTCTTTTTGTTAAAATGACAGATTCCCATTTCCTATATGAAAGTGTGTAAATAAACCTGGGAGCATGAGCGCCTTTTTATATACAGCCTGGTCTGTTTTGTGCCATCTCCTTTCTGACATGTGCCGAAGGTCAGACAGTGAGAGAGTGGTTGAGCTGGGCTTTGAACCAGGGCTTTCTGTCACTTAATATATTGCTTTAACCACTAGACCACTCTCCCTCCATTACACAACATGATTAATTAGTCAGTCCGTTGATCACTCTTCCTGCCTACACGTTTGAATAAATATGAGGTTGTGGTCTGGGGGGATTTTGAGCTTTGACTGGACATCAAACAACAGTAGACATGTGAACTTAATGGCAACTATTTTAAGATTTACAGTATACCACACAACGTTGCACCACAAGATGAAATACTGTATTTTAATATCAGTTTCTGGATCTAGTATTCACCCTTAATAACATGTCTGAAAGTTACATCTATAACAGAGTACATTCCAATGCTTTTTGGTAACAATTATGCAGTTCCCTATGTTTGTAACGGAAACATTCATTGATTCTGTAGGTCAACTGGGACATGTTATTAATAATCCCTCTACTTAGGACCGGGAATATCTATTTCATGATATTACAAATGTCTAAAACAAGAAAAAAAAAAATTAATTGATAGGTATTTTACATCCTGGTTCATAACTGCTTGAGGGTTAGGCCATTTAGCTTACTGCTATAAAATATGAAATGTATGAGAAAGTTTAAAAATAAATGTGTTAATTAAATATACCTTAACCACCCAAAATTCTTATGTGTCCAAGCTGAAGAACTGGTTTAAGTTTAAGGGCATTTTACTTGTTTTTTAGAACCGGTTCTAAATGGCCATGAGAATGATAGTTATATTGGCCTATCTATTAAGGCTTAATAACCTACTTCTGTGAGGTTCAGCAACTAATGAGTTACAGTCATCTATAATCTAAACCAGTTGGGATATGGGCCCTGTCCAGATTAGGTTGATTTGTTCCGATCTTAATCTGTACCATACTAAAATATGTATTATTCTAGCACTCAAGTAGTCCATGGAGTCCCGCAGGGTTCTGTTCTTAGCCCTCTCCTTTTTAATATTTATATGCTGCTGTTGGGAGATGTTATACAGCAACATGTGTTACATTATCACTCCTACGCAGATGACACCCACATTTATTTAAAAGTTAATTCTACTACTGGAGTGGTTCTATCTGCATGTCTGGCTGATGTAGAAGCATGGATGTCAAGTAATTTTTTTTTTAATTAAATGCTAAGGAAACAAAGTTGTTGGTGGTAGGGTTTAAACCCCAGCTTTACTCTCTCCCTGACTTTTCTTGTTCTTTTAGTGATTGTTCTTTAATGCTTAGGCGTTCAGTTAGACTCTAGGTTAACCTATGACACTACAGTGGTGAAGGCAGGGTTCTTCCGCCTAAAAAATCTCTAGAATCTGTCCTTTCCTGTCTCCCAAGGATGCTGAAATTCTTGTTCATACCTTTGTCACTTCTCGCTTTGATTATTGCAATGTCCTTTTTGCTGGTCTTCCTGTTCGCTAATCATTTACAGTTGGTACAAAATGCAGCAGCTAGAATTTTGACGGGCACTAGATGGACTAAACACATTACTCCTGTTCTTGCGTGTTTGCATTGGCTACCTGTCTGTTCCCGTGTCACTTTCAAGATTCTGCTGCCGACATACAAGGCCCTACATGGTCAGGGTTCTTCTTACATCATGGACCTTCTTAGCCCATGCATCCCTGGGAGGCAGCTTAGGTCTTCCAATTTAAGACTTCTTAAATGCATTTCACTTAAGCATATTACTCTTGGCGGACGCATCTTTATTGCATTGCCCCTTCCTTATGGAACTCTCTGCCTAACTGCATTCGAAATTCTACTTCAGTTTCTCATTTTAAAACGCACATCTTTTCAGCTGTCTTCTCTTCTTAGACTTTGTGTTTACAAATGTATTTGGAAAATTCTGCTTTTATCTTGTTTATTTAATCTTAAAAAGTTTCTAAATGAATTTGTATCTTGGAAATTTTGATTGTGCAGTGCCTTGGGACACTTCAGTGTGAAAGGCGCTATATTTAAATTTAAGTTATTATTATTATTATTATTAGAGTGAGAGGTTAGGAGCAGTGTACACTTTTTGATTAAAAAAATGATTATATTTTTATATAGCTTATATATGCACATGCCTTCCTGAAAAATAACTTTATCCACCAGAAATATAATTTTTGTCACAGTTCATGCTATTGTAGCAGTAGGGCAGCTATCAAAGGCTGATGCGGACTGGGGGGGTGAGGGATCTATACATAGTTACATGTCTCTTGTATTGTGTAGTGTATTAGTGAGTTGTATAAGTGACTGAGTGAACGCATTTCAAAGTGTTTCTTTCTGTCCGCTCGTGGCATGATTGGTGTGGAAGCATAGCTAATAGGGGATTGGGGGCTAACATGTTAAATAGGAGAAACCTTAAGTGGCCAATGACAGAGCCTGGTTGTGCTATATAGGGCGAACAGTGCCGCTGTCCATGTTAAGTTGTTCAGGGTTCATTAAGAAGACAAGTTCCCTTTTTTGCTGTAAAGAAAGAGCAATAAAATGGTGCTTTTAAGAAGACACAGAGCGGCCATTATGTCATGCAGAGAGAGA
Source organism: Acipenser oxyrinchus oxyrinchus (assembly GCA_030684275.1). Classification (NCBI taxonomy): domain Eukaryota; kingdom Metazoa; phylum Chordata; class Actinopteri; order Acipenseriformes; family Acipenseridae; genus Acipenser; species Acipenser oxyrinchus. Next base: position 70,176,207 of record CM060247.1, on the reverse strand, counting down.
AAGCAAACACTGCAGAGCACAGTGAAAGAGAGAGAGAGAGAGAGAGAGAGAGAGAAGACGTACAGTAGCGAGACACGGGCCCTGCAAGGAGGAAGGGAATCAAGGCTGCAGCTACAGATGGAGGGGGCTGATCCAGCCTGTCTCGCTTCCCCAGCCACCGATTCCTTTGCATGGAGTGGCCGTGAAGCTTCCTCGGTACAATTACGCCATGTCTGCCTGAAGAGGTCGAGCACACTAAAAGAAGCCTTCGCCTATGCCCAGTACATTGAAGAAGTGTTACTGGATGAAAAGCCACTACCACATCACCTTACTTCCAAGCCAGTCTGCACGCCGCAGCTCTCCTCTCCCTCCTGGACCGCAGTACGCCCGAGGCCACCAGGACTGGATCGATGCTGTTCAGTTGTTTACCCAGGATCGTCTGCTGGCTGCCGACATCAGGCAGAAGGGAAATCATGACGTCCAGGAGAAGGGGCGACACTTTCAAGGGGAGGAGATTGTCTGGGTCTTTGGACCCAAATGGAAGAAGGGCCCTTGCCCCAAATTGGACAGCCCCTGGACGGGACACTGACGGGTCCTGGACCGTCTGGGCGAGGTGGTCTACCAGGTTGAAATGCCCCGCACGGGTCTCTGCCTGGTCCTGCATCGGGACCACCTTGCCCCCTACCGGACAGACCAGGTACCCAGCGCACCCCAGGAAGCCGCCCGGTGGAGCAGGGCCAAACCTCGTCATGCTCCACTGAGGACCCACAGAGGAAGGCCCCGTCGTTCCACACCAGAGCCCCCAGCAATAGCAGCCCCAGCGTCGGCACCCCATCGGCGGCCACAAGCCCCCTCCATGGGACCCTCCTCCACCCTCTGACACAAGCCAGAGGCCCCACCACTGGGGCGACGGATGAACACATAGTTAGATGTCTCTTGTATTGTGTAGTGTATTAGTGCATTGTACGCATTTCAAAGTGTTTCTTTCTGTCCGCTTGTGGTATGATTGGTATGTGAGTGTCATCTGTATGCAGCTAGGAGTGGGTGTGGGGGGCTAGCATGTTAATTAGGAGAAACCTTAAGTGGCCAATGAAGGAATTGGGATATATTGGGCAAACAGCACCGCGACCCATGTTGAGTTGTTTGGGGTTCATTAACCAGGCAAGTTCTGTTTTTCGCTGGAAAGAAAGACCAATAAACAGTGCTTTTACATGCCTTTCAACCTCAAGCTTTGGTCTGCCTGAAGAGTTCACCACCGCTGCCGCTGAAAAAAAGGAGCCTCTAACGTTATCAGACGTAGTCCTTTTCAGCTGACAAATGGCCTACATTAAAATAGCCTACAATTCACTGCTAAATGGCGAAAACATTTTTTTATTTGTTACTGTATTCCCTCAGTTTGCAAATGCTTTGCAAATTAATTCACATACAATAACAATGCATCTACACTCTGTTTCTCAAAATCTGGAACACATCACATGTTTATTTTAACAACACAAATGCTTTTCATGTGTTTAAGACAGCTTTTCTGTTATGTGTCTAAAGCCTATATAGATGACCAAAAACAATGAAATTCAATGAGATACAATGTAAATGCTTCTTTCTGTCTATCTTTCTTTCTTTTTTTGTGTGTTCATAATTACCTACCTATAACAAAGCAGGTCTATCCCTGTTCAAAATTATTTTAATGTATTTTGATGAAGCATAACCCATTCATAAGTATTCATATTGGGAGAAAAATAATTTACGTGTTTAAATTATAATCAGTGTGTAGTTTAATTGTGTTTCCAAAATAAACACCAAGAACCGTGTTTCTTAAGTTGTAGGTGTTTCATTTTATGTTTATTTCTTAAACATTTGGTTTTACAGAGATACAGTACACCTTACCATACAAAAAGCTTATTTTTTAAACTAAAATAAATAAATACAGCTAGATTGAAAAATCCTGTCTGTCACACAATACTACTCGGGTTCACAGCAAAACTGGATTACAAAACGTTATTTATTTCTTTCAGCAGCTATGGCCAAACATTTTGCATCACCTAGAATTTTAGAATTGAGAAAATTTAAAAAAAAATATACAAACATAATTTAGATCTTTTATTTATCATCATGTAATCAAAGAAAATACAAAATGATATAGCAAAAGTCTACCGGAAGCCATAATAGTAGTACAGTATTTCATGATATATTTCAAAATTTTCAAAAGTATTCATTGGAAAACTACAAAGCAGTATGTAACGTAACATTCATTCGACTTTATGAAGCAAAAGGAGTTCATTCTATAGGGTGATGCAATACTTTTGTCCATAGTTGTAAATAGTAAACACACGTACATGTTGGGGAACTTATAAAATATAATTTACTTTAAAATGACTTGAGCTGCCTCTATTGGTAGACGGAATCCTAAGAAAAATATGAAAAGTGCAGTACTACCTGCAAAGACTCGCTAACATCACGTTTCATTATACGAGAACAGCCTTTTTCTAGCAGTTTAATTGTCAGTTGATGTTCTAGTTCTCCCAAAAATGAGTAATTGTGCTACTGCTAAATTGATACCTGCTCACATCATCAGAGTAATCCAAGTCACAGAGGGTCAAGTCACAGTTAAAATCTGCAGGGTCTTTCTGGGAGGATCGTCTTCCAATATGTCTTGATGTACAGGCTACACAAGCACACCAAAGCCTTCCAATTTCTCCATTTAGACAGTGAATAGGCTACAAACCTGTATGTTTTCCAACCAGTAAGTAGCCTGTCCTGTTGAGATGAGTTTACATCGAGGAGGAGAGCGTCTGCTCCACAAGATAACTACTACGGGACCCTTCAACTGCAAGACGGTGGCTGTGAAGGCTCTGCTCAGCCAGGACTGTCGTAAAGACCCAGTCACTGGGAGGCCGGGACTTTGGGAGCAATAGCAGTAGGTTAGTTTAGGGGATGTTAATCCCAACAAGTACAGAGAGAGTTTCGTAGTGTAGTAGGTTCCTGGAGCGGGACATCTCTTTTAGTGAGACTAGCGCTCGCCTTGTGTGGCAAACTTTTATTTCTTAGGTTTGTTTTGTTGTGTTCTCTTTATTAAATCTGACACTTGGGCTACCATTGCTGATACCTTAGTGGCAGCACCTGTGTTAATTAAATCTACAGGCCTGTGCGGCGTGTCAACACCCAGTGCTCTGTGACTGATTATTCAGTGTCGACCCACACACATAACACTTCCTCTGTTACCATGCGTGACAAATAACAAAATACTTTACCTAATTATTGGATTATTAAACATAAACCATTGTTTATTATTGCTATAGGCTTAAAAACTTGTTCCAAAACACAGAGGCACGTGTTAATTATGATGCTGGTAAGGGTAAATTAATGGCACGATATAGATTTATGAATCAGATGAATAATATGTTAATGAGGGCACATTACTCTAACATCGCGATGTTTATGACGGTAATTGCCGTTTATGCATCACCCGATCTTAAACACTATTACTGTCATGATAAAGGAGCCGGTAAATTTTATGCATATGGGCTTTAGTGTTTTCATTACCTTTTGAATTGTTTTATTTCAGTATTCTCTCATTAATTTAGCTAGAATCATATGATCTGACTGCATGTTATAAACATTTCTCTATATGTCTGCCAGGGTGCTTAACAGAGACACTGCAGGCATCAATGAAATCTCCCCTACTCCACAACTGAACCAATGTGTACTTGCATGGTCTCCATGGTTGGATTTGTTCACATAGCGTGCGAACATGATGCATTGTTATTCAGTTGATGCCACCTTTCAATGAAGCATGCTTGTTAAGTCTCTTGAGCCCTGAGAAATGAAATGAAAACATAGTGAAACACATAGAGAATATAAAGAGGCACAAGAAAGAATAATAAAGATAGGGAAGCACACAATGATTGGGATACTGTAAACCCCACTATATTTTCTGCAATTTTTTTGGTGAGCGATAAACTTAATATTAGACACATTAAACAATGAAGGCCAATTGTAAAATTGTTGTAGTGTATAGTATATAATACTTGAGTGAAGTGGGCATTGTTTCATCAGAACTGAATAAGTGGTTCTCAGGATACTTTACATTATTATGACCATGTATGAACCAAAAGAACACATAAATATACTTAAAGTATTATAGAACACCTGCAAAGTTGACCCCCCTCTCCTGGTAAAACCCAATGCTGGTTTTCCCAAAATAAGCTCATTTCAATCAGATCACCAGCACTGTTGCAGGAGGGAGCATTAACTGGATACACTGCACTGTGAACATTCCTGAATAAAAGTAAAAACTCTCTAGTTTACTTTCCCATTAATGTGTGAATACAAATATGCAGCGATATGGACAACAACATGGGATACAGCAAGTTAAATGTGTTTCTTGTAAACACTGCAGGAGGTTGTGTAATGCTTTAGCTCCCCCTGGATCATGATTGATAGGGCTATAATAGGTACAGTAATATGGCATCAGTAGGTCTTGTTGCCATATTATAGGCTCATGTGGGGTAACCCCCTGGGGATTGTGTATCTGTGATACTACTCAAGACAAAATGTGGAGCAATCAAAGTAGACATGCCTTACAATTCCATGCTCCATTCATTTGGAACTCATTACTTCAGCTTTATGTCCCTCTGCTGGCTTACTGTAATTCAAAACAGAAGTGAACACAGTGCAAATAAACCCCTAGTGCATGTTGGAATATGTATTACATGGTTAGTTGTGTTAAAAGTATTTTTTTTAATGACTTGATTTTTTTTGTCCATTTTTACATCTATCATATGCTACGCCAACAAATGAGATGGACATTTGAATAATAAGTAATTGATTAACTAAATGACACTTCTGAGATCTGGGTCAAGGAACTGACTTGCATTAATATTGTAATTATAGTAAGGGTAGATTTAGACCAGGGGTGCGTTCAAAAGGCAGAGCGCTCTGCTGTGGCTCTACGTAACATAAGTTAGCTCTTATTGAACAGTGTTTTACGAAGAGAGAACTTTCAAAATGGCAGAAAACACAGCACTAGCTTTGTTTTTGTATGAATTTACAGAAGATTGTGCAGAAAATTTGCTGTTTAATTCCTCTACACACTTGCATCGAGAGCCAACACCATGGCTTTGAATGGCAGTGGCAGTGAATTCAAACACATGCAAGTGTCCTGTACGGATTTAAAACTACGTTGAGAGCATTGTTCCTCAGGACTGTGATTATTGCATATTGCATGTTTTATTTACAGGTGGCTACAGTGCAGATTACACATGCAATTAAGATGTTTCTTTTCAGCCGAGATACAATATAAAGCTTAATCTCGAAGAAATAGCAAAACTATATAAAAAAAAGTATATGTGTCAAACAGTTAGTTTCACCTTTAACACAGCACTATTCATCCATTATTTTTTCTTTTTAAATGCAGTTAAGAAAATATTCCTTTATGTAAGGCTGACCGAACAAACAATAACAAGCTGAGTGTTTCAAATGCTGCATGTAATGCTGCAGATTCACTGCGTTTAAAAGGAAAATTACACCACAGTCGCCACACTGGTATTGTGCCTCCACCATTTTGAAACACCCACCGAGTCAGCTCCTCAGAATGTTAGCTAACATTACGGCGCCTCGACGCAGGTCATTCAATACGAAGCGCCACGTAACGCTCTGGAGCGCTATGCCTGTTGAACGCACCCCAGGTTCAGTTTTGATTAGGAGTTGCAATCCTTGGCCAGGGTGAGTGAAAAAAGTCTTCATCTTAAACAAACTGGACGAGCTTGCTGATTGACTCAGGGTATATTGATCATACTCTTTTAGGGAATACAATGCACGGCTCATAGCTTTGGTCATTTAAGGTAAACCATTCAGTGGTCTGGATCAAGAATGGCTTTCTGAAGATAACTGGCATCTTATGAAACTCCTGTTTTCAATTTGTTGTTCAGAGAGGAATGGAAGAATCCAGAGAGTGATGTATCAGTTTTTCTATAAAACTTGTCACACGTACATTTTTACATATATTCTGAGAAAACAACTTATACAATAAGGACGAAACTTGGAAAGTACATTCTGTAGCACAAGCTATTAAGTAAATCAAAATCTGAGGTATAGGGAGGCATCCTGTTTGTCTCTCTCCATCCATATGTCTCACTACATTTTTACATATATCCAGTAAATCGCTTATTTCATTATGATAACACTTGGTCTGGACATACTTTGGCACAAGCCATTGAGAATAAATGAAGGCAGCTATCCATCTGTCAGAATGTCACATTTATACAGTGTGTCACATTACTGATCACTCTATTTTTGAATCCACAGTCATGGCAGGAGATGTATGTCTCTCACATGCTTGTTTATGCAGTTATAGTAATCAGGTTAGTGAAAGTGGCATCTTCTCTATAAATCTTCCTCTCAGTGCAGAATGACACAGCAGCTTGCTTGTAGACACAGAACAATATAAGAGTACAGTATTATAATGAATGGTAGGCTGAAGAAGGGTTAATGAAATGCACAGTGTTTAGTGAACAGCTGTCAAAGTATACAGTAGGTGGGCAGGAGGTTACAATGAGGGACATGGGAAAGCAGTCTCCCACAATCTTTAATCTGGGGGAGTACATTTTTTGAATATTTATTTGAAGTAAGAACAGTGATTAATATACTAGCCGCCTCAGGGAATCAAACATTTTAGGGCATAACTTAATTATACGTGTGCTTTTATGGGACACCCCATTCCCCAACATGAATTTATATGACATTATCATTTTTGCAGCTCTCACCCTTCCTATAGCTGTTTATCTAACTTTTATTGCATTTACATAATTGCATAGAAAACCATTCTTGTACACAGGTGAAATTCTGCTGGTATTCAGTACCGGGACTTATTTGATCTGCTTTTCATCCAACACACATGCATTCCATCCACTCGGTTCACTAACGTTCTGTTAGAAAGCAGTCTCGTCACAGAAACTAATATTCATATTATATGAAACTGAAGATGATCCTATATGAAGAAAAATAAGCTAACTTACTTTAAGAAAATGACTTACTGTATTGTATTTCATATATTCATCCACAACTTTGAAGACTCAATTATACTTAAGTAAAGTCTTAAGTAAAACTATATATATATATATATATATATATATATATATATATATATATATATATATATATATATAAAAGAAACAACTGTGTACAATTCTACCCTTAGACCATGTTTATTTCGTTTTCATCCCTTCATGTAAAAACAGGACTAGTTGGAATTATTTCCCAGGGTAGCCCCAATTGTGTCAACAATTAAAAAAAAAAAAAACATTAATGCAGTAGCCTAACAAACACGTTGCCAACCTATGCGTTTAAATAAAATTATCAAACCATCCGATTTATTTATTTATTTATTTACATTGCAAAAGCGCACAAGTACAAAAGCGGATCTTCTTCTTCAGATTGTTATCTGCATCCTGATGAGGTCGTATTTGGGCTTGGAGTCCTTATATAGATCAATAGATAGATAGATAGATAGATAGATAGATAGATAGATAGATAGATAGATAGATAGATCAAGAAAAAAAACACACCCTCGTCACTACCCAAGCTTCATTGGGGCGTGTCTCTTCAGGAATACGGGTAGGAAAAAAATATATGCTTACCAGCAGTGATCAGGGAGAGGATACACATCTGATCTCAAACCCGAGTACACTAAGCAGACATCTTGAAAAGACCTCTGAGAAAGAGTTTAAATTTATTAGTGTAAAAATTTGTAAGGATGTTAAGAAAAAATACAGGTACGTTATTTAAATAGTTGTAGCAACACTCTTTAAGTGTTATACCACAGTCCAAGACTGAGTGATACATGCAGAGGGTACAAAGCTTTCGGTATTTTCTGCTTTCCACAAGTCCAGAGTGAGTGCTTATTAGTGTACATAATGAAGTACAGTGAATGGTGAACAATGGTGAAGTGTTGTCCGGGTGTAAAGCTGGCATTGTAGCCACAGCTCCCGGTGATTAGCTGTCTAACAATAACAAACAAGTAACAATTACTAGACAGACAGAATACAGCACATAAACTCATGATTTGCTTTTACTCCTTCCTAGTCCTTTCGTAAAACCATAACAAAGGAACAGATAGCTTTGTCACATCCCCTGAAATACCCTTACTCACACCCCCTTCGGTAGCGAGTGCAATCACGTATCCTCCAATCCATGACTGACACATTGCCTACCGTATTAAGGCAATGACTTCTGGTATTGTGACTCCACCCCCTTCCTGGATGACTGGCTTCCGACTGACCCTGGAATGAACTGTCAAACCATCCAGTCTGTGGGACACTGTTCCTGTTATACCGTGCCCTCACAGATCGGGAGGGAGATTGATGACATTATTATTATTTGTTTATTTAGCAGACGCCTTTATCCAAGGCGACTTACAGAGACTAGTGTGTGTGAACTATGCATCAGCTGAGGAGTCACTTACAACTACGTCTCACCCGAAAGACGGAGCACAAGGAGGTTAAGTGACTTGCTCAGGGTCACACAATGAGTCAATGGCTGAGGTGGGATTTGAACCAGGGACCTACTGGTTACAAGCCCTTTTCTTTAACCACTGGACTACACCGCCTCCTATGGATTTATTCGCTTTCTGTCACAATCAGTTATTTTTTAAGGCTTATATTTTGTATTAAAAATGATTGTCTACTGATATCTATACATTTTAGAAGTATTTATTCATTTGGCACTGAAATTGGCTCCCGGCTGCGCATATGAGTACCTGCACTTTTTTGTTTCACCTCTGCTTGTACATTTCTCACAAAAGTAAACGATTCCTGATAAAATACATATTTAATGTGGTGTAAGACAGCAGGGATGGGGTTAAAATCCTCCCTGCACAAAACATGTGCATATGCCCTAGTGGCTAATTGTTTTATTGTTTATTATCCCCTGCACCCGGGGGTGATTAAAAATTAGAACCGGGTGCAGCCAGTCTGCACGGGGCGGCTGCTGAGTAGAAGACAGATAAAAACGGAGTTAGGTGTTTATTTTGTGTTTGGTTTTTGTTTTGTGTGTATTAAAAATAGCGCAACCGCGCTTTAAACTCAATTTCTGTGTCCTGGGTCGTGTTTTTAAAGGGGCAAGGGGTGAGTTCTTTTACATATGGTGTCAGAGTGTGTGGGCGCCCCTACGACCCTAGAAATGGAGAGCATTGAAGATTTAATTAAGAGGATCAACCGCAATACTGCTGCTCAAAAAGAGCAGAATGTGAGATGAGAGAGAGAGTTCGGGTTGGCCCCATTGGAAAGAAGGGAGCGGTAGCCAACAGAGTTGGAGCTGCTGCTCCAAAAGTGGGAGCAGGCAGAAGAGGCGCTGCTGTCGGCAGCCCCGGCGAAAGAAGCCCCGGCGAGAGAAGCCCCGGAGTCGTCTGCAATAGAGTTGGAGCTGATGCAAGGAGAACAGGAGGAAAAGACTGTCCCGGAGCCAGAGGAGTGTATTGATAAGATAATATCTTATTAATGCATTTTACACATTTTTTGAACCGTGTTACAAAGTATAAATTATACATTTTTTGAAGGGGTATAGGATACATGGGGTTTGCAATTGATATTACCTAGCATCTTAAATGGGATACACTGTACTTTGAATCAGAAAAAGGTCCATTCCTCTATAAACATCAATGGTATATTCCTTGAAAGCTGACACATGCCTGGTTCATTTTATAGCAAATTGCAAAGAGAAAAAAAAACAATACCTCTGTTCCTTTATCTCAGATTGTTGGTTTATTGTGAGGGTTGAAAAAAAATGATCTGCTAGAAATAGTTTTTCAAAAATCCTCAGGGGAACATTGTAATTGCCTTAATCTACAGTGATGAAGACAAATTCATACATCATTTACAGTGTTAACGAGATAGGTGGTGGAATTTTTTGTATATAAGGTTAAAAAAACATGAATGTATGCTTATAGCAGGGCAGCAGGAGAGATAATAAGATTGTTAAGATAGATTTGGCAGGGGGTCCCCTCTGGCTCTCGGAGAACATTCCTCTCAGTGGTTGAGAAGGGGTTACATTTGAGAGTTCCCAGAGAGGCGCAGGTTGTCTTTTGCGTAAATGAGGAATGATAGAATGACTTCCTGGTTGAAGGGAGATTGGGATACCTGATTTTGCTTCCAGAAGGTTGTGAAGGAGGACCAGCCGCCATGTAAGAGGAGCAGGAGGATGGATGGATGGCTGCGGCCATATAATCTTGCACAAAACGAGGAGATTGCGAAAGGAAGAATTTAGTATCAAATTAGTCAGTGCGAAAAGATAAGCAGAGGGAACCAGGTCTGATTAGGGAGATCTGTAGGCAAGAAAGAGCATTGGCAGCGCTAGTTATACCTGGAAGGTGACAGGCTTGCAAGATGAAATTATTGGTAACAGAAACCCAGACGAGCCGCTGAAGGAGTTGCATAATGAGGGGAGAATAAGCATGGCCTTTATTAATAGTATGCACAGCAGATTAATTATCACAGCATTTTTTTTAAATAGGGGGATTGTGACAGAGAGAGAAGGAATCTTAGCTGTTAATATCCCTCCAAACCAAAGCGCTGTGTAAAGTGGGTGGTATGCTTTTCCATACATGGGGCAACTTGACGGTAGGTGGCAACCAGAAGTTGGACATTTTGGAGGAAGCGCGTAGCTGCTAGTTTACTAAACAACTCCATTGTGGTTCAGCTGCGGGGCATGCAGCGATTAGATAGGAAGGGGACGTGATGACTGTTGAACAGAATCTCAATGAGGGGTTTGGAAAGCAAATTGAAGAACTCAGGGCTGCTGCGGCAGCTGGAAGTTACTGATGGAAGAACCACAGGGCTGAGAGGTCGATAAGTTGCTTCTTTTGCCGAGGGCTACACGGGGGTGGAAGCTATAAGGAGGGATGATTGTCATGTTGAAAGGTGCTGGGGTGTGGCAGAGTGGTTAATAGTGTGCAGTTGCAGGTGATTAAAGAACAGACAGACAATTGTAATCCAGGTGCAAAGGTTTTTGTCCAGTTCCTGACTGCAAAACAATCAATAAACAATAATGAAGGTAAGTAATACAGCAGCGTGTATTACTTAATTTATAATCCCCGGGTTTGCCCCGCAAATAATAGTCCTGTTTTTATTATACACCCACACAAAACACACATACACAAGTCTGTTAGTGTGTGAATTAGTGCTAGTGGTGCAAATACAGTTATAGTGATACAAGTGCATTGCTGTTCCGGGTTTTTGCTGGCTTCTGGCGACAGCTCCGGAACGTGTTAGCTGTCTAGTGAATACAAACAAACAAATAGACAGAACAAAACAAACACTCATGATTATTTCACCAAACGCAGGTCCTTCCAGGTCACTTATTAAATAACCAAAACGAAGGAACAGATAACATTGCTTCGACCCCTATTTATACCGTCACTCATGACCCCTTGGTAAACGATTGCAAAGCTCTGTCTCTTTTCTACATGACCACCTTCCTTTTAACCCTCGGAACGAAGTGTCAGGCCAAGTAGTCCAGAGTACTCTGTTCCCGTTACTTAGCACCCTCACAGGTCGAGATGGAGATTTACCACCAAGAATCATTGTCTTTCTGTCACATATCCCACCACAGAGTGGAGCCGAAGGAACACTCGGCTGAATCCCATTACTCCCCGGAAAAATAATCTGCATTTTGGTGGTCTTTCCCTGCTCGATGTACCATGTGGTACATGAACGGCTGCAATGCCAGATACCACCGAGTTATCCGGGTATTGCTATCCTTCATTGTGCTTAACCACTTGAGTGGGGTGTGGTTTGTGACAAGATCAAATGAATGTCCCAGCAGGTAGTATTGTAAAGAGTGGATTGCCATTTAATGGCCAAACACTCCTTTTCGACTACGGAGTAGTTGCATTCGAGGAGCATTTTTTGTTGATATACATTATCGGGTGTTCTACTCCGTCAACCTTTTGGGACAAGACCGCACCCAAACCCACATCGGTGTGGAGGATGAAACTCTTGGTGAAATCTGGTGTGATGAGAGTGGGGGCCTGGCAGAGTCTTCGCTTAAGAACATAAGAACATAAGAAAGTTTACAAATGAGAGGAGGCCATTTGGCCCATCTTGCTTGTTTGGTTGTTAGTAGCGTATTGATCCCAGAATCTCCTCAAACAACTTCAAACGCCCCCTGACACTCAGCTGACCACTTAATTAAATTTGGAGCACTCTTTTTGGTGAGGTCAACTAAAGGGTTAACCACTGTGGCACACTTGGGGATAAAGCGGCGGTAATAACCAGCTAATCCCAGTAGCGACCTAACCTGAGTCTTGGTCTTGGGGATTGCCGCATCTACCAAAGCCTGGATTTTGGTGACAACAGGTTTCACCCTTCCGTTCCCCATTAAAAATCCCAAATATTGAGTTTCTGATTTGGCAAACGTGCATTTTCACAAGTTAGCTGTCAGCCGGGCTACCCTTAGAGACTGAAAGACGGCTGTAACCCTAGCCAAATCGACCCGACCCGAGGCATAGGTTACGCATCGAACTTGGCAATAACGTTTACCTTCCGGAAATCTACACAGAAGCGGTTGGTGCCGTCTTTCTTGGCCACTATGACAATAGGACTGCACCACTCTCTCCTGGAAGGCTCAATTACCCCAAGTTCGAGCATGTCCCATACCTCTTTGCGAACACCACTTCGTCGACTTTCTGGGATCTGGTTAGGTCTCTCTCGTACTGTGACACCTGGTGGAGAGATAATGTCATATTCAACTAAGTTAGTCCTGCCGGGCAAGTCAGAAAAAAACATTGTTGAACTCCTCAATAAGCTTATGCAGCTCCTGTTGCTGATCTGGAAACAATTGTTCCACCATCAAAATGATTTTAATGTTAGGAGTCTATGGACAGGGGCCTAAATCATCCTCTGTATTGCCTGGGGCTATAAATAAGACCTCCCTTGCCTGCCAGGGCTTTAATAAATTTACTTGATCAAGTTCACATTCATTACGGCGATCGGGCTGTCTAATTTCATAATTCACCTTTCCTATAGCCCGAATCACTTCATATGGCCCCTGCCATTTAGCAAATAATTTCGATTCTGAGGAGGGAAGCAGCAGCATTACCTTGTCTTCTGGTCGAAAGGTTCGAATAAATGCATTTTTATTGTAATGCTGTTGCCAGTGCTGAGCCAATTTGAGGTTGTCCTGGGCCAAACGACCGACCAAATCCTGGCAATCTCTAAGTAGGAGCACATGCTTCACTACTTTTTTGGACAAGCCTTTGTGCTCCTCCCACCCCTCTCTTAACAGATCGAGGGTGCCCTCGATGCCCAATGTTTTTGCTCTTGCGTTACAAAACGTCTCCTTTATTATACACCCACACAAAACACAAAACACATACACAAGTCAGTTAGTGCGTGAATTAGTGCTAGTGGTGCAAATGCTGTGCTGTTCTGGGTTTTTGCTGGCCTCTGGCGACAGCTCCGGAATGTGTTAGCTGTCTAGTGAATACAAACAAACAAATAGACAGAACAAAACAAACACTCACGATTATTTCACCAAACACAGGTCCTTCCGGGTCACTTATTAAATAACCAAAACGAAGGAACAGATAACATTGCTTCGACCCCTATTTATACCGTCATGAATTGGGCCCACCTAGAAAAACACATTATCAAGTTGAATAAAGCAAGCATCTTAATGGAAGGATGTATGTTACGGGATATACTGCCAAAAGACATATGGATTCACTTTTATAATGGATATTCTAAGAGACTTCTCCTTTCTTTGGAAGCCTGTTTTGTGACAATTTCAGACACACTCTATTCCACAGTGGCTAATATCCTACTTAAAATGACAGGGCCAGACCTTGCCCATGGTGACCTGGACCATGCTGTAATGACATTGTTTGGAACCACAATACTTGCTAAGGCAAAGCTGTTTAGTGCACTGCAGAGTGCTGGTCCTCCTCTGTATTAAACAGTACTGAGACTGGTCTACGTTTTTAGTTCCTTACAGAGAACCAAAATACACAGTAAAAATATTTTAATTTCTTGTGTTGAGGTCATATTCCACAGTGATGGGAATGGCAGTTTCCCTCTAGGGCATTTGAGGAGGGAGCTTGGTATAAGAACATCAGATCTACTCCAATTAATCCTGCCTAACTCCTGACTATGAGCAGGCTTTGACAGCCAGTGGCTATGGATGAGCCCACAGTTGCTCCACTGTTGCAGGAGTTACTAATTGAAATGTAAAAAACTAAAAGGTACAAAACTACCCTCTCAAATATTTTACAAGGATGAGCACAATTGATGACGCAGTAACATTTAGTATTACCCTCATTTAAAAATGTAGTTACTTTACCCACAACCTATTAATATGCAAGTAAACAAAAAGTCATGATAAGTTCCACAATGATTCATATTAAACTATGGGACCTATTTTGAAGCATTTTTCAAAGATTAATAAAATACTGGTTATTATAACTGTTTAAATCTAGCAAGAAACAACTTCAACAATAATTAATGGACTTCTTTCAGCAACTTAATGGTGTTTTGCTAGTTTTACAATTGCTTTCCTTTTTCCTTTGCAGTTCCTTTTATAACTAATCACTAACTATAACTCATCATTAAGATATTAAACTTAGGAATAGTTTGTTTTGCTACAATTTTTTACAGTTTATCTATATTCCAGTGTGTATTGATTTATACTGGGTCTAGTAATTATTCATTTATTTTTCTTTACTCCTTGGAAACCAACTAAAATTAGGGCTATAATGTTTTTAAATGTGTCTTGCCAGCTTTCAAAGTTCAAATGACCATGCCACAAGTAATTAAAGAATGGTTGAGATGGTCGTCTGCAGAGCTTTGAAGAGGCCTATGGGAAACAGGCTGCCTGCTTGTTCTGCAATGTATTGGAATTGACATTGCTAAACAAGCTCATCTTTCCGGTCCAGTAGGCCAATTAAGGTGCTCACATTTGTCATTCCATGATTGCACAATCGTTAGCGCTGTTCTGCTTCTTGTAATGGCTGGAGGGAATGATCTCTAATAATATACACAGCGTCATTGCCTGGGCCAGACTGTCTCAAATCTCTGCCAAATGGCATTATAAGGAGGGCAGCAGTGTGGAGTAGTGGTTAGGGCTCTGGACTCTTGACCAGAGGGTTGTGGGTTCAATCCCAGATGGGGGACACTGCTGCTGTACCCTTGAGCAAGGTACTTTACCTAGATTGCTCCAGTAAAAACCCAACTGAATAAATGGGTAATTGTATGTAAAAAATAATGTAATTGTATGTAAAAAATAATGTGATATCTTATAACAATTGTAAGTCGCCCTGGATAAGGGCGTCTGCTAAGAAATAAATAATAATAAGCTTGTGGCCTCTGTTTCTCGATTTAGCAATACCACAAACATACTGTATTTTGTTTACACATGATTCTTTTAAAAAATGAGTCTCTTTTTCTTAGTAAAAAATTAGCTGTGGTCAACTTAGGTCACAGGAAGAACTGTGAAAGTTGGCAATATTATGGAGTGCCCAGTCTTCACTAGAGTAGCTCTGAAATGCATATCAGTTGATAGCAAATAGTTAATTGGATGGTGTAGCAGGGCGATTGCCCTGCACATGTGTAAATTAGTGTTGGTGTAATTTGATATGGGGAAATGGGTTTATTGTGTGTGCATTTTGGAGTTTATTTGTTTGATTAATTGATTGTTTACTGATGGGCGCTCGTTTGAGACTTTGCTGCCTGTTGGGTTTGGTTAAGAGGAGGGGCAGTGGATGATTGGCTGTGCCAGTCCTCTATCAGCAGGTGGGCAGGTCTCAACCGAGTGTCCGTCAGTTTAAAAATAATCCGGTGGAGATCTCTTGGGGTGATTGAACGCCATGCTACAGAGGGGAGCTGCGTATACTCGAGAGGAAAGAGTGCGCTCTGCAGGAACGACAGCTACGCAACCCTGAAACTGCAAATGGTGCTTGTGAAGGCAATGCCCAGCCAAGGCCGTATAAAGCAGCAGGAGTCGTCGTATGAATACCGGCTCATAAGCAGGTTAGTTTAGGCGATAGTGGTCCCAAGTAATGTATAGCGAGGGTTACGTAGTGTAGCCGGTTCCTGGAGCGGGACGCCTCGTTCATAAGGCTAGCGCTCGCCCTATGTGGCATCTTTTATTTGTAGTTTCTGTACTGTGTTTTATTTTGCCTTTTGTACAGCTTGCTGTATGTGTCCTCTGTGCAATACTATCGCTGGTAACATCCCATGACTGCTTTTGTTTATTTACTTTCTTTTGTATTAATAAATCCTGCGTGCCTGTGCTGGCCTTTCAACTCCACCTCCCATGTCTCTCTGTATTGCCCAAGCAGCGGTTACCCACACACGTGACACGAGCAAACTGTCACAGATGGCCATTGCCAGTCAGAGCTGCCTGTGGAATCTAAGGTTGATTGAGATGTTCTGCTTTAAGAATGGAATAGTCGATAAATGGAAGCTGGGGCGGCTTATACTTTTGTTTACAGGTGGTTTTTCCCGTGTTTCACTTTGTTTTGAATCAATGTTTGGTTTCACAAGCTGCACCAGAAAATAAACATGTGCAACCGCCCTTCTGACCATTGCCTTCATACAGTTTGTGGTCAGTTGTTTTGTTAAAGTATAGTTAAAGCTAAAGACATCACAAGTGTTTTTTACGCTGAAATTTTACACCATAATTTGAACCATTAACTAATATGCAAGACAGAGTGGGCCCAGACTTCACCAACAAGATGTAACATACTGGTTAACAATTATCATAAATGTCTGAAAGCCGTAATAAAAGCAAAAGGAGGACAAACAAAATACTAAAGCAGGGGTGCCAATACTTTTGTCATGAACGAATACATGAAATAAGTTTTTTTTTTATTTTTTATGAAGTTTATTTGTTAAATTACTAGAAATAGTGTATTTTGATTTTTGTTTTATTAAAAAGTGGTTAAAGTTTACTAAATGCTTGTCCTTAATCTGTTACCTTGAATTATGGTACAATAAGCGTAGGGTGACAATACTTTGTCTGCAACTGTATCTATATCCCCTTCACATGGGATTTCATCCCCAGAAGGGGAATACTAATGACATCAGTGCTCACCCAGTATATATGGCTCTATCCAGGCTTGATGGTCCACTCAGTCTTGAATATTTGAAGTCTGAGCATCAGAAAAAAAACAAAAAACAAGGTACCATAAAAAAGCTCATCTGTATTCTCATGGCATCCCTTTGGATCACAATTAGAGTTAACGGTAAACCAAATTAGCTCTACTCACACTCTACCACATATTTGACCTACAGTATTTCTAAAATCAAGAATCTACTGAGCTAGGTAAGGTCTGCTGAGGAGAGCAATAGTGCTATTGGAAACAAAAACCATTCTTCTGTACTATACCACGTGTGCTTTAAAATAAGTTTTGAAAGCCTAACATCATGCAAGATTTATAAAATCAAATACAGTGCACAATCGAGTCTTTTTATACTGTATTTGTTCTAAGCAGGACACTTCAGAAAAGGCTCTGCATAGCTTGTGTTTACTGTCTACACTAAAAATGTGTATCATTAATGAAAACATTTTACCATCCACAACATTTTGTCTTGCCATCCACCCCTTGCCCCAGCTTCCTCACTTAGACCCTGGTAGTCAGATGTTAAGTGGATTGTTATGCACAACCGTTTTTTGCTATTGAATAACTTTAAATGTGCTAATCCATTTAGATAAACAGTATTTAACAAATATTGGAGGCTCTAATTATCTCAAGCTTTATAAAAGCTTTAAATCTGCATCAAATGAAATCCTTCAAGAATTTCTATTGAAACAATGGACAAGCAATAATCAACAAGTCATGTTACAAGGGCCTGCTGTGGTGTTCTGATAGAATGCACTGTGTAATCACATTCCACAAGACTTTAGAATAACACAACTGTTTCACTAATGAGTTTTCTTCAGTAGTTACCAGCATGGTACTAAGACACAATCCACAATAATTCATTTCTCAACCTGCAAAAAAAAATTGTTATTGCAATCTAGAGAGGAAGTTCTGTGCAGCAGGAAGGCAGTTTAAATGTTTAGTATAATGTCTTCAATTGTGCATGAAGTCATTTTCATAGTAATTTTTCATATTTAGAGGAATCGCGTCGCTTCTGACATATTCGTACATTGTTATGTTATTTTTTTATATTAAACAAACTATGTATTTTGAAAAATATTTGGAGTATTTATTTCAGTAGAATAGTCTGAGTTGTCAGCATGTCACCTGAACAGATAGAGAATGCAAGGCTGTAAAAAACTGACTATAGAGAGGATCTCTCTCTCTCTCTCTCTCTCTCTCTATATATATATATATATATATATATATATATATATATAATTTATATCCATCCATCACGTACCTACTGTATCAAACCATTGCAGCATTACTGAATATTTCAAAAGGTAGTAAAACTGTTTACAAAATAGATTTCACATTACAAATTATATATATATATATATATATATATATATTCTTTGCAAAAAACTTTGTTAATGCATCAGCTAGGGTTGATATTAAAAGGACCAAAGTAGGGAAATGCAATGCTAGGGTTTTTAACCCTATCTCTGCATTCCCTCCCACCCCCTTACAAGCAGTGGAAGAGGCAAGGCAACACAAGCACCCACAGACAGCCATCATCAGTTAAGACGAACAACATGCAACTCTCTGCAGATAACACAAGAGACATCCATCATCATGGTCCACTAGGTGTATGAGGTCTACTGCCATGCCAGTGTGTTGGGGATTTGTGTATATCTGGGCACTGCTTATTTTACGAATGCATAATAGTGGCACCAACATCACACTGTACAACTATGAATTCCACTTCCATGACCAATGTCTAGTGTGGCATCCACATGGTTGATGTGCATCAGTTTGTTGGGTGGGGAACTGCATGCAGGGTAACATGAGGGGAAGTGTATATGTATGGTCAATCGTTAGACACAGGTGCATAACAGAACGACTACCAATAGTGCTGTAATATGAATCTATGTCCTAGCATAACTTTTTGTGTTTAATTCTTAATTTTTTACAGTGTAAGTAGTTCTCTAATACAATTTAAACACAGTATATTTGTGCTATTCATAAGAGTAGGTAAAGACGGACACAGACTCCATACACCCCCATATTCTGATACTCTTAATAAAGGATATTGTAACCAAGTTTCATCACAATCAGTGAAGTAGTTCTCTAGGTACAGTTCCCAGTGTTTCATAATCCAGTTATGGGAACACACTAACGGTCCAGGTTGTTGATCCAATCAGCACGTAATAATGTATTTTATTTTAAAATCTGTAGTGCTTTACGTTCCATTTAAAACACTGACATGTTCTGGGACCTAAATAGAATTATTAATTGTGCTGTGTGCACCACCATTCTACTATTTTTCCCCCTTTTTGAATAATATATATATATATATATATATATATATATATATATATATATATATATATATATAGTCTCTCAGTTATAACACTCCTACAGCATGTCCCCCTATTCCCTATACTAGTGACTCATGCAGTATTTCTACAGTAAATACAGTACCTGTGTTGTTCAAACTATAAACTACTTCTCAGTCTAACTTTATAACACAGACATCTTATTCAGCATTCGTTTTATAACTCAATAAATATTAGGCCTATTATGTGGTTATCTTTCCTAATATATTTACTTTTTTGCTGTGAGAGGAGCTGTGGCTTTCTCCTCGAGACGAGATGCTTCAGCTTTGCTTCAGCCCCGCTCCGGCAGCCGAACCTCGGGCAAGCCCATTCCCTCTTCCCCTCTCCCGACCTGCTGTCCTTCTCACACTTGGTTTGCTTGTCTGTCACTTCGAACTGAACTCCCAACTACCATTTAGCCAGGCTATTTATAGTTTAAAAACTGCTAATTAAAATTATCCACAAGTGGGAATGTACCTCGTGAAAGAAGATCTTCCCCTCACAACAAAATAAATTAAATTCTAAATATTTTTTTTGCCAGAGTACTTCTACTTTCGCCAGAACAAATTATTTTTTCGTGAGAAGATGACTGGCGAAAAACGATTTTAAAAGATAAAATAAACACATTTCCCACTCACAAAATGAAAAGACAAATGTTACAGTCAATCTTATGGAGTCCCAATTATTTACAGACATGTCACGGTTTACGAAAGATATATGATTTTCAGGCAGTTTATTTATTTATTTATTTTTTACTGAAAACAAAATGTCCGCCTTACGAACAAAGATTTTTTTCTGATGAAAGATGATTAGACCCTCACGAAAAATAATATTTTGTTGTGAGGGGACTTCCTTTTGCGAGATCAAGCATCTAAGTGCAAGAGCTGTACTGAGCATGTGCACAACCAATATTTAAAACCCTTATACCTCAGGAACAGATTAATATGTTTTCACCAAACCAGAAAAAGGCACTATTCTGGACCCTTGTACCCTAACATTGTCAAACAGAAATTCCAAACCGTTTGGGAGCTGGAGACTGAAAAAAAAAAAAAAAAAAACTTTACGTTAAATCATGGAATCTGCATATCCGAGCAGAACGAAATGGCCCACATCAGGAGACCTAACCAAAGGGACCACACATCCAAATTTTTCGTGCAAATCCATTGAATGGAGTCAAAGTTATTAAAGTACAGAAATTGGGATTTAACATTAAATCAGTGCACTGTAAAAGGAAAATTCATTCATTGTCTCTTTCATTTGCATGTCCCTTGTGTTCAAGTAAATAGTTTTTTTTCTTTCTAACTTTCGTTTATTGGTTTGACATGTTTACCAACAATACAGTGCCATGCACTAATAGAACACAGCAATGGATAACTGAAACAGTAGCCACCAAAAACAAACCAAAATATTAAAATAATGATCATTCACAGGAAAATAAAATTAAATACATCTTAAAATAACAATACATCTTAAAATCGCCTTAAACGAAAATGTAACAAAATAAAAGAAAAATTCCCATGATGAAATGTGTTCTTTCTGTGTTCAAAATCTCAAGTCACAGGACTTGCATAGTAATTGGGTGTCACAAGACTACCAGATAATACAAGTACTTTTTACATTTTTTTTCTCCTCACATGCTGGTCATAAGAAGCCAGCTCTCAAACAGAGCAAAGGCACAAGAGAATACAGTTCAGTAATAGATGCAATTCCGTTTGCTGAGAGCTAGTCCCACAGGGGATTTTAAGAGGCAGAGACAGGAACTACTAAACTGAAAGCATTGATCTTCTACCTTTATCAGCTTGACAAGAACCTTCAGCTTTGGCATTGCGTGGAGTGCATTTTTCAGATTAGCTCAAGACCTTAACTCTCTGATGAAAACAGGTAAAAACATGTACCATAAGTATAGAATCTACCCCAACTTCATGCAGTTGGATATACAACACAGCAAATTAATTTATTTGCTAAGTGGCATATTTAAATTAGCCTCACATATACAGCAGAGTTGTGTTTAATCTTATAGAAGGCAAACAATAATAATAAAAAAAAATTAAATATACTGTAATTTAAAAATATGAACATTATTTAAAATATTAAAGGACATGCCTGAAACAGCTTGTTGTTCACAGTGCAGTTATTAGTCTTTTTGACTGCATATTGCATATGGTGTAAATTGTTATATATTTTATATTCAGTATGCTTTATGAAATAGGAAAGAAGCACTAAAACATATTTTCCTTAATCACCCTGGAATGTACATGAAATGTATTTTCTTATTTATTCCATAAAAAAAACCCAGAATGTTCTGTATACATTATACTCCATACATTAGATGTGTTTTACTTTTAAATAATTTTAAATGAAACAGTTGTTAATTTCAATTATTGATCCTATGCTGTTTGTTTACGTGTTATGGTTTTGCTGTACATAAAGTGTGCTTCATTGTAAAATATAGAACTGTTTGGTGAAATCATTTTTGTATCTAAACCGGGGGTGGCTTAATGTTGAACTGTTAATGATACTTTCTGCACTTACCAGCAAAATGGTCTCAAGACAGTCATGTATTTATATTTCCTAAATGTAACTGTGAGCATAGCCTCCTAGAACTGTAAACACATAGTTAGAGTTGCATTATACATCCTTGATATGTATGTTAATGTAAGTACGAGCTGGTGCTAGAAATAAGAAGGAGGCATACCTGTGTGATGATTACTTAATTTATATATGATAGGCATTTGTAATATTTGCCTGAAACCCATTTTACTTGCCATTTAACCAATTTCCAGAGCTGCCAGGTCCAGAATTCAAAATCCAAGCTCTGCCAAATATGACCTTGTTAAAGTGGCAGGCACAACGCCACAAGAAACAAGATGTTACAGTTTAGAAATCAATCCTTAATATATATATATATATATATATATATATATATATATATATATATATATATATATATATATATATATATATATATATATTTTTTTTTTTTTTAAATGTCACATAACAGCTCAGTGTACTGTATGGCAACTGCAGAATAGGAATGCCACAAAAAGTACATCAATATAAGTTAGCCTTTTATTACAATTGACTTTGTCTGGTTAAAAGTTTGTATATAATGAATGCCACTAGCAGATCCCTCCTAGCTAAAAGTCATGTATCAACACCAAATACTCTTAAACTATAGCTGCAGGTAAGGTGTTGCTGGTATGGAGTTTGTCAGACCCCTGTGAAAGGCATTATGCTGTCTTTCACAAAATAATGAATACTCTCGCAGCCCTCAAACATTACTACCTAAAACATTTCAGAATAGATTCTCAAACTCTTTACTCCAAATCATTATTTGCACAGTATTTTCAGAAAGAGAAATATGTAAACACCTTTCCAAATTGTCTTACATATTTTCATTGCGGTACATGTAAGGAAATTTTGGGGGACAGGGGCACTGATTTACAATTTCAGTCCTGCCCAAAGTGGGACAGCTGATCACCCTAGCACCCAATATAGTTACTAAATCAGAACTAAACAATTCAGACATTTAATTAGGGGATTGCAATTGGGATTGCATTATTTTTATAATTGTAATTGGTGTTTTCTTTTATATTTTTTTTTTTTTGCAAATAACTGTAAATCATTTTTAGAGTCTGTCCCACAACCCTTTAGTTAAGACAATGTAGCTCAAAGGGCCTAGAAGCTTCCTAATAGCATAGCAGTAAGTATTCATCCAACTGTGATTATTAATATCTCCCTTGTGTGCAGATTCCTTCTGGCATTATAGTGTGTTATTTCTGCAGAAATTAATTTTCTCATGGGGAATTA
Organism: Acipenser oxyrinchus oxyrinchus; assembly: GCA_030684275.1. Taxonomy (NCBI): domain Eukaryota; kingdom Metazoa; phylum Chordata; class Actinopteri; order Acipenseriformes; family Acipenseridae; genus Acipenser; species Acipenser oxyrinchus. The sequence continues at coordinate 70,152,969 of CM060247.1, read as the reverse complement.
TAAGATCTCTGACCACATTATCGCACTTTCACATGCGTGCTTTCAAAGACAAAAAGGCAAAAGAAAATGTCAGCTTGCCAGGGCCTGTGTCTGTTAAATCCCAGTTCAGAGGATTTGTTGTTGTTGAGGCGTCAGATTAGAGGTTCAAACCGAGCTCCAGTTTTTTTGGCCTGCCATGAATGTCTAAAACACTTCTAATGAGGCTAATCCTAGAGCACATTCCAGGTACCTAATAGGCCCAAGCTCTTTGCTTACTTTTTAAGCTCACTTGTTTAAGGACTGAATGAACAAGCTGTTAAGTACCCAGTCACGAGTGTTGTTAATAGAAGAGCAGCCAGTTCTGGAACATTGGGGAAACAAATGGAAGTGTGCTTTCTCTAACTCTGAACTAGTGTGTGAAGGTAAAGCTTATTCTTTTCTTTAAAATGTGCCAAGGTTCTTGTCTCAAATACAGATAAACTGTATTTATATAACAATGAACATGTGGGATGTTGTCTAGAATGTCTTTTTTATTTGAACATATTTTAAAAAATGTATTTTCAATTTGTATTTCTGTATGATTTAATCCAAATTAATGTTTGTGCTTTTACTTACAATTTCTGTTTGGTAATCTTGCTTCGCAAATCATTAGAAATGATGCTAGCTATAGTAGAGCATAGTAGTAAACTAGCAGTAAAATGTAGTAAATATGTCAAAACAAATTGCAATTTTCTTATATAGCTTGAGTGTCAGTATGAGTGTTTGTGCTTCCTCTGTGATTGAAATTGTTTGCAATCGAAAAATGTCAATCTTTTTTTTAATCTTGAACACAGCTTTATTTATGAGGAATCTGGTGTCTGCTTTAGAGATTAATATACACAGTATATTTCTGTATAGTTTCTGCAGTTCTAGTTGCATGCATGCAACCTCATGTGAACTGCAAGGTGTAGAAAAGTATCTTGTATCTAAAGTAATCAGTTAAAACATATTTTTTTGAGTTGATTCCTTGATATGTGGATCCATTCCCCCAAAAACATGCCGTGGAACATCTGTGACTATGCAGCAAAATGGTTATAGGGTTAGATACAAGTTAAAACACCCCTGTGACAGTAAGAAAAATGCCTCCTTTTACAATAGTACTGTTAGATAAAATGTACTTAACAGAAAGCAAGATCAGAAACCATTGTTTTGGAGGCTTCTCTTTGAATAGCTCATAATTAATCTGTTGGCTGTGAAGTGCCTCAGATGGTTGCTATCAAACAATGCCAAAAAGAGAAATTCACTTTATTATTTACTTATTAAGTCAGATCAGTGTCAAGCCAGCATTACAAATTATAATTGTTAACATAAACAAAAACATGACAGTGAAATGTATACTACTACCCAGCAATCCAAACATTCAACCAATCAAACAAACAAACCAAATATCTAAAATGACTGTGCCTTTTATTTATTTGACAGACACAGAAATCCTGGATCGAGAGAGCATTTAGCAAGAGAGAATGTGTTCATATCATAGTGAGCACAAAAGACCACCATAGGTAAGTAAATAGTTCTAAAAATATGAATAATGATGATCTACACTGCATACTCATTTCAGCTTGTATTTGTTTCTGAGATATGGTTCAGATTTCAGTTTTACTTTATTTTATTTCAGTGACCATTTATATGATGTGTTTCTGCAATGTGCTGTGGTGGAGTATGAACACCCACACCATTCAATAGCATGTCATTATCGGTAATTATTTTTATGTCATTCCCATATCCTACTGAACATATGTGAACTGAAAGATAGGAGGTCAGCCCTTAATGATGGTTGATGTGGAGGGGTTCTTAAATTTGCCAAAACGTAATGATGTAATACTTTAATGTCCCCTATATTTTTCTCTCCCATTTAAAATCCCAACACTGGCGGTTAGTTTAGCTTAATTTTGCAATGTTTTACTAAAATTAGTCAGTCATTCCTTTTTTATTCATTAAAACTGTGTTTATTAATACACATTAAAAATTACCTTTTAAGAGGAAAGAAATAGCAAATTGAAGAAAGTGTGTTTTTTTAGCATGACAAAAAGTTATTTTTTGAAACAGTTACACATGGTAATACAAACTGAACAGGGGGAAATCCATCTGTCCAGCAATGGACATTTTCTGCTGTCTAAACAATACTGTTGCTGTTCTGCTGGCTTTCTGGTGTTATTAGGTGTTTATGAAATATCAAGACCCATATTCTTTTATATGTAAGGGCAATCCAGTTCAATATACTTAATTATAGTTAAGTATAGTGAACTGTAAAATTACTATGCATATTTACTGTGGCAAGCTTTTATAAGGGCTATAGCATAATAAAAGCTAGAGTGGTGTTAACATTGCAATAAAAGGGAGCATATTGTCCGATTGAAAACTACACAGATTAATAGTATATTGGCTATTATAGATTTGCTGAAGACAATTGCAATGGGTATCCTGTGAATATGTATGGTTCAAATGACCTCAATCCTGCCTCATGGAGTGTATTAAAACATCTCTTGGCAATTATAGAAAGCTGAAGATATCTATATACAGCTATGACCAAAGGTTTTGCATCACCCTATATAATTAACTCATTTTCCCAAGTCAAATGAAACCTGCTGAATAATGTTAAGTTAACATATTGAATTACATAGTGCTTCGTAGTTTTCCGTATACTTAACAAAATCTAACATGAAATACTGTACTACTATTAAAGGCTTCCGGTAGACGTTTGCGATATAATTTTGTACTTTCTTTGATTACATTAATTTAAAGTAAACATCTAAATTATGTTCATATAGTTGTTTTTTTTTCAATCTGAAAATCATAGGTGACGCAAAACATTCGGCCATAGCTGTACATTGGTAGAAATGAATATGTATCTATTGTAATATTTAATTCAATTTTATGAGCTGCAGAATGGAAGTTTGAATCACATTACAACAATATGTTTGCTGTTGAAAATATACATGGCAGAACAGTATATCATAGGTGTCAGGTTAACTGTAAGAGGTGTTAACAACTGTTTCTCTTTGCTGTAGGTGCTGCTGTGGACGTCTCATAGGTCAACATGTTGGACTGCCTTCAAGCATCTCAACTAGTCAAAATGAGAACAGTGACAATCAGTCAGAGAAGTGGTCAATTAGCAAGCACACACAGCTCAGCCCTACGGATGCTTTTGGAACAATTGAATTCCAAGGAGGGGGGCACTCAAATAAAGCTATGGTAAATTTAGCACTTCTTGTCCTATAGTCAAAGGGGACATAAATCCCAAATCAAACAGAATCGTAGTAAACTTTCTGTGCACATGCCTAAATGAGTTAGCATTTTTGTCCAGATGGCCTACACTACACTGTCTGAGTCTGAGATAATGTTTAGGACTTTGGAAGTGTTACATAAAGAGTTTTTGTTTTATGAATCTAGTTTTCCAGCAACCATCATGTCCTGTGCTTTGGTTCTAGTCTATGTAATATGAATGAATGTGAATGTAGGATTTTATTTCCCCCTGTAGTATGTCCGTGTTTCCTATGATACGAAGCCTGACCTCCTATTGCATCTGATGACAAAAGAGTGGCAGCTAGATCTTCCCAAACTTCTGATCTCAGTCCATGGGGGCCTGCAGAACTTTGAACTCCAGCCAAAACTCAAGCAGGTCTTTGGAAAAGGCTTGATTAAAGCAGCTATGACAACAGGAGCTTGGATCTTCACTGGAGGAGTGAACACAGGTATGTAAGTAAGTGGGCACAGAACAAGAGGGAGTTCTCTCTAATTCATTGAGGTATCAAATTGTAAACTGGTTGGTCCCAGCCATGCAGTTCTGGTCTTTTAATCTTAGAAAATGAAACCTGACACATGCTCTTCTAACTGAGTGTTCATTAGTTGCCTCCACTACTTGGGTTGTGCCAGCATTGTTCATCATACTGAAACTTGTGCCTGCTTGTAATTGGATATTAACATTTTTGTTCGATTGTTTATAGTTTCACTATTTATTTATTACATTAATCTGTAGAGATCCTAATGTGTTATTCAATGTGATGAAAATTAATGGCATCATTGTATTTATACTCCCTTCATATCAGTGTCAAAACAGAAATAGCTTTAACAGGAAATTACAGCACCCGTTATTTTACCCCACTGTGACCCGGCTCAGTTATGATATTTGGCAAGATCCAAGGCACTGTAGCATATGTGTAGGAAACACTGACATGCTAGGGCCATAATGGAGAGGTAATGTTAGCGACCTAACACATTCGAAGGGACCAGCAAAAACATTTGCATTATAAGGAATTATAAAGGAATCAATGTCAAATAGCATAGCCATGCCAGCTACTGCACATACAGTATACTCTGAACTGATACTGCTTTTTGTTTGTTGAAAAACAAACAAACAAAGTCATAAACTAAAACAAAGAAAACTTGAATTAACCCTTTCATGTAAGGCAACCGAATATGGGGACGGATCAAAAACTCTTCTAGTCTTTATATGGTGCAAATACATGATGACCTCATATGTGGATGCTATTTTTCCCCATATAAAGTAATGGAATTTTTTTTAATGAAAAATATATTTTGTATGTGTCCAAAACCACTTTATTCTGCTATTTTCAATATTTCATCGGTTAATAATTTCAATGTAAACCCTTTAAATACTGTAAGTACTGTATATAGCATACTGTAAATGCTAGAGAGAGAGGAGGCTTTATTTATAAATAATATAGGTGCAAAATTTGACATGCACGATGTAGTTATAATGCAACAGTATGCAGTTAGTTAGTATAATATCTAGTTCAAATAAGTAAGTGATGGCAAAATTATATCATTGACCCACCAGTTAAGAAATAATCTATTTGATCTAATTTACATTTGAAGAGCATGCCTACATTCGGATTCTGTCTAATATAGTTGTGTGAAATAATCAGTTCATTTGGATTTGTTACAGGAGTGATTCGCCATGTGGGGGATGCATTAAAAGACCATGCATCAAAATCAAGAGGGAAGATCTGCACCATCGGCATCGCTCCTTGGGGTATAGTGGAAAACCAGGAGGATCTCATTGGAAAAGATGTAGGTCTTCTGTAAATATTTATTTTAGCCTTGATGTGGTAAACTTACTTTCTAATCACCCTGTGTTTGTTTCAAATAGATGGCATTTTCACCAAATTACCATGATTTTTTAATATAATAAAATTGACACATGCCAAGCGCAGTATGCCATTGTTAAACAAAACCCCTTTCACACTGGCGCTCCTACCTGGGTCCCTAGGTCGACCCACCTCAAGATGCAGGTTGACATGCTTTGACAAAATGCATGATGGTCGTTTGTAAGCGGACGAAGTAACAAACAGTTTCACTTCCGTAAGCAACATTTCTGTTTGTTCTGTTTAGTCATGTTTCTGTTGATTGAGACACACCATGAGCCAGCAAACATTTGCTCTAATCAACATTTGGGCCGACAATTCAATCCAGAGAAGCTTGATTGCAAGCGTCCGGTACAGGCACGGAATCCTGAACAGATGAAAGGGTGAACGTCGCTGCTTCCGGGGCATTGTGTATGCACATTGCATATTTGCTTCTGTCGACCAGGTAGACCCTGCTTCTTCAAAAAACAGTGTGAAATCGCATAGCTGACATGCATGACAGGATAGTGCATGCCAGTGTGAAAGGGGCTTAAATGTCAACCAGATGTTTACTGCCTGGGTCTGATTAATATAAGAGCATACAAAATCTCTGTCTGGGTTTGGGCCATGGTGAGCTATACATTGCATTGACTCCTGTAATGTATTATTTGTGTTCTTGGCAGGTGATGTGTACAGTATGTTACTGTTACTGACTAGCTTGTTAAACATGTAACAATATTTATTGTAGTATTTTACCAAGAAGAATTTAGATTGTTAAGTAGGCCACTGATAAATGAAAATAATGAAAGAACTCCATGGTCTATATTTTTGCCCTGTGGGTAAGTAGCAGGCAAATTGCCCTTTCCATAATAAATGCATTACATGGGCAATAGCCCACAATGGAAAATCAAGCCTGATGTTTGCAACACACATATATATATATATATATATATATATATAGAGAGAGAGAGAGAGAGAGAGAGAGAGAGAGAGAGAGAGAGAGAGAGAGACAATAAACATTTCATAATGTTCCTTTTGTTTATTACAATCTGCACGTTTATATGATAGATGTCATTTTCCCATCAGTGGGTTTTCTCTCTAAATCCTAGATACATGCAAGTTAAAGCATTCAACTAAACAACTACAGTCAGATTAGAATTTGCATTTAAACAACATCAGTGTATTATGTGTTGCAACCTCAGGCAAGTCGTTTGATTAATTTATGCATCAGTCTCATCCCACTCTAAAACTGCATGGAATCGGCAACCCACTAGGCACCCAATATGACACAAACTTCCTCTAACTTATGTTTTAGGTACCCGTAATATTTAGGTTTGAGCATAAATCACTTTTTGTTGTTTACAATGTCTCTTAGGTAGGAGTTAGAGATAGGAGTGGGTGTTTCTTAATATGGGTAAAGTATGGGAAACCTCTTAGCTCAGCTCTAATTTCAGGTAATCCACCAGGAACTTACAATTAAAATAATTACAGCATGTATTCATTGACTTACAAGTCTGGTTTCAACTCAAAAGGTCACCAGGGAGTATAAAGAGTGAGCTTATTAAAGCAAGCAGTAGAGGACTGAGTGTAAGGTAGATTGGAAGCTCAACACCGGGTGTGAGGTGGATTGGAAGCTCTACACCAGGTGTAAGGTAGATTGGAAGCTCAACACCAGGTGTGAGGTGGATTGGAAGCTCTACACCAGGTGTAAGGTAGATTGGAAGCTCAACACCAGGTGTGAGGTGGATTGGAAGCTCTACACCGGGTGTGAGGTGGATTGGAAGCTCTACACCAGGTGTGAGGTAGATTGGAAGCTCAACACCGGGTGTGAGGTAGATTGGAAGCTCAACACCAGGTGTGAGGTGGATTGGAAGCTCAACACCAGGTGTAAGGTAGATTGGAAGCTCAACACCAGGTGTGAGGTGGATTGGAAGCTCAACACCAGGTGTGAGGTGGATTGGAAGCTCTACACCAGGTGTGAGGTGGATTGGAAGCTCAACACCGGGTGTGAGGTAGATTGGAAGCTCAACACCAGGTGTGAGGTGGATTGGAAGCTCAACACCAGGTGTGAGGTGGATTGGAAGCTCTACACCAGGTGTGAGGTGGATTGGAAGCTCAACACCAGGTGTAAGGTAGATTGGAAGCTCAACACCAGGTGTGAGGTGGATTGGAAGCTCAACACCAGGTGTGAGGTGGATTGGAAGCTCTACACCAGGTGTGAGGTGGATTGGAAGCTCAACACCGGGTGTGAGGTAGATTGGAAGCTCAACACCAGGTGTGAGGTGGATTGGAAGCTCAACACCAGGTGTGAGGTGGATTGGAAGCTCTACACCGGGTGTGAGGTGGATTGGAAGCTCTACACCAGGTGTGAGGTAGATTGGAAGCTCAACACCAGGTGTGAGGTGGATTGGAAGCTCAACACCGGGTGTGAGGTAGATTGGAAGCTCAACACCAGGTGTGAGGTGGATTGGAAGCTCTACACCAGGTGTGAGGTAGATTGGAAGCTCAACACCGGGTGTGAGGTGGATTGGAAGCTCTACACCAGGTGTGAGGTAGATTGGAAGCTCAACACTGGGTGTGAGGTAGATTGGAAGCTCAACACCAGGTGTGAGGTGGATTGGAAGCTCAACACCAGGTGTGAGGTGGATTGGAAGCTCTACACCGGGTGTGAGGTGGATTGGAAGCTCTACACCAGGTGTGAGGTAGATTGGAAGCTCAACACCGGGTGACAGAAGGCTGCATTTGAAATAGGTATTCCTTAGGCAGTCCTGGGAGAATGTATTCATTTAAGACATTTTCTTTTCTCTTCACTGTCACTGTTTAGTGAGGTGAAAGCATGTAGTAGAACATGTAGTAATATGTGTGCAGGGCTGTGAACTTCAAACCTGTGTTTTTAAATACATAACAATAACAATTAACATAATACTAAAAAGAAAATCATGTTTGCGAGTTGTTTATCAAATTGTGCAGGCAGCAATATGTTTAATTGTAATAAAGCAAGGTAGTCCAAGATTAGTGCTTATCACGATCTGTGAAACCAGCCTTGTAAATGTTTACACGAGGTAGTTTGAAATTACTGCACCATGGTCTTAGCATAACTGTTGTGGAATTGTGGCAATCTACAACAACACACTTAATACAAAAAATGAATCCATTTCTCTAGGTGGTCAGACCCTACCAGACCATGTCCAACCCCTTGAGCAAGCTGACCGTGTTAAACAGCATGCACTCCCACTTCATACTGGCCGACAATGGAACGACAGGGAAATATGGGGCTGAGGTGAAGCTACGCAGACAGCTGGAGAAGCACATCTCACTACAGAAGATTAACACCAGTAAGTACAGTAGAGGAGACTTACAAAATCTCCACACAAAAATACAACTCACTCTTACAATGTAAACTTGAATCTGTATTTTCATGTTGCAGTGTCCCCTGTACGAACAAGTTTTACTCCCAGGCATGTATAAATATAGCGTGAAACATTACCAAAATGGCTAATCCCTTTAAAAGCACAGTTCGACACAACTGGGTCCCCTAGTGTTGCAATTTTAGTGATAAAGTGTCACTTTCCAAGAGCTTTCAAGCAGGAGTTTATGTATGAAAAATGTGGGGTGGGTTTCATTTGTGTATTGTTTAACTTTTTCTGTAAATATCACGACTGATTTGTTGTATTGGCAGTTTTTGCATGTGTGATGTTTTGGTAAGATTAGACTATTGCATATCCTTTAAACTGTTATAACTTTTTAAACAAAAGGTTGAATAATTTGTGCTAACTCTTAAAATGTAACTTTAGATTGTACATTTAGCATTTGTAGAATACATTGTCAACAATATATTGCATTTGCCCATTTTGATTTGTAGAATACTAATACTGATCCAGCAGACTTGTCAGATTTGACACAAACAAATCTATTTCGTCCCCTGTTAAGGACGGCGTCTCTTTCAAAAAAATCTATGACTGACAGCAAGTTTTTCATAGTAGATTTTTATTTTATTGTAAACTGTAGATGTGTAAAATATGCTTTTGAGTTGTGAATGGAAACAAGTTGTTCAAGTTGTGATAGAGGACAGCTGTCTAGTACTAATTGGTCGACTGATAAGATACAGCAATTGGCTTAGGCAATGACATGTTTAATTGATGTTATTAGGCTGTACAAGCAGAACTTTCCAGCTGCTCAATGTAAGGTTGGCTAGGTTTTGCTTTCCATATCTGCAGGACCCCTGAGGGCCTTGTTAAAAAAATTGCATACTACTTAATGAATAGAATAGTCCATTTTTTCAGATTGATTCAAAAATACCATGACTATTATTATGTACTGTGTTTTATGATTGATTGTGCTTAAAGTTCCCTATGAATCTAAACCTTGTCAGAACGTGGTGCTGTAACATGCACAGTACAATAGGTTGGTTCCAAACTTACAGCTAACAATAGTTGGAGGTAACCACAGGTACTGTATGAGGGGGCAGCCAAAAAGACAATTGAGATAGTAGGAAACCAGAAGGAATTTGACTCGGTCATGGCTTCTTGCCTGACTGTGTCCTTCAGCTTATGTGACCCGTGGGCTTCCCTTTGTCATCCTATGCCTGAGAATATATGAAGGGGGCTGGGAAGGCAAAGGGATGTTCAGCTGTCATCATTGGCATCTCCTTTGACCATTGCCCCATCATCAAATGCTTCATGTGCTCGTTCATGTCCGATTTCTTGCTCACCTCCTGTGTAACATTGATGCATTCTCACGTCTGTCTAGTCCATAAGGGATGCACTCTGATTAGCTTTCCTAGTGGGCCTGAGATGTCATAGATAGATAAGGCTGCATGCTGGATTCCCATCTTTAAAAAGCACAGTTTATTTAGGTGTAAAGAGCAGGCAATGAATATACTAATATAGTTTAATTTCAAAAGTCAGATATATCCTTGGAAATATAAAGGTTTATTAAAAATTATGAAAATATAATATTCCATACATATTCTTTTAATTTGCTATAATCAAACTGTATTGTTTATTTATGTATTTATTAAATTAATAACAAAAGGTTACCTGTAACATCTCATAACAATGCAGACAACAAATGTAAAAGGTTTTTTGTTTTTTTTAATCGCTCTTCCTGCAGTGATTTAGAGGACAGATCTCAAACCCCAGTGCACTAGAGTGGACATTTTGAAAAGAACTTTGAAACAGACTTTAAAGTTATACATGTAAAAAGTCAGGATTTTAACAATGAAAAGGGAAATGACAGGTATGTTTAAACAGTTGTAGCAACACATGGGGATGTAGAACACTATTTTTCAGAACCCCTCTACTAGGGATTTGGTAGTGAAGGCAGTCCCCACATGTAATATCTTGGGATGGGTGTATGCCAAATCACCTAAAAAACACACCTGCAAAATGGTGGCACTTTACTAAGGGCCATGTAATTGTGTTCATTGTTTGCAGAAAAGTGGGGTGCATGAACAAATGTCTACCGTTTCATTTCAATAGTCAGGTACATTCTAGGAAATACAAATTATTCAGATAAAATATTCCATACATTTTCTTTTAATTTCCTAAAATCAGACTTTATTATGTGTATTTATGTATTTATTAAATTAATAACAAAGAGGTTACCTGTAGCATCCCATAACAATGCAGACAGAAAATGGAAAAGGTTTCATATAATTTACCTTATAACTCAGGTTCCCTTAAGAAAACTAGGGATTTGGCAGTTCCCTCCACATGTAATAATATCTTGGGATGGGTGTATGCCAGATCATCTCAAACACACCATAAAAATGATGGAATGATGTTCATGGAAAAGGGGGCTGCAATTTGGCACCCAAAGAGTAATGTTAACCTCACCAGTGGATGAAAAAGGGGTATGTGTGGCAGCACAGCCTTCGCACTAAGAGGGAAGCCTCTATAGTCTAGCAAACGTGTAAACCTTTGCTAATCTCTGTGTACACGCTGCAGCCTTAAAACACGCTAAATACATCCACTGTACACATTTGATACATTGTCCTGCCTCCTCCAGTAAGATTTTAAAAGTGACATAGGGTTTAGAGTGTTTATATGGTGGTACCATGTAAAGATTGTAACATACCCTTGAAAATGTGTCATAGCGGCTGAGGTTAAAGGACTCATGATTCTCCCAGAATCGCATGGCTCCATATAAACACTTGGCCTTGTTGCATATATATATATATATATTATATATATATATATATATATATATATATATATATATATATATATATATATATATATATATACCATATACCATATACCATATACCATATGGAGCCTTGCATCATTGCCACTGTGGTCTTTGAGAACACCTTCAATATCAAGTCGCTCATCAGTTTCATATTAATCCTATGAATATTTCACCCAAACTCTGGCACACTGAACACATCTGCTTTGGGTGTATTTTACAAGCCTGTGAGCCTGCTCTATGGTCACCAGTGCTGAGGTTTACAGGAAACCTAGACACATGCTGTCTGAACTCAGATCAAACAATGACCAATGCTAGAAATTCTCTAAATAAATAAATAAACACCCAAGCAATCTGTGCAAAAGGTTTTCTATGCTTTTCTTGTCATCGTTCTTGTCCTTACAGACAACTGATCGTCATTTTTGTAACCCTTGATAGTTGTCCCATGACCTTTAGTTAACACTGGCTTGAATTAAACCATCAAAGTTTATGGTGTTGCTGAATAGATACACCTATATAGGACTGTATGTTGTGTTGTTGTAAATAAAGATTGATTGTTTTTTAACGTGAGTTTGGCAGGGATGGGGTTAAATCCATCCCTCATGCTATCCTGCTACATATGGTATGAGTAGTGGGATAGCATCAGCATGAGACTCAGAGGCTGGAAACTGGACAAAACACAGTTTCTGACACAGAATACAGTGCTCCCTCGCTATAATGCTCTCGGTTATAACATGCCTCGGATATAACACTCCTACAGCATGTCCCCCACTTTCTTATACTAGTGATTCATGCAATATTTCTAAAGTAAATACAGTACCGGTGTTCAAACTGTAAACAACTTCTCAGTCTAACTTCTGTTTCTGTCTTTCCCTTTTGATACAGTATCTGAACTGAAGAAAAGCTGCGCTAGCACTTTATAACACAGACATCTTATGCATTATTCGTTTTATAACTAAATAAATATTAGGCCTATTATGTGGTTATCTTTCCTAATGTATTTACTTTTTTGCTGCGAGAGGAGCTGCAGCTTTCTCCAGGAGACGAGACTCTTCAGCTTCGCTTCAGCCCCGCTCCGGCAGCCAAACCTGGGGCGAGCCCATTCCCTCTTCCCCTCTTCCAGTCCGCTCTCCTTCTTGCACTTGGTTTGCTTGTCTGTCGCTTCGAACTGAGCTCCTGACTGCTGTTTAGTCAGGCTATTTATAGTTTAAAAACTGCTAATTAAAATGATCCACGAACAGGAATGTTACCTGTTTTTTTCACCTGTTACATTTTTGCTTCACTATATGTGCATTAGAGAGGGAGTTATTTTATTTTGTTTTTTAGTCAGATGTGTGTTGTTGTGTCCCGTGGCACCCCCCACCCCCTCCCCAGTTTATAATGCTCTTTGGTTATAACGCTCATATTGTGTGTCCCCCAAGACCCGTGTTATAGCGAGGAAGCACTGTACCAGAAAATAGGACATTACAGTAGTCTATTCTAAAAGTTACAAAGGCATGCATCAGTCTCTTAGCATCCAGTGCGGAGAGAAAGCGTCTTAATTTAGCAATATTTCTTAGATGAAAAAAAGACACATTAGTTATGTTGCTGTTGTGGGATTTAAATGAAAGATCAGGTTAAAAAATGACACCCACATTTCTAATTTCTATCGTTGACTCAATGGGGTAGCTGTCCACTGTAGAGGCACATTGATTTACCCTCTCTCATTGATTTCTTGACCCCAAAATTATGACCTGTGTTTTATCAGAATTTAACAGTAGAACATTTGTTGACATCCATTTTTTAATATCAGTGAGACAGGTAGTTATGGTATTTGCAGATGTGGAATCACCTGGTTTCAGAGATAGATACAATTGTGTGTCATCGGCATAGCAGTGAAAGTTTACCCTGTGTCTACGGACAACATCACCCAGGGGGAGCATATAGAGAGAAAACAAGATTGGTTAAAGAACAGAGCCCAGATAAGAAGGAGGAGTGGTCCTCAATTTGAACATATGTGTAACCTATTTGAAAGATAGGATTTAAACTAAGATAGGGCACAACCTGACAGTCCTACAAGATTCTCAAAGCTGTCAATTAAAATGTGATGGTCGATGGTGTTGAATGCTGCACTTAGATCTAGAAGGATGAGGACAGAGGTAAGGCCTGAGTGAGAAGATAATAGCACATTGTTTACCACTTTGATAAGGGTCGTTTCAGTACTGTGACTGGACGGAAGCCTGACTGAAATTTCTCATATATATTAAGCGCTGCAAGGAGTGAGTTTAGTTGATTTGCCACCAGTCTCTGTAATACTTTTAATAAAAGGGGGAGATTGGAAATAGGCCTACAATTACTAAGAACTCCTGGATTCAAAGTAGGTTTTCTAAGCAGTGGTTTTACAACAGCAACCTTAAATGAGTCAGAAACAATGCCAGATGAAAGGGAGCTATTAATGATATTTAGAATAATAAAATCAATCCTAGATAATATTTATTTTAATAGTTTAGTAGGAATAGGGTCTAATCACTGTTTGCTGTTAATTTGATTTTCACAGTTCTGCTCATTTTTCTGGTTTGTAAGTTGAGCTTCATCCCAAATAGAACACAATTTTAGTTTTGGTAATGTTGTCGTTAGTTGGCTATAGCACCATCTAGTACCTAAAATAATAAATAAATAAAATGGTCATATATTTTTGTCCAACCCTTATATAAAGTTTACAGGATAAATTCACAGTTTAAGCCTCGGGATAAACAAGAAGGTGTTTATTTTTTAAAACTCTTATTTAATCTTTAGGTGTGAATTTTGATTGTTCCAAAACATCATAATACTGACATGATTTACGGCAACCTCTTTTATTGAATAAATGAGCAGGTAGGCTATTGGATATTATCAGTACTGAATGTTATTGAGATGTAGATGACAGAAGATGGCAGGAGTTAGAAATTAATTATGTACAACACCCACAATTTCCAAAGACAGCTTAAAGATCTTTAGAATTCTTCCTCATCTACATTTGTTTTATTTCAGTAATCCCATCCTTTTATCCTTCTCTTTGCATATGTAAATTAGCCTTTGGGAACAGCTATTCAATATAGATTATTTGTTTTTTATGTGCTGGGTTTAGTTGTAAGCATGTCATTCCTTTTAGTGTTATATTGCAGGTTATACTATAGTTATGGATTGGTCTACTACCGTGCACGTTCTAACATCTTTGCAGCTACTGTATCAGCAGGGGACCACTGTATTTAATGATGCATCTCAACAGGCTGTTTTTTCTACAAAAATATTATAAATACTGAGAAATAATATTAACACTATAGTTTTTAGATCAGGTATAAGTGTGTAATCTATTGACATGTTATTAATTATGCCGTTTAGTCAGGCTATTTATAGTTTAAAAACTGCTAATTAAAATGATCCACGAACAGGAATGTTACCTGTTTTTTGTTATTAATTATGCTATTAACTGTTATAGATTGTGATTTGAAATAATAACACTGAATGGAGCTGATTTTCGGTTTTAATATAAAACCAGATAAAACACCCCTGATACAAAAAAATGAAATCGGTGGATAGCCAATAAACACCGGAAAGCACCGGAAAAATTGTGGAAATGGTTAATAAATTAATGTTGACTTTACCCTATTCCCATTAAAAAATAAAACCTAGGGATTTCGTTGTGGAAGACAGCAATGGAAACAAGGTACAACTAAAGTGTGCAAGTATTGTCGAGTTACTATACATATTTTGACAAAAAAAACGCTCACGCATTTTGAAAAGTAACCGAAAACACTGATTTCATACAGTATATCAAAAACAAAAGCCCCGAAAAAAAAACGATTTACATAAAACTCGAAAATAGCTAAAAAGAAGCACCGAAAAATACAATTAATAAAACCCGAAAAACAGAAGCCCTAGTTATAAAAATGTTTTATAGAAGGTGATTCACAATTTACTCAACATTGTCAGATCTATTGTCCTGGCAATTCGTTGTCTAACCAAGATTAGTTATGCATGGAATGGTGCACAGGAGCACCGTCATGGTGGAACATCATGTGCTGGAGGTCATCAAGGTAAGATGAATGGATGTTTAGCAGGACA
Organism: Acipenser oxyrinchus oxyrinchus; assembly: GCA_030684275.1. Classification (NCBI taxonomy): domain Eukaryota; kingdom Metazoa; phylum Chordata; class Actinopteri; order Acipenseriformes; family Acipenseridae; genus Acipenser; species Acipenser oxyrinchus. Next base: position 70,137,592 of record CM060247.1, on the reverse strand, counting down.
GACATGTAGGACGCTGCATCAACTGAAACATCAAAAAAAGATCACCCAATAACTGTTGTTGGCAATGCCACTCCATGACACAGGCATCGCATGTTCTGACGGTTCATGGTCCCGTTCAGGTGAGGAGGATGTCATCTGCCACAATGTCTGCCTATTCTTTCATGCATTCACAGAATAGCTTTCGGCATGCATCATCTGCTACTGATAATGCTGGCACAGCGGTACATTTGTATGGTTACAGTTGATCCTGGAATTATGGGTGCTTACTAGCAAAATCAATAGCTGTTGCAGCACTGTTTTGTCAATTTTTTCCATATATCAATTTTTTCCATATAGCAAAATTAGATCATTGTACTCTGCAAGTGTAAGCCTTGGCATTATGAACAAGTGTCCTTCTGCTGTGAGTACTGAGGATCTATAGGCATCCAGCCTCTTTATACCTGATCAGCTCTCTGGTGGCCAAACGTTGCATCAGAGCTTCTATGTCATACATTTATCCTTTGCATGTCATCCTCCAAGTACCCTCTATTTTTCTCTTTCCACATCCATTGTAGCCTCAAACATAACTGTAGACAAACATTTTGTCCAATGCTTTTATTGGTTTCATTTTAAAAGGTAAGAACTAGAATCTGCAGTATTATAACTAGTAATACAGTACTATAACATAACTGCTCATTCCTGCAATAATATGTTATGTTGTACTTCAGATTTTATGGTACAAGCACACATATAGTAAGTAAGATAATGGTCTTTATTTACCAAGTATTTTATTTAATTGCATTTTACATTATCAATGTTAGACTTTAGATTCCCTTATGTCCAATTTACTAAGTAAAAAAGGATTTTGAAATGTCAACAAAGAAACGCAAAAAAAGGGACAGGATACATGGCAGGGATGAGTGAACCCTTTAAGAAATAATCCAGAACAAACCAGATCTCTGATAAATGGGATGAATGATTGTTTACCCATTATTGGAAGGTACTTCAAATTAATCTAAATAACTCTTATTACTAATTCAAATTAACTAATCTAAAATACAATAATAATAAAGAAATAGATAACCAATGCAAGATGTCTACGGTTCCTGACAGACCAATCAAAACATGTTCACACTTATTGTGGTGTCATTTTTATGATAAAGTAATTGTAAGCTCAACCATTTAAGCTATCTCGAGACAAGTAAACATCTATTGTGTACCATCTCAAGACACCTTTAATTATGTATAAACAATATTTTGCTATAAATTATCTAGGGTTTTAACACTATGTCTTTCTATATTACCATCAAAACTACATTCATATTTAATTGTAATCAAAAGTTACACTGAACATATGAATATATATTTTAAAGTAATCATAGAATTGTGGCTATAAATATGATTCATTTGGCAGATGATTTAATGTTTAAAAAATATTCAACTTTGATTCAATTCAATATTATGATATATCAGTGCTGTTTACCTTCAGAAGCAAAACAGAAGAATCTTGTTGAAAGTAAGTACCTTTTATTTGAAATTACAAAAATAAGTAATTTGTATTAGATTGTAATAATTTGTTTTCAATGTACAATAAAGGATTATACTAAATATGTTTAAGAAAAATGAACCATCTATGCAGTTGTAATTAGGATTTTAAATATATTTTAACATTTAGTAATGGATTTATATATTTTATTATGAAATAATTAAATTAGGTTAATATCATTAAGGCACATTTTGACAGGATGTAAGGTGGGGCATAGCCAAGAACGGTTTACTGGCGCCATGACCAGGTGCTGCGATGTTTGACCTTAGCATTGGAAGACAAGCGTAACATGTCCAATAAGTTGCCACCAGTTCCATCAAAACATTACACACAAAAGACAACATTCCTCCGCCCAGGAGAGCAACCACCAAGAAAAAATGTTAAAACCAAGCCTCGCCCAGGACAACTGGAAGCTGCTAAAGATCGGGAAATACTGGCAGATGTTGGTCAACGGCTTATTTTTCCACCTGAGATTGCCACCACTAACCTTTGATCAGATATTGTGGTCTGGATCAGCACACCTTTTTCACCTGGTAGAGTTAACAGTGTCAAGGGAGGATGCTGTAGATGAGGCGTATGAGAGGAAGAAACTTCAGTATGCTCAACTAGCCGCTGAAGCGGAACAGCAAGGATGGATAGTCCGGGTTTACCCAGTGGAGATGGGTTGTCGAGGATTTGTGGCACACTACAACCCGGTTTCTCAGAGATGTTGGATTCAGTGGCCAAGAGTTGCGTTGCACAGTGAAGAACTTATCTGAAGCAGCAGAGAGGAGCAGCAACTGGCTGTGGTTGAGACGGAAATATTCTGGTTGGGGATCTCAAGCACAATAGAAAGAAAGAAACGCTGATGTACGGGTAAGTAAGCTGGGCTCAGTTGAGTGGGGGACGGAGGGGGGTTAAGCTGGGACGCCATAATCACCGTCGGACCCTCAAGGTGTTGTGGGCTAGTCAACAAAACACTGAGGATGGAAGGTGCCCACTTGAAGACCCCAGAGATTTACCCTACTTAGCTAAATCCAGGCGGTTGTCATGCTGATGCGCTGGGGAGACTGCACTGTGGTTGATCCCCGGAGCCAGCATCGCAGTGGTTGTGTGTGCTAATACGCTGGGGAGGCAAAATAAGCTGATCCCTGGAGCCAGCATTACACTTCAGCCATCAACACCATGCAGAAGGATATCTACATCATCAGATGGAAGGAAACACAATTTGATGGAGACGCAGATGGATCACATTAGTTTACTGTAAAGCTACGTCTTAGTTGGTGCTTATCTTGGCGAGAGCCGAGTTCAAATCAGCATGAAGTTTTAACATCTACTCTCATGTAATGGAAATCATTACATCATACTCAGTTTAAACAGAATTAATCATACAATCGATTTATGCACCATGGAAATTCATGTTGTTTAGTTACCTGTCCTTAAATGTGAAGAAAGTTAAACAGTATATCAACGAAGAATAATATAGCTTTCCACATCTAGTTAAAAGTGTTTCAGTTTAGAAACCTGATCTTCAGTTTGTAGTCCTTTCCACAACAGTTATATTTCGAGGGATTTCAAGATAAACAAGATGGCTTTTTCTTCAGGAAACCTACAATGCCACCCACCAAATTGTTTCCTGTGTGCTTAAAATGATGCTTGTTCCAGCAATACAGCGCCAACTCGAACATATTTAAAAGGCACTTTGGTTTTAAGTAACTTCAGTATTCTTTTGTTTATTTCTCTGTGTATTTTAGCATACTTTTAGATTTTGTAGCAACAAAGCTTTCCTTAGTAAGCAAAGTTAAACACATTTATCTAAATCTGATTTCCAAGAAACAGTTTCATTGAGGAAAGTCTTTTTTCTTCATGAGAAGAGATGATCAATTTATTGAATATCTCTTTGGTAAGTTCAATTTAGTTCTGTTTCAATCAAATGTAATATTACTGCTTTTTATAAGTATCTTGTTACAACAAATGTTTTTAAGCAGTTAATTCAGATAGTTTGATAACTTACATTGTTTGTTCATTGTTTGTATTACAATCTTTTCTCTCAGAAGTCATTTTCTTGTTTCCAGCAGCTGTGTTTGTTTTTGTTACGTGAAGTTGGATTGTTACAGCGATTTTGTTGAGTCTTGGCAGCGATTTTCAGTACGATTGTTTACACAATTGTTATCATGTTGTTATTGTTTTAGAGACCACTTTTCCATGTTCTGCAGGAGTTTAAATGAACTCGGAAAATGGTTAGGACATAGTCAAATTATCCAATCACAGAAGAGTTTCCATTGGCATATTTTCCATCTTTAGTTCAATGTGGCTGTTTAGAAAAACGCATTCAGTTAAAATACTCTTTTGTGAAAATAACTTTTCCTGAGTTATGAATTTTTACTTGATAATCACAGGCATATGCAGGCATTTAGGGCCTCGTTTACTAAAGGTTATTAAAAGTAGCCACAAGACGTTTGTTAACACAATCCCATAACACGCGTCTTAAAACTATAAATAAGTTGGTATTTACTAATGAGAATGCCGCTTACTAAGACGCGTGCTATGGAAGTCATTTGCATATTGAGACGTGCCTTATCACAGAAGATAAGGCGCGTCTTAACGAAATGACGACATAGGGGCCACTGACTATAAAGGAATGAGCAGAGACTGAGATACGCAGTTGTCAGTTCTTGACTTTTACTAAATATATGTCTTAAATACTCTGTAACAACGTTTGAAAGGCAGGATCGCAAAAATAAATAACAAGTTAAACAATCGTACCTAGACACCATCATGGCTGTACAATATATAAAAAGCACAATATAGTAGCCTATATTTATATATATATATAGTAGCGATCCTGGTTCCCGCAGGCAGGTGCATCACTCAGGGCGAGGCAATCCACACACAGGCAGAGGGCGAGCACGAACCCAGGACCTCTCGCACTAAAGCATAGCGCCGATACCGCTGTACAAAGGAGCTGGCTCCCTTACAAGGAGCGTATATCGGGCTTATGTCTTTGTGTGTGATTACGTCAGCTACCAGCCCTACTGCTGCCTTCCCCTGTGCACGCTACTATATATATATATATATATATATATATATATATATATATATATATATATATATATATATATATATACACACACATCATTGATTAGATCAATCTGCAGCCCTTAGATTGCATTAATGAAGCGGTGAATACAACAAAGTATGGAGTTGGCATTTAGACCAGGTGGCATATTTCAGCGATCAACGCATTTCTGTACATTGAAATGGCGTTCATGTGTTTTACAACGTGGATCTCACAGACACCAATTGTACGAAATGCACAGGTAATAATAACAACGAGTAACTATACTCTACATAGCCAACTGTATAATAAGGGCAACAGTGTGGAGTAGTGGTTAGGGCTCTCGACATTTGAGCGGAGGGTCATGGGTTCAATCCCAGGTCTGGGACACTGCTGCTGTACCCTTGAGCAAGGTACTTTACCTAGATTGCTCCAGTAAAAACCCAACCGTATAAATGGGTTAGCTAGACACAGAAAAGTGCAAATCAGTTACACTGTGAAGGTACAGAATTATTTGTACGGAAGTAAAAGCAGGTATGCACAAGGTGTCGACCCCAGTGCCAGCTGACACATGCAGTGATATAGCTGTGCTCAAATTGTGTGGAGAAAAAAAGTGCACTGTATGCAGGTATGTGATTTAGGAGAACACTTCCTTCTTTGATATTATGTGTTGTTGTGATTGTAAACTCAATTTCCTTTATTTATTTATATTACCGTGTTTCAATTATATCTGTATGAACGCAGTTATGTCTTTTTTTCCATTTGCATACTAAGTTATGACCTTTTTTTCGTTTGCATGGTAAGCTTATGCACACGTTTTATATCTGTAGGCTACATAAACACATTTATTTTCAATGTCCTGTTACTTATTTTGTTTCTACAGTTATTTAATCATAATATACCTGAGATGCATTTCTGTTCAAAAGTTGTTTTTCGTTCTTTCTTTATTTTATGCAGTCGGCTGGTATATGTGCGTTTTAGTATATAAACACATTTATTTTAAAATTAGTCTTACTTATTTACATCGTTTTAGATGTGTGGTATCGTACATACATATATCTGTACCTTGTGCTGACAGACAGCTTTAACTTAAGACGGATCTTGGCTTGTAACACCTGCTTTCCATCAGCGCTATCTAGCACGTGATTTAAGGTGTGATTCATGGTTAGCACTGTTTAGTAAATATCGCCTGAATATCATTAGCCTCATTAGTGCTCTCATGCCACTTCATTTGAATACATCAACATGCATATTCAGCAGATGCTAATGTACCCATCGTGTTATTTTTAAGGTGTGCGTGCTAACTCACGTTTTATGCTGTAAATCGCGCTTTATCGTGGTTGATAAATACAGGATTATCTAGCACGCGCCTTATCCTTGGATAATTATCGCATAAGAACCTTTAGTAAATGAGGCCCTTAGTCTGTCTTTTAATCTTTTATTGCCCCAAGTGTAAAAAACAATGTTTGAAGCTTGTCACATAGTTCTGATAAAGATCTGCATTTGTTTAAAATGTTTACGCCTAGCCGATCCACACAGCAGGAGTTTTTGGAAAACAGATTTAAATCTTCCATTTTACAATCCACTTAAGTCTTGCATCCTTCCAAAGGGTGTTATCTTCAAAGAATGTCTGGAATAATGGGGGGTTGTATATAACTATAAACACAGATGACATTCTGGAATTTGAGTTAGACCCATTTAGTGAGAGGAATTGTGTTAATAATTATAAATTGTCTTCAGATTAATTAACCCTAGATAATTTGTAGCACAAGTGATAGTAACAGCCAATATACAGTAGTGGGAACTGGTGTGACCTGCAAAACAACTAACAATTGTTAAGAATAGACAGAACATATTGCATCCACTGCTGTGGCTCTAGAACATGTTCAGTACATCAATGCACATGCCATGGTGGCATCACTGTAGGTGTATTTCAAGATGCTAAATTATTCACTCAGAAAAGCATGCTCTACTTCTCCTGAAGCTGTGACAACCCCCAGCCTCCCTCTCAGCTTATCTGCATGGTTGTCATGGATTACTTTATTTAAACCATTTACTTCCAGCCAGTGTGCCAAGCTCATTGCAATTGTAATTACTTCCAGTCATCAGACAGTGATTTTTTCAGACATGAGCAATGATTTTATCTCTTTTTTATTGATTTGAACTTGAGTACATTTAACCGCGGTCATCTTCATTAGCTAAGTCCTTGTTGGCAATAGGTAAATGTGAGCTCCTGGAAATTGAGTGGCTCTTGCTCATTTATCTCCTCTTTTCCCAGGAATTGGGCAAGGGGTTCCGGTGGTTGCTCTTATCGTGGAAGGAGGTCCTAACGTCATCTCCATTGTGCTGGAGTATCTGAGAGACACTCCTCCTGTGCCTGTGGTTGTCTGTGATGGCAGCGGGCGTGCTTCCGACATCCTTGCATTCGGGCACAAATACTCTGAGGATGGAGGGTATGTTCCAATCCTGTTTGTTAAGAAACCACGTGTGTCATCTGAATGATCTTGAAACTCCCTCACATGATCTACATTTAATCTACAAGTCTATTGGCTGTTCAGAGTAAGGGTCCATAGTCGCCCCCCCTGCCCATTGTGGTTAATATATGTGCATCATATTCACTGAAATTCAATTTGCTTGTGTAATGTTTCTTACATTAGATAATTTGTCTAATTCACTCAATTTCAAGTCCCAAAGACATTTTTTTCTTACCTGGACATATACAGTATTTATTTAACCCTTGTAACAGATATAGTACACATTTACTGTACTTTATATAATGTACAATGGATATGACTTTACCGACGGTAACAGTAGCTAGTCTAAGATCAGTTCTAATCAGGTTGTGTATAACCGGTTGTTAGGGAGTGAGGACCCAGATGTTTGTTCATATGACAACATTTCTGTGATAAATATCCTTTTTGTTATCCACAAAAAAAAAACAGCTTCATATCTCATCTCCCCCTGTTGAACCAATGTAGTTCATTCCATGCTGTGCTGCTACATTGTGTCACAATGCCACAGACAAGACAAATGTACAAGAATTGAATTATATTTTTTTGTGAATCATTTGCATTTTTTGTTAAATATGCATCACACAACTATGTTCCCCCCTTAGCTGTAGCCAATCTATGATAATCTTGATCACAGCCAGTTAATAATTTGTATTACTGTCATAGATTTTTTTTTACAAATCTCATTACAAATCTCATTACTTCATGGCTTCTTAGCCGAAATGTATTTGCAGCTAAACATCCTTGTCTATTACACCAGGGTCATCAACGAGTCTCTGAGGGACCAGCTACTGGTCACAATCCAGAAGACCTTTAACTACAGCCGTACCCAGGCCCAGCACCTCTTCATAATACTGATGGAGTGCATGAAGAATAAAGAGCTGGTAAGTGCCGCAAAGTCCAAAAATCAAGATTGACAACGGATATCTAATATAACTTTGAAGTGCAGAATCTGTTCATGAGACACAAAGATTATTTTTAGTTTTATTTAATACTATGCAGGGTTTTTTAAGTCTTAAATTGAATTTTATTGTAAATATATATACCGTATAATGGGAAATTGTTGAGGAATTTATTTTGGCTTTATTGGCGGTTTTGATTGGATCGCCAATAATTCTTCCACCAATCAGAATGTGGTATACAGTGAGCGATCCCGCCCTCTGGCAGACTGGTATGCAGCACAGGTTAAAAAAGCGCTGAACACGGGAAAGAATATGTCAGATGTCAAAGTGAATATGAGAATGGTAGTAACTTTGAGTGTAAACTGCGCCTGCTACTGTGGTACCTGTAGGACTGTTCTTTATTATATTAATAAGTTTTGTGTTATTTAGTAATTGAGTACTGTAACATGGTGCAAATTTGCTTTGGATTGTTATTGTCGATACGTCGTATATACTGCTATTAAGACACCCACAATATGTTCAAATAAATTACTTTTGCACTGTATAAATATAGTTTATTAACTAGTTTTAAATTTAAAGTATTTTCATTTTGGCTTTATTGTTAAAGTTTTTACACATAGCAATACTGTCCTACAATTACAAAATTATACTGTGATCATTTCACTGTGTTATGTCAGGGGACCATAGCTGTTTTGAAACTGAGTTAACAAATGCCTATCATTAAAGTGTACTGCAGTAAGTAATCCTTTCCAATTACTAGCATCTTACAATTAAGGACCATATAAGAACGATAAATACTGTGACTCATTTTCAGAAGGCCTTCTTTCTTGTTCTCAAAGTTGCTGCAGTGAAGATGCTATAACGAGTTACTGTAAATCTGATACTGTTTTAGCAGACACATTTCATTAAGTAAACATGTATTTTAATGTTTTTTTAAATTAAAAGTAGAAATACAAAACTGTGGCATTTTTTGTGAACACGCTAAGTGAAAAACACCAATTCAAAAACTGTCAATCTATCAAGGTAGCAAATCTGCCGAATTTAATACCAGCCAAAATTTCCTGTTCTACTGTGTATATATATATATATATATATATATATATATATATATATATATATATATATATATATATATATATATATATATATATATATATATATATATATATATATATATATATATATATATATATATATATATATATACACACTGCTGTGCAAAAGTCTTAGACATGTTGCATTTTTCTTTGAATTGACATTGAACAGAACTGGCAGAAGGCACAGGTGTCGTTGTCCATCAAATCCACAGACTGAAGGTCACTTTTGAAACACTTTTGGGAAAAAGACTAAAAGGCTAAAATATGCGTATAAACATGCATAAAATGTTACACTCAAATGTCCTGGCCTTAATGAAATAGAGTCTTTTTGCCTTAACATCTTAGTTTAATTAATGAAGTAAGTAAGCATTTCTACAAGTCCAATATTAGTGATGAGATTATTTGTTGTTTACTTTGCTTGTTTGTTTCCTATGTGTGTGAAAATGTATTATTATTTTTTTCTTATTGGATTCTTTTTATGTTATTTATGTAACTTTTTGTTTGGCAACATGTGTATTTTTTCTTTGTTTTTCTTTTAATTTACAAGCTGTTGTTTTTATTTTGTATGTATTTTTGTTTGTACTTTTAATAAATGTATTCTTCATATTTATGTGTGTTTTATTCATCGGAGTTACTTGTTGGAATGATACTTATTTGCTACTTTTACTTTATACAGAATGTTTGTTTATTTGTATAGTGGAACCAGAATGCAACAGATATTCTTGAAAAAAGTCATTATATAATAATAATCTTTATATAGCACCTTTCATAGTGGACCACCATCACAAAGTGCTTTACAAGGGTGTGTGAACTATGCATTATTTGCAGAGCCACTTACAACAACATCTCACCTGAAAAACAGAGCACAAGGAGGTTAAGTGACTTGCTCAGGGTCACACAATGAGTCAGTGGTTGAGCTGGGATTTGAACCAGGGACCTCCTGGTTACAAGCCTGTTTCTTTAACCACTGGACCACACAGCCTCCTATATACAGTACATTCACCTTTCTATATGCTTTTCCACCATTAATTGCTAAAGAAGGGCACAACATTCAAGTTACTATTGTCTATACAGGTATTTGACATTTTGTTTAAATACTAAGACATGATTTTCCACAGCTGTAAAACATTTACAGTACCTGATCATTACAGCACCGACTATACATACTGTACTGTCATGTGGCTGGTAATCATTCTACAGCTCCCTGGTCTGGTCGTAAGTGTCCTTCATAGTATCGGTCATCAATGGTTTCTCATGTGTTTGAAAATAAGACTTACCTGTGACTGCTTGTGCTTCTTCTACGTTTGTATTGGAGGTTTGATTGGAATCCACATTGTAATGCAGCTGTCAATTAGGGATGATCACTGAAAATGTGTGTTGGTTCTTTAATGAATAAAAGCATTTGGTTGTGGAAAGAGACTCAAGGCTCCTCAGATGAAAAGCATGTATAGCTCTTTTTAGTCATATGATCCTCAAAAGTTCATCTTGATTTTAATGAACAGTCGACAGCACTTAAAACCATTGTAACTGATAAGAACTAATCTTGTTAATCCCCTTGGGCTCCATGACTGTCTTAATTCTCATTATTCCAAATCCATGGAATAATTATGATCCAACAGCTATCGAGGATATAAGGCTACCAGACATATAATTTATTATAGATGTACCCGGGCCTGTTTTCCTGTGAAAAATATTTGTTCCAATTCATTTATTGTTTTTTATCTTTGTTTTTAACTAAATAAAGTATCTAATTCGTGCAACCCCTACTTTGGGCCATTCAAGTCAAGCTGATTGAAGATGTGAAGCATATTAAAAGGGACGTTGGAATTAACCAAAAGTCATCATACCATTTTAAAAGCATTCTGGAGATGTAGGAATTAGGTTTGTACAATTGTATCCTAAACATATTTCCAGCACCCCACTGCAGTCCAGTTTACTATCTTATCTAAAATATAAAGGTACTGCATTTTAATCCATGGACTGTGACTGTGACTTCAACAGGAGCATATCATAATGACTGTATGTTCCTGACATGCAGATAACATGAGTATTTCCACCACTTCTACCAAATGCTTTCTGAAGTATTTCACTATAAATCTTTCTAACAGTAGCTTTTATTCAAGTCTTAGTCTAAACCATCACAGCATAAGGTCATAATACCTTCAGGGCTACTGGGCAATGTGTGCACCACCAATGTTGCTAAAGTTCCCTTTTGCTGTAATCCTGGGTAGAGTTTAACAATATCACTATGTAACAGGGCCATTAATTACAGTACCTAAAATGAACAGTGTAATAAATTCAAATTAAAACATATATATATATATATATATATATATATATATATATATATATATATATATATATATATATATATATATATATATATTATAAACATGATTTGGTTAATTTAGTTAATTTAAATTGTACAAATGAGCCACGTTTAAGAACTGTACTGCAAGCCTTGTTATTACTGTATTTTCCAGGATTTCATGGAAACCCCCTGCACATCTAATAATTCATACAAAATATATTATTGCTCATGGCACAGATCACCTGAAATCAAAAATAATGATGACATGGGTCTATTTTCAGGTAAAAAAAACTTGTTTGTTTATTTTGTTTGGCAGGACGGCTAAGCCATTTACCTGCCAAACAAAATAAACAAACAAAACACACACAGGTTTACACTCACGCACAAGAAGGTTTCACAGTTTTTTTTGTTTTTTTTTCGCCTGCACGCACTCACAAGCGGGCTCATCACACAGCAGCCCTGTGCAGACTGACTGCACCTCTTAAATACCCTGCACCTGGTTCTAATTTACAATAATTACCAGGTGCAGGGGATAATTAACAATAAAACAATTAAACTAAATGTGCATACGCACATGTTTTTGCAGGGAGGATTTTAACCCCCTCCCTATATATATATATATATATATATATATATATATATATAGTTAGTATTTTATTAGTATTATTAATAAGATTTGCTCGCATGTCTCTGATTGCAGTATACACAAAGACGCAGTTTTAGTAATAATTAAGAAGATTACCAACATGTTAAGCATTTATCACTTGCTTCCCCCAAAAAATCTTTACATCAGACATGGAATCAAATGCATTTACATTTAATTGTAAATGACTGCATGTATTTGAAAATCTGAATTTGCTCAATGCAAATGTGGTACATTTAATACCAAACTAAATACAAAAGCAATGTGAGAAATACTAAATGCATTTCCATTATTTTCCTATATGTCAATTGGATATGTTATTGACTGATTTATTATCATTAATTAGGCCTTTATCCAAGGTGACATACAAGTTTATATAATAGCAACATAAACACATTAATTACAAAGTTCATAACAATTACCAGGTATGTACCAATACAGTAAATGGCATATGTTTTGTTTTGTTTTTTTTTAATTTTTGTATTTTTCTAATTGTTCACCTTCTGATGTCCTGGTTATCCATGCTGGATGAAACTTAAAAGTGTGGAGTTCATTCATGTTAGGAAGAAAGATTTAACTAAATTGCATGAGATGTTTCCAAAAACAAAAACTATTTTCTCATGCATCACCCAGAGACATCTTTGGAAAAATATTAAAGCTGTACTGTACATCTTGATTTTCAAAAGTGGCCTATAAAAATAACCACAAAGTGATTGATGTGCAATGTGGCCTAGTTAGTAATCGCAGCATGGAGCTCAATTTTTTTTCCATGACTGAAACTCATGCTTTAACTTTTGGAAAATCGCTCGCATACCTGTCCTTACAGTAGTGCTTCCCAAAACAAGAACACCTCCAGAAATGCAAAATAACGTTAAATATGTTACACATTTTGCTAGTTAACGTTTGTTACACAAACAGAAATACACATTAATATCACAGGCTACTTACAAATTTAATTTTAAATTATGTATTTGTTGCTAATATATATTACAGCGATATTCATATTCCCTTATCTAGCGTCATACTGTTGAATATATCCAATCTACTTATTAATATAATTTATACTTACAAGCCATGCAGCCTGAACACTGACCTTAGCCGAGTTGAGAGAGGCCTGCAGATCCCTGGATGTTGTTCTGGGTTCTTTGTGACTTCCTGGACGATTTTATGGCTTGCTCTTGGAGAGATTTTGGCAGGACGGCCACTCCTGGGAAGATTCACTACTGTCGAAACTTTCTCCATTTGGACAATATGGCTCTGACTGTGGTTTGGTGGAGCCCCAGAGACTTAGAAATGGCTTTGTAACCTTTTCCAGACTGATAGGCATCAACAACTTGTTTCCGGTGGTCTTCAGGAATTTCTTTTGTTTGTGGCATGATGTGCCTCTAGAACCTGTGTGCTGACAACTTCACTCTGATGGTAAGGGCCAAAGTTAGTCAGATATATATTGGGCAGGGCTGGCCCAAATCAGGCCTGGTTGTTTACCAAAGTACTCAAACAGCTGACCCTAATTATCCCTTTAATTGGGTTGAGTTAACTAGGGGGGGAATAACTTTTTCACACCTGAAGATCGCATGGTTGATTACCTTGCACACCAAACAAATGAAAGAAGCACCAAACGTTGGTGTCATTTTTTCTGTCAGGCTCCCTCTATATACTACTACAACCCACGAAAAGAAAAGTCCAAATACAATGTGAAAAATGTACAAAAATGCAGAAAATCATTTTTCACGGCACTGTATATATATATATATATATATATATATATATATATATATATATATATATATATATATATATATATATATATATATATACAGTACTGTGCAAAAGTTTTAGGCAGGTGTGAAAAAATGCTGTAAAGTAAGAATGCTTTCAAAAATAGACATGTTAATAGATTATATTTATCAATTAACTAAATGCAAAGTGAGTGAACAGAAGAAAAATCTAAATCAAATCCATATTTGGTGTGACTACCCTTTGCCTTCAAAACAGCATCAAGCATCAATTCTTCTGGGTACACTTGCACACAGTTTTTGAAGGAACTCGGCAGGTAGGTTGGCCCAAACATCTTGGAGAACTAACCACAGTTATTCTGTGGATTTAGGCAGCCTCATTTGCTTCTCTCTCTTCATGTAATCCCAGACAGACTCGATGATGTTGAGATCAGGGCTCTGTGGGGGCCGTACCATCACTTCCAGGACTCCTTGTTCTTCTTTACGCTGAAGATAGTTCTTAATGACTTTCGCTGTATGTTTGGGGTCGTTGTCATGCTGCAGAATAAATTTGGGGCCAATCAGATGCCTCCCTGATGGTATTACATGATGGATAAGTATCTGCCTGTACTTCTCAGCATTGAGGAGACCATTAATTCTGACCAAATCCCCAACTCCATTTGCAGAAATGCAGCCCCAAACTTGTAAGGAACCTCCACCATGCTTCACTGTTGCCTGCAGACACTCATTCGTGTACTCTGTCCAGCCCTTCGGCGAACAAACTGCCTTCTGCTACAGCCAAATATTTCAAATTTTGACTCATCAGTCCAGAGCACCTGCTGCCATTTTTCTGCTCCCCAGTTCCTGTGTTTTCGTGCATAGTTGAGTCGCTTGGCCTTGTTTCCACGTCGGAGGTATGGCTTTTTGGCCGCAAGTCTTCCATGAAGGCCACTTCTGACCAGACTTCTCCGGACAGTAGATGGGTGTACCTGGGTCCCACTGTTTTTGCCAGTTCTGAGCTGATGGCTGCTGGACATCTTCCGATTGCGAAGGGAAGTAAGCATGATGTGTCTTTCATCTGCTGCAGTAAGTTTCCTTGGCCGACCACTGCGTCTACAGTCCTCAACGTTGCCCGTTTCTTTGTGCGTCTTCAAAAGAGCTTGGACAGCACATCTGGAAACCCCTGTCTGCCTTGAAATTTCTGCCTGGGAGAGACCTTGCTGATGCAGTATAACTACCTTGTGTCTTGTTGCTGTGCTCAGTCTTGCCATGGTGTATGACTTTTGACAGTAAACTGTCTTCAGCAACCGCACCTTGTTAGCTGAGTTTGGTTGTTCCTCACCCAGTTTTATTCCTCCTACACAGCTGTTTCTGTTTCAGTTAATGATTGTGTTTCAACCTACGTATTGAATTCATGATCATTAGCACCTGTTTGGTATAATTGTTTAATCATACACCTGACTATATGCCTACAAAATCCCTGACTTTGTGCAAGTGTACCTAGAAGAATTGATGCTGTTTTGAAGGCAAAGGGTTGTCACACCAAATATGGATTTGATTTAGATTTTTCTTCTGTTCACTCACTTTGCAATAAGTTAATTGATAAATATAATCTATTAACATGTCTATTTTTGAAGCATTCTTACTTTACAGCATTTTTTCACACCTGCCTAAAACTTTTGCACAGTACTGTATATACTGTATATATATATATATATATATATATATATATATATATATATATATATATATATATATATATATATATATATATATATATATATATATATATATATATATATATATATATATATATATATATATATATATATATATATATATATATATATATATATATATATATATACACACACCAAAAATAACACACCACATACAACATAAAACATAAAGTATGCACAGGGGCGGGGCACCATGTCAAAATTGACTTGGTCTGCCCAGGAGCTCACTTCCTGGTGGGCAATTTTTGAAGGACTCGGCGGCTTCGGCCGCCTATGCAGGTCATTGTTCCTCACTGGAGGTTAAACGTGATGCTTAATGCACTCATGAAGACTCCATTTGAGCCCATGCTGAACTAAAATATTTATCACTCTAAGCAGCTTTCTTGCTTGCTATCACCTCCGCAAAGTGGGTAAGTGAGATGCAGGCATTCTCCATTGTAAAAGCCTGCTTAATTTTTACAGAGTCCAGGACAAAGGTTACACTCCGTACCAATCCTGCCTTTTTGCCGAAGACGATCTCGGCATTTCATATCAACCAGTCTGTGGAATTTGTGGCTTTCCATCCACCTTCTTTCCAGTCTGACTGACAGAGACAGCTCCATGCACTGCCCAGTGGGGGCCCTGGCGTACTATATTGACAGGACAAAAACTTGGAGGCAGTCCGAACAATTCTGTCTAAACAGAGGCTGCCAAATGGATAGCAGACAGGACTGACTATGAGCTGGCCAGAAAAGCCCGAGAGAAAAGCTCACTGCCCATTCCACCAGGGGCATGGTAACTTCATGGGCTTTATTCCAGGGTGCATCTATCGGAGACATTTGCAATGCAATGGTGTGGGCTACTCTCCATACCTTCACTAGCGCTACAGACTTAACTACTGCAGTGTCACACGCTACAAAACTGTTCTGTGTTAAACAAAGTTAGAAGTACAGATAGGACTATGAAGCGCAATCATTTTGATGCATCCTGATGTTTTTTTTTTTTTTAAACAATACAGTAAATGCAGTGTATCCTGTGCAATTTTCATTATGCTTTGCACGCCGTGTTGGCATGCAAACAAAGACAAGGATTAGACATTAAAGAGCATTAAAGAGCTGCATTTTTAATTATGGTGAACTGGCAACAGGGATCAGTTTTTCAAAACTTATAATCTGGATAAAAATACAGATTTTATAATCCTATATTTTGTCATCAAGGTTACTTTAAAAAAACAATCAGATTACGAAATCGTAATTATTTGTAATCTGGATAAATGTATTCCAGCAGTGACATTTTCTTAAAAAACAGTTAAAATGATCCAGATAAAAGTAATCTCGATCACAAAATATAGGATTATAAAATCTGGATCACTTTTATCCAGAATGCAAATTTTGAAAAACCAGCCTCAGGGAATGAAGGCAGACCTTGAATCATATAGGTGGGATAATGTTTTCTGGACTATAATTTCATATGAATTAAATCTTTAGACACTAAAACACCCAATAAACAAAGCATTTACTAACTTTACTGACTACTGTATATCCACATTTGAACAGCAAATGTGTCTCCATGCTTACTTTCAGATTAATTCCATGGTAAATCAGTAGAGATCATATTGTAAAGTGTTACCACGGGGGTATTTGCCTGCTTTTCACAGAATCAAAAATCAACAATGACACCAAAGACACTGTATAAAACTGATGCTGCCTCAGGTTAAAAGATTGAAAATATTGACATATGTAGCTTGCACATTGAGGGCTAATTAATTGATCTGAATAGCGATTGATTGTTGTTTAATTAAAATAGCAGTAAAATAACAATAAAAATTAAAAAGAGCTAATAACATATAAAATTCTATATTAAAACAAGCCTCACTGTGAAAATTGCACATGTGGAATCTTTTTCAGACAATTTGAGCGCTTGGTTTGTCAAGGCCTTTTTAGACTACCATGCTATGTTAGATGTTTAGGTAAGTATTAATTATCTAAACAATGGTGGTATATAGATCAATGTTTGAATAGTTACAAGTCTGCTTCACACAGCTTCTTACACTTTACAGTTGAATAAATTGATAAGACACAATACACGGTGAGATTACTTGCATGGTTCAGGAATCTTAGTTGTAAATACTTTCTGAATAGTGCATTGAGATTGCAGAAACAGTATGTTTGTGTATCAAATTAAACATCTTGGTAACGTACAATTTAGCATGCAAAATGTTAACAGATTGTAGTACATTTCTTATTTTGTAGCAGGTTGTAGCCATTGTAGTATTAGTCTATCATATCCTCTTGGGGTACACTTTGATTATTATTTTGTTTTGTTCTATCATGCCTATCCAACTGACGTTCAATGTAAACCCCTCTAGACACCTAATGCACTGCACACAGCGAATCAAGCAGCCAAGTACATTGACTGACTAGTTGATTTATCACAAATCAATAGACCTGGAACTCTGATTAAGCATAGCCTTTCAGCACAGACAGTATTCTGTGCTTCTTTGTAAACCATCACAACCATTTCCAATGTGTCTCATGATTAATGAAACAGAGGCTGATATATGCTGGAGTTGGTCATCCCTGTAATCTGTCTTCTGGCTGTCATAACCACCCTAAATTGTCTTATAATATAAAGTTATTGATGTGAGGTATATCCCATATGTGCATATCACATGGTTAAATAAATATGAGCAGCTCGTAACTGTGTTTGCATTGTATATACATTGTATCACTTAGTTAACCATTTGATATTGGTTTCATCAGCGCCCCTTGTGTACATTTTGTTTTTTCTGCATTTTTTGCGTTCCCCATGGCTTGTTCTGTGACAGTACTATATTTCGGTTAAATTAGCCATAGCATGTAAGGAAATACCCAACCACTTTATGCCAGCTCTGTATATTATCACCTCAGGCATGTCTTATGGAGTCACTGTGGTTAAGAGACATTAAAAAGAGATGAAGCGGACAAAATGGCTCCATTTGGTTTCTGAAAGGGACCTCAGTTATAGAATATAAAACACTATACAACCAGACCAGGCTTCTGGTTCTTTTGTGTTTCTTTATGGAACTAATGAATGTAATGCATTTAATTTGTCACCTTGTCAATTTGTTGCCTTGGCAAGGAGAATTATTTAGCTCCTGATGCCAATGTGGAAAAAGAAGTGGAAAACTGTTAATGAACAAATGGATCTTCCTGTGTTTTAGTGCACTGCTGCAGGCAAAATTTATGCCAGATCTGTTTTCAATTCATTTTTAGAAAACCTTTACACATCTAATTTTAGCAATCTGGTAAGTAGGAGCATTGCCTTCTTAGAGGAGAATGAACAGATATACAGGTCTTTTTTTGTTGTATCTGAGGTATGAAATAGGATTTATTCATATTCCATTGCTATTATTACAACCACAGCTGACTCAATAAACCTGAGCAGTGGATCTAAATAATGTAACACCATCTTTACAGGAGTGTAGACAATTGCATGTAATTATGCCTTGCCTCTCATGAGATGGAGTACTGATAGAATTATTCACGTTTAGAAACATGTCGGTTTATTAAAACAAAGTCCTCAATTATAATAATTCATTTGAATAATGGGTGGATTAAAGGGATACTATATCATCTACATTCCCATAATATAACATTTCTTGCCTGTTTAATATGATATTTTGTAATAGATATTAAACAAGTGAGGCATATAAGAAATGTAATACTTCCAAATGTAGTTTAAAGTATCCCTGTTTCAGTATCACTATGTTCTGAAATTTACATAATGTATTCAGATATTATTATAAAGAGGGTAAGTATTTTTTTACTTTATCAGTCCTTTCAAGATATTCAATTCTAGTCAAGATACCAAGGCAGACCAGTAAAAATACAACTGTTGGTCCACTTTTAGAAAATCTTTGTTTAAAAATTAAAGGCAAACATTTATAACAGAAGAGTACTACTAGATTATTCATGAGCAGAAATCAGTTTGTTCAAACAAATTTGAAATCCAGAGTGGAGAAGCACAGCCAGAGTGGAGAAACACAGCTCTGCTGTTGCAGACAGCACCAAACAAATCCTGCAGCCAGCCTCCGTTAAAATATGCATATACTTTTAAATTAAAAAAGCAATTAGAGCTCATATTAACTGTGTCACAAATTGCTCAAAGTCCAAGCATATTTCTACCTTGCAAGTTACTCATGTAACTAACAGTAATGTTGGTTTTCTCTATCATTAGATTTTAATACTGCTGTAATACTGCTGTAGTAATTGTGATTTATGAGCTCTCGGTTTTAGTACCTGTTTGCAATTTTGTATGAAGCAAAGATATTATGATAAGACGTCTTGAATTCCCACTAGAGGTACCCAGAAGAACATCAGAACAGACAATGAAAGCTATCAGAATTACCACTACAAATATGTACTGGTCATAGCCTCAGTGAATTTCAAGTTTCCAATTAATGGATCTGAATGCAGTAGGAACCTCTGAGAAGCTCATCAGTATTTCATATAGTATCTCATGGTCTGTACCGGGATTTGCATATAAATTGTAGTGTGAAAAGATGATTCAGAAAACCTGCAGACAGGATAAAAATCAGGATACATAGAATAGTGTAGATTACATTTTTGTCACTGCATTCAACAACATAAAGGGATGTATTTTACTAGTCTAAACAATGGTATATTTCAATGCTGATGCCTTCACAGCAGCTTGTATTTTCTCCAAGGGGTGATTTATTGACACAACTATTTACATCTGGAAAAGTTTAAAATGAGATAGAAAAAGGTGTGTTACAGTGGAAATGTAATTAATGTATAGATATACCTGAAAGAGTAAGTAGCCAGGTTCGGAGAAAATATTGTATTCTACGTCCCCTCGTGTTGCTACAACTGTTTAAATAGCGTTGTAACAGGATGAGGAGCCCTGTACATGTATTTGTTTATTTTAGAATGGGGTACCCCTCCGCCCCTGTGCAATTTAATATTTTGTATTTGTTTTGTTGTATTATTGTTATTGTTATAGTTATTGTTGTTATTGTTATGATTTATTTATTTATAAATGTGACGGCGTTTATTTTCATTTAAATGTGTTCTGGCAGAGGCAAGGTCGTTAGCTCTTCCTCTGCCAGTAGCATTTAAAAAACTTGTGGAGATTGTAGCCGAGGGTTAATGAGATAATTGATAGTTAACCCCTCGGCCATAGTAAATAAAAGCCTGCAGCTCTCTACGCTCAGGGTGGGTGTTCGAAGGAGTGAACGAGAGCGAGAGAGGAGTTTAAAAGTAAAACTAAAAGTAAAAGTACAACTAAAAATAAGTAGGATCAGTGAAAGCTACTGCCCAGCCTGACCTAGGATATGTTTTGTTGTGTTTTTTTGTTTGTGATTTGTTTTTGTTTGAATATTTATTTTGCTCTGTGAGCACTGTTTTTGTTCAAATATTTTATTTATTTTTGTGTTAAAAATAAACGGCGCCGCAGCGTCTTTTTGCACCGCAGTATTTTGAGTTTGTTTTCTTCCTGCATCTGGGCCTGACGTCACCACTTAGCCATCCCTGTCACATGTGGTGTCCAGCGTGGGATCACCAGCACCTCCTTTTTGTGTGTAAAAAAAAAAAATAGGAAGGAACGGAAAAGCTGCAGGAAACAGCAGTAGCGACAACTGCAGCACCAAAAGCAACAGCTGTCACTTGTTGTGGGGAGTTTGGGCACACAGTGGCCATCTGACCCACCCAATACCAGGGAGAGGAGGTGGCTGCATGAGCAAGCCAGGACCATGCACCCCGGGGAAGACCCCAGAAGCGGGAAATACCAGCTCCCGCTGCTACCTTCGTCACCAGGGGCTCCCCTCCCGCCGTCACCTCCCGAGGGTCCACTGCCACCGTTGCCTGGGGTTGCCAGCTCTGCCTTGCCCGGGGACGCTGGTGCGTCACCTCCCAGGGATGCCTGCCTTGCACCGTCCAGGGATGCCACGCCCGCTCCGATCAGGGATGCCACGCCTGCTCCGATCAGGGATGCCACGCCTGCTCCACTTCGCCCAGGGTCGCCTGCTGCCGGTCCCGCCTTGCCTGGGGTCCCTGCCGGTCTCGCCTCGCCCGGGGTCGCTGCCGGTCCTGCATGACAGCAGGAAATACTGTGGCGGAGCCCCATAGAGGGAGCTGCCAGCCATGAAGGGGGAGGTCAGAAGAGACCAGCTCCCCCCGCAGCAGTTTCGCTGCAGGAGATCGTGTGGCCAGAGCCCCAAAAAGGGGAGCTGCCGGCTACGGAAAAGGGGGGAGGTCTGGAGGAGCTCTGGGGGGAGCCAGAGGAGCTGGCCTGTGTGCGGTCAACCTGGCCGCTACAGCTGTTGGGGTGGGAGGAGGACCTCCCACCATGGCCGCCTCTATGGACACCTTGCTTCTCCCTCTTCCGGGATTTTGAGACTGAGGGGGGAGGTGGCCATTAGGGTCATGTGTGCTTTACACAAGGGGGGGATATGTAACAGGGCGAGGAGCCCTGTACATGTATTTGTTTATTTTAGAATGGGGTACCCCTCCGCCCCTGTGCAATTTATTATTTTGTATTTGTTTTGTTGTATTATTGTTATTGTTGTTATTTTATGATTTATCTATTTATAATTTTCATTTAAATGTGTTCTGGCAGAGGCGAGGTCAGCAGCTCGTCCTCTGCCAGTAGTATTTAAAAAAACTTGTGCAGATTGTGGCCGAGGGGTAATGAGATAATTGATAGTTAACCCCTCGGCCATAGTAAATAAAAGCCTGCAGCTCTCTGCACTCATGGTGGGTGTTCAGAGGAGTGAACGGGAGCGAGCGAGTAGAGTTTAAAAGTAAACTAAAAATAAGTAGGATCAGTGAAGGCTACTGCCCAGCCTGACCTAGGATTTGTTTTGTTGTTTGTTTTTGTTCAAATATTTTTGCACCGCAGTATTTTGAGTTTGTTTTCTTCCTGCATCTGGCCTCACGTCACCACTTAGCCATCCCTGTCACAAGCGTACTTGTCATTTCTGTTTTCATTGTTAACATCCTGACAACTTTTTACACTTAGAACTTTAAAGTCTGTTTCAAAGCTCTTTTCAAAATGGCCACTGTAGTGCACTGGGGTTTGAAATCTGTCTTCTAAATCACTGCAGGTAGAGCGATTTAAAAAAAAAATAAATAAATAACAACAAGTGTTCTGGCTTTTCTGTTCCATACCACATCATGGATCATTATTGCTGTGTTACCTGTTTGACAATGTGGGCAATAATCCTTACACTATCAGTGCACTAAAAAGAGCTATGAAACAGACTTTTACAAGTTATACATGTAAAAAATGGTCAGGAGAGTATAATTTAATACAATCCTTGAATTACATGGTATACCTGGACAGTATTCATACTGTATGCACTGTAATAGTAGTTTACAAAGTGTTCAGATAGCTTGTCATTTATACCTTTTTTTCAAACTGGAAAACTGGAAAGCTGCACAATGTTGGCAGCTTCTCAGAACACATGCACTCCTTGGTTCTAGATTTAATCTACCCCCAGGATCCAGCTAAGACTTGATGGCAAGGTTTGATTTGACGGCTTTTAATACCCAGCCCATTAGATGTGAATCAGAACACTCCAGGTCCTGCAGATTTCCCAAGCATAATCAAAATTATATTGTTGTTTAATTAGCTAAATGTTACCCAGAAGATGTTTTGTAATTTGAGCACTGCACATGCCAAACCCCACACTCCTATGCAATATATTCCAAGAACTGTGATTGTCTTTTCCTCCAAGCACTGTTGCTTTGTAAAATGTAATCCTTATTTTAGTATTGCTTTGCACTAGGGTTTGGAGAACTAAAGCTTGTATGTCAATATAGAGTAGCAGGTCATGTATCAACAGTCTGGCTATAGATATACTGAGCATCAAAATAAAGTTATCACTTATATTTGAGCATCAAAAGAAACGTATCACTTATATTTGGATAAAATTCACTAGATGTGATCGAAAAATGACAAACTCTGTATTAGAGCAGGTGCAGTGACTTTTTATTGTGCTGATTAACAATTGGGCTATTATTATTTTTTGTTTATTTAGCAGACACCATTATCCAAGACGATTTACAGAGACTAGGGTATGTGAACTATGCATCAGCTGCAGAGTCACTTACAACTACGTCTCACTCGAAACCTGCCTGTTAAAATATACTGTACACAGATGCTGCGGAGCACCACTTAAGTTGGTTTATACTTTTCTCGCAGACAAAAGCCGTACGTCTGCTGCAGACACTTCTACGAGTGCGCCAGAAGGACTGAAGCACCCCTGAGTTCGCAGACTTTTTGACGCAGCAAAGTGGTCGTAGCTGTCGGTCATACTTTCAGCCAGTCTGCGTTACTGCCGGTGTCAACTTGTGACAAGGGCTGCCAACAGGCTCCACAATCCCGCGACACTTTGAGATGGGATTTTAAAATTGCCTGTCTCATGAATTAAGTGAATGTGTAAATTGGCTCATGTATATTTTTACGAGCAGCAAACTGAGTGAGAAAAGTAAAACTGATCAGCTGTTCTCCATACTGCCTCCAATCAGACGTATTGAACATCTGAGCAATGTTACTGATTTGATGGGGAAAGTAATTGCATACAGAAAATAAACAGCGACATTAACTTATTAGTGACTCAAATATATAAAAAAATAACAATAATACAAATACATTTTATTAATTATTATTGTTATTATTATACAAGTGGTTGCTGCGCATGGTAGCCTATGTAAGCACCAATATTAATTTTAGCAAAGGTTCATTTACTCTTTAATTTCATTCAGTTTAGAGGCAAGTTTAAAATCCTTTTCTGTTGTTCATGTTTATTGGGTTCCTCAGAAACTTGCTCTATCACGCTTCACTGGCTTGCGATCATGTGAGAAATGTTGGATTTTTTCAACATCATCTGGCCCTGTGCATTTTGCAGTCCCAGACACACAAGAAAAGACTGTACGACTTTTCAAAAAAGACGCAGCTCGTGGCAGTGCGGATGATGTCATTCTGACCGTCAGAGACCACTGACTGAGACCAAAAATTGGTCGCAGTCGGAAGTATAAACCAGTCTTTAATATGAGGGCAGCAATAACTTAGTAAAACGTTTAACCCCTTTCTATCGGACGTACCTGGTATGTCCTCAAAAATGCTCGATCAGTGCTGCCTAATGTATCAGGTACAGTGCCTATAGAAAGTCTACACCCCCTTGAAAAAAGTTTTTATTGAGAAAAAACTTATACAGTACTGTGCAAAAGTTTTAGGCAGGTGTGAAAAAATGCTGTAAAGTAAGAATGCTTTCAAAAATAGACATGTTAATAGACTATATTTATCAATTAACTAAATGCAAAGTGAGTGAACAGAAGAAAAATCAAAATCAAATCCATATTTGGTGTGACCACCCTTTGCCTTCAAAATAGCATCAATTCTTCTAGGTACACTTGAACAAAGTCAGGGATTTTGTAGGCATATAGTCAGGTGTATGATTAAACAATTATACCAAACAGGTGCTAATGATCATCAATTCAATATGTAGGTTGAAACACAATCATTAACTGAAACAGAAACAGCTGTGTAGGAGGAATAAAACTGGGTGAGGAACAGCCAAACTCAGCTAACAAGGTGAGGTTGCTGAAGACAGTTTACTGTCAAAAAGTCATACACCATGGCAAGACTGAGCACAGCAACAAGACACAAGGTAGTTATACTGCATCAGCAAGGTCTCTCCCAGGCAGAAATTTCAAGGCAGACAGGGTTTCCAGATGTGCTGTCCAAGCTCTTTGAAGAAGCACAAAGAAACAGGCAACGTTGAGGACCGTAGACAGTGGTCGGCCAAGGAAACTTACTGCAGCAGATGAAAGACACATCACGCTTTACTTCCCCTTCGCAATCGGAAGATGTCCAGCAGTGCCATCAGCTCAGAACTGGCAGAAAACAGTGGGACCCTGGTACACCCATCTACTGTCCGGACAAGTCTGGTCAGAAGTGGCCTTCATGAAAGACTTGCGGCCAAAAGCCATACCTCCGACATGGAAACAAGGCCAAGCGACTCAACTATGCACGAAAACACAGGAACTGGGGTGCAGAAAAATGGCAGCAGGTGCTCTGGACTGATGAGTCAAAATTTGAAATATTTGGCTGTAGCAGAAGGCAGTTTGTTCGCGAAGGGCTGGACAGCGTACACGAATGAGTGTCTGCAGGCAACAGTGAAGCATGGTGGAGGTTCCTTGCAAGTTTGGGGCTGCATTTCTGCAAATGGAGTTGGGGATTTGGTCAGAATTAATGGTCTCCTCAATGCTGAGAAGTACAGGCAGATACTTATCCATCATGCAATACCATCAGGAGGCATCTGATTGGCCCCAAATTTATTCTGCAGCATGACAACGACTCCAAACATACAGCGAAAGTCATTAAGAACTATCTTCAGCGTAAAGAAGAACAAGGAGTCCTGGAAGTGATGGTATGGCCCCCACAGAGCCCTGATCTCAACATCATCGAGTCTG
This sequence comes from Acipenser oxyrinchus oxyrinchus, assembly GCA_030684275.1. NCBI lineage: Eukaryota > Metazoa > Chordata > Actinopteri > Acipenseriformes > Acipenseridae > Acipenser > Acipenser oxyrinchus. The sequence continues at coordinate 70,111,656 of CM060247.1, read as the reverse complement.
TCTGGGATTACATGAAGAGTGAGATGCAACTGAGGCTGCCTAAATCCACAGAAGAACTGTGGTTAGTTCTCCAAGATGTTTGGGCCAACCTACCTGCCGAGTTCCTTCAAAAACTGTGTGCAAGTGTACCTAGAAGAATTGATGCTGTTTTGAAGGCAAAGGGTGGTCACACCAAATATGGATTTGATTTAGATTTTTCTTCTGTTCACTCACTTTGCATTTAGTTAATTGATAAATATAATCTATTAACATGTCTATTTTTGAAAGTATTCTTACTTTACAGCATTTTTTCACACCTGCCTAAAACTTTTGCACAGTACTGTATATTAAAATACAAAACTGAAAGATCATAATTGGATAAGTCTCCTCCCCCCTGAGTTAATACTTTGTGGAAGCACCTTTGGCAGCAATTACAGCTGTGAGTCTGTTGGGATAGGTCTCTACCAACTTTGCACACCTAGATTTGTCAATACTTGACCATTCTTCTTTACAAAACTGTTCAAGCTCTGTCAAGTTCCTTGGGGGCCATTTATGGACAGCAATCTTCAAGTCATGCCACAAATTGGATTTAGGTCGGGGCTCTGACTGGGCCACTCAAGGACATTTACCTTTTTGTTCCTTAGGCACTCCAGTGTAGCTTTGGCTGTGTGCTTTGGGTCATTGTCATGCTGAAAGGTGAACTTCTGTCCCAGTTTCAGCTTTCTTGCAGAGGGCAGCAGGTTTTCCTCAAGGACTTCTCTGTACTTTTCTCCATTCATTTTCCCTTCTATCCTGACAAGTGCCCCAGTCCCTGCTGATGGGAAACATCCCCATAACATGGTGCTGCCACCACCATGCTTCTCAGTAGGGATGGTGTTCTTTGGGGGATGCGCTGTGTTGGGTTTGCGCCAAACATAACGCTTTGTATTTAGACCAAGATTGTTGTCACATGCACACTTTGACCAGTCTTGGCCATAAAAGCCTGTAGCTCTTGCAAAGTTGCCATTGGCCTCTTGGTAGCCTCTCTGATCAGTCTCCTTCTTGCTCGGTCATCCAGTTTGGAGGGATGGCCTGATCTAGGCAGGGTCTTGGTGGTGCCATACACCTTCCACTTCTTAATAATTGTCTTGACAGTGCTCCAAGGGATATTCAAGGCCTGTGATATTTTTTATACCCATCCCCTGATCTGTGCCTTTCAACAACTTTGTCCCGGAGTTCTTTTGAAAGCGCCTTGGTGCTCATGGTTGAGTCTTTGCTTTGAAATGCACTACCCAGCAGAGGGAACCTACAGAAACTGCTGAATTTATCCTGAAATCATGTGAATCACTACAATTTAACACAGGTGGAGGCCACTTAACTTGGTGTGTGATTTGGAAGGCGATTGGTTACACCTGAGCTAATTACAAGGGGGGTGGACACATCCAACTATTTCAGTTTTTATTTTTAATTCATTTTCTACAAATTTCTAGAATATTTTTTCAGTTGTGGGGTAGGATGTGTAGATATATGAAAATATATATATATATTTTAATGCATTTTAATTCCAGGCTATAAGGCAACAAAAGGTGAAAATTTTGAAAGGGGGTGTAGACTTTCTATAGGCACTGTATATATATACAGTGCCTTGCATAAGTATTCACCCCCCTTGGACTTTTCCACATTTTGTAGTGTTACAACCTGGAATTAAAATGGATTTAATTGGGATTTTTACCATTTGATTTACACAACATACTTAACACTTTGAAGGTGGAAAATATTTTTTATTGTGACACAAAAGTCAATACTTGGTAGAAGCACCTTTGGCAGCAATTACAGCTGTGAGTCTTTTTGGGTAAGTCTCTACCAGCTTTGCACATCTGGATCCTGCAATTTTTGCCCATTCTTCTTGGCAAAATTGCTCAAGCTCTGTCAAGTTGGATGGGGACCGTTGGTGAACAGCAATTTTCAAGTCTTGCCACAGATTCTCAATTGGATTGAGGTCTGAGCTTTGACTGTGCCATTCTAAGACATTCAGGTTCTTGTTTTTAAACCACTCCAGTGTAGCTTTGGCTGTGTGTTTAGGGTCATTGTCCTGCTGGAAGGTGAACCTCCGCCCCAGTCCCAGGTGACTCTCCGCCCCAGTCCCAGGCAGACTGAAACAGGTTTTCCTCTAGAATTTCCCTGTATTTGGCTCCATCCATCTTGCCCTCAATCCTGACCAGTTTCCTAGTCCCTGCCAATGAAAAGCATCCCCATAACATGATGCTGCCACCATCATGATTCACCGTGGGGATGGAGTTCTCAGGGTGATGAGCAGTGTTGACTTTGCGCCACACATAGCGTTTTGTGCTAAGGCCAAAAAGTTCAATTTTGGTCTCATCAGACCAGAGAACCTTTTTCCACATGTTTGCTGTGTCTCCCACATGCCTTTTGGCAAAATCCAAACGGGATTTGATATGGATTTTTTTCAGCAATGGCTTTCTTCTCGCCACTTTTCCATAAAGCCCAGCTTTGTGGAGCGTCCAGGTTATAGTTGTTCCATGGACGGTTTTTCCCATCTAAGCTGTGGATCTCTCCAGCTCCTTCAGAATTACCATTGGCCTCTTGGTTGCTTCTCTGACTAATGCCCTCCTTACCTGGTCACTGAGTTTTGTTGGACGGCCTTCTCTAGGCAGAGTCGCGGTTGTGCCATATTCTTTCCATTTTTTAATAATGGATTTAACGGTGCTCTGGGGATGTTCAAAGTTTGGGATATTTTTTTATAACCCAGCCCTGATTGGTGCTTCTCCAGAACTTCATCCCAGACTTGTTTTGATAGCTCCTTGGTCTTCATGATGCTGTTTGTTTAGATATTCCAGAAACAGGTGTATTTAATCTGAGATCATGTGAAACACCTTAATTGCACACAGGTGGACTCCATTCAACTAATTATGTGACTTCTGAAGGCAATTGGTTGCACCAGAGCTTATTTAGGGGTGTCACAGCAAAGGGGGTAAATACTTATGCAATCAAGACTTTTCAGTTTTTTATTTGTAAATAATTTTGAAAAATATGCAGATTTTTCCCACTTCGACATTATGGACAATTTTGTGTAGATCAGTGACAAAAAATTTGAATTAAATCCATTTTATTCCAGGTTGTAACACTACAAAAAGTCCAAGGGGGGGTGAATGGCTGTGTGGTCCAGTGGTTAAAGAAAAGGGCTTGTAACCAGGAGATCCCCGGTCCCCGGTTCAAATCCCACCTCAGCCACTGATTCATTGTGTGATCTTGAGCAAGTCACTTAACCTCCTTGTGCTCGGTCTTTCGGGTGAGACGTAGTTGTAAGTGACTCTGCAGCTGATGCATAGTTCACACACCCTAGTCTCTGTAAGTCGCCTTGGATAAAGGCGTCTGCTAAAATAAACAAATAATAATAATACTTTAGCAAGGCAGTATATATATATATATATATATATATATATATATATATATATATATATATATATCAGACCTGACATCAGCATGAATGCTGTGGGGGGGCATCCAGTTTTTTAGGGCGGGCTCATTTTGGAAAAACAAATCAATTAGCTTGTATTCTCTACTATTTTTAAATAGACATTTTTTAATTATTATTATTATTATTATTATTGTGCTTTGCTCTACTTTGATTTGATTAATGATTTCTCATAGATTTTTATTTTTTTATTTAAGTGATAGTGCCCGTCGATGATGGCTCTACGTGTGATTATTGACCGTGATGGGAGTTATGTGTCCCGAGCCCAAGGGCATGGCACTAACGAAAGTCAAGGTCAACTATCACACGGTAGAGCCATCATCGAGAGGGCACTATCTCTATTAGAAAATTATTTTACCATTGTTTTCTTTAAAAAAAGAAACACCTTAAAACCTAAATTTACCTTGAACTTGTACTGATTCGTCAAGTACCTTTCCGCTGAGTAAAGGCGTTCATTTTATAAAATACAAAAAACAAGGATGACATACATACACTACCGTTCAAAAGTCTGGGGTCACTTAGAAATTTCCTTGTTTTCGAAAGAAAAGCAAATTTTTTGTCTATTAAAATAACATCAAATTGATCAGAAATACAGTGTAGACATTGTTAATGTTGTAAATGACTATTGTAGCTGGAAACGGCTGATTTGTAATGGAATATCTACATAGGCGTACAGAGGCCCATTATCAGCAACCATCAGTCCTGTGTTCCAATGGCACGTTGTGTTTGCTAATCCAAGTTTATCATTTTAAAAGGCTAATTGATCATTAGAAAACCCTTTTGCAATTATGTTAGCACAGCTGAAAACTGTTGTGCTGATTAAAGAAGCAATAAAACTGGCCTTCTTTAGACTGGTTGAGTATCTGGAGCATCAGCAATTGTGGGTTCGATTACAGGCTCAAAATGGCCAGAAACAAAGAACTTTCTTCTGAAACTCGTCAGTCTATTCTTGTTCTGAGAAATGAAGGCTATTCCATGCGAGAAATTGCCAAGAAATTGAAGATCTCGTACAACGCTGTGTACTACTCCCTTCACAGAACAGCGCAAACTGGCTCTAACCAGAATAGAAAGAGAAGTGGGAGGCCCCGTTGCACAACTGAGCAAGAGGACAAATACATTAGAGTGTCTAGTTTGAGAAACAGACGCCTCACAGGTCCTCAACTGGCAACTTCATTAAATAGTACCCGCAAAACACCAGTCTCAACGTCAACAGTGAAGAGGCGACTCCGGGATGCTGGCCTTCTAGGCAGAGTTGCAAAGAAAAGCCATATCTCAGACTGGCCAATAAAAAGAAAAGATTAAGATGGACAAAAGAACACAGACACTGGACAGAGGAAGATTGGAAAAAGTGTTATGGACAGACGAATCTAAGTTTGAGGTGTTCGGATCACAAAGAAGAACATTCGTGAGACGCAGACCAAATGAAAAGATGCTGGAGGAGTGCTTGACGCCATCTGTCAAGCATGGTGGAGGCAATATGATGGTCTGGGGTGCTTTGGTGGTGGTAAAGTGGGAGATTTGTACAGGGTAAAAGGGATCTTGAAGAAGGAAGGCTATCACTCCATTTTGCAACGCCATGCCATACCCTGTGGACGGCGCTGATTGGAGCCAATTTCCTCCTACAACAGGACAATGACCCAAAGCACAGCTCCAAACTATGCAAGAACTATTTAGGGAAGAAGCAGTCAGCTGGTATTCTGTCTATAATGGAGTGGCCAGCACAGTCACTGGATCTCAACCCTATTGAGCTGTTGTGGGAGCAGCTTGACCGTATGGTATGTAAGAAGTGCCCATCAAGCCAATCCAACTTGTGGGAGGTGCTTCAGGAAGCATGGGGTGAAATCTTTTCAGATTACCTCAACAAATTGACAACTAGAATGCCAAAGGTCTGCAAGGCTGTAATTGCTGCAAATGGAGGATTCTTTGACGAAAGCAAAGTTTGAAGGACACAATTATTATTTCAATTAAAAATCATTATTTCTAACCTTGTCAATGACTATATTTCCTATTCATTTTGCTATATTTCCTATTCAAACTCATTTCATGACTCATTTCTAAGTGACCCCAAACTTTTGAACGGTAGTGTATAAAGAAAAAAATGCTGCATTTTTAATGAATAAATTGATTTAAATGTTTTATTAACTTGTTTAAACCCCTATTTATAATCTGGACATTGCCGAAGGAATAAACAGAGCAATTACTGAACAGTACGTGTACGATGGAGTCTGAACTATCAATACAATCTCTCATTAAATACCACCTTTCTCTCCTGAACCTACATATGAATGGAGCAATATTACAGAACTGTCCGCTTCTCACTTTGTTGTTGTTGAAAGATGCTGTGTCTGTGCTCCGTCGAGCTGACAGACTGTGATTGGTTCTCGGCAGTCGCAGGTACAGTATTGGCTGCTTTCGTCAATGCAAAGAATTGATTAGCTGGTTTTGGTGGATAATGAAATTAATTTGGACCAATTGTGTCTTTGTTAAGTATTTACTGTCCAATAATGAACGACGCTTAAAAATACAGCAAGTCAAAAAAAAAAAGCCAGCACTTGCGCGGATTGATTTTAAATTTGATTCACTGTTGTTGCTGAGACATTACAGTGGGCATCTACCGCTAGAAATGGAAGCTGACGGTACTGAATCAATTTAGAATCTGAAACTGGGGGGGCACAGGACCTAAACTGGGGGGGGCCAGGCCCCCAAAGGCCTGCCCGTAACACCGGGCCTGATATATATGTAATATGGGGTTCAGTGTTTCCAATTTCATTCTTCGATTTGATGTGACACAGTTTTTAACCAAATTTATAGCCTGGTTGAATGCTAGCGCATTTGATACACCCAATCTTCATGAAGCTTTCGTTTCTATTCAATGAGGATCGTTAATAAAAAAATACTAGGAGCTTTATTACTGTCTTGCATTTCATGAATTTAAATTCCAGATTAAAACACTGGGCTGATTGTTTACCTTTACTTGTAAGCCTGTGTTTTTTCATTGTTTTCGTCTGTTAAATCCTTTACATTTGAAAATGGTCTCATATTAAGAAAAGTGTGATTTTTTTTCACGTTAGCAATGCTAATACTTAGTGTATTTTTTTATAACAAAAAAAATGCAAGTTGGTTTCTTTTAATAGACACAATTTGTTGTGACATTTTCAACGGAGATCGCATTGTAAGTGCAGTTTAAGATTACATTTAATAGAATCACTTTGTAACTGCAGTTTAACACCAAAAAAAACATTGCAACTGCAGTTTAATAGTAGCCTGTAATAGAAGCACATTAACTATAGATTAACACTAGACTGTAATAAAATGACATTGTAACTGCGGTTTTACACTAGACTGAAATAATCATTGTAACTGCAGTTTAAGACCACATGCAGTACAATTCCATTGGAACTGCAGTCTAACTCCCACTGCAGTAAAATCACACTGTAACTGCAGTTTAACATTACGTTTAATGGAATCACTGAAAAAAGGTTCTAACTTTTGTGAAGAATGAGCAATATGTTAAACACTTGCTCTCAATTGTAATTACATTTGTTTCATGTTCATGATTTATTTTTTACTGTTAATGAAGATTGCATCATAAATGTTTCATTAATAGATGATAATTAAAGTTGTTTTTATGGACAAAATATAAGAGGCATTTTGAGACCTTGTGAAATTAACCTTATGTCTTGTCCATTAAAACCTGTTTAAACTGATATAAAGGGCTACTACTACATTACATTAAGTCACTTATGTTGTCTAGTGAGAGTCCACCTTAACAGACACTTCATTTCTTATCAACATAGTTTTATTAGATTAATTATGTAACATAGATTTCAAAAACGATGTACCAGTAGATATAAATGATCAACATTGTTTTACTATTTTGCTAGAATTCCTGAGTTTGCACTCTTTGCATTAACATGTCTAATAACATGTCATGTATGGAACACCTCCACAGAAGTGGTGTAGTTTATAATGAAAATCAAAAAGCCAGGAAATTAATTGCAAAAAACTACATTAAGGGTTAAAAACTCTAATGCCACATTTCCTTGCTTTTGTGGCAATGGGTTCAACCCTAACAGCTGCATTAACATACTTTTTTACAATTAATATCTATCTATCTATCTATCTATCTATGTGTGTGTGTATATATATATATACTGTATATATACATGTGTGTGTAAAAAAAAGCCCTAATTTGTTAATTATTTTATTAGTTAATTATAATGTGTTTTGTTAATTATCACCCACACCTGGTAATTATTGTAAATTAGTACCAGGTGCAGGGTTTAAAAGGCATGCAGCCAGCCTGTTTTAGGCTGTTGTGGGAATAAGCCTGCGCGTGTGCACAGCCGTAGAAAGGTAGTGTAAACCTTTTATAAATTGTGAAAAACTTTTTTTTTTGTTTGTTTGTTTAACAGGTAAACAGCTTAGCTGTCCTATTTTATAATTTAGGTTCCTGTGTTTTAATTATTGCTCGAGTAGAGCTAGGCGTTTGTTTTCCTTTATTGTTATTTTGTATTATTAAATATAGCGCGTAAGCGCTTAAACCTCAAGTTTCCGTGTCCTGGGTCTACTTTTAAAGGGGCAACGAACTGCAGAGAGTGCAGCTGGTTCACAATAAATATACTTCACCAAAAGGATCCTCGGAATAAGTGCAGCCGGTTCACAATATATATACTTCACCTAAGGGAACAGATTTTTCCCATTGTAAATGCTGTGGCTAATTTAATATGTTGATGCATGTATGTCATGACAAGTAATACATATGTATTTATTTATTGATTGATTCATATTGTGGCTGGTGGCTAACTGCATCTTAAAGAACACTTTGGCTACAAGAACACTTCACTTGCTTTCTGTTCTCTTAGCCGGAGACTACTATGTGTATATAAAATATATATATATATATATATATATATATATATATATATATATATATATATATATATATATATATATATATATATATATATATATATATATATATATATATATATATATATATATGGACTGGAGAAGAGGGCTATAGTGTGGAGTAGTGGTTATGGCTCTGGACTCTTGACCGGAGGGTCGTTGGTTCAATCCAAGGTGGGGGACACTGCTGCTGTAGCAAGGTACTTTACCTAGATTGCTCCAGTAAAAACCCAACTGTATAAATGGGTAATTGTATGTAAAAATAATGTGATATCTTGTAACAATTGTAAGTCGCCCTGGATAAGGGCATCTGCTAAGAAATAAATAATAATAATAATATAGTGGAAAATTATTGACTTAAGGGAAGACTATTGTTACCGAAGCCTAAGGCTGAGGGCATTGCACCCGGAGGGCATTTCATTTTCCACTATGAGCTGAGTCTGCAGTACATATTTAATATATGAGTCAGTCAAAATAATGAGAGGCAAGGTTGGATAATAAATATGAATTTATATACCGGTACTGTAAAACCATACATATTTGCAAGCCTTTTATTATGCGTTTTTCGTGTATGAAAAAAAACGGTCAATTTTTGGCATGAATATCTTAGTGCTGTACATATAATGAAGTCATATACTACGACCAGTGCAACAGGTCGCTAACATTTCTGGAGCAAAATAGGTTTTATAGGTGTGATTCGACAAGTATTTTG